>OX401917.1:2225000-2825000 GCA_947859195.1 Drymonia ruficornis
GCGACAACACCACCGTGGACAAGCTGGTGCGGGACATCTACGGCGGCGACTACGCGCGCTTCGGCCTGCCCGGGGACCTGGTCGCCAGCAGGTGAGTGTGGACTAGCCAGCACTAGCCAGCACTAGCCAGCACTAGCCAGCACTAGCCAGCACTAGCCAGCACTAGCCGCGAGCGGCGACAACACCACCGTGGACAAGCTGGTGCGGGACATCTACGGCGGCGACTACGCGCGCTTCGGCCTGCCCGGGGACCTGGTCGCCAGCAGGTGAGTGTGGACTAGCCAGCACTAGCCAGCACTAGCCAGCACTAGCCAGCACTAGCCAGCACTAGCCAGCACTAGCCGCGAGCGGCGACAACACCACCGTGGACAAGCTGGTGCGGGACATCTACGGCGGCGACTACGCGCGCTTCGGCCTGCCCGGGGACCTGGTCGCCAGCAGGTGAGTGTGGACTAGCCAGCACTAGCCAGCACTAGCCAGCACTAGCCAGCACTAGCCAGCACTAGCCGCGAGCGGCGACAACACCACCGTGGACAAGCTGGTGCGGGACATCTACGGCGGCGACTACGCGCGCTTCGGCCTGCCCGGGGACCTGGTCGCCAGCAGGTGAGCCTCACACTACACCAGACCTAGCTACCAGACACTACAGTTACCACTTTAACTAGCCACCGACCAGCTAGCCAAAACTCTTAGGTCATTCTCTCAATTATAATAATAATATCCTGGGACATTTTTGTACACACGGTTACCTGATCCCAAACTAAGCAGAGCTTGTACTATGGAAACCAGATAACTGATATTACTACATATACTACTTTTTATTTGTAAATACATATTTAATATACATATACACCCAGACTCCGGACATACAGACATGTTCATGCACACAAATGCATGTCCCGGGTAGGAATCGAACCTACGACCTGCAGCGTAAAAGGCGCATCCGCGCCAACCACGCTAACGGGCCCGTCAATATAAATTATACAGGGTGATGACGACTTAGTGACAATAAATTAAAACACGATCCCTGCTAGTCAATCACAACGCATTGAAATTATAAAATTAGGTTTACATCGAAGTCCAAAACTTCAAATTTTCAAACAAATTAAATGCGGAAATAGTCTAAACGAAACACAACACCCTTTATAAACGTCTACCGCCCTCATAGACTGACCTGTAGGTACAAGCGTGGCAACATCGCTTCGGTGTCGGTGTTTTTAGCGGTATCTTTGTAGACGTAAGGTTAAAATAGTCAAAATAAAAAAGCAATCCCGTGGCCAATACCTTTGAATATAATTTAATAATATTTTATGTGCGAACTACTAATATGATACCCAGTATGTGGTTTCAATTATTGTCATGATGTCGTCATCACCCTGTATAAATAAATATTATATATATTTATGGCCATATTATGGCACTTTGCTCTAAAGGACCTAAACGGACCACGGCTATCCTTTAAACCAGGGATTCCCAAAGTTGTCGATATCGATTTCCCAGGGGTCGACATAAACGAAAACTGATTTTGGGGGTAGACGAGGTCTAAAAATCGACTCCTATTAATTATCACAAGTTCTTATTTGAAACTTTCAAAGTACTGTATAAGTTGTGTTACGTATAGCAAATTGTTATAAGAATGCTGAAAAACACAGAATTTAAAAAAAAACCTTTACTTAGCGATTGTGTGTTGTTATGTTTTTATTTATTTAATATATTTATTTTTTTCAAAAAATAAGGGGCCATCCATTAATTAAGTCACACGAATTTCATGATTTTAGACCCCTCCCCCCCTTGTCACAGCTGGTCACATTTGCGAGACCCCCACCCCTCCCTGTGTGACGTCACATATTTTTTTAAATTTTCAGAAATTTTCAAAAAACATCGGAAAAAAAACTATTTTCGGCTTTAATACTTAGATATATTCGATTTTTAAATGTAACATAACATAACATATACGTCACGACTTTTATCCCCAATGGGGGGTAGTCAGAGGCTTGAGTGGCCATACACCACCACTTTGTGGAGGTATTAACCAACTCAAAGCCCACGTATCACCAGATAGTCAGAACCCAACGTGACAGGTGGTGAACCTTGTCGCCGTGTATACAGGAACTGACTATTACCTAATCCCGAGGGATAGGTAGGTTTCCTCACGATGTTTACCCTCACCGTCAGCGAACTGTAAATTACGCACATAGATGAAAATTCATCCATTGGTGCATGCCCCACCGGGGATCGAACCTGGGACCTTTTGATTTTTAAATGTGACGTCACAAAACTTAGGACCCCTCGCACCCCCTTGTCACACAATGTCACATTTCGTCGACCCATTCCCCCCCCCCCCCTTTACGTTTGACGTAATTAATGGATGGCCCCTAATTACCTACTTTAAGTATTTTGCATCAATAGGAAAAAACTAGAGATAGGATTTTAAAAGTTATTTGGCTATGGGGGTCTGCGTGAGGTATCAGTTCATTTTGGAAAAGGGGTCTCATGCCCAAAATAGTTTTGGAATCCCTGCTCTAGGTGAATATATTTTCTTGTTTCATACTTTTTAGAGCGTGATTTTTAGTAGTCAGGTTATTTCTCTTTCGATGACCGATCTTATCAACGTAGTTTTTTAATACTATATTTTTTTCTATCAGCTTCGGTCAGATGTGTTCCGCTGACCGTCGCGCGAAGGTCTCCCGCGAAGACCTTGCTCGCGCCACGCTCGTCACCATCACCAACAACATCGGCTCCATCGCCCGGCTCTGCGCCTCCAACGAGCGCATCGAGCGGGTGAGTACTCACCGTTGTACACTACACACAATACTAGGTGAATATCCACCTTCGTACACTACATGCAATACCGGGTGAATACTAACCGACGTACACCTTATGATATATGCGGGTGAATACTCATCGCCGTAAACTATTATGATATATGCGGGTGAATACTCACCGCCGTACACTACACGCTATATGCGGGGGAATACTAGCCGCTGCACATTACATGCTATACAGTGTGTTAAGAAAACCCTGTCCGACCCACAGAGTAAAGACTAAAGAAAGAGGTGTCCTTATTAGATATATGTATGTATGAAAAAAAACGTGGTCATTGTTTTTTCATTTTCATTGTTCTATCTAACGGGAAATAGTTGAACTACTCGCTTCGTTTTATGTCGATGTTAGTACTAGGCCGACCACTCGGCCGAGTTGCTTAGGGCCAGTCCCCTTAGTAATTGGTCCATGGTCCGACCCGAAACGGTATTCTTGGGTATCGAGATTAGATTCTATTTGTGTATTTTTTTTATTATTTTTTTTGCATATTAACTGTCCCACTGCTGGGCAAAGGCCTCCCCTTTTCTTTTGGAAAACAATTACCCCGTTTACATATATTATTTTTTTCATAAAATGATGTCATTACGTACTTTGTGGTCAGAGGTGCCGCCACACGATCTAACATAAATTCATGCCGGTGACGGTGTAGTAATTTTTTAAAAATTTGCTACATTTTGGAGGAAAGATGCAAAAAAATATGGCATTTTAAAGAATCATGCCCAAAATTTCATGGAATCCCGTATCATGTTGCATCAAAACCATTCTTTGTTTTTTGTAGTCTATATTAATCATATTAGCCCCTAATTATATAATATCCTTCGTACACTAAACCGATCATTTACTACGCCACCAAGCCAACTAGGGGGCTATCCATTGATTACGTCACACCTTAGGGGGGGGGGGTCGACGAAATGTGACATTGTGTGACAAGGGGGTAGGAGGGTTCCTAAGTTTTGTGACGTCACATTCAAAAATCTAATGTATCTAAGTATTAAAACCGAAATTTGAATTATTATCGAAAAATATTGAAAATTTCTGAAATTTTTAAAAAATAGGTGACGTCACACAGGGAGGGGGGGTCTCGCAAATGTGCCCAGCTGTGACAAGGGGGGGGAGGGGTCTAAAAATCATAAAATTCGTGTGACGTAATTAACGGATGGCCCCTAGGAGCTCTGTGGAATGCGGCTTCCCCGCCCGCCACCGCCTTCGAGTGACGTCACATTTGACAGGTGCCTAGTTGGCTTGGTGGAGTGGTACCGGACATTAATTGCACACGTTGTTGATGGATGTGTGGTTTCGTTCAGGTGGTGTTCTGCGGCAACTTCCTGCGCGTGAACCCGCTGTCCATGAAGCTGCTGTCGTACGCCATGTCGTACTGGTCGCGCGGCGCGCTCAAGGCGCTCTTCCTGGAGCACGAGGGGTGAGTGCCCAACTGTAGCCAGTTGGCTGCAGTTCTTATACAGGCTCCACCGGGGTAGTACCACACTCTTACAGGAGATCGGCGTAATGCAGCTATTATTGTAAAAAGGTTTGAGCCTACACAGCTTGTGATCCAAAACCTGCTTTCGGATACTGTACTTTTTTTATTTTTTTTATTGGACTGCGGTGGCAAAAAAGTTTACGGCCCGCCTGATGTTAATCAGATACCGTAGCCTATAGATGCTTACTATACCAAAGGCATTGCTCGCACATTGCCGACCTGAAGGGGAGTGGGATGGAGGGAGGGGGAGGGGAGGGTGGGCTTACGGCTCTCTCACTCATCGTACGAAACGCAGCTGTAATAGCTGCTTTACGCCGATCTTCTGTGAGAGGGTGGTACTACCCCGGTCGAGCCAGCCCGTTTATGAGCTGCAGACAATTGGCTACAGCTTGGCTCTACCACCTTTAACTGTTTTACTGTTTCATACTTATACAAAATATAGATAGATGCTAAACTCCGATCGTTTTATGTTCAATGATCGCAAAAAAAGTCCGGTAAAACCTCGCTGGTATCGTCAGGCGCCACGAATATAAAAAAAAATATCGATGGTGCGTGACTGGACCGCCCTTAGGGTGCGTTTCCACTGAAGCGGAGCTGGGCGGAGCGGCGGACTGTCATTGGCCAACTGGGACGGGCCAAGAGCGGAGTGGAGAATTCGAGCACTGTGATTGGCCAATTCACGGTCCGCTCCGCTCCACTCCGCCCAGCTCCGCGTCAGTGGAAACGCACCCTTATATTTTTTACAATGTTGGCATCACTATCCAAGACCATAAAGGACTGAAAAAAATTGGTAGTGTGACATTTTGAAAATGACATTGAAGTAAAGCAATAATGTGACAGTTGAAAGGCTGCCGTGACCTTGACTTTGCGTAATTCGCATACTATATTCGCACGGCAATTACTTTAGATACATAGATAACTCTTTATTAATCCACCACTAGAAAAATAAAAATTTATAAATAATTACACAATTTACACAGAAATCTCTACCTTTGGATGGAGAGGAGCTAAAGAAAAAAAATAATACGGGGGTGTACTTACATAAATTACCACTTATACATACACATAAATTACATTACATAAACAAGAAAATATTACATAGACTGATATACTTATACTTACTACATAATGGCTAAATTAATATAACAGCACGTAATAGCATGGGAATAGGCAAAATAAATACATAAATAAATTTAAGGAGCAGTACTTATGGAGAAAGAAAGAATTTCTTTACCCGGTCTTTGAAAATGTGTAAGGAAGGAGCAATTCTGACAGAGACCGGTAAAGAGTTCCAGAGGCGGACAGCTTCGACAGTGAAGGAACTATCATAAAAGGAACTGGTGTGAGAAGGCATAACAAGAGAGAGGTTACTTTACTGCATGCGCGAAAGAGATAACAAGTGAAAAGTTGATTTATGGAAAATGATTTTTTTTTTTGTGCTAGCGAGGCCTGTGGGTTTAAAAGCGCTAATTTTAATATTATTTTGTTATAGATATTTCGGCGCCGTAGGCTGCCTTCTGCATCTCGACGTGAACCATAGAAAGAGTAACGTGAATAGACACAGGACGCCCCCTTTCGACGCCAGCAACGCCGACAGATGAGCTCGCAATATACACCCTAACAACATTACCATAGGTACCATTTTCACACCGACCGCTGACACAGACGAGGAAATTAATAGATGCGTTTCAGAAAGATTTTTATGTCATATGAATTTAGACTGTAACGTTATACAATATGTTAAGAAAACCCTGTCCGACCCGAAAACGTATTGTTGGGTATCGAGATTAGATTCCATTTTTGTAAAAAAAAACTTTTTTTTTTTTTTTTAATTAAAAAAAAATTGTATAGTAAGTGTCCCACTGCTGGGCAAAAGCCTCCCATATTTTTTTTTGGAAAACAAGTACTCCGTTTACATTTAAAAAAAATCATAAAATGACGTCATCACTTACTTTGTGGTCAGAGGTGCCGCCACACGATCTAACATAATTACTTCCGGTAACGGTGTTGTCATATTTTTAAAATTTGCTATATTTTAAGGGAAAAAGGCAAAAAAAAATGGCATTTTAAATTGTCATTAATATGTTTACTATCATGAATATTTAATTTATTTTATTTTATTTGGTCATGTGATTGGGAAACCTAAATACCGGTTTCGGCTCGGACAGGGTTTTTTTAACATATTGTATATTGACAGTTAGCTTTGGTTAAATCGTTTGGTAACGGTTTATATGGGAGTTAGTTTCGTTATTATAAGGATACACTAGACACTAGACACTCGGTGTACCGACACCGCCACTGCAACTGTAACACGCCCCCCTAGACAAGACGCTTCGTCTACAAGCGTTTCTACGAATCGCTACGCTTAAAGTATAGAAATCACATTACATGTCGATAAGTAAATCACGTGACTTATGTCATTTCCATAGACCTCTTCCCCCCATGTCACAGCTGGTCACAGTTGCGAGACTCCCCCCTCCCTGTGAGAAGTCACTTTTTTTTTTATTTTTTTTTATAAAATAAAAAATAAATTGTCGAAAATTTTCGTTAACAATTCATATTTCGGTTTTAATACTTGGATATATTAGATTTTGAAATGTGACGTCACAAAACTTAGGACCCCTCCCACCCCCTTGTCACACAATGTCACATTTCGTCGACCTCCCCCCCCCTTTACGTGTGACGTAATTTATGGATGGCCCCATAGACGACAGCCACTTGTCTAGAGAGGGAAGTGTCGCAGTGGTAGACACACGTAGACACTCGATGTATACACTGAGTATTTTAGTGTCTAGTGTCTAGTATCCTTAACTTAACTCTTGCACAAATATAGTTTTTTTAGATATTTATTATACATTGTGAATCTGTATTGGTTTAAAAAAAAATGGTAGAAAAATACTACTACAAGACGACGTTTGTAAACAAAGGTATGGAAAATTGATATCAGTGTTAATATTACAAATAACTTAAACAGGAGGTATGTCAATATTTACAAGGGATATTTGACTACTGTAGCGGCATTTTACGATGGCCGGTTTGACATGTGGGGGGGGGATGAAAATGAACCTTATTATAACGGAATAAGAATGGCCGTTTTAACAAATAAGAATGTCAAAAAAAAAAAAAAGTAACGTCACGACTTTCATCCCCATTCGGGGGTAGTCAGAGGTTTTTGAGTGGCCATACACCACCACATTGTGGAGGTATTAACCAACTCAAAGCCCACGTTTCACCTGATAGTCAGAACCCAACGTGACAGGTGGTGAACCTTGTCGCCGTGTATACAGGAACTGACTATTACCTAATCCCGAGGGATAGGTAGGTTTCCTCACGATGTTTTCCCTCACCGTCAGCGAACTGTAAATTATGCACATAGATGAAAATTCATCCATTGGTGCATGCCCCACCGGGGATCGAACCTGGGACCTTCCGATTGCTAGCCCAACCTGTTCACCCCTAGGCTACAGTCGCAGTACAGTAGGCTAATGTCAAAAAAATTATGCGAAAATGAATTTTATTCCGTTATAATAAGGTTCATCCTTTCCCCCTCCCACATGTCAAACCGGCCATCATAACGTGCCGCAGGTATAGACACGGGTTCAAAACGAGTTTATTTTTTTCCCGTAGATCAACTAGGGAGGGATGGTTGATCAATTGGTTTGGAACAGTGGTGAATCATGATTTTCGGTTCCCCCAAGGAGTCTAGTTATTTGTCAGTAATGTACCGCCACTTTATTGATAGGGTTTTGGGGGTTAAGGCCTAGGCCAAAGGCCTTCCCGTACTTGACACATTAAAAAACTTGAAAATATATATTTTATTTGACAATGGCTATATGCGATAAACGGCGCCAAAACCAACAAAAAAAAACCATTACAAAATTCACAGTGTATCATGTTCGGAATTAGTTACGGGGTGTGGTTTGTTGACGTGTAAATTATATTTTGGGCTCTGAATGACATCCGTACAGTTACAAATATAACATACTGTAGATAAAATTTGATGCGCAAACTTTTGACAACATACTGTACATATGAAGGGCCGAGACACACTTGGCGTAATTTACGCGGCGTTTTAAATTGCGCTTATCATATTAATAATATACTTTGCCACAAAACGTATGACGTCATAGTATAATAGTCGTATGTCATAAGCACGATTATCGATGATATAATAAGGAAGGAGGTAGATAGGTTACCTAGACAACAAAAAATGTTTACAAATAACGTTAATGCCGCGCGTACACACGCGGTCGGCAGCGGTCGATTGAAGTACGTTGCTTGATTTCATATAATATTATTAACGTTTTAAAATCAACAATGTACGTAATAACTACACTGTCAACGCGTCCATCCGTGATGCGAAACCACGCGAGACTGAGCTCAGGTTTGCCAATTAACAAAGTTTTGATGTGCCACTTTCGGAGCGCGTATAACCTATCTACATCTTTATTTAATATCGTTGACTATTCTCGCGTATATTAATTACGCCGCGTGTCGTCAAGTGTAGCGCGGCCCTTAGGTTATATTTCCAATACGCTATAATGATTTTTATTTTATTGCTTATTTAACTAAATAAATTGAAATCAGGGTTATTTTTTTTGTATGAACCAAACGCAGAAAGTCAAGGCAACTAATGAAATGGGTCATACGGGGATTTCCCGCTTAAAGGTGCGTTTCCTTTGATGCGGAGCTGGGCGGAGCGGAGCGGAACGGAGCGGAGCGGCGGACTGTGATTGGCCAAGAGCGTAGTGGAGATTTCGAGCACTGTGATTGGCCAATTCACGGTCCGCTCCGCTCCGCGTGAGTGGAAACGAAAAAATGTAGTATACAGTTTACATAAGCTAATCAGAAATTTGCCGGACCGGTCGGGTACTTTATGGTGCATAAGGGCCACCGCAGACTTGCTACTTTTTGCATCGGCGATCGGCGATTTTGCGACTGCATCGCGTTTTGGCGACTGCGGTTGGACGCAGCGACTGCTCCGATGCTAAAAGCGACTAAATCTCCGATGCAAAAAGTAGTATGTCTGTGGTGTCCCTAAGGTCCCTAAGGTGTCCTAAATTTATATCAAAAAGTTTCTGATAATATGCGGCCGGGCTTAGCTTAAGAGCTTATTACACTTGGCTAAATTTAGAAGCCTAAATTCAGTAGCTTCTAAATATTTAAACCATTCTAGCTTCTGAATAGCTTGCTGAATGCGATTACAATTGCCTAAATTCAATAACGACTAAATTAAGTAGCCTAAATTTAGTTAAGTGTAATAACCCCTTTAGCAAGCTCCAGCTAGTGCGAGCGCGCGCAAACCAAAATTAATCTATGCTATTTACATTATTTATTTTATTAATATAACATTTAGTTACTTGACTCCTGCGTTTTGGTGGTTGTAGTTATTTTTTATGTATTTATTAGTTTTTGTACATTATGTACTTTGTCACGCGTACGCATAAGGGCTGATATTTTTTATGATTAGAAAATAAAAATGTATTATTATACCTGTGTGTTTTATTTCTGACGGTGAGGGAAAACATCGTGAGGAAACCTACCTATCCCTCGGGATTAGGTAATAGTCAGTTCCTGTATACACGGCGACACGGTTCACCACCTGTCACGGTGGGTTCTGACTATCTGGTGAAACGTGGGCTTTGAGTTGGTTAATACCTCCACAATGTGGTGGTGTATGGCCACTCAAGCCTCTGACTACCCCCGAATGGGGATAGAAGTCGTGACGTTACATATATACATATTTCTTTCGTGGCTTTTTTATTACTACTCGAGAGGCGCTCATAGTTCATAGAGGCATAGATCTGCAATCACTGGTCGGTGAACGATCGGAGGTTAAGCAACGCTTAGCAAGGTCAGACAAAGATGGGTGACCGTTTAGTGGCATTTCAACTGAGCGGCTCCGTGCTTTAGAGGGCTAAAGAGTTGGTCCCGGTTGTTATCTCGGGAGTAGTCGTTAAGCCTTGTCAGAGTGTCCAACCTGGTGTCAGAGTTGTTCAAGCCGCCCGAAGGCCTCCGACAAGGCTTAACGACTGCCTAGATGACAACAACCGGGACCGAATTTTTACGTGCCCTCTGAAGCAAGGGAACGCTCAGTTGAAATTCCACTAAATGGTCACCCATCTCTGTCTGACCTTGCCAAGCGTTGCTTAACCTTCGATCGTTTACCGATCAGTGATTGCAGCTGACTAT
Source organism: Drymonia ruficornis (assembly GCA_947859195.1). NCBI lineage: Eukaryota > Metazoa > Arthropoda > Insecta > Lepidoptera > Notodontidae > Drymonia > Drymonia ruficornis. The sequence continues at coordinate 2,235,496 of OX401917.1, forward strand.
GAGCGCCTCAAACGTATCACACGTATCTTAAAAACTAGTAACGGGCCCGTTAGCGTGGTTGGCGCGGAGGCGCCTCTCACGCTGCAGGTCGTAGGTTCGATTGCTACCCGGGACATGCATTTGTGTGCATGAACATGTCTGTATGTCCGGAGTCTGGGTGTATATGTATATTAAGTATGTATTTACAAATAAAAAAGTAGTATATGTAGTAATATCAGTTATCTGGTTTCCATAGTACAAGCACTGCTTAGTTTGGGATCAGGTAACCGTGTGTAAAAATGTTCCAGGATATTATTATAGTAAGAAAATCAAAAACATATTTTTGTAAAGTACTTTAATATACAAGATCTGAGAACTTATACATTAGTTTCGGCTGCCCGAGCTTGCTCAGCCTGTGTAATTGAGTGTTCAACATATGATTTATTTGCTTCATCTTAGAACTGAGCAGATTCTTAGACCTCTTCCTCATATCCTGTCCCTCTAAATGTTTCGGCGTGCTTATTAAAAACATACCATTCTCATCGAATATCTCGTCTGGCAACACCGGGTTACGTTTGGAATTAGGCGCGGAATTTGATCTTGAAGTAATAATGTATACTGGTATGCTGTCGGCGGATTTACGAATCGTATAATTCTCTAATAGCTTTAACGTTTGTGGTCCTTCTTTGACACGTAATGGATGGTTCAGGAATAATCGAATCGCGGCTTTCCCGCTTCTAGACGAGCGTGGTAGAACATGGGAATTAATTGGCAACACTGAAAATAAGAAATGATTTTTACTTTTCAATTAATTTTCATAATGTGAAAGTATTGGAACGAATCCTTAACGCGGCTTGCGGTAGGGGTTGCCTGGTAGAAATAGTTTGTCTTTGGTTTGAGCTGAAATTGTGCATATAGACTCTTAGGGCTATATCGCAGGAGGACACCAGTGGTAGCGCAACCAGTCGCTCCACCAACAAAATGTATAGAGCTGTATGGAGGATATCGCACCTGGTGTCCGCTTGGTAACGCAACCAATTCGATGTCGGCTACCGAATCACGCACTGGTGGCGCCACCATCGTTGCCTCGTGCGATATCGCGCTTATACCAGAGTTACACACTGTATGGTTCCAAACTAAATAAAACTTGTACTATTATGGCTACCATACAATGGACTGGGGGCGATCCCAGTGACACCCAGACCAGGGTAAATTACGAAAAGACCGCTTCCAAAATTTGCCTCTGGCGGGAATCGAACTCGCACCCACCCGATTCAGTGAGCCACGCATGAAGCACTGCGCCAAACGGACGTCATAATATAAAAGACATGTTTAGAACGCGTGATTAGGCAAACTTTTCAATGGAATCTTGACTAAACACGCGTTCAAAACATGTTTAACTTTGTTTGTTTGTTTGTGACGGGCCCGTTAGCGTGGTTGGCGCGGAGGCGACTTTCACGCTGCAGGTCGTAGGTTCGATTCCTACCCGTGACATGCATTTGTGTGCATGAACATGTCTGTATGTCCGGAGTCTGGGTGTATATGTATATTAAGTATGTATTTACAAATAAAAAAGTAGTATATGTAGTAATATCAGTTATCTGGTTTCCATAGTACAAGCTCTGCTTAGTTTGGGATCAGGTAGCCGTGTGTAATAAATGTCCCAGGATATTATTATTATTTTAATAACACTAGGTACAGCCTAGCAAAAAAGGGTATGACAGCAACTTACCAACAGTTATAATAATTACGAATATCCCTAGTTCCTTCATAATAATTCTAATATTATATACTGAATTGAAACCTTTGGTTTTGTTAATCGAAATGTTTAAAGTCAAACCGTGAAATTGGAATTAATAAATAAATTAGTAAGTCTACAGTAATAAAATAGCGAGGTAAGTACCTTATGTACAGTTTACCTGCATTAGGTAATACCTATGTACATACCAGAGCTGTGCCTGCAACTTCGCCTGCTTGGAATTTAACAAAAAACAGACAGACGGACAACTGCACAGTGATCCTATAAGGGTTCCGTTTTTCCTTTTGAGGTACGGAACCCTAAATATCGTTAATGTTAGATAAAAATAAAGGGCTAAGTTACTCCTTATAACATCAGCTATCTGCCAGTGACGGTCCCGTCCAAATCAGCCCAGTCGTTCCGGAGATTAGTCGCAACAAACAACTACACAAAAAAAATATAGTTTTATGTTATAGTACTTTATATACTTTCATTTTTAGCCATATTCTATTATAGGTAGGTAGGTACTATAGGCAGGTACATACGTAGATAACTCACACGTGAACGTCGTGATAAAGTATTAAATAATTAATGAGACTATAATATTGTAGATAATAATAATGGCCCCCACGACAACATTGTTATTATCTTGAACGTTTTAATTTATTTAACAACACAATATTTATTATGATAAGGTAAAACAGTTAATAAACAACATTACTCACAGAGTATTGGCAATCCAAATTAATATATCCATGTATTATAGGTATACCGCAAGCGCGGTACCGCGTCTTAGGTACGCGAGCGGCGAGACGAGGGGCTCATCGCTCTCGCCGTCCCACTCCCCCACCCGTCATCGCTCTCGCCGTCCCACCTCCTCGCGCATACCTAAGGCGCGGTACCGCGCTTGCGGTATACCTACCCACAGAGTGGAAGAAAGAAGAAAGAGGTGCCCTTATTAGATATATGTATGAAAAAAACGTGGTCATTGTTTTTTCATTTTCATTGTTCTATCTATAGTTTCCCCCATTTTTTTTCAAAATATCCCGAAAATTAGCTTTTTGAGAAAAAATCCCCCCAAAACAGTGTTTACTCATTTGCAATTTCGATTTGTATTTTTTTTTATATTACAATTTTCATTTTTTATACAAAAACAAAAATAGGTACTCTTTCAATAACTTCGTCACAAAACGATTGCGAACTGATTGAATTATATAGAATTTAAGTATAACGTCACGACTTTTATCCCCATTCGGGGGTAGTCAGAGGCTTGAGTGGCCATACACCACCACATTGTGGAGGTATTAACCGACTCAAGCCCACGTTTCACCAGATAGTCAGAACCCAACGTGACAGGTGGTGAACCTTGTCGCCGTGTATACAGGAACTGACTATTACCTAATCCCGAGGGATAGGTAGATTTCCTCACGATGTTTTCCTTCACCGTCAGCGAACTGTGAATTATGCACATAGATGAAAATTCATCCATTGGTGCATGCCCCACCGGGGATCGAACCTGGGACCTTCTGATTGCTAGCCCAACCTGTTCACCCCTAGGCTACAGTCGCTTATAGAATATATATAGAATATATTACTGAAAAATGAAAATAAGTAGGTACTGGTGATCCTCCGTGTTTATTTTTCCCCCCGAATCTCCCCAAAGGCGAAAAAAGCCCGCGAATTTGCAGGAAATCCCCCCCATCTGGCAACACTGATCGCCCCACTATTGAACTGCCACCAATAGCGTTTTGCCATTATGACCGACCAATCAGAGAAGAAAACAAGGCCAACTACCACACAATAGCAACGTAATAGCAGACTATTGACACACTACTCCACCAAGCCAACTAGGAACTCGGATGGAATGCGGTAGTGATGTGCCGAGTACGCTATTTTTGGTACTCGAGTATTCTGGTACTCGTTAAAAAAAGAATCGAGTAAGTACTCGAGTTGGAGGACTCGGACAGGTGCACGAATACTTGTATGAGTACTCGAGTACTTAATAGGACTCGAGTACTTTTGTATTATGTAATTTTTACCCACTCAAACGTCCGAGTTTGGCATCTAATCTAATTAGTGCGTTGTATTGTACGTCCACTCGTGAAAATTCGCGAAAATGCCGAATATTTAGGCGAGCGCCCCGATTTATAACGTATTTTCTTAAAAACTACAACTGTTACAGCAAATAAAAAAAGCCTATATAAAGTCTACTTAAATATGTATGAATAATTACCTGTTTTTCCAATTATTTTTTCGCTGTAGTCAGGTAAAAATAGGCCTTAAGTTTGTAGTTATAAGGTCCCGATTTGAATACCCGACTTAGGATTCGAAAACCATGAAGTACTCGGAATCCGTACTCGAGTACCGGGTACTCGAATCCTACAATCTGAGTACTCGAGTACTTACTAAGTACTCGAGTCAGTACTCGAGTAAGGCTGTACTCGGCACATCTCTAGTAGTGATGTGCCGAGTACGCTATTTTTGGTACTCGAGTATTCTGGTACTCGTTAAAAAAAGAATCGAGTAAGTACTCGAGTTGGAGGACTCGGACAGGTGCACGAATACTTGTATGAGTACTCGAGTACTTAATAGGACTCGAGTACTTTTGTATTATGTAATTTTTACCCACTCAAACGTCCGAGTTTGGCATCTAATCTAATTAGTGCGTTGTATTGTACGTCCACTCGTGAAAATTCGCGAAAATGCCGAATATTTAGGCGAGCGCCCCGATTTATAACGTATTTTCTTAAAAACTACAACTGTTACAGCAAATAAAAAAAGCCTATATAAAGTCTACTTAAATATGTATGAATAATTACCTGTTTTTCCAATTATTTTTTCGCTGTAGTCAGGTAAAAATAGGCCTTAAGTTTGTAGTTATAAGGTCCCGATTTGAATACCCGACTTAGGATTCGAAAACCATGAAGTACTCGGAATCCGTACTCGAGTACCGGGTACTCGAATCCTACAATCTGAGTACTCGAGTACTTACTAAGTACTCGAGTCAGTACTCGAGTAAGGCTGTACTCGGCACATCTCTAGAATGCGGCTTCCCCGCCCGCACCCCCGCCACCGTGTGCAGCTTCCCGCCCGCCACACCTCCCGCACACCGCCGCAAGGGGGCGTCCATAAATTACGTGAGGTATTTTTTGTGATTTTTCGACCCCTGGTGAGATTTAGCTCGACCCCCTCCCTCCCCCTCTTATCTCACGTGAGATTTTTCAAAAGCCATATGCTAGTGGAGAAACATGTATTACTTAATTTAACCATTTTCTCACAATGTTTCTTGCGGTAAAAACGTGAGATTTGCCATGACCCCCCGTCTCCCACACGTGAGATTTGACTTGATCCCCTCCCGCCTAAATGCCTCACGTAATTGGACGCCTCCCAAGGTGCGGGTGACGTCACATTTGACAGGTTCCTAGTTGGCTTGGTGGAGTGGTACCAGTCTACATCAGACTATAGTTCGCGACAGGTCGAGATGACAATCGGGTTATGAGCTTTTTGCAGAATAAAATCCGAATCAAAATTAACAGGACCCGATAAACAATTAAAATCGCCCACAAAATAATTAAATTAAATTATTCTGTTGCGCTGCGGGTCCTGCTAATTTTGATTCGGATTTTATTCTGCAATAAGCTCATAACCCGAATGTCATCTCGACATGTCGCGAACTATACGTATTTTTGGATGGTAATCGTATTTTCCCATTTGTTTACAGATGGAATTGAAATTACAGTCGTTAGGGCCACCGCAGACTTGCTACTTTTTGCATTGGCGATCGGCGATTTAGTCGCTTTTAGCATCGGAGCAGTCGCTGCGTCCGACCGCAGAGTCGCCAAAGCACGATGCAGCCACAAAATCGCCGATCGCCAATGCAAAAAGTTGCAAGTCTGCGGTGGCCCTAAGAGACTTGAGGGCCTGTTAGAAAACCCGAAATAAAACAATATGGCTATTAAATAATTTGTATATTCAATAAAATTAATTTAAATAAATTGTATCTAAGTAATAAACAATATTCGTAACAATATAATAACATAAACCTACATGTTCCATGTTTTTATTAAAAAAATATTTATTTCACATATTTTTCTAGAACTATAGTCAACTCGGTAGACACCATCACGCCTGTACTGTTAGATGGGGCAGGCAGAAGAGCACTGTGTTACTATGCGATTAAAATAAGAGTAGGAAAATAAGAATAGGACCGGCCTAGCGCCATGTTGTGACGTCACAACTGGAAATTGGTACGGCTCTCGGCTAACTTCACTCATAAGTACAGTACTTTATATGAGTGAAGTTGCTGATAGTCCGTCCTATTCTTATTTTAATCGCATTGTACAAACTCCGACGAAAATAATAAAGAAAAAGAAATATACATTGACGTACTATTTTAGCAGAGATGGTACGGTCAGCAACGTAAGTCGCTGAACATTCTCAGTTTTTCAAATAGCTTGCACACTTTTGTTTTGCATCAAATCCATAATTTTTCTTTATCGAAACAAAATGTAGACATGATGCTAATGTTTGGTTTTATAAATGTTCATCAACGTTTGTAGAATAAAGAGTATAACTGATTTGAAAAATTGAGTATGTTCAGCGACTTTTGCTGACTGTACCATCTTACATGACATCTCAGCGCGCCACTACATGTAGCGAAATTAACACATCTGTTAAAGCACTCGCGATTCGACAATTAACTTATTAAATTCATAATAATTAATCAGAAGATGAGCCGTATCGTCAATACTGACATGTTTTCACTATTAATTTCCGTGAACGACTGAGTCGTACTGTGTCCATGGACTCCGTTTAGTAGGACAAACTATTTTGGACAGACACATGTATCCCTTTCGGGGCCATCCATTCATTACGTCACACGAATTTCATGATTTTTAGACCTCCCCCCCCCTTGTCACAGCTGGTCACATTTGCGAGATCCCCCCCCCCCTCCCTGTGTGACGTCACATATTTTTTATAATTTTCAGAAATTTTCATAATATTTCGTTAAAAATTCAAATTTCGGTTTTAATACTTAGATATATTAGATTTTTAAATGTGACGTCACAAAACTTAGGACCCCTCCCACCCCCTTGTCACACACAATGTCACATTTCGTCGACCCCCTCCCCCCCTTTACGTGTGACGTAATTAATGGATGGCCCCTTCTTAGTAATATCTTTGAGAAATAATTTATTATTTTCGTCTGAGGCTACTAACTATACTTACAATGCAATTAAAATAAGAATAGGACGGGCTATCAGCAACTTCACTCATATAAAGTACTGTACTTATGAGTGAAGTTAGCCGAGAGCCGTGCCAAGTTCCAGTTGTGACGTCACAACATGGCGCTAGGCCGATCCTATTCTTATTTTGATCGTTAATGCTTTTGACTGTACGTACTTGTGTTGTTGGGAATGGACTCGACAATAGTGTACCGGCGGGCGGCGGGAATCGAACCTGGTACCTGTCGATCGCCAGACGACCCCAAGAACCGCTAAACTATCGCCACTTTAGCAATGGGAAGTACATTACTAATTCCGTTAGCTTCGCCAACTAAGCTAAATATTTCTGCTATTTGCTAAGGTTGATACATTAGTAGCCGCATGGGAAGGGTTAGCGCCCTATCGCACGAGGACACCACTGGTAGCGCAACCAGTCGCTCCACCAACAAAACGTATAGAGCTGTATGGAGGATATCGCACCTGGTGTCCGCTTGGTAGCGCAACCAATTCGGTGTCGGCTACCGAATCACCCGCTGGTGGCGCAACCATGGTTGCCTCGTGCGATAGGGCGCATAGGGTCAATTCAGACGGAACGGAAAAATTCCCGAGCAATTTATTGGCTCCATTGAAATTAGGACCATATTACTACAGCCTCTGGCCTGTGTCGATATTCACGCAATTTTCTACTAGTACTAGTATTAGTCAGTAAGGGGCCGTCCATTAATTACGTCACACGAATTTCATGATTTTTAGACGCCTCCCCCCCTTGTCACAGCTGATCACATTTGCGAGACTCCCCCCCCCCTCCCTGTGTGACGTCACATATTTTTTATAATTTACAGAAATTTTTCGTTAAAAATTCAAATTTCGGTTTAAATACTTGGATATATTAGATTTTTAAATGTGACGTCACAAAACTTAGGACCCCTCCCACCCCCTTGTCACACAATGTCACATTTCGTCGACCCACTCCCCCCTTTACGTGTGATGTAATTAATGGATGGCCCCTAAATTGATCGACCATTTATCCGTTTTGTCTGAACTGACACTTATAATACGGATCATCCAACCACTAGACACCAAATCTAGCATAATACTTTAAATAAACCAATCACCATCCATTATTATATTTGATAGACAAATCACAATGCGTTGCGTTCGCTCCCACTCCACTGATTATTTCGTAATTAATTTGATGCTTGAACGTAGGAGCGAGCCTTAAAAAGAGCTAATAATATTTTTTTTAATACTCCCAGTTAGGGGTCAAAAAATCTAACTTTTTTTATAAAACATGTCTACGGTACTCGTGGCTTCGATACTCGAAAACATCACTCAAAAATATCGATATATCGGATTAAAAATATCGATATATTTGTCGATGTATCGATATTTTTTCAACCGGGTAGTGCCTGCCTATGTCAGTAGCAAATGCTACCGGTAACATGTTCCATCTCTGGTGTCCAGTGGTAGGTTAATGGTCTAAGATACACTGAAGAGCGACCTTCACCGATCGACTTACCGGATCAACCCTGGATTTTATCAAATAAAATATGTGTCTAAACATTTACCAATAGGGTTGCCATAAAGAATATGGTGAAGGATAAAAAAAAAGAAAAAAAAACTAAAAGCATACACTGCTTCGTCGCGCGCAGCTGTTGTACTGCGTCCTCCTCTATCGCATGAAATAGTACTCGTATGCGCAATGCTTCTCTGTCAATCAATTTTCAATTTCAATTTTTTTATTTCAAAAACTTTTATTCTTGACTAGATTTTCGCAAGCATCACTATACACTGTATTTACAATAAAATTGCTTTCATTTTGATATGATTTTTATTTGGAAAGCAAGTCGGTGAAAATTGTTAAAAATATTATAATTTTAATTAAACATAGCCATGACCATATTTTTTACGTCAACCCTATTGGTATATGTTCAGAAAGAAACATATTTTATTTGATAACATCTAGGGTCGCTTCGGTAAGTCGATGGGTGAAGGTCGTCCTTAAGCGTATCTCGTACTATAATGTAACATTTTAACCATGGATTAAAACTGTTAACGTCTTACACCTAGAACGCTCTGCTATCAGCTGCGGGCATCGTTGATGGTCTCCGGCACGATGACCTCGAGGCCGTCCAGTTCCTTGGACAGGATGACCTGGCAGCCGAGGCGGGAGGTGTCCGTGAGCCCGTAGGCAAGGTCCAACATGTCGCGTTCCTCGTCACAGGGCTCTTCTGGTAAACTGGAAAAGAAATGTTACCTATAGTGCGCGTGTAGCGTTCCTTGGCGCCTTCCTTATGGCGCGCCTTGGTAGGGCGCTGCCTGGGTAAATCGTGTGGACTGTGTGTGTAGATATAAAACAAATCGTCTGGCACTGCACTTATTTATTCTTGGTCTCACAATTGTTGTCTTAGTTATTAACACCTTTTTAATAAATTAATAGAAAATTATACGAGTTGGTCGTGACGCTGCTAATAATCGAGAGAGAGAGACATATATAGAGAGCGAGATAGCAAAAATATGTTTAGTGTTACCACATCAATAATATGTTATTTAAAAATATATTTTTTAAGTTGTTAACAGCGCGTCTGATCGTTATCAGACAAGGGTGTGTAGGACTTGCGCCCTGAGGGTTTTTTTTATTAAGGTTATTAAAAAAAACCTCAGGACGCAAGTCCTACACACCCTTGTCTGATATCGTTTGCCCAGCAGTGGGATAATATAGGTAGATTATCCCACTGCTGGGCAAAAGTCTTCCCAATATTCTCCACGTCTCTATTAGACGCTGCTTCCATCCATCTCCAGATAACAGTCGAGGCCTCCCAACCCTTGTCACACAATGTCACACTTCGTCGACCCCCCCCCCCCCTTTACGTGTGACGTATTTTTTGGATGGCCCCTAAGGGTTCTTCGTAGGGACTAAAATTCCATCAGACACTATTAAGGTACGGTCAGCAACGAAAGTCGCTGAACATTCTCAGTTTTTCAAATAGCTTGCACACTTTTGTTTTGCATCAAATCCATATTTTTTCTGTATCGAAACAAAATGTAGACATGTTGCTAATGTTTGGTTTTATAAAGGTTTACCAACGTTTGTAGAATAAAGAGTATAACCGATTTGAAAAATTCAGAATGTTCAGCGACTTTCGTTGCTGACTGTACCTGTCATACTGAAAAAGGTACCTGTCATAATCCTTCTGCTTTAATATCACATGGCAAGTGGAGCATGTAAGGGTGCCTTCACACGCTCCGTACCCCTCAATGTTCAGGTCGTTGTTGACGACCACGTCGAGCAGTGAGTCCCCGACCTTAGCTTCAGTCTCCAGCCGTTTACCGTCGTTTAGAACGAAGGTTAATTTAACCCTGTGGAAAACGAATGAATAAATATCCTGGGACATTCTTTTACAACGGCTACCTGATCCCAAACTAAGCAGAGCTTGTACTATGGAAACCAGATAACTGATTTCACATTCATTTTCAGTGGTAACCCTAACACTTAATTTACATTAATTATTACTAACCCTCACATTTTTATAAACATCTGGAACTTTCTGTGCCCACACTTTTAGAGTTATAATCTAGTTTTAAACATAATTCTTATATACAAAACCTTTATAGATTGTAACTTGTTCTGTGAGCCAAAAACAATAAATAAAATAAAAATAAAACTGATATCCTCCCTTACTAAGCAATACTAGTATCATTGGTACTATACAATGAACTGTGGGTGGTCCCATTACCACCCAGACTGGGTCAAATTATAGAAAAAAAATATTACTATCCCAACGGGAACTGAACTGTGTACCAAATCGTTTAGACAAGACTACAAGACGATCTGGTACAAATTGTACAGATACAGTAAATAGGTTTATTGACGGGCCCGTTGGCGTGGTTGGCGTGATGGCGCCTTTCACGTGGCAGGTCGTAGGTTCAATTCCTACCCGGGACATACATTTGTGTGCATGAACATGTCTGTATGTCCCGAGTCTGGGTGTAATTATGTATATTAAGTATGTATTTACAAACAAAAAGTAGTACATGTAGTAATGTCAGTTATCTGGTTTCCATAGTACAAGCTCTGCTTAGTTTGGGATCAGGTAGCCATGTATAAAAAATATCCCACGATATTATTATTGTTATCTTAGCTATCAACTTGCGATAACATTATCTTTTGCAGTAACACTTAAAATGATCCTTGAATATTGCATAAACAGAACTGAGTGTTTTGAGGAGCCAAGGGCAGTGGTTTGAGCGTAGGCCGCTCGGCTCACTGCAACAGGTGGTTGCAGGTTCGATTCCCGCCAGAGGCAAATATCGGAGGCCTTTCTGTAATTTGCCCTGGTCTGGGTTTCACTGTGATTGCCCCCAGTCCACTGTACGGTACCCATAGTACAAACGTTGCTTAGTTTGGGACCATACAGTTGGTGTGTAAGTCTGGCGATATTTATACAGTACAACCCGTTTAAGACGATTTCACAGGGACCCAACCAAAAACGCGTCTTAAGCGAGAAAGCACATTGTGCGGGATAGGGAAAATATTATAAATTTCGTATATGTAGGTATTAAATTATTACATTTATAAATTCGTTTTCATTCGTAAATCGTGAGGAAACCTACCTATCCCTCGGGATTAGGTAATAGTCAGTTCCTGTATACACGGCGACAAGGTTCACCACCTGTCACGTTGGGTTCTGACTATCTGGTGAAGCGTGGGCTTTGAGTTGGTTAATACCTCCACAATGTGGTGGTGTATGTCCACTCAACCTTCTGACTACCCCCGAATGGGGATAAAAGTCGTGACGTATATGTTATGTTATTTATAAATTCCAACCATTTGAAGCGTTAAAAATTAGCGTAAAATGGTACGTATCGTAGAAACTGGTAACTGAAGCTCAGCTAACTGAGTTTTATTTGTTGTTTGTGATTATTCATCAAAAACTTTTGATAACTTAATTTTTTCTTGAAGTGACAATGCCTATCGCTTAATTGTAGTAATTTTGTAACAAACAAATGATGCACTAATGCAATAAATGAAGACTGGGCTGGTTGAGTATGAGAGATGCGAGAAATCGTGATCGTATTAAGCGGGTTAAGTGTTGAGTTGGTTAATACCTCCACAATGTGGAGGTGTATGGCCACTCAAGCCTCTGACTACCCCCGAATGGCGATAAAAGTAGTGACGTTACAACAAAAAGTATTAAGCGGGTTCTACTGTAGGCGATTGAAGTATTTAACTCTATGCACAGTCTAAAAGGTACTGCATGCATTTAATTGGTGGTAGAGACAAGCTATAGCCAATTGTCTGCAGCTCATATATGGGTCGGCTCGCCAGGGTAGTACCACCCTTGCACAGAAGATCGGCGTAAAGTAGCTATCACAGATGTGTTTCGTACAATGAGTGAGAGAGCCAGAAGCCGAACCGCCCTTCCCCTCTACTCTGTCAGACTCCCCTTCAGGTAGGCAACGTGCGAGCAATGACTTTGGTATTGCAAGTAACTATAGGCTAAAAAAAACTATTTTTTAGGCAGGCACAAGAAAGACAGGTAGGTAGACTAGACATGCAGCATTGGCCCTTGCCGAGCGATGCGGCAGTTTAAGTTGAAAAAATAATCATTCTAATTTAAATATCCCTACTCCCATGATTTCAAATTACTTTAATTCTTTGAATTCTCCCTGGCCATTTCTTCGGGAATGACGGTCGTGAAGTTTATGAATAATATTTATATTCTGTAGGTACCTATATTATAAGACAGTAACGTACCAAGCGATATCATTTAATTAGTTTTCTTAACGATACGTGATGACGTAGGTTTAAAGTGAAAATATTACTTACTTTTCATCTTTCAACGCCAGTTCTGTGGTCGACAGCTGCGCTACACTCCTGTAGTTACTAAAATTCGATAAACTTCCGTTATTCTTGATTAAATAACGCAGTTTTGGCACTGAGAAACTTTTCATTAAGTTTCGTAACATTTTGTTAAATGAAAACTTAATAGACACAGTTGTTCTGTTTTAAAATGCTGAATCACTGCCAACTATAGTCCGTCGTATTCAGTTATTCAGCGAGATAGCGTCCGATAGACTTATGAAATTAAATGTATGATAATTTCTACAAAATTATTTCTTGACCTTAGATTTTTTAGGTTGCAACCGTTCCGTTACACGTACGTGATGTTTTTGTTTGAAACATTCTCTTTGGTTTGAAAATTAGCATCCTATATTAATATGTGCATAGAATTGAAATAGTTTTGATAAAAAGCTCATATAAAACTACTTTATGATTAAATTTCTCGAAAGATTTTGATTAATATTTTTTTTTCTCTAATGGCTGATTAATATTATAGGTGTAGTGTGCAGTACTTTAAAATTAATGAATTAGAGTGTAAAGGAATATGAAAATATTGACGTGTAAAACGTTTTGTTTGCTATTGCATTTTTTTTGGGGTTCTTATTTGATTAATAAGAAATCATAAATCATTATACTATGAAAGGCTCGCAAAAACATAAATATTGACAGTCAATATTGATTTATCTTTGTAAGAATCGTTTTCCGGACGATTGACTGAACGAACGAATAAAACGTAAATTTGACACTGACATTAGAGATGGGTTGTACTAGGTAAATTTGGGACTAGGTGCACCTATTCCTAGTATTTAAAAATACGTGATCCAAACACCTGTTCCACCTATTCCACCTAGTCTCAATTACTTATCGACTATGGTTCACGTACATAGTCCTTAGATCCATAATAGGACTCGATACATGAGATCAAATGGGAACAAAAACTGCCTTTTGCTCACTTCAGATGTCGCTACTGCTTAAAATATGTCATTCTCCATAGTAGGTAATTATGTAAACAAACTTGTTTAGATTTAAATTATTCCATAATATATTGATTACGTCGTCACGCTCTCGCAGTACGGTATGGTACTTGGTACTTGGTGCGTCAGCGGACGTGTTGAGCGCTAATACTAGGTCGACTAAGTACTGTCAAAATTGGAATATGTGCCACCTAGTCTCTGTCTAGTCTTTGCACCTGCCTAGCTATTCTGTAACGACAAACTCACTTCGCATGCGTGAATTTGCAGGTGACATGTCAAATTTTGTTTTTTTTAAATTTCACTTATAGAAAATACACGCGTGAGAGTATGACGTTACAGAATAGCTAGGCTGTTCTAGTAAATACGACTCACCTCTAACTGACATGTCAGGTTGTCATACAAAATTGCAGAAGTGATTCACAAAAAGTTGTAATTCATATTTTTTTGCTATTTTTCCACTGATCTGGTAACTCGAATAGGTTTTAATATTTACAGTAAAACCAAAGGTTGATATTAAATATGTCTGAAAGGCTAAAAACCACGAATAACGTTTCAAACGAGGAGGTTATTGAGGATCTTACAAAGAATTTGAAATCTACTCTAAGCACAGAAGAAAATGTGGAGGAATTCGTTATAACGCCTGGCTCCAAGGCGGAGGACTTCCCTTCGGCGTTTGGAGACTCGTCAAAGACAAACGGTGAGCGATATTTTGATTTTTTTCGAAGTAAAGTTTGGGCGTAGTCTGGAAGCGAATGGTACCGATTCTTTCGACATACAACAACAATGAACAAACGAATGACTAAATTATTGCCGTCTGTATTATGGTCATTATGTATGAACAACAAAGAAATACTTTTAAGCAAGTGTCTTCTAGTTATTGGCTTACTGATTTAATAATTTTCCACCCAGAAATCCAATAGGTTAGCATTGTTTTGTTCAGTGATCTAATATTGCAGACAAATCTGCGTTTCGTACGATGAGTGAGAGAGCCGGAAGCCCAACCCCTCCCCCTCCCCTTATCTAACTCCCCTTCAGCTTGGCAACATGCAATGCCTTTGGTATTGTCAGCATCTATATGCTACGGTAACTTTTTAACATCAGGCGGACCGTAAGCTTGTTTGTCATATTAGTCACATAGTTAAAAAAATACTAAACATGTTTTCTTTACATACCCTAATTTCCTAAAGAGGCTGTAGCCTAGGGGCGAACAGGTTGGATGAATTTTCATCTAGGTGCATAATTTACAGTTCGCTTACGGTGTGGGAAAACATCGTGAGGAAACCTACCTATCCCTCGGGATTAGGTAATAGTCAGTTCCTGTATACACGGCGACAAGGTTCACCACCTGTCATATTGGGTTCTGACTATCCGGTGAAACGTGGGCTTTGAGTTGGCTCAATACCTCCACAATGTGGTGTACGGCCACTCAAGCCTCTGACTACCCCTGAATGGGGATAAAAGTCGTGACATATTTTTCATACTAATTTCTCAGAACCATCGACAACCAAAGAAAAACCATACTCTGAGACCGTTGAGACGGAATTGGAAAAGGACCCCGATGCTGAGAGTAATAAAGATGACAGCGACACAGACGTAGATGAAGAGTCACTGAAGGACGCTGAGGTAGACCTGACCGATGACCAGAAGGAGGAGAGGAGGATCATCGCTGAGGAGTTGAAGACAGTCGGGAACGAGGCATTCAAGGTTGGGGACTTTGAGAGGAGTATCGAGAAGTATACGGAAGGTAATTTGAAGTGTTATTTCTAAGCCAGTACGAATAATTGACATCTATCTATACATATAAAATTCAAAGTCCTGACTGACTGACTGATATATCAACGCACAGCCTAAACCGCTGGTCCTAGCAACTTGAAATTTGGAGGGTGTGTTCTTTGTGAACTGTAGGCATCCATTAAGAAAGGGTTTTTCGAAATTCCAACCCTAAAGGCTCATAGGGGGTGAAAGTTGAAAGCCGAAAATTGGTGTAGTTTTATTCACCATGCAATCGGTTTCAACCCTTGAGTTTGTTTCTGAAGAAAAATATGTAATTTGGTTCCTGTAGGCCACGCGGGCGAAGCCGCGGGCAGAAGCTAGTATATATATATAATAAATAAATACCGCGAGACAAACACAACAACTGTATGATCCCAAACTAAGCAAAGCTTGTACTATGGGTACCATAAAACGGACTGGGGGCGATCCCAGTGACACCCAGACCAGGGTAAATTACGAAAAGGCCGTTTCCGAAATTTGCCTCTGGCGGGAATCGAACCCGCAACCACCCGATGCAGTGAGCCCACTGGCCTATCAAACCTCTGCGCCAAGCAACAGTTTTTTTAACATTTTTTATTTGATTGAATTTAGTATTCAGAATTGCTGATTGTCTAAAATTTTCACTACTAGAATGCTCAACCAATTTTGCTGAATTTTGGTATAGAGATAGACGCAAGCTTGGAGAAGGACATAGGCTGCTTTTTGATGCGAAAATAATATTTAAATGGCATGAAAAAATACGCATCTGAATTGCTTCTGTCACAGGTCTTCGGATCTGTCCACTGCAGTTCAGCCAGCAGAGGGCGGTACTGTACTGCAACAGAAGTGCATCCAAGATGAAGCTGGAGAAGTACTCGCGAGCTATCAAAGACTGCACCAAAGCTATCGAGCTAGATGATAAATATTTAAAAGCTTATATTCGGTAAGTTCGCACCATTTACGTGGAGCCTAATTCCCATAGGTATAGGTATAAACAATATACCATTTGACGGGCCTGTTGGCGTGGTTGGCGTGATGGCGCCTTTCACGCTGCAGGTCGTTGGTTCAATTCCTACCCGGGACATGCATTTGTGTGCATGAACATGTCTGTATGTCCCAAGTCTGTGTGTATATGTATATTAAGTATGTATTTTCAAATAAAAAAGTAGTATATGTAGTAATATCAGTTATCTGATTTCCATAGTACAAGCTCTGCTTAGTTTGAGATCAGGTAGCCGAGTGTAAAAAATGTCCCAGGATATTATATTATTATTATAGATTTTTAACGGTGGTAGAGCCAAGCTGTAGCCAATTGACTGCAGGTCAAATACGGCCTGGCTCGACCGGTATAGTACCACCCTCTCACAGAAGATCGGCGTAGCTATTACAGCTGCGTTTCGTACTATGAGTGAGAGAGCCGGAAGCCCAAACCCCCTTCCCCTTCAGGTCAGCGACGTGCGAGCAATGTCTTCGATATTGCAAGCATCTATAGGCTACGGTAACTGCTTAACAACAGGCGGGTCGTACGCTTGTTTGCCATTGCAGTCTCTTAAAAAAACTTTTCATACTTCAACTATAATTAAAATGCAAAATCTAGCGCCGGGGTTTGAACCCTGGACCTTAAGCCCGCAAGACGCGTGCTTAACCGATCGGCTATCACTACTTCCTCCATTTGACTTTTTTTATAGTCTAACTGTCCCACTGCTGGGCAAAGGCCTCCCCTTTTGACATTTTACATATTTTTTTTTACAGGCGAGCACAATCATACGAGGCCACAGACAAGCTAGACGAATCACTGGCCGATTACAAGAAGATATTGGAAATGGACCCCTCACACAAGGACGCCCAAAAGGCCGTTACCCGATTACCACCACTGATCGAAGAGAAAAATGAGAAATTAAAAACTGAAATGCTCGGGAAGCTGAAGGATCTAGGCAACATGATACTGAAGCCTTTCGGGCTATCTACTGAGAACTTCCAGATGGAACAAGACCCAGATACTAAAGGATATAAAATTAATTTTAAACAATAAGTGATATTAGTTGTATTAAAATGTGTATTTATCAAGATTTGTTTGATTTTCTGGCGAATTGTGGGTGCACTAAATTGTGCAGCAATGTTGTTTAGCGTAGCTATTATACTCTGATTTTTAATTATGTGAACTAAAATGACAGCTATAAATGTCAATTTATATCTTAATTGTTTTTTTTTTATGAGTGAAGTATAATGAAATTGAATTAATATATACCAGAACCATAAAAACAATATTATTCATGATGAACATATAAAATTAATTTTACGTTTAACATAAAAAGCTGTAATTTTGGTCTAGAAAATAAAACATCAGAGTATAGACTTCGACGTCATCAGATTTTTTAACGAAAAAAAAAAATTTTTTTTGAAAATATTTTAATAACATTTATTTTACAAAATCAATCGTCTTTACGCTTAGAATTAGCTGGAATGGCGAACATCTCCGTCTCTTTCTCACCCTCCCCTCCACCCTCGGTGCGTCTAGCGACATCTAGTGACGGTACATCAGTTCCGTCTTGGCTTGTACTTGTTTGACATAATCTCCATTCGTCGGTCAAAAGCAAATGTTTGCTAAGATCCCAGCCTGAAATAATAATTGTATAAGTACTTTTACTTTCAACAAAACATGTTTTTTTGGGTTCCGTACCCAAAGGGTGCCAACGGGACCCTATTACTAAGCCTACGCTGTCCGTCGGTCTGTCTGTCAGCGGGCTGTATCTCGCGAACCGCTATAGCTAGGGACTTGAAATTTTCACAGAATGTGCATTTCTGTTGCCGCTACAACAACAAATACTAAAAATAAAAAATACTAAAACCTTAATATTTTTAACTTATTTGTCTTATGGTCGGTTTCCATACAAAAGACTTCAACGTATGACTCTAAATATCACCATTTTGGGGGTGTTTGTTTATATTCTACGGAGGTACGGAAACCTTTATGTGCGAGTCCGACACGCACTTGGCCGGTTTTTTTAGGTCTGAAGTGGCAAACATATACGGCCCGCCTGATGTTAAGCAGTTACCGTAGCAGATGCATGCAATACCAAAGACACTGCTCGCACTTTGCCGACCTGAAGGGGAGTGGGACGGAGGGAGGGGAAGGGGGGTATTGAGCTTCCGGCTCTCTCACTTATCGTACGAAATGTAGCCGTAAAAGGAAAAACAAAAAACCGCCCAAGTGAGTGTCGGACTCGCATAAAGGGTTCCGTACATGGACCAGTTACTACGGGAACTGGCCCTAAGCAAGTCGGCCGAGTGGTCGGCCTAGTACTAACATCGACATAAAACGAAGCGAGTAGTTCAACTATTTACCGGTAAATAGTAAAATGCAAATGAAAAAAACAATGACCACGTTTTGTTTCATACAAATATCTAATAAGGGCACCTCTTTCTTTAGTCTTTACTCTGTGGTTCCGTACATGGATAGTCTTTACTCTGCGGTTCCGTACCACCGTAGAATAAAAACGTCAAAGATATCAAGTTCCTTGTATGGCGACCCCTTTATTTTTAAATTTTCTTTTGTTCATAGTATTTGTTGTTGTAGCGGCAACAGAAATACACATTCTGTGAAAATTTCAAGTCTCTACCTATCACGGTTCGTGAGATACAGCCCGCTGACAGACGGACAGCGTAGGTTTAGTAATAGGGTTCCGTTGGCACCCTTTGGGTACGACCACAGAGTAAAGACTAAAGAAAGAGGTGCCCTTATTAGATATATGTATGAAAAAAAACGTGGTCAGTGTTTTTTCATTTTCATTGTTCTATCTACCGGTAAATAGTTGAACTACTCGCTTCGTTTTATGTCGATGTTAGTACTAGGCCGACCACTCGACCGAGTTGCTTAGGGCCAGTCCCCTTAGTAATTGGTCCATGGGTACGACACCCTAAAAATGCAAAATAAAATTAGTACTGACCAACTGCCGCGAGTCCGTTGGCGACTCTTTTCCATTCCTTGTGCACTATCCCGTCGACGTACTCCGCCAGCTGGGTGGAGGGCTGGTGGGGGTGGGGGGACTCCCCCACTCGCTCCCCCTCCCCCTCCCCCGGCGCGCGGCTCCACGCGGCGTCGCGGACCGCCTCGCACACTTGCGCGAACGGACGCGTTGCTTTCGCAGTACTGCTGCATACATCCTGACATATATCAAATAAGGATCATTTCACTACACACGCCTTTAAAACGAGTTTAAATGTAACGTCACGACTTTTGTCCCCATTCGGGGGTAGTCAGAGGCTCGAGTGGCCATACACCACCACATTGTGGAGGTATTAACCAACTCAAAGCCCACGTTTCACCAGATAGTCAGAACCCAACGTGACAGGTGGTGAACCTTGTCGCCGTGTATACAGGAACTGACTATTCAATCAAATAAGACAAATATACACAAAACCAACACAGATTAAAAATGATTTTACAAAGCGGTTCTAGGGATAAAAGTGATTTGTAATGACAGTGTAAGACCATCACAACTTTCTAGAAATTTGGGGTATCTATAGTCGAATTACTAATCCGACGCAGTAAACTGACAGCTATTTTGTTCTATTTATATCGAAAAGTGACATTAGCACCTGTCAGTTTAGGGGGCGTCCATAAATTACGTGAGGCATTTAGGGGGGGAGGGGGTCGAGCAAAATCTCACCAAATCTCACGTGGGGGAGAGGGGGGGTCTCGGCAAATCTCACGTAATTTTTTTACAGCAAGAAACAGTGTTAAATTGCAAGAAAACTGGGTGAAATTAAGTAAAATATGTTTCTCCTCTAGAATATAGCTTTTGAAAATCTCACGTGAGATTAGTGGGGGAGGGAGGGGGTCGAGCAAAATCTCACGAAATCTCACCAAGGGGGAGGGGGCGGTCGAAAAATCACCTCACGTAATTTATGGACGCCCCCTTACTCCGTCTGATTAGCAATTCGACTATACAGGCTTACCTATTCTGTGATACAGGGTTATTGGAAAATCACTAAAAACCTTGCAGGAATGAATTACTGATATCATAAACAACTTTTGTTCCATGACTTTTTCAAATGTATGAAACAAGAAAATATGCTCATCTATAGCCGTGGTCCGTTCAAGTATTTTAGGGCAAAGTGAAATATATCCACGTTCCACGGCTATCCTTTAGATGTGACTATTTTCTTGTTGGATAAAAGGCTCTTGTGACGTCACAGTACGTAGAAAACAAGTGGTGCCACTTGGTTTTCATACAAAACGAGGATCATACGTCATCTATTTAGATCTAAGATCTATTTTTGGACCCCTCCCCCCCTTGTCACAGCTGGTCACAATTTTGAGACCCCCCTCCCTAAAGTGACGTCACATATTTTTTAAAATTTTCAAAAACTTAAAAAAAAAATCGTTAACAGTTAATATTTTGGTTTTAATAGTTAGTTAAATTAGTTTTTTGAATGTGACGTCACGAATCTTAGGACCCCTCCCACCCCTTGTCACACAATGTCACATTTCGTCGACCCCCTCCCCCTCTTACGTGTGACGTAATTTATGGATGTCCCGTATGTCTGTGACTCTACCCCCAAGAAACTTACCAATTTGTAATCATTGATGGAACATATGATCACAGATAACAGAACCGCGTGGAAGTACGCGCACATGACGTCATCGGTACTCGCCTCCGCCGTTATTAGCACGTACATCCACCTGCTGGTGACATCTGGCACCAGCAGATATTTCCGCTTGCTATACACGCGTTTCAACGTGATAATGCCTCCTGCTTGTAATCTGCTACTAAATTGTTTTATTGAACATCCCAGTTCTATGTGGAAGCCGCAGATTTTTGAATCTAAAATAGGTTTAAAAAAAAAATAAAAAACTAAATTGTTATGTGATAGGGATGTGTGATGACATGGTAGCGAGTGTGATAGGGTTGATATCAATTTGACATAGACGTGACAGTGGTGTGATAGTGGTGATATTAATGTAACAGAGATGACAAAGGTATGATAGAGTTGATATCAATTTGACTTAGAAGTGACAGTGATATGATAGAAGTGATAGCAAACTGACATAGTCGTGAGAGATATGGTAGCTCTATCAGATTACTTGACACGTGATTTGTTAGTTGTTTAATATTTAAAAAGTCAATTAACCACGCAAGTAGTTCACCATATTTATGATGACAGAGAAGTAATAATAACGTGGATGCGACTGACGTTACAGTGATATGATAGAAGTGATACGAGACATGGCAGTCATGTATAGTGACTAATTTGAGACGAGTCCGTTAGCGTGGTTGGCGTGATGGCGCCTATCACGCTGCAGGTCGTAGGTTCGATTCCTACCCGGGACATGCATTTGTGTGCATGAAAATGTCTGTATGTCCCGAGTCTGGGTGTATATGTATATTAAGTATGTATTTACAAATAAAAAAGTAGTAATGTAGTAATATCAGTTATCTGGTTTCCATAGTACAAGCTCTGCTTAGTTTGGGATCACGTAGCCGTGTGTAAAAAATGTCCCAACATAGTATTATTATTATATTATTAATTTGATGCGAATGATATGACAGTGACATGATAGAAGTGATACGAGACATGGCAGTCATGTATAGTGACTATAATTTAATGCGAATGACATGACAGTGATATGATAGAAGTGATACGAGACATGATAGTGATAGACAATGATGTGAAACCTGCACCATACCTAATACATTCATTCCTATCTGATAGAATATGATGGGTTCTGATTTGTTGATCTCGCACGGGGATGATATGACTTCATCCTTCAAGTAGTTGGCGATCACTTGCAAGAATCGGGGTTCGTTCAGCGTGCGCAAACACACCGCGCGCACCGCGAAGTAGTTGAACACGATGTGAAGAATCATCATTAATATGAATATTAGGATGGAATTTCTGAAATAATTACATATGAAATGAGTGTTACAGACGACACAGACATGACATGAACATGACGTTACAGACTATTAGATAGGTGAAGTTATTGGTATAGTGATGCGATTAATTTGACAGTCATATGATAGAGTTGTAACTGCGACGTGATAGTGATAAAATAGTGTTGTAACAGCGACGTTATAGTGATATGATACTGTTATCTGTCACCATTTTGCCAAAATAATGAGGTAGGGATCCAGATAAGACATAATTGTGACAGCATAGTGATAGCGTTGTGACAGTAATATGATAGTGTCGTATCAGCAACTTAATAGTGTTATGACGGCATCGTGATAGCGTTGTGACAGTAATATCATAGTGTTGTGACAGCATCGTAATAATGATGTGACAGTAATATGATAATGTAGTGACAGCACTCGTGATAGCGTTGTGTCAGTTATATTTTAGTGTCGTATCAGCAACGTGAAAGTGTTTTGACAGCATCGTGATAGCATTGTGACAGTAATATGATAGTGTTGTGATAGTGCTGTGCTCAGCATAGTGAATATTTACCCGAATACCGTGATGATGGCGAGCGCGGCGAGCGACGCGACCAGGTTGACGGCGGTCTCCTGCGCGGAGTCCTTAGCGGCCACGTCCGCCATGTTGCCGCGCACCGCGTGGTGCTGCGTCATGGCGGCCCGCGTCGCGCCGCCTGCCGCAACAATCACACCTTTTAAGTAACACTACTTATACTATTATTTTTAGAAAATTATATTTGTATAGTGAAATATTCGTGTGTATTAATACAGATTGCGTTTTTTTAACATTAATAAAAAAACATAAGAATTAAGAACTGCAAAAAATGTATAATAGGTATTGTCATTAAAAAAAAAAAAACATGTGTGTGTGTGTGTGTGTGCGCGTATGTTACCGGTGACGCCGACGAGCGCCCTCATGACCGCGCTGGCGCAGAGCGCGGGCGCCGCGTGTGTGTGTGTGTCAGTGTGTATGTGTGTTAGTGTGTATGTGTGTGTGTCAGTGTGGGTGTGAGAGTGTGCGTGTGTGTCAGAGTGTGTGTGTGTGTGTATATGTGTGTCTGTGTGTGCGTGTGTGTCTGTGTGTGCGTGTGTGTCAGAGAGTGTGTGTGTTTGTGTGTGTGTGCGTGTGTGTCAGAGTGTGTGCGTGTGTGTGTGTCTGTGTGTGCGTGTGTCAGTGTGTGTGTGTGTGCGTGTGTTACCGGCGACGCCGACGAGCGCCCTCATGACCGCGCTGGCGCAGAGCGCGGGCGCCGCGTGTGTGTGTGTGTGTCAGTGTGTATGTGTGTTAGTGTGTATGTGTGTGTGTCAGTGTGGGTGTGAGAGTGTGCGTGTGTGTCAGAGTGTGTGTGTGTGTGTATATGTGTGTCTGTGTGTGCGTGTGTGTCAGAGAGTGTGTGTGTTTGTGTCTGTGTGTGCGTGTGTGTCAGAGTGTGTGCGAGTGTGTGTGTCAGTGTGTGCGTGTGTCAGTGTGTGTGTGTGTGCGTGTGTTACCGGCGACGCCGACGAGCGCCCTCATGACCGCGCTGGCGCAGAGCGCGGGCGCCGCGTGTGTGTGTGTGTCAGTGTGTATGTGTGTTAGTGTGTATGTGTGTGTGTCAGTGTGTATGTGTGTTAGTGTGTATGTGTGTGTGTCAGTGTGGGTGTGAGAGTGTGCGTGTGTGTCAGAGTGTGTGTGTGTGTGTATATGTGTGTCTGTGTGTGCGTGTGTGTCAGAGAGTGTGTGTGTGTGTGTGTCTGTGTGTGCGTGTGTCAGTGTGTGTGTGTGTGTGCGTGTGTTACCGGCGACGCCGACGAGCGCCCTCATGACCGCGCTGGCGCAGAGCGCGGGCGCCGCGTACCCGCTGTACAGCGGCAGCGCCATCTCCACGCACATCGCCGCGTCGTTCAGCGCGTCCGCGTACAAGCGCCACTTCTTGCTGTACGCGTCGAGGTACGTGCTGCGGATCAAAAGCAGAGTCATAAGTCGAGTCATATTAAATAAATATCGTGGGACATTCTTTTACACACGGCTACCTGATCCCAAACTAAGCAGAGCTTGTACTAAAAAGGTTGCCTGGTAGAGATCACTATTAGTGATAAGGCCGCCCATTTTCCACTTTCTGTGTAAATTGTGTAATTATTTATAAATGTTTATTTTTCTAGTGGTGGATTAATAAAGATTTATCTATCTATCTATGGAAACCAGATAACTGATATTACTACATATACTACTTTTTGTTTGTAAACAATAATAATAATAGCCTGGGACATTTTTTACACACGGCTACCTGATCCCAAACTAAGCAGAGCTTGTACTATGGAAACCAGACAACTGATATTACTACATACTACTTTTCGTTTGTAAATACATACTTAATATACATAATTACACCCAGATTCAGGACATACAGACATGCTCATGCACACAAATGCATGTCCCGGGTAGGAATTGAACGTGCGACCTGCAGCGTGATAGGCGGAATCTTACCAACCACGCCAACGGGCCCGTCGTGCTATCATAGACGACCGGTTGGAATTTCGGAAACGGCCTTTTCGTGATTTGCCCTGGTATGGGTATTATTGGGACCGCGCCCAGTCCATTGTATGGTAACTACAGTACAAGCTTTGTTTTGTTTGGGAACATAAAGTTGGAGTGTTTGTCTGGCCAAGCCAATTGACTCCAGCTCATATATGGCCTGGCTCGACCAGGGTAATACCATCCTCTCACAGACGATCGAGGTAAAGTAGTTATTACAGGCGATCGTACGTATGAGTGAGAGAGCCAGCTGCCCATACACAGGTGTTGGTAAATGGACAGTCCCCAATGGACATCCGTAACGAATTTAGTTGAGACTGCAGATTTATAGAGCTAAGAAATCCATAACATACAGTGCAAACATTTTTGGTCTACGACAAAAATTTACGAAGTTGTGATCAAATTACTAGCGAAGTTCACGATCGGTTGTTGTGACGTCATCGGGATCACGCGCGTTTTGTAATGAACGGCGGCGCGGGCACAGCGCGCCTTCAACCGCCGTACCCCCGCGTGACGTCACACGCACATGCCGCACATTTTATAAAAATGTGTTATAAAATCGCAACGGATGGACCGATTTCGATGATTTCAAAACTATATTGATAAGAAAGCTTAGTTTTAACTATAGTGTTGGTTATGAGTTGATTTGTTGACCTAGTATTGATTCTCATTTTTAGGCCCTTGGAAGACTTACCCATGGGTGTACGCGAATAGGATCTTGCCCAAATGTCCGCAGCCGTCTCTGAGGACCCAGGTGACTGTTGCGGCCAGGGGTGTGGCGCTCGTATCGCCCACCCCCACCCCCCGGAACACCTCCTGGGTTGCCAGGATACCTGGACAGTTGCCCATTCAAAATATAACACCTTCTGGGTTGCCAGGATACCTGGACAGTTGCCTATTAACAATATAACACCTGCTGGGTTGCCAGGATACCTCAAATGTGTCCCATTCAAAATATAACAGCTCCCAGGTTGCCAGCATACCTGGACTGTTGCCTATTAACAATAAAAAACCTGCTGGGTCGCCAGGATACCTGGAGTGTTGTCCATTCAAAATTTAACAGCTCCTAGGTTGCCAGCATACCTGGACAGTTGCCTGTTAACAATATAACACCTGCTGGGTTGTCAGGATACCTGTAGTGTTGCCCATTCAAAATATAACGGCGCCCAGGTTGCCAGCATACCTGGACAGTTGCCTATTAACAATATAACACCTGCTGGGTTGCCAGGATACCTGTAGTGTTGCCCATTCAAAATATAACGGCGCCCAGGTTGCCAGCATACCTGGACAGTTGCCTATTAACAATATAACACCTGCTGGGTTGCCAGGATACCTGGAGTGTGTCCCATTCAAAATATAACAGCTCCTAGGTTGCCAGGATACCTGGACAGTTGCCTATTAACAATATAACACTTCACGGGGCTTACACCACTGCAATCAGTTCTTACTTTTCCTCCGAGCCATTAACTGCTGGTAAACCCTTGCTACAGGCTAGGCCTAGTGTAAGCTCGACTGACAATGTCACTAAAGCTATAGGTTCCTCCAATAGCGGCGCCGTCATATAACGGCCGTAACTAGAACGTTGGCTATGTAAACAAAATGGCGCGGTATCCTAGAGAGCGGTATTGGACACCGTTGTTTACGTAGCTAATGTTCTAGTGCGGCCGTTATATGACGGCGCCGCGATTGGAGGAACCCACAACTTTAGTACTTAACTTTGGCCAATGGACTTAATACTAAGACGACTGGGTCTAAGCACCCGGGCCCGAAGACTCCACTAGGCCCGCGACGTCATCACAGTAGGCGTGGCTTAAGTCGGTGTGCTGTCGGCGTTCGTCCTGTGCAGACGTCTTGCAAACGTTCGCATCCCAAATATAATTAGATATCGACACTAGATGGCGACCATTTGTACGTCCTTTTTACCATCCTACACATAGTGACATCTAGTGCAAATAGTTGAACTACGTACTAACATCGAGATAAAATGAAGCGAGTAGTTCTGCTATTGACCGGTAGATAGATAATAATCAGAGGGACGTATTTCTTAACAACCCCCACCACCCGCGCCATCCCGCGCAAATTTCCAGGCTTTATTTCATAGAGAAATCTACTAAGAACGCCTCCACTCTCTAATAGCTTCATGGTTTGGCCCCTGGACCAGTTACTAAGGGGACTGGCCCTAAGCAAGTCGGCCGAGTGGTCGGCCTAGGACTAACATCGACATAAAACGAAGCGAGTAGTTCAACTATTTACCGGTAAATAGAACAATTAAAATGAAAAAACAATGACCACGTTTTGTTTCATACAAATATCTAATAAACGCACCTCTTTCTTTAGTCTTTACTCTGTGGTTTGGCCACACACTTTGTAACATCATTTGTGTACTTTGAAACTAAGATAATTCTTATTTATTTATACAGTTGGTGTGTTAGTGTAGCGATGCTGCCGAGTACTGTATTTAATGTCTCATTTATCCGAGCTCACCAGTTATAGTGCTGCAGAATGCTTGAGCCGTGTCCCATATCTGATAATTGATGTAATCCCTGCTGACGCTGTCGGGGTAGCCCTGCGGAAGGAATATCGTGGCGAACACGTTCTTTACTTCACTGGCCCTCGCTGTGTCTACTGACTCTATACTGTTCTGGTCTGAAAAAGAAATGAACCACAAATAGAAGACAGAAAAATAATGAAATATGCGTCACGACTTTTATCCCCATTCGGGGTAGTCAGAGGCTTGAGTGGCCATACACCACCACATTGTGGAGGTATTAACCAACTCAACGCCCACGTTTCACTAGATAGTCAGAACCCAACGTAACAGGTGGTGAACCTTGTCGCCGTGTATACAGGAACTGACTATTACCTAATCCCGAGGGATAGGTAGGTTTCCTCACGATGTTTTCCCTCACCTTATGCACATAGATGAAAATTCATCCATCTGTGCATACCCCACCGGGGTTCGAACCTGAGACCTCCTGATTGCTAGCCCAACCTGTTCGCCCCTAGGCTACAGGCGCTTTAGTCGACAGCTAATAGCTATTAATTTGTAATGCAAACTTTTCAGTCAACTACGTACGTTACATTTACTACGTTTCTATATTATTATTATTATTAACTATGGTGTGCGGGCATAGAGTACTGAATGCTTATTGGTCCGGACAAGATCACGACAAATCCTGACACATACAGACAGATTGATTGTTCAAAGTTTTTTTTATATATGTATGTATGTAAGCTAGAGGAATATTTTAGCATTACCACTGGTTCTTAATGTTGCGTCCATTGGGAAGAGCCAGCAAGAAACTCAAAGGTTACTCTTTTCAATATTACTGGCTAAACATAGGCATGGATTTACATTAGATCTGACCTAATGTGGCATCTGAAAACGTTCACCCTATGGGTGTTAACCATGGACCAATTACTAAGGGGACTGGCCCTAAGCAAGTCGGCCGAGTGGTCGGCCTAGTACTAACATCGACATAAAATAAAGCGAGTAGTTCAACTATTTACCGGTAGATAGAACAATTAAAATGAAAAACAATGACCACGTTTTTTACCAAGTTTTATCTCATAAGGGCACCAAGGGCACCTCTTTCTTTAGTCTTTACTCTGTGGTGTTAACAGACCAATAAATTGATCCTCGATTAATGGCATCAATTGATAGGATTGGTCGAGGTTGATTGATAGTATTGGTGTTGTAGAAATGATCAATCAACATGGACTAATCCATTCTACCATCGATCAAGGATCGATTGAATGGCCTGGTAATATCCTACACTAGTTGTTTTCTGGAAGTTCTGGATATGAAGCCGATCAAGAAAGTAAAATTAGCAAATAAATTATTTATGATATAATATTGGAGGAGGCCTCAACAGTCGGCATCTTTTGGATGAAATGATAATGATGATATATGATCACCCCTGTAGATTGGTCCCGTAATAGGGGGTGAACCTATTGTCTTTAGTAGTATATCTATGGTCTTTATATGGGGCACAATCCCCAATGCGAGGGGATTCGGACCGGATTACCTACCTTTTTATGAATGTTGAAAAAAAATTTAATTTAGAAAAATTTACCAGCTGGGATGTTTCTAAAACGAACCTCGATAATCAATAATAAAAAACGAACGGCCTACAGAAATATGTCCACGTATGCTTACGATTTTTGTAAAAAGTACAGAATAAATAAATACCTGGAGGTTTCACATAATAACGCTGGGTAGAACTCGAACCGTATTTTTCTACAAAAACTATTTCACTTTTATTGTTTGTGTGCATCGTATTGTCATTGAAACTCTGTCCAAATTATTATTTTATTGATCAAAAACATAACAAACAATTCCGTCCGCCCGCCCGGAACCGGCTGTCGCTATCTGTCAATGTCAAGCCAGGACATTGACAGATAGCGACAGCCGGTTCCGGTTGTGTAGGTATATTGCCATTCAGAAAATAATACTACTACCATCACCACTGTAAAACTCTAGTAACTCAACAGAAAAATGATGCCTTATAGGTACTATTGTAAACAGTAAAGTAATATAGGTACTACTGTAAAACCTACTTAACGTATTCAAAGTGTATTTCGTTTAGTTAACATGGTGCATGAGATAATAATAAAATATTATCACTACAAGTACTACCATCTCATAAATAATTTGTAGAAAGTAGCAATACCGGAAATCAGGTTAACCAATAATTTAAATGACAAGATAGTGTCATGTCAGGAAGTACGCTAAGTCAGTGCTGCAAACTCTCCTGTATGTGGAAAATTATAATTAATTTTACTTTTCTGACAACACACATTTTAATAATATAAAAGAAATTATAATTATGACGGCCGCTAATACTTATTTTCAATCTAAGTACTTATACGAGTCAAATTATTATTTAAGGGTTAGGCGTTCATATTGTTATCTAAAAGTTAAGCGAATACTTTCAATCACACCTAGCTTTACTATTACGTGTTTGGTACTGTTGAGAACTACTCAGGGCACTGCTACATACACTGCCCCACCTACATACAAGGACAGTGACAGCTCAACGCGCACACCAACCGGTAACAGGTACAAATCTAAACCAGAAGTATATCGCTATCCCTTACCAGGTTATAATAAGGTAAGTATTTACTAGTATTTTAGTTTTCATGTATCTATGCGTGTTACGTATGCTTCATTATAACCCCGCTCCCACACTAGCGTCTATCGCCACGAAGTTTAAGTTACAGATACACTTAGTGAGGTCACTATCATCTGCGTTTTATATTATCAGGCTGCGAGATGCTAACTGGTAATCAGCGTACTATTTTTGTGTACTAATTAGCTGAACATCGTAATTTGTCGTTGAAGTTCATACAGCGCGTAAGTAAAAAAATAGCTACTTTACAGGAGAGCAAAAAATCTAAATTAAATTATTGTTACCTTACGTAGGTAGTGTTACTATTTTTTCAAATAACGCATCATTATTGATCTGTTGCCTGGTTATAAATTGAAACGATGCGCAACATACGGCTCTATCCAATAGTATTAATAAAATAACAAAACAGTAAAAAAAATACACGCACTTTTATTAAACTATGTACCTTCTGCGTGTCTACGGGTTTGCAGCACTGCCCCGTTGTTAGTTAGTTTCGTAAAGTTATCTCGCCTGGGGCAGCCATGTTATTCAACTAACTTCAGGTCGGTGTGCTTCCAAAACAAATACGTGCGTCGTATGCGCCATTGTTTATCGCTCATAAAAACAAAATAAACGTGACCCACATTCTCTGTGAGAGTCTCATTGTTTCCATTCCAAGTTATCGTAGATTCTAATTGTTTTTGATTAACGAATCCATCGCGCCGTCTCGCCGCAATGGAAGTCGAGAGATTCGCTTCCGATTCGGAAAACGTGGCGGTGGATGAAGGTGATATATCTCTCGATGATAATGAGAAGGCGGTAGCGGACGGAGGCGCCGGGGACGCCGCTGCCGCCCACCCGGAGCGTCTGCGTCGCAAGAACAAGAAGTATTGGCGTACTAATAGCAAGGAAGGTGCGGTCGGCGGCGTGAACACTACAAATACTGTGACGCCGCTACCGAAGTACAGAAGCTGGAAAAACAGTCGTAGGCCCCGGAACGGGCACGGCAGGGGCCTGCCGAAGAAAGGTATCGTACACCGCCTCATAATATCATAGTTTCCTGAGAAAATTCTAGAAATTCTGCACCGTGAACTGAGGCGCAGGCCGTTTTACGTAACTTTTGTTTACTACGCGCCGGGCACGTAGCGAGAGCGCCATATTGTGGTTCTAATTTTGAAGGTCGCGGCGCCGCAGTCAAACTTGAATCCTTTTGCGCAGTTTGAAAATAAAAAATTGTTATTTATTTGCGTTTTTTAGGTCAACAGTAGGTATGTCGGTTGAATGACTCGTTACGCAACATGGCGTCTTGTAAACAACTTTCGGATATCAAGGCTATTTTGGTGGCGACCACGCGGGCCAATAAACAAACATTAGATGTAGATTAGATAATAGTAACGAAATGTTTTTTCACTAGTTTTAGACGGCGGCTTCGCCTTTAATTGACCTATGTTATGAATTAAAAAGTTATTAGTTCTGAAACTATACTGCATTGTTTTTCTCTCTCTCTCTCTCGCTGGCTGTAATGCAAGAGCGAGACAGATATATTGTATAAAGAATTGGGGGGAAAGAAAATAAAATGTTTGTAAACATTGTGGTATGACATTTCGTTTCAACCAATAGGAAGCCTCTTGTCATGTGTTATGCTTTCTCATTGGGTGATTATTTACAAACATTGTAAGCTATTCTAGGTTAAATAATTATGTCATCTTTGATATATAATTTCATGTAGAGTCAAGCTGTAGCCAATTGACTGCAGCTCATATATGGACTGGCTCGACTGGAGTAGTACCATACTCTCACAGAAGATCGGTGTACAGTAGCTATTACAGCTGCGTTTCGTACGATGAGTGAGAGAGCTGGAAGCCCAACCTCCCCCCATCCCTCTGTCCCCTACAGGTCGGTAACATGCGAACGATGCCTTCGGTATTACTAGCATCTATAGGCTATGTTAACTGCTTAACATCAAGCGAGCCAGCCCTTGTTTGAAACCTTAATTACAAAAAAAAAAAACAAAACCAGCCAAGTGTGTGTTGGACTCGCACCTAAAGGGTTCAGTACCACCGTAGAATTAAAACTCAAAAATAACCAGTTCTTTGTATGAGGACCCCCATTATTTTCAAAAGTTTATTTTGTTTTTAGTATTTGTCGTTGTAGCGGCAACAGAAATACACATTGTGTGTAAATTTCAAGTCCCTACATATTACGGTTCGTGAGATACAGCCTGCTGACAGACGGACAGCGTAGGCTTAGTGATAGGGTCCTGTTGGCACCCTTTGGGCACGGAACCCAAAATAATTGAAGTATGTTATTGTATTTCACTAAATTGAAAACTGACTCAACACTGACTTTCACTGATTGATTGTTTTTATTTTTTTTATTTTATACATATATATATATATATATATATATATATATATATATATATATATATATATATATATATATATATATATATATAAAATAAAAAAAATAAAAACAATCAATTATTGTATTTCACTAAATTGAATGGTCAGTAGGGACTTGTCACACACATACGGTCTTATCTGTACCTAATTGGTATCTGCTATAAGTACCTACTCTTTGTGTAAAACAACAAGTTTTGAGTTGATTAGGTTTGACATATATCCTGCTAATAACTATGTATTACAAATGTGAAAGTTTGTATTTTTGTTACTCAATCACGCATAAACAGCTGAACAGATTTGGATGAAATTTGTCACACAGATCGTTTATTAGGGGGCGTCCATAAATTACGTGAGGTGATTTTTGAGTTTTTTCGACCCCCCTTCCCCCACGGTGACATGTCGTGAGATTTTGCTCGACCTCCTCCCTCCACCTCTAATCTCACGTGAGATTTTTCAAAAGCTATATTCTAGAGGAGAAACATGTTTTACTTAATTTACGTTGGGCGCCAATTTAACACTCGGGGTTGTTTACTGGTTAACTTTAATTGGTAACTGTACAAGTTTACAATAATATCGTATACACACAAGAATTTCACTAAAGTCCTC
The DNA here is from genome assembly GCA_947859195.1 of Drymonia ruficornis. Classification (NCBI taxonomy): domain Eukaryota; kingdom Metazoa; phylum Arthropoda; class Insecta; order Lepidoptera; family Notodontidae; genus Drymonia; species Drymonia ruficornis. Next base: position 2,268,566 of record OX401917.1, read on the forward strand.
GTTCAAGCCGATGGAAAAGTCTCAAGGACAGCGACATCTGTCATAGACAAACCCGAGCGAAAAGCCGGGAAAATGTGTTGCGCGGGTTAGGTGGTGTTACCCAGTTTTCTTGCAATTTTATACTGATTCTTGCGGTAAAAAAAATTACGTGAGATTTGCCGTGACCCCCCTCTCCCCCACGTGAGATTTAGTGAGATTTTGCTCGACCCCCTTCCCCCTAAATGCCTCACGTAATTTATGGACGCCCCTTACCTGGTTCAACACATACTTAGTATACTTTTCCTGGAAAAATGGTTTCTGTGGGATCCCAGTGACACCCAGACCGGGCCAAATTACGAAAAGGCCATTTCTGAAATTTGCATCTGGCTGGAATCGAACCCGCAACCATCCGATTCAGTGAACCGAGCAGCCAACGCTCAAACCACTGCGCCAAGCGGTCGTCATAAAATAAATAGATACATTTGAAGACATTTTGATTCATATTATGAATAGAGAGTGAAATAAATGATGTTCCTTTGGTACTAAGCCCATGGACTACGTTTATGAGGACAAACTATTTTGAATAGCGGCTGTAGCCTAGGGGCGAACAGGTTAGGCTAGCAATCAGAAGTTCCCAGGTTCGATCCCCGCTGGGGCATGCACCAATGCATGAATTTTCATCTATGTGCATAATTTACAGTTCACTTACGGTCAGGGAAAACATCGTGAGGAAACCTACCTATCCCTCGGGATTAGGTAATAGTCAGTTCCTGTATACACGGCGACAAGGTTCACCACCTGTCACGTTGGGTTCCGACTATATGGTGAAACGTGGGCTTTGAGTTGGTTAATACCTCCACAATGTGGTGGTGTATGGCCACTCAAGCCTCTGACTACCCCCGAATGGGGATAAAAGTTGTGACGTATATTTCATTTTTCATTTCAACTATTTTGGACGGCCACATGTGAAGTAAACTTAAGTACTTGTCGCAGACGATAATAAAGTTGTTTCTATATTCGTAATCATTAAAAAAACAAAAACAAGTTTAACCTTGACGCGGTGCGCGGACGCAGCCGCGCGACCGGCGATAATAAACACACATGAGTGTTGGCTTAGTTACTCGATTATAATAACATTAGTAACCCCCTCGTTCATATTAAGGGCGTCCATAAATTACATGAGGCGTGAGGGGTGGAGGGAGAGCCGAATCTCACCCAATCTCACGTGGGGGAGACATAAATAAATAAATATCCTGGGACATTATTTTACATACGGCTATCTGATCCCAAACTAAGCAGAGCTTGTACTATGGAAACCAGATAACTGATATTACTACCTACATATACTACTTTTTCTTTGTAAATACATTCTTAATATACATAAGAGAGAGGGGGTCTCGGCAAATATCACGTTTTTTTTTTCCCCCAAGAAATAGTTAAAAATGCGAGAAAACTGAGCTTATATGAAATAAAACGCGTTTGTCCACTACAATATGGCTTTTGAAAAATCTCACGTGAGATTAGGGGGAGTGAGGGGGTCGAGCCAAATCTCACGACATCTCACCAAGGGTGGAGTGTGGGGGAACCGGTGGTAACACTAAAATATTTATGGTTGGAATGCATGTGACTAAACGAGTGCTGAATATGAATGTGGATGGATACAAAGCGAGAGGAAGATCCAAGAAAAGATGGATGGATTGTATAAAGAGGGATATGAATGAGGTTGGAGTGGATGGAAGTATGACAGCGAAGGGCGATGAATCGAAATACAACATACAACATACTACGCCGCCCACAGATAATGGGAAAAGGTAAGGCAGATGATGAAATATATTGTGTTATTGTGGAAAGCAGTGGTAGCCGATTGGTTAAGCACGTGTCTTGCGGGCTTAAGGTCTTGGGTTCAAACCCTGGCTCACACCTCTGGATTTTTCGAAATCTATGTGTGAATCATAACTTTAATAATGATTATCACTTGCTTACGGTGAAGGAAAACATCGTGAGGAAACCTGCATGTCTTTAGACATGTGATATCCACCAACCCGCACTGGGCCAGCGTGGTGGATTATGGCCTAAATCCCCCTCGCATTGAGGGGAGGCCCGTGCCCATCAGTGGGACGTTAAAAGGGCTAAATTATTTATTATTTATTGTGGGCAGGGGGTGCCGGCGGGAAGGGTGTGTGGGGTGCTCCCGGCTCGGAGCTGCTCGAGGAGTACGTGGAAGACGCTAATGACCCCAACTATGACTCCGAAGCGATCTCAAACGGGGACGTCGAGTTCAAGCAGATCATCGTCGAAGCAGAGCCCGAGGAAATCGTTGTGAGTCAATTTTCAATATCATTTTTACCCGACTACGGGCGTGGGTTATGATTTTGACGGGTATGTATGTTATGTACTACTCTACCAAGCCAAGTAGGAACTCGGATACCGCCTTTTTGTGCGGGTGACGTCACATTTGACAGGAGCCTATTTGGCTTGGTGCAGAGTTGGGCAAAATTTTATTGCAATTAATTAATTGCAAATTGCAGGTGGTATCACAATTAACAATTAATTGTGATTTGTTAGCGATTGACAAACAAATCAAAATTAATTGTTAATTGTGAAACTACATGCAATTTGCTATTAATTAATTGCTATTAAATTTTGCCCAACTCTGGCATGGTGGTGTAGTATGTATGTTCATCTGTACCCGCATAACTTGTAAAATACTTATAATTTGACAAATGAGGTGTTGTTGGAAGCGTCTTGATCGTCCGCTGGTTATAGGCTACGTGACGTCACATTAATTTGAATATGGCGCCCTTTAGAGGACATAATGTCATAAACTTAAAAAAAAAAAATGGAGCCTTGTTGGGTATCAAATTAAAGAGAATAATTAGCACATTTCAAAAATATGTATACCTACTGTTAGCTATAACTCCAAAATAATTAAATAAGAAGTAAGTTTAAAAACTAAAACCCGACTACTGAATCACGTTTTAAAAAGTATGAAACAAGATAATATTCTCATCTAGAGGATAGCCATGGTCCGTGATCATCATATGCCACTTTGCTCTAATGTACCTAAACGGACCACGTCTATTATAGTTTGACCGCAACCGCTGTACCGCGCCTTAGGTATGCGCGGGGAAGTGGGGAGGTGGCATGTAGTAGTGCCGCCGTGAGCGATGACGGCAGAATGACCAACTTCGGCCCCCCGTCTCGCCGTGAGCTTACCTAAGGCGCGGTACAGCGGTTGCGGTCAGAATAGCGCGTGATTTTACAGTAGTCGGGTTTTAGTTTTTGAACTTACTTTTTCCATAATCGGGTTACAGTTTTTTGAACCTATGAGTACTCCGTAAGTCTTGAGTTTATGTGCTGTTGCCAACTATTTTTGAGAAAAACAAAGTATTGCTTCTTTAAGTAGGGAAAAAAAAAAGTATTTGGAAGAAAAAAAAAGTATTTTTCAAAATTTTATTTATTTCTTATCTTGAAGACATATTTTTTGTTTTGAGAATTACTTGTTAACCAGTCGTATTGTTTCTCCCATTCGGATTTATATTTTTGTTAGATTATTGATTTGATTATTTTAGCTTTTTTGGGGGAGTGATTGGTGTGTAACTATCGGAGTTACTCGTCATTTTCAGCAATTTAAATGATTCGATTTATTTTAAAACACATTATTTAAATGAAAACAAATAAACAAACCAGAACTAGGTATTTTCATACCTACAATTTCGCCGATAGTAACGGTAATTATCCATACAAGTGTTTCATTTTACGCACCACAGTAATGATTGGAAATAAAGTATTTTCACATACTTTATTCTTATGTAAAAGTATAAAGTATATTTATCAGAAATAAAGTAGGATACTTTATTATAAAGTATGGTTGGCAACCCTAGTTGGGGATGTAACTCGTGCACATATACGATGCTACGTCGTATCACTAGCGATATCTATAAGCCAGAATGTCCACTAGATAATCCGCCGTCCTTGAGATAACGTGTTTTCGAGATACGCGTAATACGAAAGACAAATACGGTATTGTAATGAACTGTTTGGCGCACTTGAATAAATATTAAATGGTCATGTCTAGATAAATATATTCTTGATGGTGGTAAAGCCAGCTGTAGGCAAAATTATGATGGCTCGACCGGCGTAGTACCTAGAGTTGCTGCCTTTTACTTCATACGGGCCCGCCTGATGTTAAGTTGTTATTAAATAAATAAATAATATCATCTAAAGTCGTATTAATAATTCAGTGGAGTAAAATGACAGCTTTTTATGTCAAACGTAAAATTAATTTGATCCGTTCATCATGAATAATGTTGTTTTTATGAATCTGGTTCAAATTATTTCAATTTTATTTACTAAAGAATAACAAAAATATGATCACTCATAAAAATTGATCAATTAAAATATAAATTCACATTTATAGCTGTCATTTTACTCCACTGAATTATTAATACGACTTTAGATGATATTATTTATTTATTTTATTTAATAATAATTATAACCTATACTAAGTAGTAGTTTCAAGCTCAGATATAGTACGTTCCCAAGTAGTTAGTGTGACCAGTCCTTAACTTGGACTGAGCTTGTGCACATAAAATATTGGAATCATATATTTTATCAAAAAAAAAAATTATTCGGTGCCCAAATATAATAAAGTAGTGGTTACGACCCTAGTAGTACCACCCTCTCACAGAACCTCGACTTGGTCTTCACACGCATTCGGCTGCATGCGGGGGGGGACTCGGGCGTCGGGATTATAAACCCCGTGGCCGAAGTTTCCTTCGATCTGAACGTGAATATGGTCGTCTCCTTGGTGGAGCGGAGACCCGTGGATCCCGCGGGGTGGGGGAGGGGGGTTCTCATTGAAGATCGACGTAAAGTAGCTATGAATAGCTACGCTTCGTGTGATGAATGAGAACCTGTTGCACAACTCCCCTCCCTTCCCCTCCCCTCCAGGTCGGCTAAGTGCGAGCGATGCCTTTGGTATTACAAGCATCTATAGGCTACGGTTACTGCTTAACGGCCTTAAGTGTTTGTATACATGATGTGTATTTGATTAAAAAAAAAAAAATAGAATCCCTACTATAATTACAATAATGTAACGCAAGGTATCAAAGTCAACGCGGTCGAAGTCGCTGGCAGATGTTAGTACCCAACACAGGTGCGATGGATGAAAACAATACTTAAGTAATGTGCACTCATCATGTATGCTCGCCACGTTTTTAAGTTGGCGTTGAGTATGCATACGTTCCGTCCTGCCCTGTGACTCCACTCGCATGGAATTGCAGTAATTAAAGTGATGTCCACACCGCTGTAAGTCCCGTTCTCAAAACGCCCTGCGTGCTCAAAAGGTCTAGTTCTCTTAACTCCCCGCGTGCTCGAAAAGGTCCCATTCTCAAAACGTCTCTCGTGCACAAAAGGTCCCATTCTTATAACGTCCCGCGTGCTTAAAAGGTCTCGTTCTCAAAACGTCCCGCGTGCTCAATAGGTCCCGTTCTCAAAACCTCCCGCGTGCTCAAAAGGTCCCTTTTTCAAAACGTCCCGCTTGCTTTAAAGTCCTCGTTCTCAAAACGCCCTGCGTTCTCAAAAGGTCTCGTTCTCAAAACGCCCCGCGTGCTCAAGAGTCCCCCTTCTCAAAAGGTCTCGTTCTCAAAACCTTCCGCGTGCTCAAAAGTTTTCCTTTTCAAAATATCCTTTGTGCTCAATAGGTTCTATAAAAGGTACCTACTGTTAAAATTTCATGTTTGTAACACCAGAGGTCTGGGCTGTGCACGTCTTGATAGACAGACGGACAGACAGACAGACGGACGGACGGACAACAAAGTTATCCTATAAGGGTACCGTGTTTTTCCTTTTGAGGTATGGCATCCTAAAAAATGTGCGAATCAAATAATATGATTATCCTTTGTTTACGGTGAAGGAAAACATCGTGAGGAAACCTGCATGTTTACAAGTTTTTATGTATTGTAAATGTTTTGTATGCCAAGTGTATTACTGTTTAGTATGTGCCATTTGGCAAGCGCGACGTGCGGTCATTGACACCACGATAAGGTCACTCCAGCGATTATACGCCCTACAAACGAGTTAGACAGAGACGGAGCTGTACGAAGGAGCAGGACGCTGTCAGCTGCATGTTCTCTCGTATAGCTCTGTCTCTGTCTGTCGGGTGTCAAATCTAACATTGTTATGAGATGAGTTCGGTTTGAAAGTCGACAATTTTTTTTGTAGAAGATTTCAGGCTAAGGGCCGTAACACACCGGGTAGCCATGACGACGTCGCCTGCCACCGTAGCCAACTATTCGTATTGAAATATATGGGAGGTAACACACTGGCGACGGACTGGCGACGTCGCCAGTCAATACAAATTGTTTGGATACGTGGCCGGCGACGTCGCCATGGCTACCCGGTGTGTTATGGCCCTAAAATAACAAAAATAGATAATAACAAAATGTATACATAAGTTGCTAATAAAAAGTCTCCACATTTATACATTTTTGGATAAGAATTTATTGAAAATAAAAGCAATATGGTCTTACGAGTGAACACACGTAGATAAATATTGAAATAACAAAAGTGAATTAATTAGTTACTTAATTTGTGCCAAAACAAGAAAAACAATGCAAAACAAAAAAAAACCGGCCAAGTGCGTGTAGGACTCGCACATAAAGGGTTCCGTACCTCCGTAGAATATACAGAAACATCACAAAAAATTGTGATATTTATTTAACACTGAGAACGGGGCAGGGGAGATCATTTTAATTTTATTAATCGAATTTAAAACTTATCCAATCGAAATAAGGCATATATTTCAACGCTCGGTGATCGACCCTGGAGCACCTCGGGGCAGTTTTCTCGGTGCACCGAAGAGCACGCTGGAGCACCTTATTTCGATTGGATAAGTCTTACATTCCGCCAGTGTGCGCAGGCCATTACAGTCACACGTTGAAGTCTTATGTATGGATATCGACCATAAGACAAGTCAAAAATATTAAGCATTTTGTTTGGGGACCCCCTTTATTTTTAAATTTTATTTTACTTTTAGTATTTGTTGCTACAACAGAAACACACATTCTGTGAAAATTTCAACTCTACTTATTACGGTTCGTGAGATACAGCCCGCTGACAGACGGACAGCGGAGGCTTAGTAATAGGGTTCCGTTGGCACCCTTTGGGTACGGAACCCTAAAATATATTCTTGTCCAGCGCAAGGCGGAACCCGTAATCCTGGAGTACTTCGAGCACGGCGACACCAACGCCGCCGCTGAGGACCTGCTGGAGTTTGTGACCGCCAAGCGGAGCCACTTAGTGAGTACCCATACACTAATAAGGGGCCATCGAACGTCACGTCACACGAATTTCATGATTTTTAGACCCCCTCCCCCCCTTGTCACAGCTGGTCACATTTGCGAGACTCCCCCCCTCCCTGTGTGACGTCACATATTTTTTATAATTTTCAGAAATTTTCAATTTAAAAAAAAAAATCATATTTCGGTTTTAATATACTTAGATATATTAGATTTTTACATGTGACGTCACAAAACTTAGGACCCCTCCCTCCCACCCCCCTTTACGTGTGACGTAATTTATGGATGGCCCCTTAACCACTATGACTTTTTACAAAAAAATATACATTTAACAAAAAATCACACTAAAAAGTATGAAACAAGAAAATAATCTCATCTAGAGGATAGCCGTGGTCCGTTTAGGTACTTTAGGGCAAAGTGGAATATACCCACGGACCACGGCAATTCTCTAGATGAGAATATTTTATGGTTTCATACTTTTTCGTGTGTGATTTGTTGTTAAATGTATAATGTTTTATAAAAAGTCATAGAACAAAAGTTGTTGTTTTTGATGTCAGTAATACAGTATTGCAAGGTTGTTAGTGTTTTACCAATAACCCTGTATTTGAGCGTTCAGTCCCAAGCTGATTTATCATTTTGGCCATGGACGTAATACTAAGGGGACTGGGTCTAAGCAACTCGGCTGCAGTGGCACTGTGGTGGCTCAACTAGGCCGTCATCACAGTAGGCGTGGCTTAAGTCAGTGTGCTGTTGGCGTTCGTCCTGTGCAGACGTCTTGCCAACGTTCGCATCCCAAATATAATTATATTCGACACTAGATGGCGACCCTCTGTACGTGTTTTTTATCACCCTTCACTTAGTGACATCTAGTGTGAAAAAGTTAAACTACGTACTAACATCGACATAGAACGAAGCGAGTAGTTTTGCTATTGACCGGTAGATTGAAGTGTCAATGTAGGCGTTATCTACACCCCTTCACCCGTGCAAATTGTCAAGCGTCGTTTCATAGGGAAATCTAGTAAGAACATCTCTTTCTTCGTATTTTCTCTGTGGTGATATGTTACCGTGTGTGGCAGGTATGTGAGACTATAGTCGAGATCGCGCTGGACCACAAGCCGTCGCACTGCGAGATGGCGTCCGTACTCATATCAGACCTCTACGGCAGAGTGTTCTCCGCCAAGGACATAGGATTCGGTGAGTGTACATACCACGCCACACACACAACACAACAACAACTTAGCTTGTCCCCGGGACTCGTCGAGGGTCAAACCTTGGCGTCATCGTTGGACACTGTCGATCATGGCTTACAGGAGTAACAGTGGTGGGAAAGTGTGGCGGGCTTAGTACCAAAAATAAAAATCCACGCCACGCCACGCCTCGGTGGCTTACAGGAGTAACAGTGGTGGGAGAGTGTGGCGGGTCTAGTTCCAAAAAAACCGGCTATATGCGTGTCGGACTCTCACATAAAAGGTTCCGTACCACCGTTTGTTTTATAGGACTGCGGTGGCAAAAAAGCGTACGGCCCACCTTATGTTAAGCAGTTACCGTAGCCTATAGATGCTTACAATTGCTCGCACATTGCTGACCTGAAGGGGAGTGGGATGGAGGGAGGGGGAGGGTGGGTGGGCTTACGGCTTTCTCACTGATCGTACGAAACGCAGCTGTAATAGTTGCTTTTCGCCGATCTTCTGTGAGAGAGTGGTACTACCCTGGTCGAGACAGCCCGTTAATGAGCTGCAGTCAATTGGCTACAGCTTGGCTCTAGCACCTTTAACCACCGTAGAATAAAAACGTCAAAAATATCATCGATAGTCCGAACCATGGACCACACATAGAAAGGAAATGATCTAACAAACTAGGCCGCATGGCTGAACTAGACCCTGACGTCATCACAGTAGGCGTAGCTTAAGTCAGTGTGTTGTTGGCGTTCGTCCTGTGCAGACGTTTTGCCAACGTTCGCATCCCAAATATAATTCTACTTTACACTAGATGGCGCAACTTTGTACGTATCTTTTACCATCCTACACTTAGTGACATCTAGTGTGAATAAGTTAAACTACGTACTTACATCGATATAAAACGAAGCGAGTAGTTCTGCTATTGACCTTAGATAGAAAATAGAGAAATAGGCTTTATCTAACACCGTTTCACCCGCGCAAATTGTCACGAGTTGTTTCATAGAGAAATCGACTAAGATCATCTCTTGTCTCCATGTTCTCTATGGTTGTTATGGTGGCAGCGTTCGAGAGGCTGCTCGAGAAGCTGCCCGACCTAGTTCTGGACACGCCGGACGCGGCCGTGCTGCTGTCCAACTTCATCGCGCGGTGCGTGGCCGACGACTGCCTGCCGCCGCGCTTCGTGCAGATCGCCAACGAGAAGGAGGGACACAACCCGCACGCCAGGTGAGCGAGCGAGACCACACGAGCTACACACACACACGCACACGCACACACGCACAAACACACGCCCGCACGCACGCGCACACACACACACGCACAGACACATACACACACACACACACATGCACACACACAGGCGCACAGACACAGACACACAGACACACACAAGCACAGACACACACACACACACACACACACACACACACACACACACACACACGCACAGACACATGCACACACACACACACATGCACACGCGCACACACGCACACACACGCACGCACACACGCGCACGCACACGCACATGCACGCACACTCACACACACGCACACACACCAGGTGAGCGAGCGAGACCACACGAGGCCACTGACTTTCTGCCCGGTGACGTTGTAAAGGCCATTTCGGCCAACAACGTATTTTGTTTTGTTAGCCTAAGGGCTGTCCCGTTCCTGGGCAAAGGCCTCTCTTTTTTCTTTCATATCACTTCGTCCATGGCAATTTCCGGTCACAAGGTACAGTAAAAAAACCGGCCAAGTGCGTGTCGGATTCGCACATGAAGGGTTCCGTACCACCGTAGAATAAAATCGTTAAAAATATCAAGTTTCTTGTATGGGGACCCCCTTTATAATAATAATAATTTAGCCCTTTTAACGTCCCACTGCTGGGCACGGGCCTCCTCTCAATGCGAGGGGGATTCAGGCCATAATCCACCACGCTGGCCCAGTGCGGGTTGGTGGATTTCATATGTCTAAAGACATGCAGGTTTCCTCACGATGTTTTCCTTCACCGGAAGCAAGTGATAATCATATTAAAAAAATCCAGAGGTGTGAGCCAGGGTTTGAACCCATGACCTTAAGCCCGCAAGACGCGTGCTTAACCAATCGGCTACCACTGTTTTTTCACCCTTTATTATTAAAGTAAATTTTATTTCATGTTTAGTATTTCACATTTTAGTGTTTCATGTAGTATTATTGCGTTCCGTGTTGCAGACAGGCGATCCACAGGGCAGAGACGCTGCTCTCGATGAAGCAGGGCCTAGTCAGACTAGACAATATATGGGGCGTCGGCGGCGGAATCAGGTACGTGGACAATACATGGATTTATACAAGTTTCTGTCTGTTCAAGTCTGGCCCCCAAATTCATAGAAAGCTATGATCGACTTGCACTGGCATTACCAATCACTTTTGTTCCTAGAAATGCTTCGGAAACTGTGTTAGTTACTATACTTTGTCTTCACTAGGCATCTACATAATTATTATTTCGTACTTTTGAAACACTCTGTATAAGTAAGTATTGATGAAGTGGTGATGTCCCCCACCCCCCACCAGGCCGGTGAAGTCGCTGATCCGGCAGATCCAGCTGCTGCTGAAGGAGTACTTGACCTCGGGCGACCTCGCCGAGGCCATGCGCTGCGTGCGCGAACTGGAGGTGCCGCACTTCCACCACGAGCTGGTCTACGAGGTCAGTACACTACACTGCACTACACAAGGTCACTTCACTGTACGAGGTCACTGAGGTCATGCGCCGCGTGCGCGAGCTGGAGGTGTCGCACTTCCACCACGAGCTGGCCTACAAGGTCAGTACACTGCACTGCACCAGGGCATTACACTACACAAGGTCACATCACTGTACGAGGTCACTGAGGTCATGCGCTGCGTGCGCGAGCTGGAGGTGCCACACTTCCATCACGAGCTGGTCTACCAGGTCAGTACACTGCACAAGGTCACTACACTACACAACATCCTCACAAGGTTACTACTCTGCACTACACCTCACAAGATTACTTCACTGCATTATACGAGGTCACTCCACTGTGCGAGGTCACTAGACTGAGAGTCACTACAGTGTGCGAAGTTACTACTTTGCGCTACATCACACAATGTCACTACTCTGCGGTCTGCACTACACTCCACTGTGCGAGGTCACTACTTGCGCTACTTCCCGCAAGGTCGCTACACTCGAGAAGTACACTAAACTGCAATACACGAGGCACGAGGAGACTACACTGCTCGAGGTCACTACACTGGTCACAAGTATCTCGACACTTCAGAGCGACATCTATACTGTATGTCTGTCTGTTACGCTTTCACGACTAAACCGCTAAAGCAATTTTGATTAATTTTGGTATGGAGATAAGCAGGACCTTGGAGCAGAACATAGGCTACTTTTTATCCCGGAAAAATGTCAGGCTCCTGTGGGACTATAAAGTTAACGCGGACGAAGTCGTGGGCAGAAGCTAGTTTGTTATAATAAATAAGGGGGCGTCCATAAATTACGTGAGGTGATTTTTGAGATTTTTCGGCCCCCCCTCCCCCGTTGGTGAGATTTCGTGAGATTTTGCTCGACTCCTCCCCCCACCCTCTAATCTCACGTGAGTTTTTTCAAAAGCTATATTCTAGAGGAGAAACATGTTTTACTTAATTTAACAAAAAAAAAGTTTAAGTTAAGTTTAGTTTAAAAAAAAACTTAATTTAACCCAGTTTTCTTGCTATTTTACACTGTTTCAAGCGGTAAAAAAATTACGTGAGATTTGCCGAGACCCCCCTCTCCCCCACGTGAGATTTGGTGAGATTTTGCTCGACCCCCTCCCCCCTATAAATGCCTCACGTAATTTATGGACGCCCCCTAATATGTAATAATAATGTAACGTCACGACTTTTATCCCCATTCAGGGGTATTCAGAGGCTTGAGTGGCCAAACACCACGTTATAGAGGTATTGAGGCAACTCAAAGCCCACGTTTCACCAGATAGTCAGAACCCAACGTGACAGGTGGTGAACCTTGTCGCCGTGTATACAGGAACTGACTATTACCTAATCCCATAGAGATTTTAATTAGAAGAGACGTTCTTAGTAGATATCTCTATGAAACAACGCGTGGTCATTTTCCCGGGATGCGTGGCATCTATCTACCGGTAAATAGCTGAACTACTCGCTTCGTTTTATGTTGATGTTTGTACTCGGCCGACCACTCGGCCGAGTTGCTTAGACCCAGTCCCCTTAGTAATTGTTCCATGCCTAATCCCGAGGGATAGGTAGGTTTCCTCACGATAATATTGATATTTTTTTTTTTTTTTTTATAGGACTGCGGTGGCAAAAAAGCGTACGGCCCGCCTGATGTTAAGCAGTTACCGTAGCCTATAGAATCTTACAATACCAAAGGTATTGCTCGCACATTGCCGACCTGAAGGGGAGTGGGATGGAGGGAGGGGGAGGGGGGGGGTGGGCTTACGGCTCTCTCACTCATCGTACGAAACGCAGCTGTAATAGCTGCTTTACGCCGATCTTCTGTGAGAGGGTGGTACTACCCCGGTCGAGCCAGCCCGTTTATGAGCTGCAGTCAATTGGCTACAGCTTGGCTCTACCACCTTCGACCTATAATAATAATAGTGCATGTTGTGTACAGACGGTCCTGCTGGCAGTGGAGACGGTGAACTCTGGTGTGGAGGAACAGCTGTGCCTGTTCCTGAGCGAGCTGCGCCGCAGCCTCGTCGTGTCGCCCGACCAGATGGACCGGGTGCGTGCCGCGAGCCCTAGGCCTCCGCCCTTACTGCACAAACTCAACCAACTGGTCTTCCACCAGTTGTAATAATCTTATTTCTGTGGCAATCGGCCTATACTGTTAGTTTTGTTACCCGCTTTGCTACGGTTCGGTTACTTTTTCAATAGAAAAATTTTAAAAAATACATTCTCGAAACAGCAACGCAATGTGAGCAGAATAAAGTGCTCCGTGCTCTTCGGTGCACCGAGAAAACTGCGCCGATTTGCTCCGGGTCGATCACCGAGCGTTGAAATATATACCTTATTTCGATTGGATAAGTCTTAAATTCGATTCCTAAAATTAAAATGCTCTCCCCTGCCGTCCGCCAGAGTGCGCAGGCCATTACTCATCGTACAAACGCAGCTGTAATAGCCACTTTACGCCGATCTTCTGTGAGAGGGTGGTACTACCCCGGTCGATATGAAGGCGGTCTAATGAGGTGTGTGTGGTTGTGCAGGGCTTCATCCGCGTGTTAGAGGACATGTCGGACATCGTTCTGGACGTGCCGCTGGCGTACATCATGCTGGACCGCTTCATGGAGCGCTGCCAGACCAAGTTCCGGCTCGGCGACGCCGTGCTCAAGCGCGCGCCCACCAGGTAATGTCGGACAAACAATAGCTACTGTCGGATAAACAATCGTCTTGGCGGGGTCACTGCCGTGCCCCAGATAAGTACTGTTCAATAAAAATAGGTACTGTCGGACAACCAATAGGCACTGTCGGACCAACGAAAAAGGTACTGCTGTCGAACGAACAAAATGTATTCTGTCGAACGAGCAATAAGTTATGTCAGACAAACAAAATAGACACCGTTTAATGAGAAGGTACTGTCGGACAAATAAAAGGTATTCTCGGACAAACATAATAGGTAATGCAGTCGAACGAATAATATGTTCTGTCGAACAAACAATAGGTAATGTCGGACAAACAAAATAGACACCGTCTGATAAGAAGGTACTGTCGAAATAGTTACTGTCGGACAAATCACAATAGGTACTGTCGAATAAACAAGATAGGTACTGTCGGACAAATAACAATAGGTGCTATCGAAAAAACAAAATAAGTAGTTATTGTCGGACAAACTAATTAGGTACTCTCCGTCACCGCGTTGGCTGGTTCATGTCGGACATCATGCTGGATTTGTGTCGGGTATAGTGCTTATACGTTCCTTCCACTCGACACCACCAAAACGACACCATCGGTGGTGTCGTTTGGAATCTCCAGTCCATACGACACCACCCTAGTGATGTCCAGAAACGCGTGTTTTTGACAAACAGCTCCCAGTTCATTAAAATAAATAAATAAATATCAGACAACATCACATACATTGATCCGACCCCAAAGTTATTATTTCAAGTTATCTATAGTTAAACGATAATTAATAAAACAGAGTTTATGAAATAAATATAAACTAAACTAACAGATAAATATAAACTTTATCAAATGACATACCTCATTAATGAAACTGCTTGAACATAATTGGAGTTTTCATATCAACAACTCATGTAGGTAACCTCACTAATAGTCGGTGGTGTCGTATGGACTAGAGATTCCATACGACACCACCAGTGGTGTCGTTTTGGTGGTGTCGAGTGGAAGGAATGTGCTTATAAATATTGATTACTGTTTTCACTAGCGCGCTTTGTCTAGTAGTTTTTGTGTCGGGCACTTTGTACACCGTGTGAATACCGGCTCATCCTCGTCTGGGCGCATTTGCCCTGGTCTGGGTGTCACTGGGATCGCCCCCAGTCCATACGGTAGCCATAGAACAAGCGTTGCTTAGTTTGGGACCATACAGTGTTTTATATTGTCTGCAGAGGGCGCAAGCGGTTCGTGTCGGAGGGCGACGGTGGCGCCATCAAGGACCACGCGCTGAAGCTGCGCGAGTAACTCCACACGCCGACACACGCCGACACACGCCGCACACGCCGCGGGACGCGCCCACACACCACACACCACGGTACAATCACATCGAACAACGCCTTAGCATGATAATATAAAATGATTTTATGAATGCGGAAGATGCTTGTACACTCTGAGGTCGGCTATCCACGACGCTGCTCAAAATAAACTAGTTGCAAACTCCAATCACTAATTAGCAGAGATCGGAGTAGGTAGATTGATTTTTCGTATTTGCGCCATGAGGTCATAACATGGACATGCCATTTTTCCGGAATTACCGGGAATGGAACTGGGATGTCAAAACATTTCGTAAAAAATATTAAAATGAAAAACGTTCAAGTGAGCAAATTACATCATTTATTGTTGTTTATTTTTAATCTTCATCGGTTGCAATTTGTACATCCCGATTATGTGTCTCTATACAATTAAAATAAATGACGATAAGTTTTTCAATATTTTTTGATTTCAATCTATTTCTCTTGACGGCTAAAATCCATTTATAAGTAGAAAATGATCGTTCAACATCTGTAGAAGTCTGAGTCTTATCCATATTAACGTATACGTTTGACGTCAATAACCTTAAATCAATCTACCTACTCCGATCTCTGCTAATCAGTAGCTAGAATGTCACGACGCAGTCAATCGCAAACTAGTTCGTGACGCGTTAGCAACTAATAGCGCTGCCCCCCTAGACAAGTGGCATGAACGCTAATCGAATAGAATAGACTTCACAATGTATGGAAATGTCAAATGTCGCTATGTAAATCAACAACAAGTCGCTATGTAGATTACGTGACTTATGTCATTTCCATACATGAAGCGTAGCGATTTGAAGGAACGCTTGTAGACGTCAGCTACTTGTCTAGCCCTTCTGGTGCGCTAATGCGTACTTGAGTGACTTGCATTTTTTTTTCAAATCCTTTCTTGTATGGAATTTGGATGCACTCGAGATTTTATTACAAATAAAAAAATATTCGTTCCGGTTCAGTTACTTTGGAGTAGCGTCGTGGACGCCTCAGCGTTAGCAATTAGTTTGCAACTGATTACTAACTGGTTTCGTTCCTTTTGAGTGGCGCCGTGGACGAATAGTCGTAGCGGTCGCAACACTAGTAGTAATAAAAACCCTCGAGTTGCTAGATTTAAAAAAGATTTATACTAAATAAGTGTGTGAAACACAACTTTAATTTGAATAACAGTGTTATAAGAGGCTACATTGAATAGGGATGGGACAATGTGGATATTGTGGAGACGTTGAGAATTAAATGTACTAGAAACTGTGTGTATATTTGACGCTGTGAAATATACTGTGTGTTAAGAAAAACCTGTCCGACCCGTGAAGGTATTATATTGGGTATCGAGAACCGATTCTATTTATGTAAAAATGTTTTTAAAAAAGTATTATTTTGTTTTTTTAGCCTATTAAGGTCTTCTTAGAAGAACAAGCCTATTAACTATCCCACTGCTGGGCAAAGACCTCCCCTTTTTTTGGGAAAAATTACCACGTATTACATAAAAATATTAGTAAAATGACGACGTTACGTACTTTGTGGTCAAAGGTGCCGCCACACGATCTAACATAATTACCGCCGGTGACGGTGTTGTCATATTATTATTAAAATTTGATACGTTTTGGAGGAAAAAAGGAAAAAAATGGCATTTAAAACTTTCATCAATATGATTGATTACTATCATCACTATTTAAAGTTTCTTATTTTATTTGGTCATGTGATTGGGAAACCTATGACATTACTTCCCAGAATTCGTTCCTTATCAGCGACACTATCGAATGGCGTAATAATACAGTGTGTGGTTTTTTTTTTCAAAATCAACTATACCTCGTTTCAATCGGGAAAAAAAACTTTGTAAACAAACCATCACTCAACATAAAATCGTCGATTTCACACTTATTTCGTTTTAACTACACTAAATTCTGATGTGGGGATCTTCGAAAACACTGTCGCCTTCATATTACACTCGTTTTAGATTGTAATTTCAACTAAAACATGTAAAAATCATCGAATTTATAAAATTTTAATTGGGTCGTTGTTTTTTTTTACGAATGCTTTAGTGACGTGCTGATGTATACGATATTTAATGAATGAAACACAGATTCAAAAAAGTGAAAAGGCAAAGGAATTTCATGCCATTATGCCAATATGCCCAGTGCATTTTCATGTAGTTTTAGAAATATAAATTAACAATAATCATTTAAATTTTAACGAATTTTAATTCTTACCGATTTGTTTCTACTTCTATGTCCAACGAGTGCAATTTGCACTTTACACTATATTTTTATCTGAATTTTATTTTACTTATGTCTTTTTGACTGTATATTGGGTCTATACCAATATTTGCCAAACCGTCGTTCCAGAGAAAATCACAAAGCACTTCAAAGACCATAAAAATATAAGCCAAATAGTCGTAGACAGTAATCAAACACATAAACACAAAAAAAATATTTCATACCATAATTATATTTTGATAAGTCAATGTAAAGAAACCGATACCTTCTAATCAAGTTTATTCCATCGAATGAAAGCAATCCATTCACTCATTCGTTCATATTCGTTATAGTATACAATAGGCACATCACTAAAACTATTTAAAGACTTTGACGTTTCTTTGTTTATAAAGTTTTTTTTTCTGATTGAAACGAGGTTTATGTAGTTCGATTCCTGGCTACGAATATATTATTTTTTTTCAAAAATCCAATGTTGCAGTTGTAGTTGTCATCAAAATCGGTCCCGAGACTCCTTTGAGTACGTTTCGCTGTTCCTCATAGTTTCGAATTTGGCCACACACGCACACTTGAAAAATTCACCTGTATACCGGTTTCGGCTCGGACAGGGTTTTCTAAACACACTGTATATTCGATTCTATTACAACGGCAATAATGTTTAAATTAGTACACATCCCGTCCAACGTGTTGGTTAAATATTTTTTACTAAAACCAGAAGTGTCAAAATTTCAAATGACGCTCGTATTAATAAATGCATCTTAAAGTTGAGATTCATCTTAAGACGCTGTTTATGACAGATGATCCATACATTAAGGCCCCGCTTCCCGGCCGAGCGTTTTCGCCGTCTGGATTGGTCGACAGCGCACTAACCCCGCCCACTTTTTTTGCGAAAATATCGAAAATCATTAATTGTGACGTGAAAAACTATTGCATCACCAAAATCGAACTTAATTTTTTTAGGTATTATCGTTCTCCATCTTTTGATGAAAAATTTTTAGAAATTCGGAGCCGTTTGGAAGAAGATACAAATTTAAATTTGAAAACTGCTACATTTTGGTATTTTTTTGTCACATAGGAAATGAGCATGTAGCACTTTTTTCCTGCTTAAAATTTAAAGATGAGGGTTCTATTAATACGGTGATATTTTTTTCAAAACTTTTACTCCACTGGTCTAAGAGGAGATAGCCTCCAAACATGCCTCGTTAGGTGCCTGTACATTCTTAAACTGCAATACAGCATCTTAAGATCGATCTCAACTTTGAGATGCATTTATTAATATGAGCCGTAGATTTGGTAGCCAATGGCTGTGTCCACATCAAGCGCATGCCGCGCGTGAGCACTCAGTTTTGACGTCGGATCGCATGTACACAGTGTCATATCATAAGGGTGCGTTTCCACCATGGACCTAAGCAATTACTAAGGGGACTGGCCCTAAGCAACTCGGCCGAGTGGTCGGCCTAGTACTAACATCGACATAAAACGAAGCGAGTCGTTCAACTATTTACCGGTAGATAGAACAATGAAAATGAAAAAACGATGACCACGTTTTTTTTTTCATACATATATTATCTAATAAGGGCACCTCTTTCTTTAGTCTTTACTGTGTGGTTTCCACTGACGCGAAGCTGGGCGGAGTGGAGCTGGCGGAGTTTGATTGGCCAAGAGCGGAGTGGAGATTTCGAGCACTGATTGGCCAATTCATGGTCCGCTCCGCTCCACACCGCCCAGCTCCGCGTCAGTGGAAACGCACCCTGTGTGCTCGGGCGAGGAATCTAATATGGATGCACCAACTGAAATCCGACTTAAACTACTTTGTAGTGTTAAAACTCAAATAATCTTAACTTACAATGTGGAAATTTTATTTTTTTGGAAATGAATTTCTGCTAAGGTGGTTCGTGCCGACTTCAATGATGCATTTATGTTGTAAATGTGAATGTTCATTTAGAATGAATGTTACCGTTTTTAACGGCCGAATACTCGTACGCGACTTAAATTTGAGAGCTGCTTAACTGGTGAAGGTGAAGGTGGTAGAGCCAAGCTGTAGCCAATTGACTGCAGCTCATAAACGGGCTGGCTCGACCGGGGTAGTACCACGCTCTCACAGAAGATCGGCGTCAAGCAGCTATTACAGCTGCGTTTCGTACGATGAGTGAGAGAGCCGTAAGCCCACCCCCCCCTCCCCCTCCCTCCATCCCACTCCCCTTCAGGTCGACAATGTGCGAGCAATACCTTTGGTATTGTAAGCATCTATAGGCTACGGTAACTGCTTAACATCAGGCGGGCCGTACGCTTTTTTGCCACCGCAGTACTATAAAAAAAAAAAAAACTTTGACGCGCCATACAAAAAATGACAGTTAACGACGACTCAAACTGCTAAGTGGGACTTATATTTAAGTAGCCTTTGAGTATTCGGCCGTAAGATTGTTAGGTCCGTGTATTGGTCCCCATATAACGACGACTCAAACTGCTAAGTGGGACTTATATTTAAGTAGCCTTTGAGTATTCGGCCGTAAGATTGTTAGGTCCGTGTATTGGTCCCCATATTTGGACACAGTGAATGCCATTTTGGACACAGTGATGTGCCTGACCATCTTAAAAAGTCTTGAATCGTGTCAAAATCCTAAAAAAATGGATGCGTCTACATCAGCCGCATGCCGCGCTCGAGCACTCGGTTCTGACGTCGGAACGCAGAGATAATAATAATATCATAACAAGAGTGCTCGAGCGAGGCTCGCGAGACATCTAGACGCACCAAATAATGATAGATTGGAAATTATTTTTGTTAAACGTTTTGTATGACTGTGCTGTGTGAAGACTGACGCGCAGCGGAGCGCACTTACAATAGCTTTACAAAGTGTTTTAATACACGCTTTGTATCTACAATGTAATATTTTTCGTGTGGCGCTCGGCTGCGCGGACGTAGTCTAGCGATGTGATGTTTCTTGTCGAAATTGAACAGACCCGGGTTGACATAATGTACAGTCAGTAACGAAAGTCACTGAATATTCTCGATTTATCAAATTTGTAATATTGCTATTAACATCGGTTTTCTTATTGTATGGTTAGTGGCCAACCTGCCCCCCAAGACAAGTGGCTGTCGTCTACCAGCGTTTCTACAAAACGCTACGCTACATGTATGGAAATGACATACGACACGTGATCTACTTATCGACTTGTAATGTCATTTCCATACATTAAGGCGTAGCGTTTTGTAGAAACGCTTGTTGACGAAGCCACTTGTCTAGGGGGGGCTGGTGTATTAGTTGTTTAAACCGCCCGATGGCCTCTGACGAGGCTTAACGACAGCTGCCTAGAATACAACAACCGGGATCGAGTTTTACGTGCCCTCCGAAGCACGGCGACGCTCAGTTCAAATGCCACTAAATGGTCACCCATCTCCGACTGACCTTGCCGAGCGTTGCCTTTAGTTTTGCAAGCATCCATAGGCTACGGTAACTGATTAACATCAGGCGGGCCGTAAGCTTGTGTGCCACTTTTGTCACATAAAACAATAATGGATTTGATAAACTAAGAATGTTTAGCGACTTATGTAGCTGACTGTACCAGTGTATACCCACATTATTAAGCGCGATATCGCACGAGGCAACCATGGTGGCGCCACCATTGGGTGATTCGATAGCCGACACCGAATTGGTTGCGCTACCAAGCGGACACCAGGTGCGATACCCTCCATAAAGCTCTATACATTTTGTTGGTGGAGCGACTGGTTGCGCTACCAGTGTCGTCGTGCGGTTCTCAATGTCTATAACGGCCGAAAAACACTACTCATCGGTCTCAACTCAGTGCGACTTTAAGTACGCTTTTGAAATGTCATTTTGTACTGTCATGACATTTTGACAGTTCCGAGATCACTCAGGCTCGTATTAATAAATCCATCTCAAAGTTGAGATCGATCTTAAGACGCTGTTTTGACAGCGTGGCGCGGCCCGCCGGTGTGCGAGCCTTAACCTGTCAATATTAATACCATTGATATTAAGGGTGGCAATAGACGTCCGATTTTGCTTGGTCCCCAATATTGTCTTCGTGAATTCTTAATTGTAAATCGCAAATTCTTTGCGGGCGGCATATTCTCGGCCAGAGGACTGCTAAAGGTGGGAGTTCGTTGCGAGCGGCAGACAGCAGACGTCAGTCGGTCTCATACAAATTGTGGCGATGACATGTGCCGCGACGGCAGACGGCATTCAATTTCTATGGGACCGACTGACGTCTGCTGTCTGCTGCTTGCAACGAACTCCTACCTTTACGGATCGCCGACAGCATGTCGTTGTCGACCACCAAGATTTAAAATGAAGATAATATTTGACACCAGTGGTTTCATAATGGACAATAATTGTTAATAGTCTGTCGGATCGGATGTTTTGATTATTCAAACAAACGTATAGTGTCTTCCGACTATCGGATCAGATTATCGGAGAAGAAAATCGGAAAACGGAAAACCGCCCTAAACCTAATTATGTTTGTAAAAAAGTAGTATGTATTGTCGTCCTTTTCACGGTTGTAATGTGTAAACAGGACGGTCATATGTCGTGCACGATACACGTTCAAGTGGCTCCAATTGGCTTGATCGAGTAAACTTGACTGTGTGTGTCAATTTGGAAAAATCACTGTCAGTTTGACACCCGGTCAAGTTAGTGTACAATTGCATAATGCAGGTTTTTCGCCAGCAAGGCAAGCCAAATACCGTCGTCATGTAAGTTGACACGAACCCTGTCAAGTTTACTTGCACAAGCAATTTGTGTGTGTGTGTGTGTGTGTCAAACTGACAAATACAGCCGTCATGTAAATTGACACACCCTGTCAGGTTTACTTGTTCAAGCAAATAGTCTGCGTGTGTGTGTGTGTCAAACTGACATACAGTCGTCATGTAAGTTGACACACAATTTCAAGTTTACTTGTTCACGCAAATTGGTTTAACTTGAACGTGTGTAACGTATTGTAGACACTACTAGACTGCCTAATGTACCTATACAATAATAAAGACGGCGTGGGCGTGAAGCGTACATTCAATTTCGACAGACAAGAGTACCTTAATGGAAAATGACAAAATTATTTTTACTTACTAATAAATATTATTACTTATTATAGATTTTGCCATTAAATTTTTGAAGTGCATTTTATTTTGTAAGGTTTTTTTTTCTGAGACGCGTTTTGTGTGTGTGCCTATTAGGGTCGCGGACATATTGGCCTGTTGGCCATAAGCTTGTCAATTTTGTGTGTAAATACATAATTGTGTCAGCATTATTTTCAACATAAAGGCCACACGAAGAATAAATATTTGCATTCGTGAAAATGGTCAAAAAATATATGACAAAACGGTCATGGTTTTCCTTTAATAGATGAGAAGAAATCCATCTTTATGATTGACGCTGGCGTCGCCCATTCGCGTAACAACGCGTCGCGTAAACCCGCACTTGACATACATGAGGTACTGTGCACTTAACGCGCTCTCGTAGACCATAAGTTTGTATTAAGTTTCTTAAGATTAGTCCGCGGAGGTTGCCGACGCTAGACCTTGGAGGTTGTTGACGCTAGCCTTGGAGGTTGTTGACGCCAGACCGCAGAGGTTGTCGACGCTAGACCGCAGAGCTTGACAAGGTTAGACTGGAGGTTGTCAAGGCTAGTCCGTGGAGGTTGTCATGGCTAGACCACAGAGGTTGTTGACGCTAGACCGTGGAGCTTGTCGACGCTAGACCGTGGAGGTTGTCAACACTAGACCGCAGAGGTTGGCCGTTTTTCCACTAGTCGGCACGGCACCGGCACCGGCAGGGTGACAGCTTATTGCGGAGTTGTCATTGGCCACTGCCAATGACAACTGATTTCTGACCAATGACGACTGCGCCGGTGTGCCGGTGCCGGTGCCGTGCCGGCTGGTGGAAAAACGGCCGTTGGCCGAGATTTTCCACTGCCGGCACAGCACCGTCACCGGCACAGTGACAGCTTTTTGCGGAGTTGTCATTGGTCAGTAACCAATGACAACAGATCACTTACCAATGAAAAAGCTGGTGCCGGTGCCGTGCCGGCCAGTGGAAAATTTACCGTTGTCGCTGCTAGACCTAGGAGGTTGACATAGTTAGACTGTGGAGGTTGTCTACGCTAGTCTGCGGGGTTGTCAAGGCTCCACGCAGGTTTTAGATGTTACTCCGCGAAGGTTGTAAAGGCTAGTCCGCGGAGGTTGTCGACGCTAGTCCGCGGGAGTTGTCGACGCAATCAAAATGTAAATAAAGTCTTCAGGCAAAAATATATAGAACGTTTCAATTTATATTTGCTGTTTTATTTAACCCGAGATTCCCATAAGGGTCAGTTCAGACAGACCGCAAAAAAAGACCGTATTACTATAGCCATAGCCTAGTTGGCTAGCGCATGCTCGCGATGTCGTGAGCATGTGCGAGCCGACTAGGCTATGGTAAGGGGGCGTCCATAAATTACGTGAGGTGATTTTTCGACCCCCCCCCTCCCCCGTTGGTGAGGTCGTGAGATTTGGCAGGACCCCCTCCCTCCCCCTCTAATCTTACGTGAGATTTTTCCCATATTCTAGTGTAGAAATATGTTTTACATAATTTAACCCAGTTTTCTCGCAATTTTACACTGTTTCTTGAGGTAAAAAAAATTACGTGAGATTTGCCAAGACCCTCCCTCTCCCCCACGTGAGATTAGGTGAGAGATTTTGCTCGACCCCCTCCCATAAATGCCTCACGTAATTTATGGACGCCCCCTAATACGGACCTATTTTCAATGGAACCAGTGAATTGCTCGCGCATTTTCCGCTCTGTCTGTGACCTTTGAGCTGTAGCCACAGGGCAGAGTTGGGCAAAAAATAATTGCAAAAAATCACAAATTGTCAATTGTGACTACCTACCACATGCAATTAAATTTTGCCCAACTCTGCCACAGAATAGTAAGTGACTTAATTAATTATACTCACGATTATTTATAATAAGTATAGTGGTGACATCCGGACTGAACACAAATTGAAAATTTATAGTAGGTAAAAGAAAACAGCTAGGCGCAAATCATGTATGCGTTGAACAATGCGCGTGGAAGGCAAGTCAGGAAAATAATGCCGCCAAATTGATTTTTTTCAAAAATAATAGGTATACCCAGTGTTACCCGGAATGATGTAAGGATTCTAACGATACCCCATACATACAAATCCGTTCAGGCAGTTATAAGTTATGGTAATAATAATAATATCCTGGGACATTTTTACACACGGCTCCGTACCTGATCCCAAACTAAGCAGAGCTTGTACTATGGAAACCAGATAATTGATATTACTACATATACTACTTTTTTATTTGTAAATACATACTTAATATACATATACACCCAGACTCGGGACATACAGACATGTTCATGCACACAAATGCATGTCCCGGGTAGGAATCGAACCTACGATCTGCAGAGTGAAAGACGCCATCACGCCATCCACGCCAACGGGCCAGTCGAATAAAGTGGTGAAATAAAGAATGCAATGAAATGTAACGTCACGACTTTTATCCCCATTCGGGGGTAGTCAGAGGCTTGAGGGGCCATACACCACCACATTGTGGAGGTATTAACGTAGGTTACTCAAGCTCAAAGCCCACGTTTCACCAGATAGTCAGAACCCAACGTGACAGGTGGTGAACCTTGTCGCCGTGTATATGTCGCAGGCACAGATTTCAGAAAAATACAGATGGAGTGCGTAGAACACGAAAGTGAAGCCACCAAAGCAAATACAAAACGTGGAAACGAATACAATCTCGCCCTATAGCTACACAACTTTACACGCACACAAATGTATATTTCCTTAGTGCCGCTCCTAGTTGTCACGCACACATAAAATGCTACCCGGCTTCACTTCGTTTGTTGCCAAGACTCCATCTGTCTACTTCTATAATCTGTGGTCGCAGGTAAATCGTATGATTCCGCATTTTACATACGGCGTCGTCCGTTTACTAACGCTCGGTGTTATGCAATATGCCGAAGGCAAATTGGTAACTCGTTCAATCGTTATATTTTCGACATTGATTGTAATTGTAGGGTGACCATCATAAAAACATTCAATGACAAATTTGACGGAGCCCCGCTCCGCGGGGCTCCTATTTCTGCGTTCAGGGTCACCAGTAACCTAACACAAAGGGAATGACATTCCCTTCGAACCTAACCCAGCCAAGTCGAGTGCCCAGAATTCCCGAGCTCGCTTCACTCGCTCACGCGTGCCATCATCTATCCGTATTCACATATAGTATATATGATTATGCTGGTAACTCAAATTGCGAATTTATATTTTTAATAGTCCTCCGAGTACAGATTCCATGGACACCTTAGCGTTCATTCACTATTCGACGCCATTTTGCTTGTTTTGACCAGCAGCGAAGCGTGTGGTAAAAAATAGAACTAAATAGTTCAATTTACCGCGGCAATTTGTAAACGGCGTATGAATTTTCCATCAAACGTTTCGGCATATTATATAATGACAAGGTATTTTACATTTTGCCTTCGGCATATTACAAAACAGCGAGCGTTAGTAAACGGACGACGCCATATGTAAAATTCGGAATCATACAATTTGCCTGCGACATATACAGGAACTGACTATTACCTAATCCCGAGGGATAGGTTAGGTAGGTTTCCTCACGATGTTTTCCCTCACCGTAAGCGAACTGTAAATTATGCTAATTATGGGAATAAATAATCTCAAATACATACATACAAACATACATAAACACTCCTCCTGTGCATAATTTACAGTGAATGGGGATAAAAGTCGTGACGTTACATACATAAACACTCCTTTTTTGGGCAGTCGTGTGAATTAGGAGAGGCGCAGACACAGGCGGACTTGCCATCACGTGGTTTTATTGAAGCGTGGCCGGTTGTTACATCTGTGTTGAGGCGATTTCCACTATCATGATGTTGTAGACAATATCGTAAAGTTTATAGGTAGATATATTTATAAAGATTGAGTGAAATTTATTTACTCAAAAAAGTTTATAATGTTGTCATTATTTCACAAACCTTTTTCGAGCAAAATCGGATTTGTCGTACTGCAAGAGCTACTAGACATACAATGTATTATTACCCGGTATTATATTTGTTATTTGACCGTTGCCATGGAAACGTAACAAACAGGTATGTTTATGGTTCGTAAAAAACTGATTGAAGGTTAAAAACGAGTTGGTCGTGCCGTTGCCATGGAAACGTAAACAGAGAAAATACACAACTATAGATATAGTTCGTAAAAATATAAATATAATGTACTATTAAAAGTGGTAACATGAATATACAAACAAAAAAATACCCATCTATTAGTAAAAATATTGGGCGGCAGAGTTTTTAAAACGCTGCTGGCAGCATTGCCACGTTGAATGGCAATGCTGTTATCCTGGGACATTCTTTTACACACGGCTACCTGATCCCAAACTAAGCAGAGCTTGTACTATGGAAACCAGATAACTGATATTACTACATACACTACTTTTTTTTGTAAACTTAATACACATAATTACATCCAGACTCGGGACATGCAGCCATGTTCATGCACACAAATTCATGTCCCGGGTAGGAATCAAACCTACGACCTGCAGCGTGAAAGGCGGAAGCTGAGCAAAATAGATGCCAGCGATAAATAGAGTCAAGCCGGGGCGGATCACTAGTTAAGAATAAGGTAACATTGCTACAAGGATAAAATCAACTGGTTTGTAAACGCATGCAAAACTAGTAAACCTGTTTGATGATACAGAAACTAATCTGTTGTGAGTGAGTTCGGGAGGTCCACGTTGAAACGATCTATCTATTGATTTTCAAATTATTTAGTTATTAGTAGTGTACTAATTAGTATTTTAATATCCTTTAATTGCTTATTAGTTTTGCTGTGGAAACGTATTGTGTGAGGTAGGTAATATTTTTTATTACTAAGGGAACTGCGGGGCTAACAGTGTCGCTATTGCGTTTCCAATTCATTAGCAGAATCATTTTGGTATTTTACATTAATAGCATTGACATTGACAATTTGCAATTCCTCCTTTGTGGACCATATTAAATAGTGACCGTCTTACAATTTTCAGTGAATCATATTACGATCATAAAGTGATTTGTCTAAGCGACGGTATTAGCCCCGCTGATCTTACGGGTCTTAATTAATAAAAATAAAAATATTATTCGTTTTTTAATTTCTGTTCGAAAATTTATCAGTGATCGTGAACACGCTCGGCTATTAGCGTAAAGGTGCCATTCCGAAAGACGCGGCAGACAGCAGAGGGCCTACTCTGTTTCAAACGAAAACGGCGTCTTCGTCGTCGTCGAATCTAAACGTCAAACAATTTTCGTTCGTATGAAATGTCGGAATCAATGAAAAACGTAGTAGGAAATACGCGTATTTCGTCCGAAATTTCGTTTTCGTTTGAAACAGAGTAGGCCCTCAGACGTCAGCGTCAAGGTAGGAGTTCGCAAACGCGGCAGACAGCAGACGTCGTCAGTCTCATAAAAATTATGGCGACGACGTGCCGCGACGGCAGACGGCATTACAATTTCTATGAGATCGACTGACGTCTGCTGTCTGCCGCGTTGAGCGAACTCCTACCATCAGACAGCGATGACATGTGCCGCGAATGCATTACTATGCAGTATTAATTTGTCGTCTGCTGTCTGCCGCGTCCTTCCGAATGGCACTTTTATGGCCGGCGCACATAGAGCACGGCATGGCATGGCATATTAATTTTTATCAATCGAATTTAATACTTATCCAATCGAAATAAGATACTCCAGCGGGTGCACCGAGAAAATGCTCCGCGATGCTCCGAGGTCGATCACCGAGCATTGAAATATATACCTTATTTCTATTGGATAAGTATTAAATTCGATTGATAAAAAATAAAATGCCATGCCATGCCGTGCTCTATGTGCGCCGGCCTTTATGCGAAAAAGAGTCCGTAAATTGGCTTCACGCAATTCCGTCCGAGAGTTTAAGAGTCGCTGTTGGCATTCGCCTGGGGGCTCCTGTATGCACTGGACACAAAAGTCCGTGTGGAGTGGAGGTCGACCAGTCTGGTCTCCATGGGCTCTCATACCAAAGAAGCGGAGACAGGTTTTCTCGCCACGGCTCCCTGAATGACATAATCAAAAGGGCTCTTGCTACCAGCGTTCCAACGCTCCTTGAACCCTCTAGGGTTTTTTGGGATAAGCCCGCCACACATTCCGACCACTGATAACCCTGTAAGCGCCAGGATCGACAGTGTCCAACGATGACGCCAAGGTTTGACCCTCGACGAGTCCCGGGGAAAAGCTAAGTTGTCTTGGAACCCGCACGAATTTAATCAGAAGAAAGAATGGGAGGAGGTTTTTGGGATGCTATGCTGTTTCTTTTGAGGTACGGCAGACGCTTGGAGCCCTGTTTTTTATTTACACGACTGCCCAAAAAAAGGAGTGTATATGTGTTTAGGGTTCATGTATGTTTGTTTGTTGGTTTGTATGTATGTATGTGAGATTCTTTATTCCACCACAACTTATAAATGCCTGAACGGATTTGGATGTATGGGGTATCGTTAGAATCCTTACGTCATTCCGGGTAACACCGGGTGTATTATTTTTGAAAAAAATCAATATGGCGGCGTTATGGCTCAATTTTTAAAAGTGAAAAAAAAAAAATTTTCCTTCCATTATTACAATATGGGTATCCAATTGAAGGCCTTGATGAGCACATTCCAAAACTGTAGAATTTATAGGCATTATTTTACATAGGTAGGATGTACATGCAAAACAAAAATTTCATTTTTGGCTGTTGTCACTAAAATGCATTAAATAAAAAATAAATAATTTAAAAAATTAAAAACACGACTGCCCTGCCAATAAACGAACTAAAAATTATAAAACAAGTGCAGTGTCATTGCAGTCGGGGGCCCTCTTAGATTAAATATCTTCCACCGAACGGTCCCCCGACTGCACTGTCATTGCACTTGTTTTATAATTTTTAGTTCGTTTTTTGGCAGGGCAGTCGTGTTTTTAATTTTTTTAATTATTTATTTTTTTCACAGAAGTTCGCGTGTTTCAATGTTATAGAGATCATACACGTCATACACGATGTTAAATGATGTGCAAATGGTGTATGTATTGGGGACCGGCTTGCTAATGGTGGTGTCGGCGGCTGCCAACATAACAGTGCTGGTACTGCTGCTGCGGAAGAAGAAGGCGGGGAGAGCGAGCAGGCTGGACACAATTCTGATACACCTCGCTATAGCTGACTTGTTGGTAAGTTCCTTGAGACAAAGGAGAAGGTCCAAAATTCACCCACGTCCTACAGCAAAGAGAAGTACCTGAAAATACTGATAAAAATGGGTATAAAAAGATGGCATACTTCCAAATTCTATCCTTACAGTATAACATATAAAACAATGCTATTAAAATTCGTTCAGGGACAGTAAATATGTACTACCTACAATTATTATTATTAGTACAATATTGAGAATGTTGAAATGACCTGGTGAAGGTCGCGGGAATCCGCTGGATACGGGCAGTGCAAGACCGGTCATTGTGGCGAACCTTGGGGGAGGCCTATGTCCAGCAGTGGACGTCTTTCGGCTGAGATGATGATGATGACGATGGGAAATGTGTGTGTTGTGTATGTTGCAGGTATATTTCGCAGAAATAAATAGTGATGTTGAGCTCCCTTTTCAACAATCTCAGCCCTGGGGTGACAATGAACGAAAATTTGGTAGGTTAATGCACCTATCCATTGATTGTTTGGTGCAGGTGACACTTCTGCGGATGCCCATACAGATAGCATGGTCAGCGACGGGCTCGTGGCTGGCCGGTGACGTCATGTGTCGCGCCATGATGTTCGTCTCGATCTTCGGACTGTACCTCTCCAGCTTCATGGTCATATGCATCGCTGTGGACAGGTCGGTAGCTGGCTTACAGAGTAACAGTGGTGGGAGTGTGTGGCGGGCCTAGTTCCATAAAAAGGTCGGTAGCTCCGGGGATGCTTTACCTAAAGATGTTACCAAATTAATCGATCGATCCGTCCGCGTCGGTCGATGTGGAAAGAGAGTCGAAGGCGATCGACAGTTCTTACTACGCCGAACTCGACCCTCGATCAATAATAAATCGATCAATTCGAATATCGAGGGTCGATCGATGACAGAATGGCTTTTGCGTAGCGATTTCGTACACAGTACGAAACTGTATTAATTACTAAAATGACAGTCGATCAGTGCCCTCGATCAATGATCGATCGACCGTCGATTAGCCAAAGCTAACACACTGATCGATTGTTACAACAGTACCTAACACCCTAATGTTTTTTACTCAAAATAGTTCATAATGTTGTCATTATTTCACAAACCTTCTTCGAGCAAAATCGGATTTGTCGTTTTGCAAGAGCTACATGACATACAATGTATTATTACCCCGTATTATCGTCATTATATTGCTGTTATTTGACCGTTGTCATGGAAACGTAACAAACAGGTATGTTTATGGTTCGTTATTAAAAATCTGATTGTCGGTTAAAACGAGTAGGTCGTGCCGTTGCCTTGGAAACGTAAACAGAGAAAATACACAACTATAGATATAGTTCGTAAAAATTTAAATATAATTGTATTAATTTTTATACCCACTTAGCTAGTTTTGTTTAAATTAATAGTCGCATTTTGAGTAAAGCACTATACAGGCCTGTGTACTGCTGACCACGCTATACTGGCCTCAAGCTAAGCTTTGCTACGCTCTCGGCCTCCAAGCTTGGTCATCATAGCTACCCTTGATGGACAAGCTAAAATAAAGGCCGAGACCAAAGGTCGAGGCCTTTATAGCTTTGCAATGCTGACCGCGCTGTGGAGGCCTTGAGGTGCGCTGCGCCGCGCTTTCGGCCATCAACAACGCGGTCAACAACACACTCATTAGAGAGAGAGACCGCAGCAGTAATATACTATTATTTTCCAAAATGTATGAAGACAGGTTTGAACTTTGAACGCCATGCCCAACCAATAATAATAAATTAGTACCTACACAAGATTTTACAATTACATGTCGACAATGAAGTACTTACTTGCTAGTATCTAATCTTAAACCTAGTGAGACCCAAACTTGGCAAAGGCCTGTTTCTTGGGCTCGTGTAGTACTAGCTAAACAAAAGTTGGATTTTAGCACGTTCAATTGAAATATTGCCAAAAAAATTGCATTGCCATGCTTTATAGAATATCTCACATGCAATTCCCACTCTTATCCCCCTGCATCAGATACTACGCAGTATTGAAGCCTCTGAACGTGTCGTGGGAGGCGAGATTGCCGCGCGTGCTGGGCGGCGTGTGGTGCGGCGCCGCCCTCGCCAGTATACCGCAAGCCATCATATTCCACACACAGACAGACCCGCACTACAAAGAGTAAGTTTGTAATTAATGATGCATACATCAGAGGGCCTTCTCTGTTTCAAACGAAAACGAAATTTCGGACGAAATTCGCGCATTCCTATTACGTTTCTCATTAATTCCGACATTTCTTACGAACGAAAATTGTTTGACGTCTTCGTCGTCGTCGAATCTAAACGTCAAACAATTTTCGTTCGTAAGAAATGTCGGAATCAATGAGAAACGAAATAGGAAATACGCGAATTTCGTCCGAAATTTCGTTTTCGTTTGAAACAGAGTAGGCCCTCAGGCATGGACATGTTTACTACTTAGTGCCAAAGATATTAATAAAAATGTAGATAGGCTGTACGCGTTCCGTAAGTGGTACATAAAAACCTTGCTTACTAAGCCTGGTCTCGCGTCGCTGACGGGCGCGTCGGCAGTGTTGGCAACGATTTAATTCATAGTTCATTTTGACCGTTACCTTTTGATCCTATTTTCTCCTTTATCTAAAACCTTTGCGCGGCGAGTTTGCGATTGTACAAAATGGCGTCCACGGCGCTATCCACGGGCGAGCTCGCTGCGACTACGCGTCCGCGACATGTTCGCTGCGCACCCGCTGCACTTTGAAACCACTTTGAAACCGCTAGTGTGTTAAGGCCACAGAGTAAAGACTAAAGAAAGAGGTGCCCTTATATTAGATATTTGTATGAAAAAAACGTGGTCATTGTTTTTTCATTTTCATTTTACTATTTACCGGTAAATAGTTGAACTACTCATTTCGTTTTATGTCGATGTTAGTACTAGGCCGACCACTCGGCCGACTTGCTTAGGGCCAGTCCCCTTAGTAACTGGTCCATGGTTAAGGCCCCTATTTTTAGAGATGCAACGGATATCTGGCCACTATCCGGTATATCGGTATCTGAAGCCGGATAGTAGAAACTATCCGGCACCCGGCCGAATAGTAAAAAAAATAATATAAAAGTCATTAGAATCACAGCTTATCCTTATATACTTACACAATTGTGACTAAATAACACAAATTTTCAGTATTAGTAGGTAATAAACGGTTTCGCATATTTTCGTACACAAGACTCTTTTCCGAAAATCTGTACACACTACTGCACGTCGCTGACATAATATATTTATAAGCAAATTTGTTGAGAACGGATATCGGTTAGCACGACGAATATTTGACGCTAACTATCCGGCCAAATCACTATCCGTTGCATCTCTACTTATTTCCATTTCCCAGGTACACACAGTGCGTGTCGTTCGGTACGCTGTCGCCGTCCCAGTGGTTCGTGTACTCGCTGTTCAACATGTCGCTGATGTATATACTGCCGCTGGTGGCGACCGTGTACTGCTCCTGCGCAGTTATTCTGGAGATTATCAAGCGTAACTCTGCCAATGGTTAGTACAGTAAGCTACATAACTCGTTAATTTTTGAAGTGAAAACCCTTTTAGCGGCGTTGTGCACTTTTCTTGATATGGGTAAAATATGTTAAACTCGCGACAGGGTCACGTGTCCTGATGGAAAAATTCGACAGATTGCGCAGGGCGCTTGCGCGAATGTTCGTGTGTGTTTGTGTAACAGCGTGCCACGCGCATCCATGGATGGGACTGCTGATGGCTCGACCGTCTATGTAGTGGCCAGATCGTGGGAAAAAGTTACCCCCACTTTACGTACTTTTTTATACTGAAGAGACCCCCCTCTCTCCTCCTCTCTCCCCCCTGCCCCCTCCCCCCTTATGGAACTTCGTTCCGATTAAATCAGTTTCAACTAAAATAAACCAAGTTTTTATAACACTCATTCCAGATGGTTTGCGTCGCAGTGGTGTGGGTGTGCTGGGCCGTGCGCGCGCGCGGACACTCAAAATGACCATCACCATAGTCGCCGCGTTCATCATCTGCTGGACTCCTTTTTTCTGCTTTTATCTATGGTAAGACCACGGACCAAGCACCCTTTCAACACCGCACCATAGCGCAAAAGTTTCCGAAACACATGCCCTAAAGTGGTTAATCGAATTATGCATACAAATCGCATTAGGGCCACCGCAGACTTGCTACATTTAGCATCGGCGATCGGCGATTTTGTTGCTGCGTCTCGCTCGTTCGCGCTCGAAGAAACGCGGCGCAGCATCGATACGCCACAAAATCGCCGGTTGCCGATGCTAAAAGTAGCAAGTCTGCGGAGGCCCTTAATACCTAGATGCCCAATGATAATCACAGACGTCGTGGCAAGCCGCGGTGAAGATGGTGCGACAATTTGAACACCTTTGCGGGTAAAACCTGGCGATAAGCCCAGGATAAGGACCTGTGGACACAGAAAGGGGAGGTCTTTGCGCAGCAGCGGGACATTTAACAGGCTATAAAAAAGGCGGGTAGTAGATAATCTTCTTCCAACTCCACCTATCCTTTCTTTTGATAAAATACAAATCAAATCAAATGTTTTTTTATTCATGTAAGCTCAATAAAGCGTTTATAGATAGTCAAGATAAACAATATTTTAGCGTTACCACCGGTTCGTAATGTTGCTTCCATTGAGAAGAGCCGGCAAGAAACTCAATGGTTACTCTTTTCAAAAGAATAATTGTATACATTTTCAAACAGCAACGCTATGTGAGCAGGCAGGCATTAACACATTGTGAATAAAAAAAAAACAAAATTAGGTATTTTAAGTGAATTAAATAAACAAAAAAAAAAGAACTAGCCTAGAAAGCTGTGCATGCCTACTCCCACTTTACAGTTAAACCAAAAGGTGAATATTTAGAACTATTGTTTTGGTGTGATGCCTTCCGTCCTTAAGTGAAAATTTAACAAACCTGGGGGCTTACCACAAGCTCTTATTGCGATTCAATTATAGGAACGTTTTAACGACGTTTTAATGACGTTTCTTATTGTCATGACAATGAGGTACGTCATAGCACAAAAAGTCGCTGAAACGTTAATACGTTCCTGTAATTGAATCGCAATAAGAGCTTGTGGTAAGCCCCCTGAAAGGAACAACGATGTCAAGTGGAAAATGGGCGGACCAGTCCCAATTCGTGCGAGTTCCAAGACCACAGCTTTTTCCCGGAATCCTCGAAGGTCAAACCTTCTCGGCATCATCATCAGGCACCATTGTCGATCCTGGCTTACAGGAGTAACAATTAGGAGTGTGTGGCGGGCCTAGCGTTACGAACCGTTGGTAAAATCTTATTGTCGACTGGACTCATCGTACGAAACGCTTCTGTAAGAGCTACTTGACGCCGATCTTGTGTGAGAGAGTGGTACTACCCCGGTCGAGTCAGTATATGAGCTTCAGTCAATTGGCTACAGCATGGCTCTATCACAAAAGGCCCATCCATTAATTACGTCACACTTAAAGGGGGGGAGGGGGTCGACGAAATGTGACACTGTGTGACAAAGGGGTGGGAGGGGTCCTAAGTTTTGTGACGTCACATTTAAAAATCTAATATATCTAAGCATTAAAACCGAAATTAGAATTTTTAACGAAACATTTTGAATCTTCTGATAATTTTAAAAAATATGTGACGTAATTAACACAGGGGGGTGTCTCGCAAATGTGACCAGCTGTGACAAGGGGGGGAGGGGTCTAAAAATCATGAAATTCGTGTGACGTAATTAATGGATGGCCCCAAATGAAGCACCTCTACCACCGGTTGGTATTAAAGCTTCATAGATATGAAACTGTTACAACATTGCAGGTGGGTGATCGACGTCAAGTCGCTGAAACAGGTAAAACCGGTGATACATAGCGCACTGTGGCTGTTCTCGTGCACCAACTCCTGCGCAAACGCCATCGTGTACGGCATCTTTAACAGAAGGAGGAAGAACAGAACTGCGTCTACTAAACAAATTATGAATCAATCGGTCAGGAGTCAACACACTAATGAGACAAGCCTTGATTCAGGGGAGATGATCAATTGAAATGTTATATTTGCACACTATGATATGGTATAGGTACATTGTTATGTTAAAAGCAATATTTTATAACAATAAAACAATATAAAACTTACAAAAAGTTACAGAAACCTAAACAAAATAAACACACACTGACACACTCGCTCTACTACAACAGAAGGGCTAGCCAAGTGACATGAACGCTAATCGAATAGAATAGAATAAACTTCACAATGTATGGAAATGTCAAACGTCGCTATGTAAATCAACAACAAGTCGCTATGAAGATCACGCTTGAGATCACGTTACTTATGTTATTTCCATAGATGAAGCGTAGCGATTTTAATGAACGCTTGTAGACGTCAGCCACTTGTCTAGCCCTTCTGACAACACTACAGGACCATAAGTCGCATTGTTATTGAACTACTATTGCCATTAAGCTGCTATAGCGTTCGACCCGCTGATAGGTCGATTGATTCTGACGGACCTATCAGAGGTCGACCAATCCGAGGGTCGATCACTAAGCCATCCATAAATTACGTCACACGAATTTCATGATTTTTAGACCCCTCCCCCTTATCATAGCTGGTCAGATTTGCGAGAATCCCCATGTCTCTGTGTGTCACATATTTTTTAAAAATTTCAGGAATTTTCAAAAAATTTCGTTAACAATTTCAATTTCGTTTTTAATACTTAGATATGATTTTTAAATGTGACGTCACAAAACTTAGGACCCCTCCCACCCCCTTGTCACTCAATGTCACATTTCGTCGACCCCCTCCCCCCCTTAAAGTGTGACGTAATTTATGGATGGCCCCTAGCCCCTAAGTATAGCAGGGCCCTGTTGTGTTTCCTTTCCACTACAATAAAACCATAAATTACTAAATCTATAGTCCCTCACAGAACCTAACTAGCAATTGTGTTATGTCCTTTTGGCCTCAAGACACAGGTTAGCTCCGATAAATTAATATATAATGTGTGACATATTAAAAAAAAATGTCGTTTATGACGTCCATAAATTACGAGTGGCGATTTAGTCGATTTTCGACCCCCCCTCTCCTCTTGGTGAGATGTCCTGAGATTTTTCGAAAGCCA
This sequence comes from Drymonia ruficornis, assembly GCA_947859195.1. Taxonomy (NCBI): domain Eukaryota; kingdom Metazoa; phylum Arthropoda; class Insecta; order Lepidoptera; family Notodontidae; genus Drymonia; species Drymonia ruficornis. The sequence continues at coordinate 2,305,268 of OX401917.1, forward strand.
TATTTTAGTGGAGAAACATGTTTTACCTAATTTTAATCCGAGGTTTCTCGCAATTTTACACTTATTGCGGAAAAAAAAAAGTGATATTTGACGAAACCCCCCCTCTCCCCCACGTGAGGTTGGGTGAGATTCGGCTCTGAACGTCAGAGTCGCGAACTGAACGTGTCACTCTGACCTGACGTACGGAACGACGTCAGAGTGCAAAAGTTGCAACCGGAGCGTAGCGTCTGACCGCGGCCCAGCATTGCACTCCAACGCGGCAATGGTGGGGCACCCTGCCCGCCGCCCGATATCGGTAGGGGATTGTTGGGCGAATTCTACTAGGTGGATAGGTTATTTTTTTTGTTATTTAGTTTTACATATTCATTGAATTAATATTATATTGATACCAAACAAATGTACTGTTAATATTCATATGAACTAATAAATAATATAATATATTTTCAAGTCTTTAAATGTATCATCAAGCACAAGAAGAAGCATTTGAATAATCAGGCGACATAACCCATAGATAAATACCTTCCAGACATTACATCATTGATCTATTATTACTAGTGATGAGATGTTCTCGAGAACATTCTCACCGTCGGAAACTTAAGCGTGATAATTTTCGAGAATTAATCTTATGAAGCATGTTAAACTTGACATAAACCTCATTAAACATGCAAGTATGGTGGTTTAAATTGTTTTTAAGATTGAAAGTTAGGATAACGTCACCGAAAATATAAGATTCTCAAAAATTCTCACGAGTAAGTTTCCGGTAAGTTTCCGAGGGTGAGAATGTTCTCGAGAACATCCCATCACTAATTATTACTAGCAGGGGGCTTACCACGAACTCTTATTGCGATTCAATTACAGGAACGTTTAAACGTTTCAGCGACTTTTTGTGCAATGACGTACCTTATTGTCATGACAATAAGAAACGTCATTGCACAAAAAGTCGCTGAAACGTTAAAACAAAACTGCTATAAGAGGTGGTGGTAAGCCCCCAGGTATGGTATTGGTGGTTTGCTTTTTTTATTTGTTTCCCAAAATATTCTGAATCACGTGTTGAGTCATATTTTAAAATATTGCCCACGATTTAGGGCCTCCGCAGACTAGCTACTTTTAGCATCGGCGACCGGCGATTTTGTGACGTATCGATGCTGCGTCGCGTTTCTTTGAGCGCGAACGAGCGAGACGCAGCATCAAAATCGCCGATCGCCGATGCTAAAAGTAGCTAGTCTGCGGAGGCCCTTAGATTTCACCTGTATAACTGCTATTACATAAAATACGCGAGTAGGTAGGTACCATTCCGTTACGGAAGCCGACATTTTACAGACAGGTCACAGCACAACAGTGTTTCACACATTTCGACATAGGTAATGAAAGTGCCCTAAAACTAGGGTTGCCATCTTTAAAATTTGGCAACCAGGACAAGACGCATGAAATCCCCGGATTTTAGAGCCCAGAACCCGGACATGTCAACAAAAAAAAAGTAGGTTGAAAGAAAAAATTGCGTAGGTATGTCCTTCCCTGGGATATAAATATTATTTATGCCAAATTTCAGCCTAATCTGTTCGCGTAAAAAGGTTACAAACAGACAGTTACTTTCACATTTATAATGGAAGTGTGGATAGCATTCAGAATGTTCAGATGAGCAGTGTCACACTACTGTACAGGATGACAACTACGATATGGTGAATTTAACGGGTCGGTTCGTCGGTTGATCGCGGCGTGCGGGCACAGTGCGTGTGTCGCGGGCGGCAAAAGACTTTAAATTTTTAAACCCGGACTACAAATGAAGCCCCGCCCGGACGCTCCCCGGCCGCCCTCTAAACTAGGACAAATCCGGGGAAACCCGGACGGATGGCAACCCTACCTAAAACTATCATACGACGCTACCTACTGCTACCTAACTGCTATTTTATTGGTGGTAGCACCAAGCTGTAGCTGTATTGATTGCAGCACATATACGGGCTGACTCGAGGGTAGTACCACCCTCTCAATGAAGATCAGCGTAAAGCAGCTATTACAACTGCGTTTCGTACGATGAGTGAGAGAGCCGGAAGCCCAGCCCCCCTCCACTCCTTCCGTCCCACTCCTCTTCAGGTAGGTAACGTGCATGCAATGCCTTTGCAATGCAAGCATCTATAGGCTACGGTAACTGCTTAACACCAGGCGGATCGTACGCTTGCTTGCCAACTCAGTCCTATAGCAAAAATAATAATAGATATTGAATAAAATTCATTAACATTTACAAAAAACCTAACAAAACAATAACATTTAAGTGTCTGATTATAATGTCAAAATAACAGGTTTTTCCTAAATGCATATGAAAGTATATACTACGGTATTAATAACAAAACATAATTTTTAATTTTTTTTGTCTGTGTGTCCGGATGTTCGTTCCGGATAATCTCCGAAACGGCTGGACCGATTTTTACGGGAATTTCACTGGCTGATGCTATAAGGAGTAACTTAGGATACGTTTTTATAGTTTTTTTTGCATTGCCACGTTGAATGGCAATGCTGATATGCCGAGCAAATAGATGCCAGTGATCGCTCAAATACACTTTGTTAATAACAGTGTCATGTTAAAGTGTAGCGTGTCTTGCCTTGCTTATTTCGGAAGGCAGCACACTGGAGCTATTGTTTACCAAATTACATTGTATTAAAATAAGTAAATGGCGATAAAAAAAAAACAATGTAAAAAAGACAAGCCCGCTGAGTTTCTTGCCGGATCTTCTCAGTCGAGGTCGCGTTTCCGATCCGGCAGTAGAATTTAAGGAAAAAATGTAAAATGACAATTTGTAAGTGCCCCCGTAGGCCTAAACAAAATAAACGCTTTGACTTTGACTTTGAAACTCAGATCAAATAAAAAAACATGATAGAATCTTGCGAACAACGAAGTGAGGCCGGTTTTATAAACAGTATAAACATGTGTGTGAACTGGGCAAGGCGTAGTTTCATTGTTTGTCTATGTGTGTATATACACGGCAAGGCAGTTTTAACCAGCCTCACTTCCTTGTTCGCTGGTTCGCAACTAGAAGTGGGTGATTAAACGAAAAGCCGTTTGAAAAGTTCGCTTTTTTAAGTAAGCGCCTAAGCGCGCTTACAAATTTAAGCGTGTTGCTTTTAAGCAATGACGGCAAGAAAGAGAAAGACATTCCATGAAATTACAAAAAGTAACCTTATTTGTATGACAATACAGTTCAAATCAATATTTAATTAAATTTAAACTTATTTCTTTACCCATAAAAAGCAATCATTTATAATACATTATATTAGATTAAAAACCATATTTCCATGCACATAAGACTCACTATCAATTTTTCAGCGCGTAAGTTTTTGGCTTTTTGCTTGAACTTATGTTTAGTAAGCATTTTGCTTTTGTTGTCCGTTTATTGACGGACGAATTTTTGTTTAATTTAAAAAAGCAAAAAAGCAGAAAAGCACTTTTACAACGACTTTTAAAAACAAGCACAAGCGTAACAACGTGCTTTTAATATAAAGCCGTTTATCACATCTTTATTCGCAACGTTCTGCCATGTCTTTTTTATTTGATCCGGGGCGAAGAAGAGAGAAGAAATAGAAGAGTCCAGCCGGGGCGGATCGATTGTTAATAATTAGGTAACATTAGATATAAATCAACTGGTTTGTAAACGAATGCAAAACTAGTAAACCTGTTTGATGATACAGGAACTAATCTGTTGTGAGTGAGTTCGGAAGGTCCACGTTGTAACGATCTACCGAATTGATTTTCAAATAATATAAAAATAATTTATATTATAATTATTTGAAACCCAATAGAAAGATCCTAAATTGATTTTCAAATAATATACTTCAAGTTATTTGTAGTGTACTAAGTAATTAGTATTTTAGTATCCTTTAACTGTTTATTAGTTACATAAGCACTGCTGAGGAAACGTATTGTGTGAGGTAGGTATTATTTTTTATTACTAAGGGGCCATCCATAAATTACATCACACGAATTTCATGATTGTAGACCCCTCCCCCTCTTGTCACAGCTGGTCACATTTGTGAGACTCCCCCTCCCTGTGTGACGTCACATATTTTTTGCAATTTTCAGAAATTGACAAAAAATTTCGTTAACAATTCAAATATCAGTTTTAATACTTAGATATATTAGATTTTTAAATGTGACGTACAAAACTTAGGACCCCTCCCACCCCCTTGTCACATTTCGTCGACCCCCTCCCCCCCCTTTACGTGTGACGTAATTTATGGATGACCCCTTAGGGAACCAACTGATCTTACTTAAAAAAATAAAATAGTAAAAACCACTCCACTCCACGATTCTTCCACGATTTTTGCCCGTTTCGTAACAATAGCTCCAGTGTGCTGCAAAACAAATTATCGGAAGCATTGGCGGCCGTCGATCGATTGATTCATTAGAATAATGTAAACAACATAACGCAATTAATATAATATTACCGAGTGTTTATGTTATGACGCTTGTTACAAGAACATTGATGCTCTGCGTTGCTAACGTTATGCGTCAAAATTTAATTTACCTATTCCCAATATTCTGTGTCCCAAGTTCCGTGATCACTTCGATCTGACCGAAATTTCGATCGAAATTACTAAGTTATTACGGGTTTCAAGATTAGTTTTAAGCGTTTCGGGATTAAATACTGCCAACATTTAATTTAAGGGAACGTACCCATACTATTTGACCCATTTTTTACAATATTATCAAGAAGAAAAAAATACCGCTAAACGCTGCGCGCCATATTTGAATATAGCCCGAAAAAGCGCGAGATTTCCCTAGATATTGACTACGTGACGAAAACTTCAGCCCCTCCCCCGCCCCTGTGACCAAGCGTGGTATTTTGAAGACCCCGCCCCCCCCTGAACCCGCAAATCATGTTTCGCCACTTTTGTTTCAATTCCTCACACTCACGCACATTTATAAACATATAACGGTTAATGTTCCACCAACATTTCATATCATTATAAAATTTTAAAAAAACAAGCGTTTTGGAAATTGAAACAAAAAAATTACAACATTATTTTTCAACTTCCCGCCAAAAACCGGCAGACGGTTGGAGCCATGTTTCTTTTCACAGACGCACGTGTATTTAAAAAATATGGAGATGACTATATACACGATGTTAAATGCTAAGGACATAGTTATTATATTGGGGACCAGCTTGCTAATGGTGGTGTCGGCGGCTGCCAACATAACAGTGCTGGTACTGCTGCTGCGGAAGAAGAAGGCGGGGAGAGCGAGCAGACTGGACATAATACTGATACACCTCGCTATAGCTGACTTGTTGGTAAGTTCTTAGAGACAAAATTGGTAATTCTGCAGACTTAGGTCCTTCATCCACGACGCTCTCAAGGGTATCGGGACGTGTAAAATATTCTATTAGTGGCGTCAACAAATCCTGGGGCTTACAATCACCTCATTGTTAGTCATTTGCAAACCTGAAATGAGTCGGTCGCCCTACTCTACTCTACGAGACACACCCCTACGAGAATCACTATCACTAAATATTATAAAACAAAGTCCTCCGCCGCGTCTGTCTGTCTGTTCGCGATAAACTCAAAAACGAATGCACCGATTTTCAAGCTATTTTCACCAATGCATAGAGTGGTTCTCGAGTAAGGTTTAAGTATATATTTTGTCAAGTTTTTGTATACATTGGCTAAAATATAATGATATTTGTTGGAGGTGTCAAAAAAAACCGCCGTCTAGGAGCTTTCAACGAAAACGCTGCCTAAACCCTTTGAGATATATCACAATAAAAATCGACATCCACGCGGGCGAAGCCGCAGGCATCAGCTAGTCTAAATATATAAGAATCAAAGTCCTGACTCACTGACGGACTGACAGACAACGCACAGCCTAAACCGCTGGTTTTCGGGACTTAGAATTTGGATGGTGTGTTTATCTTGACGAATAGAGGTGTACTAAAAAAGGGATTTTTGAAATTCAACCCCTAAGGGCGTTAAATAGGGGATGAAAGTTTGTATGGAAGTTCATCATTTTTTAAGTTAGAATGTGATTTGGTGTTTAGATTTCTTCAGCGTTTTTGGAAATTCAACTCTAAGGGTGGAAAATATGGGGTGAAAGTTTATATAGGCGTGGTCGAAAAAAAAAAATTTACAATAGTTTAGTTACTTACATTTTTCTGAGTTTTTTTATTTTGACGGGAAAGGGGAAATGTTTGATTAAGTCAACCATATCTTGATTATTATTATTCATTTGAAATAATTAATATTAACTTTACATTTCCTCGTATTTTGACGGGGAATGACAGAGGTAGAAGGGGGGGGGGGCTTCCTAAGTGTTACTCTACCACATATTAAGTTGCATCCCTTGAGTAGTTTTAAACGTCCTTATATCTTTTATTATTTTAAATTATGCGCGGACGAAGTCGCGGGCAAAAGCTAGTAGGTAGTACCTAGATTGTATATATGGTAACGGTTCATTTTAGGTCTACAATTGAGTCGCAATAAGAGGTGATGCCCTTTTAGTCAATCTCACCCCTGGGGGTGACAATGAACGAAAAGTTGGCTACAAGTGGTATGTGAATGTATCCATTGATTGTTTGGTGCAGGTGACATTTCTGCGGATGCCCTTAATTATATCATATACGGTGACGCACTGGTGGCTGGCCGGTGAACTCATGTGTCACGTCATGGTTTTCGCCGGGGTCTTCGGACTGTACCTCTCCAGCTTCATGGTCATATGCCTCGCTGTGGACAGGTTGGTAGCTGGCTTACAGTGTAACAGTGGTGGGAGTGTGTGGCGGGTCTAGTTCCATAAAAAAGGTCGGTAGCTCCGGGGATGCTATACCTAAAGATTTTACCACACCAATCGATCGATCCATCGGTCGATGGTGGAAAGAGAGTCGAATTCGATCGACAGTTCTTACTACGCCAAATCGAATTGATCGAGGATTGATCAATGACAAAGTGGCTTTTTGTGGCGATTTGCGTTGCTCAAGTCGTACCACCGCCAAAATCGTACCCCCTTAATATTTCGCCCGCTATTTACAAAACGCGCAATCTTATACCGTAATCTTGAAGTGTTTAGTGGAGCGAGCGCATAAAAACATTAGGATGGCCGGCCGACTTTGCGAGGCAAAAATAATCAAAAAGTCAGTTTTTTAGAGAAAGAATATTATCCTTCTGTTCTTTCGTGTTATCGTACTATATTTATCGTATTCAGGCAAACATTTAGACCTAAATGTTAGATTATTTTTTGGGTATGTCAGTGATATCGGTTTAAAACTTTTAAGATCTGTGCTTAAGTCGTACCTGCCAAAATTCCTAAGTCGTACTTTACTCTCTTAACATTTTTTTCTTAAGATATTATAATTTTATTTTTCTATGTTTAATTAGTAACTTGGTAACTAGTCCGACTTTGAGTCTATGATAAAACAAAAAAATGTGTTTTGTTGATATTTGTAGTATTTTAACATGATCTCCTTGTTTAAATATTTTCTATATATGTAGTTTATGACGTCTAACTCTAGGTACGAGTTAGGCTATAGGTGGTACGACTTAAGCGCCTAGACCCCTAAGTCATACCGGAGGAACTTTTTAGAAAAACGTTAATATACGTTTTTATAATGGTTTTTGAATTTGTATTGAATGCTGGTTGATGGGCAGATGAACAAAGATTTCATCTATGTAAAAGATTTTGTTTCATTTTAATTACAGTAAAAATACGTCATTATTCCCTGAATGGGTACGACTTAAGCGACGTTGCCCTAACTACACAAGTATTTACAATTTATGACATGTCGACAATGAAGTACTAGTATCTATTCTTAAACCTAGTGAGACCTAAACTTGCCAAAAACCTATGTCTTGGGCTCGTGTAGTAGGTACTAGCTAAACAAAATTAGTTGGATTTTAGCATATTCAATTGAAATATTGCCAAAAAAAATGCATTACCATGCTTTGTAGAACATCCCACATGTAATTTCCGCTCTTATCCCCCTGCATTAGATACTACGCAGTGTTGAAGCCTCTGAACGTGTCGTGGGAGGCGAGATTGCCGCGCGTGCTGGGCGGCGTGTGGTGCGCCGCTGTCCTCGCCAGCCTGCCGCAAGCCATCATATTCCACACAGAGACAGATCCACTCCACAAAGAGTAAGTTTGTAATTACCATGGACATGATTACAACCTTTATTACAAAAGATCTATAAATACACTTACCGGCACGGAAATCGGGACATGATCAAAATTCGATGTTGGTTGTACCTATCAATTATTGGTAAATAAATTAATTTATTTTCACATTAATTTATTTTCACGAGACTACCTACGTGCGAATCAGTCTTTTCAGTGAAATTAATTCAAATCATGGATAAAAAATTAGGTACCTGCTTGGAAAATGAGCGTATTTTATAAAAAAATATGCGATTGTAACGAAACACATTTTTAACTTTAAAGCGATGTAGCTTCAATTTCCTAATGAAGAGTACTTACCAATGTCTTGTCTTGTGCCGGGTGCTACCTTGCTCTAATCACTTTGCTATTTAATAATAGAATTGCATTATTTAATAACTTGTTATACCTGGACATTGAGACCCATCAACATGCATAATATATTCTGGACTCGAACCTCAATCTCTCCTACGATTATGACATGTATTCGGAACGTTATGGGACAATAAATAATAAAGGTCTGTGTGCTATTTTAGCAGACCTAATAGATTTAATGATCGAATTAGATCCAGTGAATAAGTCCACTACGACTACTCAGAGCCTCCGAGTGTAGCTGGTCAAACACGGAGTCGGCCAGCATTTGTCCACGCTGGATGACCCGAACCTGATGCAACAGCCGTTGCGCCGATACGTTGACAGCTGGCGCAAGGGTCTGAAACAGAGACAGCATCCGACCACGGTACGCAGTGAGGTTAGTTCCTCCCTCTGCCTCGTAGTAGGCGCGCATGACGTTTTCATTGATTGATGACGTCCATCGCATGCGCCGCACTACACCACCGGGAACGAGGACCCTGTTCGGAGCCGGTTGCCCCAAAGTCCCTGAGTTGCCCGGAGGCCGTCCTCTCCTCCGCCGTGCAGGTGTTGGCGACGGCGGCGGGGAGAAATATTCGTCACTCTCGCTCGACGCGGCTGCAGTGACCGATGACTCCTCTTGATTGGGGAGGATCAGTGACTGCGAGGCGGAGCGAGGCGACGAATCCGGAGGTCTCATTCGTGCTCTGAGTCTTGCGAGCATGACGTTCGCTGGGTCTGATGATGATGTCATTTATGCATGATTCCTGGATGTTATTGATGCATAATAATAATGATAATAATTTTGCCCTTTTAACGTCTCACTGCTGGGCACGGGCCTCCCCTCAATGCGAGGGGGATTCAGGCCATAATCCACCACGCTGGCCCAGTGCGGGTTGGTGGATTTCACATGTCTAAAGACATGCAGGTTTCCTCGCGATGTTTTCCTTCACCGCAAGCAAGTGATAATCATATTAAAGTTATGATTCACACATTAGATTTCGAAAAATCCAGAGGTGTGAGCCAGGGTTTGAACCCAGGACCTTAAGCCCGCAAGACGCGTGCTTAACCAATCGGCTACCACTGCTACGCATGATTGATTGATTGATGCATGATTTTCGACATATTTCTGTTATATGCAGATATGTATAATATGTACTTATAAAATAAAATAAAATTATCAGAGAATTTGCTTTCTCCATTTGACAACGTCAATGTCATTGTATTATTATGTTTCTCTATTTTGTCCACTCGGGCTAAGCCCGGACTTTTGGAAGGCTTGCGTGGGGACATGGGTCCAACACGTAGGGGCCCCTAGAGATAAATTTGATGTTATATAAGGCACCTGCTGGGGTCAACCGCTGCAGATGATGAGACACTTACAGCAGCTTGACCCCAGCAGGTGCAGGAACTATTGCAAAATTGTGAAAAGGCAAAATGGGTCTATTGCATGAAGTTTGAATGGACTGGGGATTGGGCTATGGGAAGGGTTCGGACACCTGCCATAATCAGTGTTAAACTAATTATCGTTGGTAGGTGGTGACTTGCCGCTCACTAAGTGGGCCCCTAAAATTGCAATCGTAAAGACGGCTAGGGGCAACACTGGTATGGGCGGCTCAGGGGTGTAGAGAGGTGTGCTGCCCTTTAATACTTCTACCCCTGGAGCATATAGCTCTTTTGTCCTAGATTGCGGAGTCCAAGCGGAGAGAAGTCCATGGTATTTGTATAGTGAACTGACAGAAGTGAAGTGACAGGTGACGTCAGTCTTATTATCATTTCCCAGGTACGTGAAGTGCATTCCGTTCAGGATTCCGTCGCCGTCCCAGTGGATCGTGTTCATGATGTTCATGATGTCGTTGTGGTATATACTGCCGCTGGTGACGACCGTGTACTGCTCCTGCGCAGTTATTCGGGAGATTATCAAGCGATCTAACTCTACCAATGGTTAGTACAGTCAGCAACATAACTCGCTAAACATTCATTTTTTTTCCTATGGGTAATACTCATAGATTTATGATTGATTGAGCGCGTGCGCCCAATCAATCCTAAGTCAATGTAATGTAATACTCTTTATTTTATAATCGCTGGGGAACATTGTCAAAACCAAAGACATTACCAAGAAAGAGGGAGACATGAGTCCATGGACACAGTACGTCTCAGTCATTTCTTTAATATTTGTCGGAGATGGCAACTTAAAAAGTATTGAAACGATCGATATGGTACGACAGCGCCATCTGTAGGCGTTGGACAGAGTCCACTTGCGTTGGCCGGCACCGGCGGGGAGCGCAGTACGGTTTGCACCGCCGCGCCGAGCGGTCGGGCGAGACATGCGATTGGAAACTGTCTTCGTGTCATTTAGAGATGTTATTAGTCATCTTTATACCCAATGAACGCCCACAATACGAGAAAGCGACGGACCCCATCTTTCCTTCTCTGACATTTAGGTATAATGATTTTTAATTATTGTAAATTTTATAATCTTGACTGCATATGAACCATGTCTGATATAAATAAATGAATTGAGTTGAATTGAACAAAAATTTAATTTGTTTCAACTAAAATTAACCAAATTTTTATAACACTAATTCCAGATGGTATGCGTCGCAGTGGTGTGGGTGTCCTGGACCGTGCGCGCGCGCGGACACTCAAAATGACCATCACCATAGTCGCCGTGTTCCTCATCTGCTGGACTCCTTATTTCTGCTTGCAACTATGGTAAGACCACGCACCAAGCACACTTTCAATACCGCACTGTAGCATAAAAGTTTCCGAAACACATACGCTAAGGTGGTCAAGTTATTTAATTACAGTATTTTCTAGCGGCAATGGTCTTTGGCGGTCTTTTTGTGTATTTTTCAAGTCAAAGTCAAAGTCAAAAGGTTTTTATTCATGTAAGCTCATTAGAGCATTTATAAATAGTCAATATAAACAATATTTTAGCGTTACCACCGGTTCGTAATGTTGCTTCCATTGAGAAGAGCCGGCAAGAAACTCAATAGTTACTCTTTTCAAAAGAATAATTGTATACATTTTCAAACAGTTACGCTATGTGAGCAGGCATGCATTAACACAGTGTGAGTAAAAAAAAACAAAATAAGGTATTTAAATAAGTAGCTTTTAGCAAATGACACTAGTGCGTTCTAAATTATTTTGGTGAAATATTTATATATTGTATTCCTACATCACATAATTATGGACATTACAAACTATCATTATACTTAATTTATCTATAATATGTAGTGTACTTACCAAGTTTTATATCCCATACGCTTAGACAGTTATTGTCGTCCTATTTCTTTTGTATTTCTTCCATGTTCGTATGTTTTATACCCCAATGGCCTGTGTGTTCTGCCAATATCGGGTATGCCACGTCATCTAGTGAAATGTATGCATATGTTAGAGTTGTCACTATTGTAATTATTTTATTGTAATACTTGACGAGATGCTATTGTTTCACATCACTTTTAACAATTATATTATGCTTTACCTTTCTTTATTTCTTTTGTAGGTTAGATTATATTGTAAACTCCATGAGGTTTGTTCAGTCATGGTTCAGTCTTGTCGACCACAGACGACATAGTATATACCAACGTTTTGTTTGTTTTTATATAGTTTTGGGTACGAGCCCTTTTAGTTTTAATTTAATTATATTTTTAACGGTTTGCGTCCGTGAAATCGCCAATCGGACCCAATGGAAGACCAGCGGTGGTTCTTGCTGACCAGCACATGCTGAATTGGGTCCGTTTGCGGCTAGCATAGTCGATAATTGTTTTTCTTTCTTTTTATATTTATTATTGTTTTGTCTTGCTAGTCGTAATAAAGTTTTTCTTTCTTTCTTTATTTAAATAAAAATAAACAAAAACTAGCATAGAAAGCTGTGCATGCCTACTCCCACTTAACAGTCAAACCAAAAGGTGAATATTTAGAACGATTGTTTTGGTGTGATGCCTTCCGTGCTTAGGTCTGGTCTGTAAACGTTTTGGAACAACGGTGTCAAGTGGAAAATGGGCGGACCAGTCCCCGCAAGCAGCGCCCGGAACCCGAGCATGACTTGAGCAGCGGCATCACCCTCCTCAACCATTTTAGAGGGAAGAGGGTCACCCGCTCCACAGAGCCACCGCAAGCAAGGACATTAGAGTGAGCATGACCGATCCATTACCGCAGCGACATAGTTCAACAAAGCTAAGTAAGCGTACGGCAAGACAACACCCGCTACAATTGACATACAAATGCTTGTCAATGGCTTCATGATACATGATTTTCACAACTTAAAAAGGTGGTAATTGTGACTAATATGTCAATAGCGCTAAATTAAGAGAAGGAAGAGGAAAACAATAAATAAATAAGGAATAAATCAAAACAAAAATTCTGAGGAATTATTCCCGTTCCGGTGGAGCTGGACCAGCACCTAGCCAAGCATCTTTATCTTTCAAATAATCATCTAATGTGTAGTAAGCCCGCTTACAAAGCGTACGCTTAACACAAGTTTTGAATTTAGTTTCACTAAGACTAAGTATGCTTGGTGGTATTTTATTATAAAACTTGACACAGTATCCCATGAAAGATGTGTGAACTTTCGCAAGTCGAAAGTGCGGTTGATCTAATTTGTCTTTATTTCTAGTGTTATATCGATGACTCTCACCTAACTTTTTAAAGAGATGTAAGTTTTTTCTAGTGTACATTATGTTTTCATAAATGTATTGGCATGGGACAGTCATAATGTTGATTTCCTTAAACCGTTCCCTCAAGGAGTCACGACTACCTAAATTATAGATAGCCCTGACGGCCCGCTTTTGTAAAATAAAAACAGATTCGATATCAGCCGCCCTACCCCACATTAAATATACCATACGACATGACACTATGAAAGTAACTAAAATAGACAATTCTCGCAGTATCGATATCGGATAGTTGTCTAATTTTCCTAACAGCGTAGGCGGCGGAGCTGAGCCGCTTCACGAGAGCTCTTATATGTGGGCCCCACTGTAATTTGGAGTCGAGCGTAATCCCTAAGAAAACAGTATCATTAACGAATTCAAGTTTTTCTTTATTTAGTACTACATCGCATTAATTACTTCTAACATTAGGTAATGAGAATTTTACACATTTAGTCTTGTTACTATTCAATACTAAATTATTAGTATTAAACCAGTTATGGACCTGAAGAATAGCATTATTCACGTCGTCCAAATTAATTACATGTCTACCTACTTTAAAAATCAAAGAGGTATCATCGGCAAATAATACTATAAGTATCTGCCTTATTTTGTAGTATATGCGGTAGGTCATTTATATATACTAAAAACAGAAAAGGACCCAAAATGGATCCTTGAGGAACTCCCATTTTAACTAGAGAACCTAACGATTTAACACCATTTATTTGAACATTTTGTCTTCTACCTGCCGTTCATCGCATGTTCATACGTAGGTATTTAAAGTGGGAGCAGGCATGCACAGGTTACTAGGCTAGCATTCTATTTAATAAATACCTAAATCTGATTGAGCGATGGGTAACATTTAATTCTGTATTTTCTAGCGACAGTGGTGCTGCTTGCTCACATTGCGTTGCTGTTTTGAGAATGTGCACCATTTTTCTTGTTCTATTAAAAAGAGTAACCGTTGAGTTTCTTGCCGGATCTTCTCAATGGAAGCAGCATTACGAACCGGAGTTTAGGTCCAAATAGTCAAATTGGTATCCGTGGTGCTTCAATATTCTTTTTTCTGAGGACTATTGTGGCAAAAAAGCGTACGGCCCGCCTGGTGTTAAGCAGTTACCGTAACCCATAGATGCTTGCAATACCATAGGCATCGCAGCTGACCTAAAGGGGAATGGGACAGAGGGAGGGGTGGGGGTTGGACTCATCGTACGAAACGCAGCGGAAATAGCTACTCGACGCCGATCTTGTGTGAGAGGGTGGTACTACCCCGGTCGAGTCAGCCCGTATATGAGCGTCAGTCAATTGGCTACAGCTTGGCTCTACCAGCAATGAAGCACCTCTACCACCGGTTGGTATTAAAGCTTCATAGATATGAAACTGGTTAAACATTGCAGGTTCCTGATCGACGGCAAGTCGCTAGAACAGGTAAATCTAGTGACACCAGCCCTGTTGTTGTTTGCGAACACCAACTCCTGCGCAAACCCCATCGTGTACGGCATCTTCAACAGACGGAGGAAGAACAGAACCGCGTCTACTCCACCAATTAATCAGGCAATGAGTCAGAGTCAACAAACCATTGAGACAAGCCTTGAGTCAGGGGAGAAGATCACGCCCGACGACGAGCCCGTTAGCGTGGTTGGCGTAGTGGCGCCTATCACGCTGCAGGTCGTAGGTTCGATTCCTACCCGGGACGTGCATTCGTGTGCATGAACATGTCTGTATGTCCCGAGTCTGGGTGTATATGTATATTAAGTATGTATTTACAAACAAATAAGTAGTATATGTATGTATTAATATCAGTTAGCTGGTTTCCATAGTACAAGATCTGCTTAGTTTGGGGTCAGGTAGCCGTGTGTAAAAAATGTCCCAGGATATTATTATTATTATTATTATTAAATCTTATATTTGCACAATATGGTATGGTATGTGTACATTGTTATTTTAAAGGCAGCATTTTATAACAATAAAATATAAAACTTACAAAGATTTAAAGAAAACTAAACAAAATATCCACACATTGGTACACACACACACACACTCGTTCTCACAGAGTAAAGACTAAAGAAAGAGGTGCCCTTATTAGATATTTGTATGAAACAAAACGTGGTCATTGTTTTTTCATTTTCATTTTACTATTTACCGGTAAATAGTTGAACTACTCGCTTCGTTTTATGTCGATGTTAGTACTAGGCCGACCACTCGGCCGAGTTGCTTAGGGCCAGTCCCCTTAGTCATTGGTCCATGCTCGTTCTACTACAACAGACAACGCTACAGGGTCATAAGTCGCATTGCTATTGAACTGCTATTGCCATTAAGCTGCTATAGCGTTGGACCCTCTGATTGGTCATCATCACGTTTAGCAGGGCCCTGGTGTGTTCTGACCGACCACTATAGCAGGGCCCAGAAGGGCTAGACAAGTGGCTGACGACTACAAGCGTTCCTTGAAATCGCTACGCTTCATGTATGGAAATGACATAAGTCACGTGAACTACATAGCAACTTGTTGTTGATCTACATAGCGACGTTTGACATTTCCATACATTGTCACAGAATCACGAATATATAATGAATCACTTGAGTTTTTGGTTAAGAAGAAATTCAACTTTATTCTGCTGCCTTAAGGTCTATTGTACCTTGACAATTCTTAGACAGAAAAAACGAGCCGAGCGAGAGGCCCCAGTTGGGACCGTGTCCCTCTCATTTCGAGTTGCAATGCCAAAATAATATTATCCTTGGGTATTGATTGCTAGTTTTTAAATCAAGCAAATAAATTAATTTATTATTTATCGTGACTATTGTTTTATTATATAAACTATAGTCACGATAAATACTAAATTAATTTATTTGCTTGATTTAAAAACTAATAATCACTACCCAACGATAATATTATTTTGGCATGGCAACTGGAAATCAGAGGTACACGGTCCCAACTGGGGCCTCTCGTTCGGCTCGTTTTTTGTGCAATAGCGAACAGTCCAGTATGTATTTACGTTCGTGCACAGAATAGATCATTATGAAGTCTATTCTATTCGATTAGCGTTTATGTCACTTGTCTAGGGGGGCTGGTCAAATGGTGTATTTCCTTTCCACTAAAAGTGTATTTTTTAATTCCGGAGAGTAAATTGCCAACCCCAAATGTCAAACTCGAAAATAATGCTGCCACATTTATTTATGTAGTGTTGTCCTACCGCTTTTTTCCGGTACCGATTATTTGAACCGTAAAATTAAAAAATGTCATGCGTATACAGCATGGAGTACTATAAATACTGGAGATAGAAAATTTTACTCAAAGGAATTATAATAATTGTTTCTTTGTTTTTATGTTCCTGTTTCTTTATAAATGAATTACTTTTTTACATAATTGATATATTTTGTAAAAACAACTGCGTGTCCATTTTTTCAAGGTTTGTCCTTGACCCATGACAACGCATTTTGTTTACCTCATTCGGCCTTTAGCAGAGCGAATGTAATATAGGTGGGGAGCCGTAGAAGAGGTTTCTGGATTTACATGAGCGCGTCAAATTAAGATACCTAAGGGAGATAGCTTACATATTGATAAGAACCTCAAAACATTATGAGCCCTTAATATTGGTGGGTTCGCTCAGGGGAACCAAAAAAAAATAGACCATCTTAAATTACTCGAACTCGTCAGATTAAGATAAGGGGGGTAAGGGGGATTACTAGCTAAGAAGTGTCAAAAGTGTAAATTTTGCTAATTTGATCGTCAGTCTAAGAAATGGGAGCATCTGGAAGTTTCACTTTTTCACCCCCTCAGATTTTTTTTTAAATATAGGACTGCAGTGGAAAAAAAGTGTACCGCCCGCCTGATTTTAAACAGTCACCGTAGCCTATAGATGCTTACAAAATCTGGCGCGCACGAGTAATTTTTTTTTTTTTAGTTTATCATGTTGGAGCATGAAAAGTATCAATATCTGACACGCTTGAGTATTTTAATGTCATTGATTTTTATAAAAAAAATATATTAAAATTGTTATGTATATGCTTCCCCCACCGCTGAAAGTGGAAACATCTAGAACAATGTATTCTTCCTATCATGTCATCTACCGAATCTACCAGGTTTGGACGACGCTCGTGCAAATCCACGAATTGCACGCTGGGCTCCCCATCTAATAGAGTTAGAGACGGAAATTAGAACTATATGGTGCGGGAGTGTGTATGTTTGTTACGCCAACGTTAAGAAAATACATTTAATTATCTTTGTCGGCTACAATTTTTGTATAAGCCAATACAGACTAAATAAAGGTACAGGTACTTGTTTTTTTATTTTGTGGACTAAAATAAAAACGTCAAAAATATCAAACTTCTTCTGGGTGCGCTCGCTCCAACGTCGACATCATCTTTGCCCCTGCGGCATGATTGAGGTAAAGAGCAAGCCCATTTTTAATTTTTAAGTAAAAAAAAAAAATTCGCTCTAAAAAGTATGAAACAAGAAATTTTTCTCATCTAGAGGATAGCCGTGGTCCGTTTAGGTCCTTTAGGGCAAAGTGGCATACGACCACGGACCACAGCCAGGCCTCTGTCACTCCGTGTTTTAAGACGAAATTAATCCAAACGGTCCGCGTAGTAAAGGTTGTACTCAATTCAGTATGGCCATCGCGGCCCTGGCGTGAATACGCGCTAGCGTTTCGCGCGCTTTTGGTTGGTCGCTCGCGCCGCATGCTATCAAAAGTGAAAATATTGTACTTTTTACTTTTATTCTGTGACTTGGTGAAGTGTGTGTGAGTGTGAACTGATTGAATTATTGATTTTGGATTAATTATTATTGAAAATGACAAGCCGGGCGAACTGTTGCGTTGTTGTTGTTGGGTGTTTAAATACATATAGAAACTGCAAATTGTCTTTTTTTTCTTTGCCAACTGATTGTAAGCTAATTGAAGTTTTATTTTGTTATTTAGGTATACAAAGAAGCTCATAGTTCAGTACAGGCGGCTTACCACAAGCTCTTATTGCGATTCAATTATAGGAACGTTTTAACGACGTTTTAATGACGTTTCTTATTGTCATGACAATAAGGTACGTCATTGCACAAAAAGTCGCTGAAACGTTAATACGTTCCTGTAATTGAATCGCAATAAGAGCTTGTGGTAAGCCCCCAGTAGACGTTAATTACAAGAGGTTAGATAGGTGATAGGTAGGTTCGAACAGTGGAATTGAAACGAAAATAGTTAATTTGAAACAGGATGAAATAACAGTTTTTTTACGATTATACCATGGTATACCTACTATTATCCATTACGGAATAGGTACCTACCTTAATTCCTTTTATAGTTGACTAGATCCATCGTGTTGCTAATTTTGCTGCTTACCTATATTCGTATTAGACACTTACTTAAGTAGGTATAAGTAGATACTAGTTTCCGTAGCGTTTTAAGAGCACTGGGCCACCGGCGGAAAAAAGCGAGTGAGAGAACAATAAATTCAAGGCTAACGCTCATAACTCAATGAGCGACTTGCACTTGCTGTTGTTTGATATCCTACTAGGTTCGGACTTAAACACTAGTAGACACAAGGATGTCCTTGTGTTATTAAAGCAAGTCCAAACCTAGTAGAACCTACGTAGACCACCTACCTACCTACCTAGTAGTACCAAGATTATTGTAAGTAGGTACTACCTACCTACCTACTAAGATTAATAATATCCTGGGACATTTTTGTACACACGGTTACCTGATCCCAAACTAAGCAGAGCTTGTACTATGGAAACCAGATAACTGATATTACTACATATACTACTTTTTTATTTGTAAATACATACTTAATATACATATACACCCAGACTCCGGACATACAGACATGTTCATGCACACAAATACATGTCTCGGGTAGGAATCGAACCTACGACCTGCAGCGTGAAAGACGCCTCCGCGCCAACCACGCTAACGGGCCCGTCAAATACAAGAATAAGATTACTACCTTGATATAATTATAATAGGTAATTGGTTACTATCAGGGAACCTACCTACCCTACCTTACCTTACCCTACCTAGGGGCTACCTTTACTACTCAGTGGAATTAACATGACGGGTCATGTTAGATGTTTGAGCAAAGTAGGCACCTAGATTCTATTTTAGAGAAGGGAAAAAATATAAAATTATTAAAATGAAACTACTGTAATTTTTTAACTGTAATAGTTTTCAATAACATTTATATAATACATTAAAATACAAAAGTGTTGGTAGTATTTTATTTTTAGTAATTGTGATAACCCTACAGATTGAAGGTTAAGCAGCGTGCAGCAGCGTGCGGCAGCGGGACGGCGAATTATATACGCTAACGCGTGGCGTCAAGGCACAATTTAGATCGCGCGCGGTCGAGCGCGGTAAGTTTAGGTATTTAAAATGTCGGCTTTCTTCAAGATCAAAGGAGTGCAACTTCTGTACGCCTTATCTATTCTGTGCCACAGCTATCCTCTAGATGAGAAAATTTTCTTGTTTCATACTTTTTAGAGCGCGATTTTTTATTTTTATTTAAATGTTTGTTAAATGTATTATGCATGTATTATGTTGTGTAAAAAGTCAAATCCACTTACCATCACGTAGACCGTCTGCCAGTGTGCCCTCCTTGACTTTAAAAATACCTTCCCATTATAATAATTACCTATCATTTACCTACGCTACTAATGTGTATTTTAAAAAAAAACCAGCGAAGACAGGAATTATTAAAACAAAATTAATTTACGAATACTTCTAATTCTCAAAATATATCCGTTGATCTCTGAAATCAAGGAACACACTGCTGTTTACTATATTACTAAAATTAATATTCTTATTACTAGGTTTCTTCGGAGCGCCTTTTTCCTGACCTGACTCTATAGGCTTCTCTGTAGTCAGTTCATTGACTACAGACTTCTTAGTAGTCATTCGATTTAATCCAAATATATTACTAAAATTGTTATTCCTGTTATTAGAATTCTTTGGAATACCTATTCTCTGATCTATATCAGGATATATCGGCGTCTCTGTAGTCAGTTCATTGACAACATTAACTACGGGCTTCTTAGTAGTCATTCGATTTAATCCAAATATATTACTAAAATTGTTATTCCTGTTATTTGATTTCTTGGGAACACCTATTCTCTGATCTATATCATATATCGGCGTCTTTGTAGTCAGTTCATTAACAATATTAATTCTAGGCTTTTTTGTAGTCACTAGATTTAATCCAATATTACTAACATTATTATTTTTGTTACTAGGTTTCTTCGGAGCGCCTACCCTCTGATCTATAACATACATCCGCTTCTGTGAACTTAATTCATTAACGTCATTAACTACAGGCTTTTTAGTAGTTGCTTGTTTAAACCCAAATATATATACGCGTTGATCCCTTAAATCAACGACTACACTGCTGTTAACTATATCACTAATATTAATATTCGTACCATTCGGTATCTTCTGAGCGCCTATCCCCTGAACTGACTCATCTATTTTCTTCTCTGCGTTCAATTTATTGACAGCATTAACTACAGGCTTTTGAGTAGTCATTGGATTGAACCCAAATATATTGTTATAATTAATATTTCTGGTATTAGGTTTTCTCGAAGCACCTATGTCCTGATCTGACTCATCTATCGACTTCTCTGTAGTCAGTTCATTAACTACAGGGTTTTGAGTAGTCACTTGGTTGAACCCTATATTACTAACATCAACATTCCTATGATTAGGTTTCTTCGGAGTGCCTAACCTCTGATCTGTCTCATCTATGAGCTTCTCTGTAGTCATTTCATTAACTACAGGCTTTTGAGTAGTCACTTGGTTGAATCCTATATTACTAACATCAACATTCCTATGATTAGGTTTCTTCGGAGTGCCTAACCTCTGATCTGTCTCATCTATGAGCTTCTCTGTAGTCATTTCATTAACTACAGGCTTTTGAGTAGTCACTTGGTTGAATCCTATATTACTAACATCAACATTCCTATGATTAGGTTTCTTCGGAGTGCCTAACCTCTGATCTGTCTCATCTATGAGCTTCTCTGTAGTCATTTCATTAACTACAGGCTTTTGAGTAGACACTTGATTGAACCCTATATTACTAACATCAACATTCCTATGATTAGGTTTCTTCGGAGCGCCTATCCTTTGATCTGTCTCATCTATGGGCTTCTCTGTAGTAATTTCACTAATTACAGGTTTTTGAGTAGTCACTTGATTGAATCCTATGTTACTAATGTCAACATTCATAATATTAGGTTTCTTCGTAGCGCCTATCCTCTGATTTGTCTTATCTACCAGCATCTCTGTAGTCATTTCATTAACTACAGGCTTTTGAGTAGTCACTTGATCGAAACCAACTGTATTACTATTCATAATATTAGGTATCTTCGGAGCGCCTATCCTCTGATCTGTCTCTACCGGCGTCTCCGTAGTCAGTTCATTGACAATTCTAACTACAGCCTTCTGAGTAGTCACTCGATTGAAGCCATTGACAGTTCCCGCGGCACCAATACCAGCATACTCGATACCGCTAATGTAGATTTCGAATTTATCTTTGATAAGTATGGTGATGTTTGTCCCGTTTTGGGTGAGAGCTGGTAAACACGTGACGATGGTGTCCCATTTGCCGTTGGTGCAGGTCATGGAAGGCAGGGTGTCGTTCGAGTAGTAGGTGGGTTCGTTGCACTCGGGCTGCACGATGGTGCCCCCTGGTTCATAGGAGCGGCAGGGTCGCTGACCCTCGCCGGAGGCCGAGTCCAGGCAGTTATACCGCACGCTCGGATGGTCGTCGAGTTTGCAGAAAACTGCGGGTAAATAAATAAATATCGCAAGACAAACCATCTGTATTCTCCCAAACTAAGCAAATATACTGGGGGCGATCCCAGTGACACCCAGGGCAAATCATAAAAAGGTCGTTTTCGAAATTTGCCTCTGGCGGGAATCGAACCCGCAACCAGACAGCATTGAGCCCAGCGGTCAACGCTCAAGCCACTGCGCCAAGCGGTCGTCATAGAATAGAAAATAACAATAATTAAAGAGTTGGTTTTGATACTTTGAGATTTAAAGTTTGAATGCATTCTGTACTATGGTATCTTAATAATAAGAGCCGCTATAGACGGATTAGAGCAGTCAAGACCAACTGCACGAGAACAGTCGTGTTGCGGTCGGGGTCGACTTCAACCCGACTGCTCAAGCAGTCCTTGTGCAGTTGTATAATTGTACTTGAACGTGAACTGCTTCAAGCGATCCTTGTACGGGAGGTCGAGTAGCTTTTTACTGCCGGCAATACAGCGAAATTAAACCACACGTCAACTCCATTTTTAGCTGCGATTGCAAATGAACTGCCCGAGCGGTGGGTGTATTGCGAATGTCAATTTTATATTGAAACTGCAGATCGCCCAACAGCGACCGCTTGAAGCTGTTTGCACTGACTGCTCCAAGCAGTCCGTCTACGGCGGCCTTATTATAAAAAAGTACTTACTATAGTTTCCTGTATACACGGCAACAAGGTTCACCACCTGTCACGTTGGTTTCTGACTGTCTGGTGAAACGTGGGCTTTGAGTTGGCTTAATACCTTCCACAATGTGGTGGTGTATGGCCACTCAAGACTCTGACTACCTCCGAATGGGGATAAAAAGTCGTGACGTATATTTAATTTCATTTTTCATTACTTACTAGAGCATTTAGGTATATCCGTGAGCCATCGTCCTTTCAAACAGAAGACGCTGTTGTCTCCAACCACGCCGAAGCCGCGGCGACAGGAGACGTTAAGTTGGAGGGACTCGAACTTTTGTCCTGGGAAAGCGTAGGGCACGTTTGTCACTCTGTAAGTCCCGTCTACCGGATATGGAGGTAGCACGCACTCAGTTATGTTTCTGAAATAAAAAAAAAACTAATCGGTCAAGAGCAATAGGGCTCTCTCTCACCGGGACGCCAAGCGCGTCGCCAGCCGTCGCCAACGAATTCGTATTGAATTTGACAGGTAATACTAGTTGTTTGGATACGTGGCCGGCGACGTCGCCGGCTATCGTCGCCAATAGGTAAGTCTAAGCGTAAGGTGAGACGCAGACGACGCAGCGCAGAGCAGAACAGGGGGGTTACTCCGAAATACGTCGCTGACGGATCGTCCGAAGTACGGATTCGATTTACGATCAAAACAATGTCAAATCGTAGAGAAAAACGAAAGAAGAAATGTCAAATCACGACAATCCGTCAGCCGAAACGTTAGGTTCGTATTTCGGAGTAGGCCAGCTGCGCCGCGTTGTAGTGCCGGCACAGCGTGCATGACGTCACGTGATTTTTACCACGAATTCTTAATTATGTTGCAATGACAGAACATTTAGTTGAATTAGTGCGTTGTGAACCTTGTTTGTATGATACTAATTACTATTACTATGTTAAAATATGTATTGAGAAATACTTGGCTATCATGACTTGACTTTGATTATATCGACGCTTGAAAGGCAGAAGGTCACAAGCGCCACTTTGGTCGAAAATGAGTTAAGTATGAGGTCATACTCAGTTTTTTTTTCTGCGTCGAATGAACCGGGTTTCATTCCGATAGGAGCATTCTAATGTCACTTATGCCTGATGTGATTTTAGCAACAAAAAAAAAGCATCAAAAGGTATCAAGTGACACATAATTTTCTCACATCAGGGAATTGTTGTTTACGCCTACACAAAAAAACAACAAAGCAATGCACTTCGGCGTTTAGTGCATTCTGCTTTTCAATATTTTCATATGCATGGTCTTTAAGTAGTTTTGCCTGAAGGTCTTCATACCACAAATCAATTCCTTCATAGAACTTAAGTTTTTATTTTATTTTATTGTTCGATGAAGAAACTGCTTACCCTCCTTATAATTGAGGTAGTTTTGGCGAGTTTAGCCATCTCAAAGTCTTAGCGCCGCTATACACGGACTGCTTGGAGCTGTCGGAACCGACAGCTCTAGAGCAGTTGGTTGCAGTCGACCGCATCGACAGCCCGCCGATTGCTTGGCGTCAAGCAGTCGACGAGCTGTCGGCGGGCGGTCGATGCGGTCGACTGCAACCAGCTGCTCTAGAGCTGTCGGTTCCGACAGCTCCAAGCAGTCCGTGTATGGCGGCGCTAAAAGTGCTATCGTACCCAAAGTATTTAAATGTAGAACTCACTGCATCTTACTGCAGTCGGGTCGAGACCCGTCGCTGCCGTCGGGGCAGTCCCTCACGTCGTCGCACTGCCCGTCGAGCGATATGCAGCTGCCGTCCGGACATCGCATTTGGGACTCACTGCAAAAAAATTTGGATTCGTCATTGGTCTGATTAGTCATTTTGTCAAATAACAAGTTAGCAAATGTTTCATCTCAGGTCATGGACTAAGGGCCTCCGCAGACTAGCTACTTTTAGCATCGGCGACCGGTGATTTTGTGACGTATCGATGCTGCGTCGCGTTTCTTCGAGCGCGAACGAGCGAGACGCAGCATCAAAATCGCCGATCGCCGATGCTAAAAGTAGCTAGTCTGCGGAGGCCCTAATTGAGTACCCACAGGTTTTTTTTATAGGACTGCGGTGGCATAAAAGCGTACGGCCCGCCTGATGTTAAGCAGTTACCGTAGCCTATAGATGCTTGGAAAACCAAAGGCATTGCTCGCACATTGCCGACCTGAAGGGGAGTAGAATGGAGGGAGGGGAAGGGGGGTTTGGGCTTTCGGCTCTCTCACTCATCGTACGAAACGCAGCAACGTATTTTTTTTTAACTTCCTTGTAGCGGGAATCGAACCCGTACCCCCCTGATGCAGTGAGCTGAGCAGACTAAGCACGAACCACTACACCTAACGGTCGTTAAACGGGTCTAACGGTTTAGTAGGTATATTTCTTATATTAACTAATACGTAAACACAACACAACATCACAACAACAACATCCCCCCCTGCCCCTCCCTTCATCCCTCACACACACATCAGACGCTCACACATCACACACACACACATCACATGCTAACATCAGGCGGGCCGTACGTTTTTTTACCACCGCAGTCCTATATAAAAAAAAACATCTATTTCGATGTCATTCACATCATGTCGTTACCTGCAAGAATTATTATCATCCTGTTGACAACCAATCAGTGTAGGTGATGTAGCTGCAAGAAAAATATTAGTTTAATCATACATACATTGCAGTCATTGAAGCAGTGGTAGCCGATCGGTTAAGCACGCGTCTTGCGGGCTTAAGGTCCTGGGTTCAAACCCCGGCTCACACCTCTGGATTTTTCGAAATCTATGTGTGAATCATAACTTTAATATGATTATCACTTGCTTACGGTGAAGGAAAACATCGTGAGGAAACCTGCATGTCTTTAGACATGTGAAATCCACCAACCCGCACTGGGCCAGCGTGGTGGATTATGGCCTGAATCCCCCTCGCATTGAGGGGAGGCCCGTGCCCAGCAGTGGGACATTAAAAGGGCTAAATTATTATTATTATACATACATTACATACACATACACACATTACATACATTACAGTAGTTTTCATTTACATTAATCAGGGGGCTTACCACAAGCTCTTATTGCGATTCAATTATAGGAACGTTTTAACGACGTTTTAATGACGTTTCTTATTGTCATGACAATAAGGTACGACATTGCACAAAAAGTCGCTGAAACGTTAATACGTTCCTGTAATTGAATCGCAATAAGAGCTTGTGGTAAGCCCCCAGTAGCAGTAGTAACAGTAGTAGCGCGCAACGTATACAGGGTTATTGGTAAAACACTAACAACCTTGCAGGGGTGTATTACTGACATCAAAAACAACAACTTTTGTTCTATGAATTTTTCGCAAGGTTGTTAGTGTTTTACCAATAACCTTGTATATTTTTAGGGTTCTGTACCCAAAGGGTGCCAACGCAACCCCATCACTAAGCCTCCGCTGTCCGTCCGTCTGTCAGCGGGCTGTATCTCACCAACCGTAATAGATAGAGTTGACATTTTCACTGAATGTGTGTTTCTGTTGCCGCTACAACAACAAATACTAAATCCTACTAATATTATAAATGCGAAAGTGTGTGTGTGTGTGAATGTTTGTTATCACGTATCTCCATAACTACTAAACCGATGTTAATGAAATTTGATATATAGATAGTGTAGGCTCTGTAATAAGACATAGGCTAATCTTACACATCAATTTAAACGCGGGCGAAGCCGCAGGGCACAGCTAGTTTAAAATAAAATTGGCCTTCCCCTCCCTCTGTACCACTCCCCTTCAGGTCGGCAACGTGCGAGCGATGCCTTTGGTATTGCAAGCATCTATAGGCTACGGTAACTGCTTAACATCACGCGGGCTGTACGCTTGTTTGCCATCTTAGTAACACAAAAAACTACGAGGAAGGTAGGTATTAGTTTTTGAGGAAAATCTGTTAATTTTGCTTAACCTTGGCAACCGGTATTTTGGCTACGTATTAAGACCAAAACATTGATTGCCGCCAAATCTAAAGAGATTTTTAAACGCGTAAATTCTAGAAAAAGATATGCGCGTTTAATCCTGCGATAAATTTCCCGCGTTTTTTTTAGGTATTACACGGATGAATAATTATTTAAAAAAAAAAAAGTATTCTAAGTTACTCCTTGTAACATCAGCTATCTGCCAGTGAAAGTCCCGTCAAAATCAGTCCAGCCGTTTCGGAGATTAGCCAGAACAAAAAGACAGATAGACAAAAAAAAATGGCTTTTTTATATAAATATGTACCTATTATACCGTATATTTACACTAATATTATGCATTTAGTAAAAAGCTGTTATTTTGACAATACAAACGGACACTTCAATTTTATTTATTAGTATATATTATTATGTAGATAGTATAGATACGATTTGACGTTGTTTAAAAGGAAGGAAGACATTTATGGTTAACTCACCGAACGTCAGTATAACAATCCATTTGAATCGTGTAAGCATGTCGCAACCGCGGCCGGCTGTTGCCAACTGGTTATGCCAATAGTTCAAGACGTCTCTCTAGTTATTCGGTTTTTAATATGATGACCTATGGCTATTAAAAATTAGGCGCGTTCACACCGAGAAGCCGCGCGAGGCACGTGTATGCTGCATGCCTTGCTCGCAGCCAGTGTACAGTCTAAAATTTACATTCGCATTACACGGACTGCTTGGAGCGGTCGTGTTGAAGTTGATTCCGACCGCAACACGACTGCTCTAAGCAGTCCGTCTAGCGGTCCTAAGCAGTCCGTCTGTGGCGGCGCCAAGACTAATCCATTGATAAAATCAAAGTAAAAATATTTGTATTCATGTAGGCAATAAAAAACTAGGATGCTATTCTACTAATACTGTTTCCACTGAGAAGAGGCGAGAAGCAATAAACTCAATGGTTACTTTTTTTAATAGGCACGTGTGCCACCTGTTACCTGTTCCATCACTAGCACCAATCATACTCTTAATAATAATAAAACATTTATTGCAGGCATCATATCCCATATACAAATTAAAAGAGAAATAAAAAATTAGGACTAAAAATACAATAAAGGTAAATAAGCGATATATGTAAAGGTACCTTAGGGCCACCGCAGACTTGCTACTTTTAGCATCGGCGATCGGCGATTTAGTCGCTTTTCAGAAGCTCAATGCAGCAGCTGAACGCTACACCCCGCACACTTGCGGATGCCGGTCGCAGCTTTTTATGTTGACTACAGGCTACCGGATTGGCATCGGAGCAGTGCGTCCGATCGCAGGAAATCGCAAAATCGCGCGACTTTGATACTGCGATCGAACGTAAATAGTTGCCAAAACGCGATACAGTATCAATGCAGTCGCAAAATCGCCGATCGCCGATGCTAAAAGTAGCAAGTCTGCGGAGGCCCTTAGCCAATAAAAAAACACTATGCTACTTAATTTGTTCTCGTTCATGTGAACAGAAATCCAATGCTTAAACATTGGACTTCCCAGCCTACTTGTTACAGCCTTCAGAATCCCATTACTGGAACGTCTCAAACGCTGCCAGAATGATGCGATTCGCGATCTAATGATCGCGTGAAAGTCCGGGACCCTCGCTTCTGCATACTCGAAGCGCTACAGTATCTAGGTAACATCATAAGAGTTCTGTATGCATCATTATACGGGACCCTTATCATAGTAGAATGAATGCGTAAAGTAGGCTATCTCCGGCCCAATCCGCCATTGTCTCAGGGTTGTCACTTTTCGCTAAATTTTAATTTAGTGCCTAGAAATAAAGGAAAGGAAAGAAAATAAAAAATAAAAATCAATACTATACCTACAATACTGAGAAATCGGCATGACTAAACGTAAACAAAGCATTAGCGGCATATCAATAGACAGATCAAAAATACCTAGGTAATTCTAGTGGGAAAGTAGGCCTGCCTACTTCGTCTGTCTGATAGTAAACTACCTAATACAACAACAAAATAAGTGGGTATCTCACTCATCATCGAGTAAAAATTATAGGTAGGTATGCTAGAATAAGTGACTTGCTTACCTTTCCTGTTCAGTATGTAATCTGAACAGAGACAACTCTGGAATCGATGAAGTATTAAGACAGCCAAACACACAGCAATAAGTTCTCCTGCACCCAGTCGCTCCAGCCCTGACTGGCGCACTGACATTTGGTCAATATTTTGTTTGAGTGTGCGTGCGCGACGCATAGATACGCATGGCGCACACATACAAGCCGCGCGCGGTGCGTTTCTATGAAGATAACTTACTATCCATTTTTTCTACTATGCCCTTATCGTGTTGTACATGTTTTTCGTGAAGCTGCAGCAGAGTTGGCATGTATACATAGACGTACAGTAAGCTCGGAACAATGTGTTATTGACGACTCTGATGCACCTCACAAATCTGACTGAGCGAGGCGATGAGTAGTGATTGTGTTAGGCGAGGCAGCCTCGCGCGGCGTGGTCGGTGTGGAGGAGCCCGTATTTTTTATTTGTTTCGTAATATGTTCAAAAATGAAGGACAGCTGTTGATCTACGCGCGATTATAAATTCACAATAGTGAATGCGACCTTGTATTTTTTTTGAGTTGTTTGAAAAATGCACGCCCCTCCACTAAACGTGATTATTTTACATGTGTGAAACTATATATTTTTATTGCAACGCTTTACTTAAAGAAGTGGTATATAGCACTACACACCTGGGGGCTTACCACGAACTTTTATCGCGATTCAATTACAGGAACGTTTGAACGTTTCAGCGACTTTTTGTGCAATGACGTACCTTATTGTCATGACAATAAGAAACGTCATTGCACAAAAAATAGCTGAAACGTTAAAACAAAACTGCTATAAGAGGTGGTGGTAAGCCCCCTGTTCTTTTAGTAAATTATATTGTAATATAAAGCAAAAAAAATATTTATTTTCACACATTTCAATAATCACGTTTTCATTCGTTTTCGTATTCATTTTTGAAAAAGATTACCGGCAACTACGCCCGCGCCCGCGTTAAATTAAAAATGATTTTCTTTTGCGCGGAACCCTTAATCATTTTTTAAAAAGTAGCCTAAGTTACTCCTTATAAAATCAGCTAGCTTCCAGTGAAAGTCCCGTCAAAATCAGTCCAGCCGTTTCGGAGATTACCCGGAACAAACATCCAGACAGACAGACGCATTTTTCTTCTAGATCAAAGTTTTATGCTGACATCCTACGCCTTCACCATGGCAGTACTGAGCCATCAGATGCGGTTCACCAAGGTATATAACGCCAGGGTCAGAGATCTCCGTCAGCATTCCGTAATTGGCGTTTGAAGTGATAACACCATGGGACTGGTAGAAACAATAGTGGTTTATTCAAGATACATATTATGAAAGAAAAAATGTAACGTCACGACTTTTATCCCCATTCGGGGGTAGTTAGAGGCTTGAGTGGCCATACACCACCACATTGTGGAGGTATTAACCAACTCAAAGCCCACGTTTCACCAGATAGTCAGAACCCAACGTGACAGGTGGTGAACCTTGTCGCCGTGTATACAGGAACTGACTATTACCTAATCCCGAGGGATAGGTAGGTTTCCTCACGATGTTTTTCCTTAACGTCAGCGAACTGTAAATTATGCACATAGATTCATCCATTGGTGCATGCCCCACCGGGAATCGAACCTGGGACCTTCTGATTGCTAGCCCAACCTGTTCACCCCTAGGCTACAGTCGCTATATTTTGAAAGAAATATCTTAAATATTTGCATCTAATGAGATTGCACCATGATGGATTGCACGAGTAGAAAAAAAAAACAACAAATATTTGGGAAAGTTTTTTTTTCTTCGCTTTGGCTTCGCTTTTCGCATATAGCCAGTGGAGTTTCGCATATCCCAAAACCCCAAGTATTATTTCGCACTTTTGCAACATCATGTATAATAAATGTCAAGGGAAACTGCTCTTTTATTAAAAATTTAGATTTAGAAATTGGCCGTTTTCACATTACACGGCACGGCAGCGGCGACGGCTGTCACTGAGATATTTTCGGGGTTTTCATTGGTCAGTAACCAATGACAACTGGTCACTAACCAATGAAAACCCCGCAAATATCTCAGTGACAGCCGTCGCCGCTGCCGTGCCGTGTAATGTGAAAACGGCCATTTAGATTTAAGATGTCTATGGATTTATGTCACCCAGTCGGATTACACCATAGATCCATATTAAGGCTTACGTCCATTAGGCGCGCCGAATCGAGTCGAATCGAATCGAAGGAATTCGCCGCCTATACAGGATGTCCCATTACTCGTGGATAATCCTAAAACCCCTTATAGATCACCTTAAGACCTCACACATATCCTAAGTTGAAGGTGGAGACACGATCAATTTTGAAGTTACCGCAATTTTTTCTGATTTTTATGAAAATGACCCATGACGAAAATATCCCATAATTTTCCGAAAACCCACATAAATTATGATTTTTTCTTTGCATGTACCTCACCTTATCGAAATGCGTAAAAAGATTGCTAGAAATACCGCGTCATCATAAAAAAAAATGAATAGCGATATTTTAAAGTTTTTACTACTAAGTCATGTAATTTCAACATCCTGTACTGAAAAAATAAAGTACTACGAAGAAATTGACCATGAGCTTAAAAGCTTCCTCAATTAATACAGATTCTAAAATGGTATGATACTAAATATAATTTATGTGAGTTTTCGGGAAATCTGAAAAATTGCAGTAACTTCAAAATGGATCGTAGATCTACCTTCAACTCAGGGTATGTTAGGTCTTAAGCTGATCTATAAGAGGTTTCAGGATTATCCACGATTAATGGGGACACCCTGTATATTTAGTATGAAACTGCGTCCATTAGGGCGCACAGGCGCACAGGCGAATTTCTTCGAGGCAAAGGGGAATCGGCGCGCCGCTAATTTTATAAAACTCCCTGCTTCACGCCTGAAAATAAAGATTGCCTACCTTCAGGCGTAAGTAAAGCATCAAACTGAAGGCCTCTCGGGATTAGGTAATAGTCAGTTCCTGTATACACGTCGACAAGGTTCACTACCTGTCACGTTGGGTTCTGATTATCTGGCGAAACGTGGGCTTTGAGTTGGCTTAATACCCACAATGCGGTGGTGTATGGCCACTCAAGCCTCTGACTACCCCCGAATGGGGATAAAATTCGTGACGTTATATTTATTTATTTGAAGGCCTCTCTTCCCCCCCTCTGTCACACACTCCTTTGCAAGTATTGCACATCAGGCAATGGGCAGGCTGCATGTTTATAGTCACATAATGAATGCCATTTCCGAAATTTGACCCCGTGTTAAAATTTGACCACAAATACTTTGCCACACATTCTTCCACTCCTAGCCATAGACTAGGTTGCAACATCCAAATTTTTTGACGATGCAATCCCCTATATATGTATGTATATATATCAGCATTACCACTCTAAACCGCATTTCAAAATCGGTGATTGAAGTGTTAACATCATGGAATTGGTAGGTTTTACTAACTAGTTGTTTTTTTTTCTCCACGATTAATTAAATGCATAAATAAATAAAAGTAATTAATTAAAGATTGATCTACGCAACTGGTGACCTATGCTGGGCATTTCCTCGCTCGGCGAGTACCTTTAGCTATCCAGCGAGGAAATATGGCCAGCATCTTGGGCACGCTTCCGCATGGGCCAAATTTTGTACATTTTTTGTATATAGTATGTTTATACATCTATATGTATAATAATTGTTTCTTTGTTTGCATTTCCTTGTTATTAAATGCATTGTCTCGCGACATGAATATCTCTTCATCTGTCAGATGTTCCTCGCCGCCCTCGTCACGGCGTGCGCGGCCGCCCGCCCTGGCGGCTACGACTACACACCGCCCCAGGACCGCTTCCGCCCAGAATACTTCAACTACCAGGACAGCAGAGCCCAAGCGGAGATTCAAAACATAAACGCTTATAATACTGAGAATGGTGAGTGAAATATAATTGTGTGTTGTTTAGTAAAATTGTACTTATGTTTCCGTAATGAATTAGGCCGCGCTCACTTTGGATGCGTTTTCGTCCGAATTTTACTCGTGCTTACACGTACGAACAACACGAATGATCCCGACCTTCCAAGTACTACGGGAGTGCGCACACTGGGTGCGAGTTGGTCGTACGTGTACGTGTACTTGGAAGGTCGGGATCATTCGTGTTGTTCGTACGTGTAAGCACGAGTAAAATTCGGACGAAAACGCATCTAAAGTGAGCGCGGCCTTAAGTAGAGAATGCAGACGATGTAATATAATGTAGCGACTGTAGCCTAGGGGCGAACATGTTTAGCTAGCAATCAGAAGGTCCGAGGTTCGATCCCCGGTGGGGCATGCACCAATGGATGAATTTTCATCTATGTGCATAATTTACAGTTCGCTTACGGTGAGGGAAAACATCGTGAGGAAACCTACCTATCCCTCTGGATTAGGAACTAGTCAGTTCCTGTATACACGGCGACACGGTTCACCACCAGTCACGTTGGAGACTGACTATCTGGTGAAACGTGAGCTTTTAGTTGACTTAGTACCTCCACTATGTGGTGGTGTATGGCCAGACAAGTCTCTGACTACCCCCGAAGGGGGATAAAAGTCGTGACGTTATATTTATGTTTTATAGAACTAGGAAATCCATAACATACAGTGCAAATAATATCGATCTCCGACAATTTAAAAAAGTTATGACCAAATTATTAGCAAAGTTCACTGACCGGCTCGTTTGCTATGACGTCACAAGGCCAACTCGCGCTTTGTATAGGAATGGCGGCGGCGCACGCGCCCGCGCCGGCGCGCACTCAGCGCGACTTCAAGCCGATCGGTCCGTGTGACGTCACACGGCCGGCCGCACATGTATAACATGTTTTACAAAATCGCAACGGATGGACCGATTTAGATGATTTCGAAATGTACTTATTGATGAGAAAGCTTCTGGTGTCCTCGTGCGATATAGCCCTTAGGGCCCAGGTTTACCCCCTGTATCTTTGCTCCAGGATACAACATCTACCAGGGTAACAGACCCAGGCCAGATAATGGATTCCTGAACCATTATAATACTAATAATGGTGAGTTTTTTTTAAATTAAGTATCTATTTCAGAATCGTTAGAAAACTTTCATCCACCATAGGGGCTATCCATAAATTACGTCACACGAATTTCATGATTTTTAGACCCCTCCCCCCCTTGTCACAGCTGGTCACATTTGCGAGACCCCCCCCCTTCCCTGTGTGACTTCACATATTTTTTATAATTTTCAGAAATTTTCTAAATGTTTCGTTAAAAATTCAAATTTCGGTTTTAATAATTATTTTTGACAGTGTTCCATACATTAAACGTCAAAAGTCAACGTGACGGGCCCGTTGGCGTGGTTGGTAAGACTCCGCCTATCACGCTGCAGGTCGTAGGTTCGATTCCTACCCGGGACATGCATTTGTGTGCATGAACATGTCTGTATGTCCCGAGTCTGGGTGTAATCTAAATATATAAGAATCAAAGTCCTGATTGACTGACTGACTGACTGACTGACTGACTGACAGACAACGCACAGCCTAAACCGCTGATCGTAGAGACTTGAAATTTGGAGGGTGGGTTTGTTTTGATGTGTAGAGGTGTACTAAGAAAGGGTTTTTTGAAATTCAACCCCTAAGGGGGTAAAATAAGGGATGAAAGTTTGTATGGAAGTTCGTCATTTTTGAAGTTAGAATTATGAAAATTGCTGATTAGGTGTCTTTTGAAAAATAAAAAAATATGGGTTTCAGGGTTTTTGAAAATTCGACCCCTAAGGGGGTAAAATAGGGGATAAAAGTTTGTATGGAAGTTCCGTCATTTTTGAAGTTAGAATTACTTAAATTGGTGATTAGGTGTCTTTTCAAACATAAAAAAGAGTAATTTCAGGGTTTTTGAAAATTCAACCCCTAAGGGGGTAAAATAGGGGAATGAAAGTTTGTTTAGATTTCTTTCGTGTTTTTGGAAATTCAACCCCTAAGGGGTGAAATGTGGAGTGAAAGTTTGTATAGGGGTGGTCGAGTTTTGTTATTTTGACGGGAAAGGGGAAAACGGGGTCAAGGGATGTTTTAATAAGTCATCCATATCTCGATATTGGTTATGATTGCTTATTTGAATTGATCAGACTGGGGTTTCCGTATTTTTAATCATTTTGACGAGAAAGGGGAGAGCGGGGTCAGCGCATGTTTAGTCATCCATATCTCAAAATTGGTTATGATTGTTCATTTTAAGTAATCAGACTGGGGCTTCAGCGTTTTTAATATTTTTAAGGAAAAGGGGAGAGCGGGGTCAGCGAATGTTTAGTCATCCATATCTCGAGATTCGTTATGATTGTTCATTTTAAATAATCATACTGGGGTTTCAGCGTTTTTAATATTTTGAAGGAAAAGGGGAGAGCGGGGTCAGCGAATTTTTAGTCATCCATATCTCGAAATTGGTTATGATTGTTCATTTTAAATAATCAGACTGGGGTTTCAGCGTTTTTAATATTTTGAAGGAAAAGGGGAGAGCGGGGTCAGCGAATGTTTAGTTATCCATATCTCGAAATTGGTTATGATTGTTCATTTTAAATAATCAGACTGGGGTTTCAGCGTTTTTAATATTTTGAAGGAAAAGGGGAGAGCGGGGTCAGCGAATGTTTAGTCATCCATATCTCGAAATTGGTTATGATTGTTCATTTTAAATAATCAAACTGGGGTTTCGGCGTTTTTAATATTTTGAAGGAAAAGGGGAGAGCGGGGTCAGCGAATTTTTAGTCATCCATATCTCGAAATTGGTTATGATTGTTCATTTTAAATAATCAAACTGGGGATTCGGCGTTTTCAATATTTTGAAGGAAAAGGGGAGAGCGGGGTCAGCGAATGTTTAGTCATCCATATCTCGATATTGGTTATGATTGTTCATTTTAAATAATCAGACTGGGGTTTCAGCGTTTTTAATATTTTGAAGGAAAGGGGGAGAGCGGGGTCAGCGAATTTTTAGTCATCCATATCTCGAAATTGGTTATGATTGTTCATTTTAAATAATCAGACTGGGGTTTCAGCGTTTTTAATTTTTTGAAGGAAAAGGGGAGAGCGGGGTCAGTGAATGTTTAGTCATCCATATCTCGAAATTGGTTATGATTGTTCATTTTAAATAATCAAACTGGGGTTTTGGCGTTTTCAATATTTTGAAGGAAAAGGGGAGAGCGGGGTCAGTGAATGTTTAGTCATCCATATCTCGAAATTGGTTATGATTGTTCATTTTAAATAATCAAACTGGGGTTTTGGCGTTTTCAATATTTTGAAGGAAAAGGGGAGAGCGGGGTCAGCGAATGTTTAGTCATCCATATCTCGAGATTGGTTATGATTATTCATTTTAAATAATTGGGGTATAAGCTGAGCTGAATATGGTAGGTACTACTTCAGTTTGATCCCATAAAAAATCATTTCGGAAATCAACACCCAAAAGGGGGAAACTAAAGGTAGAAAAGTACGGCAGAAAAATATGTTTGTACCCGATTGACTTGAAACTTAGTATGCATAGGGTAGGTGAGGGAGGAAGGGGAAGACGTAAGGTAGGGGGAAGTGGAAGGGGAGGGGAAAGGGAAAGGAAAATGGAGGGGGAGGGAGCAGAAGGAAGAGAGGGGAGGAAAAGGGGTGGAGAAGGGGAGGGGGATTTGGGATTTTGGCTCTATATACCTACCTACCAAAACACGCATTCACCGAATTAGGTACCGTGATAAAGTTTGTATGGCTCCAATAAAAATCGTGAAATAAAATTATTTTTATAAAAAAGCAAATACTGACTTTAAAAACCCTGGCGCACTAAAAAGCACTAAATAGTCTTAAGTCACTTGCCCGGTTTTTTTTATTTTGAAGTCTACGCGGACGAAGTCGCGGGCAAAAGCTAGTTATGTATATTAGGTATGTATTTACAAACAAAAAGTAGTATTAATATGTATTAATATCAGTTATCCGGTTTCCATAGTAGAAGCTCTGCTTAGTTTGGAATCAGGTAGGCGTATATTTATTTATTTTTTATTTAAAACGGCATCTTAAGATCGATCTCAACTTTGAAATGCATTTATTAATACGGGCCTATACCGCTTGCTGCAGGATATTACTACGATAGGCCCGGGACTTCCCCACAAGGCTACCCAGCCGTCACGACGTTGCAGTCTCAAGGTTATCCGAATGGATTCACAAATGCTAACAACAATTATAATAACGGCTATAGTGGTGAGTGAATTATTATTATTTACTCAAAAATGCTTATAATGTTGTCATTATTTTGCAAATTTTCTTCTAGCAATGTCGACGTTGCTGCGCTGCAAATAAAGGCGCCATCAAATTTGTATGAGATTTCATATCGTATTGAGGAGCTCCTCGCTGGCCAGCCGCCGCGCCCCCGCGCACATGTTTCGGCGCCATCAAAAAAATTGCGGACGGGATTTTGCCGCCCGCAATTTTTTTGATGGTGCACCAGCGCGGGGGCGTTCACAGCGAGGGGCTCCTCACTCTGCCCCGCGCCCCGGCACAAACCGTCGTGTTTTTAAATTAAGATGAGATGACATCATGATTATGTGATGACATGTAAGGTCATTTTTGAGTAAAGCACTATACAAGCCTTGGTCCGCAATGACTGTACTGCTGGCCACACTGTTGATTGCCTCAAGCAAAGCTTAGCTACGCTGTCGGCCTTCAAGCTTGGCCATCATTGCAGCCCTTGCTGGCCGCGCTATAAAGGCCTCGACCTTCGGTCTCGGCCTTTATTTCATCTTGTCCATCAAGGGCTGCAATGCTGACTGCACTGTGGAGGCCTCGAGCTGCGCTGCGCTGCGCTCTCGGCCATCAACACCGCTGCCAGCAATACACTCATTACAAACCGCGGCAGTAATGTACTATTAGTAAATTATTATAGCACTATAAGGCGACGGCTAGACGTAAAGTAAATACTGTGGTCCGTCATTATTTATAAAAACCCGTGGTCTAAACTGATCGTGTAGGCTAGTGTACTGATGGATGACAGTATTTACGACTAATTTCAATTCCAGAATGACAGTTTGTGGTCACACTGACATCCAACAGTACACTAGCCTACACGATCAGTTTTAATCACGGTATCGTGTCATTGCGCGTCGCGAAAAAAATAGAGTGGACATGTCTTCTTAGATTGCGAATTTAAACCAAGCGCTAAGGTAATATCCATACAAGCTTTCGTGTTTCATTTGACGTCTGCACTGTACGAACTACGACACAATACTGACGGAATAAATACTGAACGTCTAGCCTGCCTGTTTATTCCGTCGATGGAAGGACATCCATCATTATTTACCATACTGACGGACCACAGAAT
Organism: Drymonia ruficornis; assembly: GCA_947859195.1. Classification (NCBI taxonomy): domain Eukaryota; kingdom Metazoa; phylum Arthropoda; class Insecta; order Lepidoptera; family Notodontidae; genus Drymonia; species Drymonia ruficornis. The sequence goes on from OX401917.1 coordinate 2,343,154, forward strand.
TTATGTCTAGCCTTCGCCTAAGCGACTATAGCCTAGGGGTGAACATACCTGTTGGGCTAACAACCAGAAGATCCCAGGTTCGATACCCGGTGGGGCATGCACCATGGATGAATTAATCAATTAAAAAAATTGTGTCAGCTTCCGGTACACCCATGATTAATTATGGACCCCAAGCCCAAGGCAGCGGCGGCAGCGTCGTCGGCGGCCCCGACATCATGAAGGCCACCGGTAACCGCGGCGGCAGTGGCACCGACACCATCAGCGCCACCGGTGGCGGCGCCGTCGGTGGGGGCGGTGGCGGCTCCGGTGGCGGCGGAAGCGGTGGCAGCGTCGTCGGCGGGGGCGGTTTCGGTGGCGCTTTCAGCACCAGTGCTGGTGGGGCCGGTGGCGTGCTCGGCGACATCCGTAAGATGCCGTGGCACGCGGGCATCTACAGGAAGACCAGGAGCAACCCCATACAGATGTGTGGGGGGAGCCTCATCACAGAAAGAGTTGTTATATCCGGTGAGCAAGATCCGTCTATCATCATCATCATCATCATCATCATCATCACCATCATCATCGTCATCATCATCATCATCATCATCATGTCAGCCAAAAGACGTCCACTGTTGGACATAGGCCTCCCCCAAGGCTTTCCACAAGGACCGGTCCTGTGCTGCTTGCATCCAGTGTTTCCAGCGACCTTCATTAGGTCGTCGGTCCATGCTGCGTCTTCCAGTACGAGATCAACACTCAAGCAGCATCGATACAGTCGCAAAATCGCCGATGCTAAATGTCACGGCATGTCTGCCCTGGCCCTTAGAAAAATAGGGTCCCGCATAAAAAATAAAACACCCATTAAATTCCACACGGGCCTAAACGCAGTTAATTTTCTATTTATGCGTACGAAGTCGCGGGCAAAGCTATATTAAATACATTTTATGACAGCTTGGCGCAGTGGTTTGAGCGTAGGCCGCTCTGCTCACTGCATCGGGTGGTTGCGGGTTCGATTCCCGTCCGAGGCAAATTTCGAGAACGGCCTTTTCGTAATTTGCCCTTGTCTGGGTGTCACTGGGACCCCCAGTCCATTGTATTAACCACGAAGCAAATCGATAGTGCAGTTGTTCTTATTAGATTTCTCTATGAAACAATCGCTTGACAATTTGCGGGGGTGAAGGGGTGTTAGATTACGCCCACTTCTCTATTTTCTATCTACCGGTCAATAGCAAAACTACTCGCTTCGTTCTATGTCGATATTAGTACGTAGTTTAACTTTTTCACACTAGATGTCACTAAGTGTAGGAGGGTAAAAGGAACGTACAAAAGGTCGCCATCTAGTGTCGAGTAGAATTATATTTGGGATGCGAACGTTGACGTGTGCACAGGACGAACGTCGACAGCACACTGACTTAAGCCACGCTTACTGTGATGAAGTCAGCGGCCTAGTTGCTTGGACCAAGTCCTCTTAGTCTTTTGTCCATGATATTAACCACAGTACAAGCGTTGCTTAGTTTGGAACCATACAGTTGGTGTGTAAGTCTGGCGATATTACATCTTATACGATAGTGCTTTTTCAACGACATTCGTTATCGTTTTCAGCTGCCCATTGCTTCTGGAGGTCTTCTGTGGAGAGGCAGGTGTCCCCCTCCAACTACTCCGTCGCTCTCGGCAAGATATACAGAGGCTGGGATGATCCTAACGACAAAGACAAGCAACAGCGCTCAGAAGTAAGCACCATCTACTGCATCACATGATGCTTTAGGGCCTCTGCAGATTAGCTACTTTTAGCATCGGCGATCGGCGATTTTGATGCTGCGTCTCGCTCGTTCGCGCTCGAAGAAACTCGACGCAGCATCGATACGTCACAAAATCGCCGGTCGCCGATGCTAAAAGTAGCAAGTCCGCGGAGGCCCTAACACCAAAGGCATTGCTCGCACGTTGCCGAAGGGACTTACATACAGACCATACAGTTAGTGTGTTTGTCTGGCGATATGTATTATAATTATTATTATTGTCTCCATTACAGATCAGTAGAATAGAACTGCCGCCGCGGTACTACGGTAGTGCCACCAACTATCAAGACGACTTGGCACTTGTGATACTGACCACGCCGGTACAATACACCGACTTCGTGAACCGAGTCATACTCAGCTTCGACGTGGAGACAGAGAAAACGCAACTGCAGTCCGGGAACCCTGGAATGGTAAGGAACCCTGGAATGGTGAGGAACCATGTAATGGTAAGGAACCCTGGAATGGTGAGGAACTATGTAATGGTAGGGAACCCTGGAATGGTAAGGAACCCTGGAATGGTGAGGAACCATGTAATGGCAAGAAACCCTGGAATGGTGAGGAAACATGTAATGGCAAGGAACCCTGGAATGGTAAGGAACCCTGGAATGGTAAGGAACCCTGGAATGGTGAGGAACCATGTAATGGCAAGGAACCCTGGAATGGTAAGGAACCCTGGAATGGTAAGGAACCCTGGAATGGTGAGGAACCATGTAATGGCAAGGAACCCTGGAATGGTAAGGAACCCTGGAATGGTGAGGAACCATGTAATGGCAAGGAACCCTGGAATGGTAAGGAACCCTGGAATGGTGAGGTGCTCATCCTTCTTCGTCGTAACGCACTCTTGACAGCGTGGTCGTGGTCATCACTTAGGGCCATAACACACCGGGTAGCCATGGCGACGTCGCCAGCCCTTGTCCCTTGTCCCTTGTCACTTGTACCTTGTCTATTGTCCATTGTACTTTGTGCCTCGTACCTTGTCCCGTGTCCCTTGTCCCTTGTCCCTTGCACCTTGTCCCTTGCCCTTGTCCCTCGTCCCTTGTACCTTGTAACCTAGTACTGTATTGGTTGCCAGGTGGCTGGATGGGGCCTGACGTCGGAGGACGGCGAGCCCGCGGCCGTGCTGCAGGTGGTGACGCTGCCCTACGTGCCCGTGGAGCAGTGCATCAAGCAGTCCCCGCCCGAGTTCCTCGTCTCCATCACCAGTGACAAGATCTGCGCTGGAATGGGGAAGGGTAAGCGCCGGTAGACGCCGATAGACTGCTTGGAGCAGTCCGTGCCGACAGCTTGAAGCAGTCGATGTTGGGCAAACTTGGTAAACGATCGGAATTCGGAGGTTAGGCAACGCTTGGCAAGGTCAGTCAGAGATTGATGACCATTAAGTGACATTTGAACTGAGCGTGTCCATGCTTCGGGCACCTAAAAAGTCGGACCCGGTTGTCATCTAGGCAGCAGTCGTTAAGCCTTGTCAGAGGCCGCCCGGCTTGAACAACTCTAACACCAGGTACGGTCAGCAACGAAAGTCGCTGAACATTCTCAGTTTTTCAAATAGCTTGCACACTTTTGTTTTACATCAAATCCATATTTTTTATTTATCGAAACAAAATGTAGACATGTTGCTAATGTTTGGTTTTATAAAGGTTTACCAACGTTTGTAGAATAAAAAGTATAACCGATGTGAAAAATTCAGAATGTTCAGCGACTTTCGTTGCTGACTGTACCAGGGAATCATAAGATAAGAAGAAGACTATTAAAATTACACATAATTGTTCGGTTTGCAGCACAGAGTAAAGACTAAAGAAAGAGGTGCCCTTATTAGATATATGTATGAAAGAAAACGTGGTCATTGTTTTTTCATTTTCATTGTTCTATCTACCGGTAAATAGTTGAACTACTCGCTTCGTTTTATGTCGATGTTAGTACTAGGCCGACCACTCGGCCGAGTTGCTTAGGGCCAGTCCTCTTAGTAATTGGTCCATGGTTTGCAGGTACGGCGGTGTGTATGGGAGACAGTGGGGGTGGGCTTGTGTTCACCTCGCAAGAAGGCAACTACCTCCGCGGCGTGGTGTCCACGGCGCCCACTAATGGGCATCTCTGCAACATCCACTCGTGGGCAACTTTCACGTTGTTATCCAAACATGAGCGGTTTATTAATGATACTATGGAACAAATAGGATCCTAACAAAAGTAGATAGATAACTCTTTATTAATCCACCACTAGAAAACAAACATTTATAAATTATTACATAATTTACACAGAAAGTGGAAAATGGGCGGCCTTATCACTAAAAGTGATCTCCACCAGGCAACCTTAGGATGGAGAGGATCTAAAGAAAAATAATACGGGGGTGTACTTACATAAGGGCCTCCGCAGACTTGCTACTTTTAACATCGGCGACCGGCGATTTTGTGACGTATCGATGTTGCGTCGCGTTTCTTAGACCGCGAACGAGCGAGACGCAGCATCAAAATCGCCGATCGCCGATGCTAAAAGTAGCAAGTCTGCGGAGGCCCTAAAGGTTGGTTGCGGGCGGCACGACGGCCGACGGCAGTTGTCGCCGTCAGTTTCATAGAAATTGGTGCCGTCGTGCCGTCGCGGCACATGTCATCGTGACAATTTTGTATGAAACTGACAGCGGCAACTGCCGTCGGCCGTCGTGCCGCCCGCAACCAACTCCCACCTTAAATTAACTTATAAACATATACATTACATTAAATAAAAAAGAAAATAATATTACATAAACTTATACCTACTAAAAACCTACTAAAGTAAGTAATCTTTAAGCGCAATACACACCAAAACCAACCAACAACGTCCACAAGCTTTTTTACAATCGCTACGCTTAAATGTATGGAAATGACATTACAAGTCGATACGTAAGATCATGTGACTTATGTCATTTCCATACATGAAGCGTAGGGATTTGTAGAAACGCTCGTTGACGAAGCCACTTGGCTAGGGGAGCTGTGGCACTTGCATCCAGCGGTTTCCTGAGACCTTCTCTTTTTTTTCTGTTATTTTAATTTAATTTTTTAAGTAGTTTGACGGGCCCGTTAGCGTGGTTGGCGCGGAGGCGCCTTTCACGCTGCAGGTCGTAGGTTCGATTCCTACCCGGGACATGCATTTGTGTGCATGAACATGTCTGTATGTCCGGAGTCTGGGTGTATATGTATATTAAGTATGTATTTACAAATAAAAAAGTAGTATATGTAGTAATATCAGTTATCTGGTTTCCATAGTACCAGCTCTGCTTAGTTTGGGATCAGGTAACCGTAACCGTGTGTAAAACAATGTCCCAGGATATTATTATTATTATTAGTTACGCAGAAGGAATATCGGACAAGAAAGTCTCATTGCAATCGGCCCATCCGTTTTATAGATGATGGTTGATGGATGACAGACAGTCTGCGTTAGGGCTTCCGCAGACTTACTACTTTTAGCATCGGCGACCGGCGATTTTGTGACGTATCGATGCTGCGTCGCGTTTCTTCGAGCGCGAACGAGCGAGACGCAGCATCAAAATCGCCGATCGCCGATGCTAAAACTAGCTAGTCTGCGGAGGCCCTTAATCGTGTGATTGTTCAAAGTTTAGATTAAAAAATAAAGTTTTTTTTAATTATATCTACCTACCTACTGTTGTTTTATTCGTTAGACTTAGAAATCCGTCAAAATTGTACAACTTTCATGATATTCTGCGCAATTGTAGTTAGTTGTTAGGGTTCCGTACCCAAAGGATGCCAACGGAACCCTATGACTATGACTCCGCTGTCCGTCCGTCCGTCTGTCAGCGGGCTGTATCTCACGATCCGTAATAGGTAGAGAGTTGAAATTTTTACAGAATGTGTATTTCTGTTGCCGCTACAACAACAAATACTAAAAATAAAATAAAATTTAGACGGTGGTACGGATCCCTTTAACGTGCGAGTCCGACACGCACTTGGTCAGTTTTAAATAATCCTATAGCATCCTTCCCGTGATAAAAAGTAGCCTATGTCCTTCTCCAAGGTCCTGTCTATCTCTATACCAATATTCATCAACATCGGCTTAGCAGTTTAATCGTGAAAACGTTACATACAGACATAATTACTTTCGCATTTATAATATTAGTATAGAAGTATTGATGCAGTTTCTAAATGTGTTGCCTGTGTTGTTAGAGAGATATAAAGGTCATCATTTCAAGTTTATCATTAGTGAGGTCATTTCAATAATATAATAATAATTTGTTTGTTTATTTTGCCGCGGTAGACGTAGAGTAGAGAGACGTAGAGTTATAACAATACAAGCTAGTGCCCGCGACTTTGTCTGCGTAGAATTTGTACTTCGAGAAGCCTATTTTTTCTCTAAGCACATGCTCTAAGCTTCATACTAATTAATTAAATAAAAAAAACTGGAGAAATGATTGGTCTCCCATACAAACTTTCATCCCCTATTTCATCCCTTGCAGGTTTTACTTTCGAAACAAAAAGCAGCCAAGGTTCTTAGCTCTATATCAAAATTCATCAATATTTGTTTAGCGGTTTAGACGTGAAAAACAGACAGACAGACAGAGTTACTTTAGAATTTATAATATTAGCATACATACAGCATGCTTCAAAACTCCGATATTATTATAATCAAATACATTACCAACAAAAGAGGGACACATATGACTGTGCAAAATAATGTGTCCTACTAAACTGAGTCCAATGACACAGTAGTTCACGGAAAATGTAATATCGATAATGCAAATACGGCTCATCTTTTGGTGAATAATACGCATCAAAATGTCTTTGAGTTGATAATTAAATTGCGAGTGCGATAACAGTTGCATGTAGTGGTGTGCTGAGCACAAGTCTATTATGTCTATTACGTCTATAATATATATTATGTATATTATGTCTATAATATCTATTATGTCTATTATGTCTGTTATGTCCATTATGTCTATTATGTCTATATGTGTTAGGAGGTAGGTACTTTATGTCTAGCTAGGTCCATTAGAAAAAAACCGTGGTGCTGGCGTAACGTTACCCCAGCACAAATATATATTCGTGAATAACTCCAAAACGGAGAGAGGCACTTTAAAGTTTTTGGCACAATTACACGAGATGGAGCGCTAATTTATCTGTATCATTAAAATTTTAATTGGACCAGCTGAAAAAAAACCGTGGTGCTGGCGGGATAATACTTAATTTTGTTTGTTAATTGCAAATAAATCACAGCAAATTGGTAATTATCACTTCCACATGCAAATAAATTCAATTGCAATTAATTAATTAATGACCTAGTGACGGTCGCGGGAAACCGCTGTATGCGAGCAGCACAGGACCGGTCGTTGTGGAAAACCTTGGGGGAGGCCTATGTCCAACAGTGGACGTCTTTTGGCTGAAATGATCATGAATTAGGGCTGTATCACACCTGGCGACGGGACTGGCGACCGTCGCCAAGTAGAGTCCTGTCATATTTTGACATAATTCAATACGAATGATTGGCGACGGTAGCCGGCGACGTCGCCAGCCGCGTATCCAAACAATTGGTATTACCTGTCAAATTCTATACGAATTAGTTGCCGACGGTGGCTGGCGACGCGCCTGGCGTCCCGGTGAGATAGATCCCTTAACTTTTGCGCGACTCTGCTAGGCTTGTGTTCAACGCACCACTATGCAGGTTGTTATCTATAGAGCACGATAGAGTCTGTATAATCGTGTGTGACGTAATCTGATGAGATGAGAATATAAACTGGTTGCAAATACTAGTTGTGTGTCTAATCATGCGGCCAAACGTGTATTTCGTTGTAATTTTAATAATCTCAGGTAAGAATAATGATTGTTAATATTTTTTTACGCTTGGCGCAGTAGTTTGAGCGTTGACCGCTCGGCTCACTGCATCGGGTGGCTGCGGGTTCGATTCCCGCCAGGGGAAAATTTCGGAAACGGCCTTTCCGTAACTTGCTTGGTCTAGATGTCACTGGGATCGCCTCCAATCCATGGTATGGTAGCCATAGTACAAGCGTTGCTTAGTTTGGGACCATACAGTTGGTGTGTTTGTCTGGCGATATTTGTTTATTACTAGCTGCCCCGCGGTTTCACCCGCTTAGCAACTTATAGCCTATGTCACTCAGCAATAATGTAGCATTCTACTGGTGAAAGAATTTTCAAAATCGGTTCAGTAGTTCAAGAGATTACTCCTTACAAACAAACTCATAAACTTTACCTTTTTATAATATAATATTATAATATAGATTAATGTCCCCCTTCCCTTCCCTCCATCCCACTTAACTTCAGGTCGGCAAAGTGCGATCAATGCCATTGGTATTGCAAGCATCTATAGGCTACGGTAACTGGTAAACACCAGTACGCTTGTTTACCACCTCAGTTCCATAAAAAAAATTGTTATGATGTATTTTTTTTTATAGGACTAGTTTTATGCAGTTACCGTAGCCTATAGATGCTTACAATACCAAAGGCATTGCTCGCACATTGCCGATCTGAAAGGGAGTGGGATGGAGGAAGGGGGAAGGGGGGTGGGCTTACGGCTCTCTCACTCATCGTACGCACTGCAGCAGTGTGTGTGTGTGTGCTCTATGCAGCTGTGTGTGTGTGTGTGTGTGTGATTGTGATTAATGATATCTTATATTTCAGTATGTTCGCTAGCAAGCACTGAAGATAAAAATATAAGGTTAGTATTAAGGGCTCTATCTCACCGGGACGCCAGGCGCGTCGCCAGCCACCGTCGCCAACTAATTCGTATTGAATTTGACAGGTAATACCAATTGTTTGGATACGTGGCCGGCGACGTCGCTGGCTACCGTCGCCAATCATTCGTATTGAATTATGTCAAAATATGACAGGACTCTACTTAGCGACGATCGCCAATCCTGTCGCCAGGTGTGATACAGTCCTAAGACATTATATATAGTGTGTCCTACTAAACGGAGTCAATGGACATATTACGACTCAGTCGCTCGCGTAAAATAATGTTGAAAAAATGTCGGTATTGCCAATACGTTCATCCTTTGGTAGTACGGCCTTCTTAAGTATTGCGAGTGCGATAATAGGGCAACATACCTTACTTGGCGACCGATTGGCGACTGGCAACGGATTGGCGACCGTTGCCAGTCGGTCGCCAGGTATGTTGCCTGTCATATTTTGACATATCTTCACTTGGCTACGGGGTTGACGACCATGGTTACTAGGTATGTTATGGCCCTTTTGTATCGATTATTTCTTCTGTATGTACCTATTTCTGTGACGGGCCCGTTAGTGTGGTTGGCGCGGAGGCGCCTTTCACGCTGCAGGTCGTAGGTTCGATTCCTACCCGGGACATGCATTTGTGTGCATGAACATGTCTGTATGTCCGGAGTCTGGGTGTATATGTATATTAAGTATGCATTTACAAATAAAAAAGTAGTATATGTAGTACTATCAGTTATCTGGTTTCCATAGTACAAGCTCTGCTTAGTTTGGGATCAGGTAACCGTGTGTAAAAATGTCCCAGGATATTATTATTATTATTTATTATGTTTATGTTTTAATGGCATGTATATGCATGCATCTTTCAGTGGATGCATAATACCTCCAAAGCCACCTCATGGGAACTACATCACTGATATGAGTGATAACACCGCGTCCCCTGGAGATGTAGTGACGTCTTTAAAGGTGTTGTACATATGCGAGCCAGGGTACGAGCTGGTGGGGCCTTACAGAGCCTCGTGCGACGCAGGAGTGTGGTCTGAAACACCTCACGTTCCGGAGTGCATACGTAAGGGCAAAGTGGTAATTCTTCGTTTGTCCGGTTTCCGTGTGACCTCGGTGGCATTATTTTATTAGTACATCAATTATGTAGGCGCAATTTAGGGCCACCGCAGACATGCTACTTTTTGCATCGACGATCGGCAATTTTGCGACTGTGACGGGTTTTGGCGACTCTATGCGTTCGATCGCAGTATCAAAATCACGCGAATTTGCGACTGGTCGCAAAAAGTAGCGTGTTTGCGGTGGCCCTTAGGCATTACGAGCATTTCTTAAATATTTTTTGCCATCGAGTTCACACGGAGTACGGTCAGACTAAGAAAAGTCCCAATAGCTTTAAGGGTAAGGTTATATTTACACGAAATTTATTTTATATTCGTTTGCCCACGAGCTATATAAAATATCTAGCTGTGCCCCGCGACTCGGCGTGGAAATTTGATTAGTCTATGTCTCGTTTCAGACACTAACTACGTTTCAAATTTCATTAAAATTGGTTTAGTAGTAACAAACATTCACACACACACTTACGCATTTATAATATTAGTAGGAAGTTGCATTAAATTTTACCAAATTTTGTAGGAGGCAAGTAAAAAATATTTAGGTTATCCGCGGGCTTGTAAAAAATCAAATAGGGACACCGCAAACATGCTACTTTTTGCATCGGCGATCAGCTATTTAGTTGCTTTTAGCATCGGAGCAGTCGCAGCGTCCGACCGCAGAGAGTCGCCAAAACGCGATGCAGTCGCAAAATCACCGAGCGCCGATGCAAAAAGTAGCATGTCTGCGGTGGCCCAGCTGGCCTACTCCGAAATACGAACCTAACGTTTCGGCTGACGGATTGTCGTGATTTGACATTTTTTCTTTCGTTTTTCTCTACGATTTGACATTGTTTTGATCGTAAATCGAATCCGTACTTCGGACGATCCGTCAGCGACGTATTTCGGAGTAACCCCCCTGTATGTTATTATTTTTGACAGCGCACTGTAGTATTGAAAATAAGACGAACATCGTGACGTGTGCGGCTGAGGAGAGAAGATGCAGCATCCCAGACACATTCACAAAACCAATATCAACGCGCATCGGGTTAGCCGGTGAATGTAAGAATCTGCCTTCAGTAGTGAAAGGATTGGATGAGCTGAGGCGGATAGACGCTTGCAATACCAAAGGTATTGCTCGCACGTTGCCGACCTGAAGAGGAGAGGAACAAACGGAGGGGCTCTCGCTCATTGTACGAAACGCAGCTGTATAGCTACGCCGATCTCCAGTGAGAGGGTGGTACTACCCCGGTCGAGCCAGTCCGTATATGAGCTTCAGTAAATTGCCTACAGCTTGGCTCTACCTTTAAAATTCGTCGTCTTTAGTAGTCTGGTAAAAAGTATAAGCCCGCCATACACGGACTGCTTGTCGACAGCTCTATCTATGGTTGCAGTCGCCGGGCGGTCGATGCGGTCGACTGCAACCAACTGCTCTAGAGCTGTGGACAAGCAGTCCGTGTATGGCGGTGCTAACTGTGTCAGATTGCGGGGTCGTCAGCACTAGGGTGCCAGTGATCGCGGGCGGCGCGCCAGCTCACATCCGGGAGCTGCCGTGGCACGCCGCCGTCTACAAGAAGACGAGTTCACCGTACATGCAGATCTGCGGGGGGACCCTCGTCAGGGACAGGGTTGTTATATCCGGTGAGTGAGGTGTAGTCCCGTCATAGCTATCCGAACGTAACCTAGACCTAACCTAGACCGAACCTAGACCTAACCTAGAGAAGGAAGGAAGACGAGTACACCGTACATGCAGATCTGCGGGGGGACCCTCGTCAGGGACAGGGTTGTTATATCCGGTGAGTGAGGTGTAGTCCCGTCATAGCTATCCGAACGTAACCTAGACCTAACCTAGACCGAACCTAGACCTAACCTAGAGAAGGAAGGAAGACGAGCACACCGTACATGCAGATCTGCGGGGGGACCGTCGTCAGGGACAGGGTTGTTATATCCGGTGAGTGAGTTGTAGTCCCGTCATAGCTATCCGAACGTAACCTAGACCTAACCCAAACCCAACCCAAACCAAACCCCAAACTTAACCCAAACCTAGCCCAAACCTAACCCATACCTAACCCAGACCTAAGTCAGGAACAGTGTTGTTAATCTGGTCATGACTCATGTTTCGTCATAGCCATCCGAAACCATCCCCCTTTACAGAAAGTTGTGGACTTAAACTGGCATTACAAATCACTTTTGTTCCTACAAATGCTTTGTAAAACCATTGTAAAATGGCAAAACATCTCTATTTTGGCGATATTATTCTTACAACCCTATGGTACTACAACCCTACACTAACCTGGTGGTAACTAACTATTATTCATCGTAAATCTTACATTCTTGGTGGTCAACATGTGGTCGGCAATCTGTTAACAATTCACAGCCACTATATTCTGGTGATTCTGATTTTCTTCGATGTTCCAGCTGCCCACTGCTTCTGGAGTGATGTGAAGAAACTGCTGCCGGCCTCCGACTACGCAGTCGCAGTCGGCAAGCGGTACAGGCCGTGGGCTGACACTCATGACGCGTCCCAGCACTCAGATGTAAGCACTTATACTCATAAAACCATCAATATAAAACGTGACGTCAGCACTGGACTGGGTTTAAACTAGTGTCCACACGAGCCCAGTAAGTAACTGGGCTCTATACCCTAGTTTTGGACCAGTGCAGTGCTGACCAGTAACTGGCAGTTACAGGTCAGCAGTGGACACTGGGTGGGGCATGCACCAATGGATGAATTTTCACAGTTCGCTTACGGTGAGGGAAAACATCGTGAGGAAACCTACTTACCTACACGGCGACAAGGTTCACCACCTGTCACGTTGGGTTCTGACTATCTGGTGAAACGTGGGCTTTGGGTTGGCTTAATACCTCCACAATGTGGTGGTGTATGGCCACTCAAGCCTCTAACCCCGAATGGGGATAAAAGTCATGACTTACCTATATCTTATTATAATCACAGATCCGTGACATAAAAGTGCCGCCTCGGTACTACGGTGGCGCCACAAATTTCCAGGATGACTTAGCATTGTTGGTACTGACCACGCCAGTACAATACAAGGAGCATGTGAGACCAGTGTGTCTGGACTTCGATCATGAGCTGGAGGCCACGCAACTGCAGGACGGGAACCTTGGAAAGGTATAGCATATGAACTTTGAATACTGTACACTTCAATATCTTTGACCGTTTTAGGGCTGTATCACACCTGGCGACGGAACTGGCGACCGTCCAGACGTCCGTCGGCAGAGTCCTTTCATATATTGACATAATTCAATACGAATTAGGGCGACGCCCCACTAGCGCGTTGCGTTGCGTTGTCGCAACGGATCAAAGGGTTGACGGGCGAGAGACGAAGCGGGGGAGGGTGACGCGCCAGTACAAAATCTTGCGACGACGCAACGCAACGCGCTAATGGGGCCGCAGCCTGTGTTGGCGACGGTGGCTGACGACGCGCCTGGCGTCCCGGTGAGACAGAGCCCTTATTGAGTGACGCAGACTGAAATAAATAATTTCTTTCATTCTTTCTTTCTCTGTTCTTCTCTTGTCGTTTCTTCCATTGTTGCTTTATTTCTTATTTTCTTGTATATGCTTTGTCCACGCTAACCCAGTTCTTACCACCCTAATCGATCGATCCATCGTTCAATGGCAGTCATGAGCTTGTTGTGAGTTTGTCATAAGTTTGTCATGAGTTTTTTGTGAGCTCATCATGAGTTTGTCGCCAGTTTGTCACAAGGTTGTCATAATTTTGTCATGAGTTTGTTGTGAGTTTATCACAAGTGTGTCACTAGTTTGTCATGTCAGGTGGGCGGTTGGGGCCTGACGGCGGAGGATGGGCCTCCCTCGCCAGTACTGAGGGCGGTGCAGGTGCCCTACGTCCCCGTGGGGCGGTGCCTCGCGGAGTCCCCCCCACACTTCCTCACTTCTATCACCAGTGATAAGATTTGCGCTGGATACAAAAATGGTAAAGAAAAGGTATCCCTCGGTGACAATGTGACGCTTCGCGCTTACAGCGGCAAGCGTCACGCGTTAAGTGTCAAGCGTCAAGTGTCAAGCGTCAAGTGTCAAGCGTCAAGTGTCAAGCGTCAAGTGTCAAGCGTCAAGTGTCAAGCGTCAAGTGTCAAGCGTCAAGTGTCAAGCGTCAAGTGTCAAGCGTCAAGTGCCAAGCGTCAAGCGTCAAAATAAACAATGGCGTACAGTACCTACTATAGCTGCATTTCGTACGATGAGTGATAGAGTCAGAAGCCCACAACCCCCGTCCGAGCGATGCCGTTGGTATTGCAGTAATTTATAGGCTACGAACTGCTTTACATCGGGCAGACCCAACGCTTGTTTGCCACCTCAGTCACAATGTTTTTTTCGGTTTTTAGGTACAGCGGTCTGCAAAGGGGACAGTGGGGGTGGGCTAGTGTTCCCCACGAGCAACCGGTACTACCTCCGCGGCGTGGTGTCCACGGCGCCCAGCAGTGGGCATCTGTGCAATGTCCACGCGTGGGCAACGTTCACGTTGATATCGAAACACGAGAGGTTCATTAAGGATGTTTTGAAAGAGGTTTCTTTAATAGATAAATAAAAAAACTATTGATTTATAATTTGGTATTCTTCTATTAGGTAGGTACCTAATTGTGCTGCAGAAAATTTACGGGAAATTAAATAAAGATTTCGATTGCCTACATTTTATTTTATGTACGTATATACGTTTTATTATCTACACTATAATAATAATAATAATATTATAAAGAGAAAAGATTTGTATTATTGTATTTTTGTATTTTTGTATGTAATGAATAAACTCAAAAACTACTGGGCCAATTTCAAAAATTCTTTCACCATAAGAATGCTACATTATCCATAAGTAACATAGGCTATAAATATTACTAGAAAAAAATAGGGATCCCTACTCAAAACTTCAATAATGTAACCCAAGGTGTAAAAAATTTAGCCATAAAATGTCTTTTATCGCATGCGCTGCGGAAACTATTGATGATAGAACAAAAAAATGTTCTACAATATTAAAGAACATATCAATATCTACAAAAAACTTATGTCCAACTATTGTAGTTACGTGACTATAACTACTTTTTTACATTTTAAAAGTTGATGGAAATGCCGACCAAAATCAGACCATGTTATCCATACCTTAGTATTAATCCTTATCTAAATAAATCATTTCGTATTTGAGACTATTTTAATACCTGTAGATTACTTTTTGAATTATTTAAATCGGACAATCCATTCAAAAGATATTACGAATTTAAATAATAGTTTGTATGGCAGTAACGATTCCGGTTAATCTCCGAAACGGCTGGACCGATTTTGAAGGGACTTTTACTGGCAAATACGATACGGGATCGGGGATTCGGACAGCGGGATCCGAGATCCGCGATTCGGGATCTGGGATACGGGATCCGGGATACGAGATCCGGGATACGGGGTCCGGCAAACAGGATCCAGGATCCCGTAAATACGTGAAACGGGATCCGAGATACGGGGTCCGGGATCCGGGATCAGAGATCCAATTTTATTGAATTTAAATTCTACGCGGACGAAGTCGCGGGGAAAAGCTAGTGTTTATTTATAAAGCCAGGCCGTGCTCGCTTTGGGCACGATTTTTCATCGTACGTCGACGTATGATCGTCGTCGTACGAATTAAGTGCTCACATTGGATACGTTTTCTTCCGTCTAGGTTGCAGAACCGCGCGGTCTCAACCCGAGATGAGCGGTAACGCACGTACGCGTTTCAAATCCCAGCAGGTTCGGATTGATTTCGGACGTCGGAACTATACGTACGTACACGTACGACCAACTCGCACCCAGTGTGCGCACTCCCGTAGTACTTGGAAGGTCGGGATCATTCGTGTTGTTCGTACGTGTATGCACGAGTTAAAATTCGTATGAAAACGCATCCAAAGTGAGCACGGCCTAAGGGACACCGCACACATGCTACTTTTTGCATCGGCGATCGGCGATTTTGTGACTGTATCGATGCTGCATCGCGATTTGGCGACTCTCTGCGTTCGGACGCAGCGACTGCTCCGATGCTAAAATCGCCGATCGCCGGTGAAAAAGTAGCATGTCTGCGGTGGTCTTAAGAGAGGCGACTAAGAGCTTTTAACCTACGGGGATAGAGCTTTTGGACTACAGGGGGAGTGGGACGGGGGTAGATCAGATCCCCCCGCTGGGTCCCCGTATGGGTCGTCTGTGCAACATCTTACTTTTTAGGGTTCCGTACACAAAGGGTGCCAACGGCATCCTATTACTAAGCCTACGCTGTCTGTCTGTACGTCCGTCTGTCCGTCTGTCTGTTTGTCTGTCTGTCGGTCTGTCTGTCTGTCAGCGGGCTGTATCTCACGAAGCGTAATAGGTAGAGAGTTGAAATTTACACAGAATGTGTATTTCTGCTGCCGCTACAACAACTAATACTAAAAATCAAATAAAATTTAAAAATAAAGGGGGTCCCATACAAAAATCTTAATATTTTTGACGTATTGCCTTATGGTCGTTTTCCATACAAAAGACTTCAAGGTGTGACGTGTGTCTCAATATCACCATCTTTGGGGATGTTTCTTTATATTCTACGGTGGTACGGAACCCTTTATGAGCGAGTCCGACACGCACTTGGCCGATTTTAAACCTTCACGACTGTGAGCCATCATATGCGATCCATGCGTATATACACCAGGGTCACGACTCCAAACATCATTTCACAGTCGGTGGTTGGAGAGATATAACATCATGGAACTGGTAGGTACTCTTGACCAGTTATTTTTATATATTTATATAAGATCTTAATTAACCCCGCGCGTATAACGATACGCTTACGTTACGACGCCCTGTGCGATGGACCAGTGCACGATATTTTGCATGACACCACTATTTTTCTTATATTGTTCTTGTTTTATGTAAAAGTAATAAATAAACTCATGTTTTGGCAACACGGAAATGTTTTGCGACGATGACGATGAACGGCGATGTTGCATGCGACTGAGCCGTACTATGTCCATGGACTCCGTTTAGAAGGACATAATGTTTTGGATAATCGCTTGTCTCCATCTTTCTTATTCAATAGATGTGTCCATATGACGCGCATGCCTCACCCGAGCACTCATATTATGACATTACGTCTATGCGTTTCATCGTCAAAACTGAGTGCTCGCGCGAGGCATGCGCTTGATGAAGACGCATCCAATGGCGGCGTCTTCATCAGGCACATGCCTCGCGCGAGCACTCAGTTTTGACGTCGGAACGCATAGACGTAATGTCATAATATGAGTGCTCGGGTGAGGCATGCGCGCCATATGGACACATCTATTGCAATTGCCTTTGCAATTTTATTTTTTATGTTCAATTCACGGTCCGTTGGGCAAAACTTTACGATGCCAAAACACAAAAGATACCTATGGTTCTAATGCTCGGGATACACGGAAAAATTCCACACTCAGTGTATCTCAGTGTAGCGACACACCACAACTGTAACGAGGTTTTCCCCTCTATCTCTTATGGTTTCGGATATCCCCATACTGTCCCAGTAAATAAATAAGTTAAAAAATTAAAAACCTTACTGACCTGCCAAAAAACGAACTAAAAAGTATAAAACAAGTGCAGTGTCATTGCAGTCGGGGGACCGTTCTGTGGAATATATTTAATCTAAGAGGACCCCGACTGCAATGACACTGCACTTGTTTTATACTTTTTAGTTCGTTTTTTGGCAGGGCAGTCATGTTTTTAATTTTTTAATTATTTATGTTTATTTTATGCATTTTAGTGACAGCAGCCAAAAATGAAATGTTTGTTTTGCATGTACACTCTAGCTATGCTAAATGATGCCTATAAATTCTAAAGTTTTGGAATGTGCTCATTAAGGCCTTCAATTTAATACCCATATTGTAATAATGGAAGAAATATTTTTTTCACATTTGAAAATTGAGCCATAATGCCGCCATATTGATTTTTTTGAAAAAATAATATACCCAGTGTTACCCGGAATGATGTAAGGTTTCTAACGATACCCCATACATCCAAATCCGTTCAGGCATTTATTAGTTATGGTGGAATAAAGAATCTCACATACATACATACATACATGAACCCTAAACACATATACACTCCTTTTTTTGGGCAGTCGTGTAAAAAAGCACTGTATAGCACACGGATTTATCAACAATTTTGCTTAAACTAAACGCTTTGAGCTTGGTTAACCTTTATTTTTTCTCTCACAATGGACTTGATGTCATATAAAAGTGTACAGTAATAGGTGCAAGGCCAGATAAATCGACATTGTGAGAGGGCCTGTTATAGGTTTACAAGAAACCTGTATTACAGGTCATTAGGGACCACTCTGTGGGTTGTCATTCAACTTGGCAATGAGATACACATTCTTAAGTAGCTTTAAATGCAAGGTGACGCAAAAGTAAAAACAATATTACAAATAAAATAAATAATAAACCGGTCTTTGATTTAATCAAAGAAACCGGTACATAATATTTAGATATGAATAAAAAAACAGCAAAAAAAACAAAAAGTGAGACCAACATTCGTCAAAGGTCGTTGATATAAACCAACAGGGTCGGACCCAGAATGCTACCTTGCGGCACTCCAAAAATTTATAGGCAGTTCTTCACTTAGACAGTGCTCGATTTTATCCCGCTGTTTCCTATAGGTAAGATAATCTTAAAACAATTTTAGAGGAAGACTTACTCCTACCTTTTCCAGCTTAGCTTAATAAGTGAGGGGTGGAGACAATGTCAAAAGCCTTGGCCAAATCGAGTAACACCGCAAGGCATTCCGTATTACCATTCCGTTTCCATTTTACATCCAAGTTAGTAATGACGGAGTTTACTAACTTATGAACCGCAATTTTTTCAAGGTGGTAGAGTCAAGCTGTAGCCAATTGACTGCAGCTCATAAACGGGCTGGCTCGACCGGGGTAGTACCACCCTCTCACAGAAGATCGGCGTAAAGTAGCTATTACAGCTGCGTTTCGTTCGATGAGTGAGAGCCGTAAGCCCACCCCCCCTCCCCCCCTCCATCCCATTCCCCTTCAGGTCTGCAATGTGCGAGCAATGCCTTTGGTATTGTAAGCATCTATAGGCTACGGTAACTGCTTAACATCAGGCGGGGCGTACGCTTTTTTGCCACCGCAGTCCTATAAAAATAAAAAAAACATTTTTACGGAATCCAAGTTAAGCAGGTAAAAGGAGGTAGTTTCGAGGTATTTACTTATAGGCGGGCTTGACGGTTTCAATCCAGCGTTCCAACAGGGGTGACCTTGCTTGTCGCCATCCATGTAGACAGCAGATGTAATCCAAATTAAACACAAATCCGCGGATGGAAGTTCCCACCAAGGTCACCCCTGTTGGAACGCTGGATAAACCATCTAGAAAGCCTATAAGCGATCTAATCTTTGAGAATGTAGGTAATATGGAAATGGGTCTAAAGTTGTTGCCATAGCCCTTATCGACACCCTTGTGTATGGGTTTGACAAATGCAGATTTAAAAGCTATAGGAAAGCTATAGGAAATTTCCCTGTCGATATGGCAAGATTACAGATGTGTGAATTTGCAATGTTAGGAGGCACCATATCTGCTACAATTTTTATCTGTCAGATGATCCTCGCCGCCCTCGTCACGGCATGTGCTGGCGCCGCCCGCCCTGGCTGGTACGACTACCACGACTACTCCCCGCCCCAGCACCACCCCCGCCCAGAATATTACCACCACCAGGACAGCTGGCCCCGAGAGGAGTACCAATCCGGATACCCTTTTCACACTGAGCATGGTGAGTGTGAATAAGCGTACGGCCCGCCTGATGTTAGGCAGTTTTTTTTTTTTTTTTTTTTATTGGACTGCGGTGGCATAAAAGCGTACGGCCCGCCTGATGTTAAGCAGTTACCGTAGCCTATAGATGCTTGCGATACCAAAGGCATTGCTCGCACATTGCCGACCAGGGGGCTTACCACAAGCTCTTATTGCGATTCAATTATAGGAACGTTTTAACGACGTTTTAATGACGTTTCTTATTGTCATGACAATAAGGTACGTCATTGCACAAAAATTCTCTGAAACGTTAATACGTTCCTGTAATTGAATCGCAATAAGAGCTTGTGGTAAGCCCCCTGAATGGGAGTGGCTTTCGGCTCTCTCACACATCGTACAAAACGCGGCTGTAATATATTTATTTAACCTACATGAACCCCACTGCTGGGCAAAGGTCCAATACCCTCTACCTGCCTCTATTAAATGCCTCTTCGACGGACATATGTAGGTATAATGAACAATTTATTCCAATACACATTAAAAATTAAAGAAACAGGTGGCTTACCACGACCTCTTATCGCGATTCAATTATAGGAACGTTCTAACGACGTTTTAATGACGTTTCTTATTGTCATGACAATAAGGTACGTCATAGCACAAAAAGTCGCTGAAACGTTAATACGTTCCCGTAATTGAATCGCAATAAGAGCTTGTGGTAAGCCACCAGGTCTTTCAATTCTGTACCGCTTGCAGAATATTATAACTACGAGGATCACAGGGAATGGACTGCCCCGCAAAGCAACACAGGCAGGGCGACGCCAGAGCCAGAAATCAATCAGAATGGAGTCATAAACCCTAACAACAACACTAATATTAATTCTGAGTTTATGAGTAAGTACTTAAATAGGTTTTAGGGTTACTCCTCAAAGGGAAAAAAATGTCGCCAAACTTACAAACCAGCTATAAGTCCTGGGGGCTTACCACGAACTCTTATCGCGATTCAATTACAGGAACGTTTGAACGTTTCAGCGACTTTTTGTGCAATGACGTACCTTATTGTCATGACAATAAGAAACGCCATTAAAACGTCGTTAAAACGATCCTATAATTGAATCGCAATAAGAGTTCGTGGTAAGCCCCCTGAACTAACGCAATAATTACGCTTGTACTATAGCTACCGTAGCCCTAGCCAAGTGGCTTCGTCTACAAGCATTTCTATAGAACGCTACGTGTATAACGCTACGCTTCATGTATGGAAATGACATAAGTCACGTGATCTACCTATCGCCTTGTAATGTCATTTCCATACATTTAAGCGTAACGATTTTTATAAACGCTTTTAGATGAACCCAAAAAAGTAAGTTTAAAAACTAAAACCGGACTACTGAAAAATCGCGCTCTAAAAAGTATGAAACAAGAAAATATTCTCATCTAGAGGATAGCCGTGGTCCGTGTAGGTCCTTTAGGGCCAAATGGCATATGAACACGGACCACGGCTATCCTCTAGATGAGAATATTTTCTTGTTTCATACTTTTTAGAGCGCGATTTTTCAGTAGTCGGGTCTTAGTTTTTAAACTTACTTTTTATTTAATTATTTTGGAGTTATAGGTAACAATATATATATTTTTGAAATGTGCTCATCAAGCTCTTTCATTTGATATCCCACACGGTTTTATTAAAATATGTTTTTTTTTTAGTTCATGACATTATGTCCTCTAGAGGGCGCCATATGCAATTTCATGTTACGTCACATAGCTTATAACCAGCGCGCCATTAAGCCGCTTCTAACGATACCTCATTTGTCAAATTACGACAAGTAGTTTGGAAGTTAGGTGGGAACAGATGCACATACATACATACATACATACCGGTCAAAATCATAACCCTCCGCCGTAGTCGGGTAAAAAGCAGACTGCCGTTTTCTTCTTATCGTATGTTTAGTGGCCAACCTGGTGTCAAAGTTGTTCAAGCCGCCCAAAGGGCTCTGACAAGACTTAACAACTGCTGCATACGACAACAACCGGGACCGACTTTTTACGTGCCCTCAGAAGCACGGAGACGCCCAGTTCAAATGCCAGGGGGCTTACCACAAGCTCTTATTGCGATTCAATTATAGGAACGTTTTAACGATGTTTTAATAACGTTTCTTATTGTCATGACAATAAGGTACGTCATTGCACAAAAAGTCGCTGAATACGTTCCTGTAATTGAATCGCAATAAGAGCTTGTGGTAAGCCCCCAGTAAATAGTCAATTTCACTGGCAGATAGCTGATGTTACAAGAAGTAACTTAGGCTACTTTTATTTTATAAAAAATATTAGGGTTCCGCGTAAAACGTAAGTCACGGGCACAGCTAGTTATACTGAGTGAAATCGAAATCGTGAGCAATATTTTAAACGGTGATTCTACACAATGATTCAGAATATTCAGGGAATATTAATCAACAAATCAATTGATAAAAATTTATTACCCAGGTAAGGTATAACCACAGATTTAGGAGCTACAGATGGAGCGCATAGAACACGAAAGTGAAGCCACCAAAGCAAATACAAAACAAAAAAGCGAATACAATTTCGCCCTATAACTACACAACTTTACACGCACACAAATGTATGTGCCCCTAGTGCCGCTCCTAGTTGTCACGCACACATAAAATGCTACCCGGCTTCACATCGTTTGTTGTCAAGACTACATCTGTCTACTTCTCTAATCTGTG
Organism: Drymonia ruficornis; assembly: GCA_947859195.1. Taxonomy (NCBI): domain Eukaryota; kingdom Metazoa; phylum Arthropoda; class Insecta; order Lepidoptera; family Notodontidae; genus Drymonia; species Drymonia ruficornis. The sequence continues at coordinate 2,365,156 of OX401917.1, forward strand.
GGTATAACAGTTAAATGGCCACTAACAATCAATAGATTTTTTTATTTGTTTTCCCAAAATATTCTGAATCATGTGTTGAGTCATATTTTAAAATATTGCCCACGATTTCGATTGCACCCTGTATAATAAAATGTGTCAGATTTCGTTAAAACCTGCACAGCGTCGACGCGTGCGCCGCCTACACCGACGTTCACCCTACCACCGTTAAGGAGCTTAGTAGTGGGCGGCACGCTGGCCACGATCCAGGAGATGCCGTGGTACGCAGGCATCTATAGGAAGAGAAACACCATGCCCGTCCAGATATGTGGTGGGAGCCTCATCAGCAACAGAGCTGTTATATCCGGTACCATAAATATACATACTTCTATACTTCCTACTTTATTATCCCACTAACACTTATTATACTTATTATTTGGTAATAGTCAGTTCCTGTATACACGGCGACAAGGTTCACCACCAGCAGGCCTACTCCGAAATACGAACCTAACGTTTCGGCTGACGGATTGTCGTGATTTGACATTTCTTCTTTCGTTTTTCTCTACGATTTGACATTGTTTTGATCGTAAATCGAATCCGTACTTCGGACGATCCGTCAGCGACGTATTTCGGAGTTACGTTGGGTTCTGACTATACGGTGAAACGTGGGCTTTGAGTTGGTTAATACCTCCACAATGTGGTGGTGTATGGCCACTCAAGCCTCTGACTACCCCCGAAAGGAGTTAAAAGTCTTGACGTTATATTATATTTCATTACTTATTATAAATGTGAAAGTTTGGGTGGAAGGATGTTTGTTACTCAATCACTCCAAAACGGCTTAATGGATCTGGATGAAATTTGGCACTGAGACAGATTATAACCTGGAATAGCACGTAGGTTACTTTTTTTTTAAATTATGCGCGGACGAAGTCGCCGGCAGAAGCTAGTTATTAATATTATAAATGCAAGAGTTTGTGTGTGTGAATGTTTGTCACCACGTATCTCTATAACCACTAAAGCGATTTTAATGAAATTTAAAATGTAGATAGTGTAGGCTCTGGAATAAGACATAAGCTTATCTTACCTATACATAAATTTCCACACTGGCGAAGCCGCGGGGCACAGCTAGTAATCTTATAAATACGAAAGTAACTCTGTCTGTTACGTTTTCACGTCTAAACCGCTAAACCAATTTTGATGAATTATGGTATAGAGATAGACAGGACCTTGAAGAAGACATATGGCATGGCTTTTTGTTGCGAAAATAAAATTGGAGGAGGTGAAATAGGGAATGACAGTTAGTATCAGTATAGTAATGTAGGAGAATCATTGCTCAATTTTTTTTTATTTATTTAATTAGTATGGAGATATATGAAAGTTTTGGAAAAAATAAAAACCGAGGCAACCGCCCCGGGCGGCAGTTACAGGGCGTGCCAAAATCATAATAATTAGTATGATAAAAAAAAAATATATGCTCCACTAAACGTCGATTTGTGAGTTTTTTTAAGTAATTTACCTCAAACGCTAGAGATGCGCCAATTACAAGTTTCTGCCCCGGTTCGAAAAAGTCGTAGATCCGGAGTCCTTTACATCCTGTATAATGTATGTTATTTAGCTGCCCACTGCTTCTGGGACTTTGCTCTGGAGGCGCTTATGCCGGCTTCTAACTACGCTGTGGCAGTCGGCACGCGGTTCAGGCCATGGACTGACACTCAGGACCAACCACAGCGCACAGATGTAAGCACTCCGAAATCATCGAAATCGGTCCATCCGATGCGATGCGATGATTTTATAACACAGTTTATATAATGTGCGGCATGTGCGTGTGACGTCATCCGGGGCCGTCGGATTCAAACTCAAACTCAAATATTTTTTATTCATGTAAGCTACAATTAGCATTTATATCGTCAAAAAAATAATAATAATATTTTAGCCTTACCACCGGTTCGTAATGTTGGTCCCATTGAGAAGAACCGGCAAGAAACTCAATGGTTACTCTTTTCAAAAGAAAAATAATAATTGTATACAGTTTCAAACAGCGACGCTATGTGAGCAGGCAGGCTTATAACATATTGAGAATAAAAACGGCAAAATGGACGGACCAGTCCCCGCAAGCAGCGCCCGGAACCCGAGCATGACTTGAGCAGCGGCATCACTCTCCTCAACCATTTTAGAGGGAAGAGGGTGACCCGCTCCACAGAGCCACCGCAAGCAAGGACATTAAAGTGAGCATGACCGATCCATTACCGCAGCGACCTAGTTCAGCAAAGCTAAGTAGTTCAAATCAAATCAAATCAAAAGTTTTTTATTCATGTAAGCTCAATAAAGCGTTTATAAATAGTCAAGATAAACAATATTTTAGCATTACCACCGGTTCGTAATGTTGCTTCCATTGAGAAGAGCCGGCAAGAAACTCAATGGTTACTCTTTTCAAAAGAATAATTGTACTTATACATTTTCAAACAGCAACGCTGTGTGAGCAGGCAGGCATTAACACATAGTGAATAAAAAAACAAAATTAGGTATTTAAATAAACAAAAAAAAATAAGAACTAGCCTAGAAAGCTGTGCATGCCTACTCCCACTTTACAGTTAAACCCAAAGGTGAATATTTCGAACTATTGTTTTGGTGTGATGCCTTCCGTCCTTAAGTGAAAATTTTACAAACCTGAAAGTTAAGGAACAATGATGTCAAGTGGAAAATGGACGGACCAGTCCCTGCAAGCAGCGCCCGGAACCCGAGCATGACTTGAGCAGCGGCATCATCCTCCTCAACCATTTTAGAGGGAAAAGGGTGACCCGCTCCACAGAGCCACCGCAAGCAAGGACATTAGAGTGAGCATGACCGATCCATTACCGCAGCGACATAGTTCAGCAAAGCTAAGTAGTTGAAGGCTGTACCCGCGCTGGCCCGCGCCGCCGTTCATTACAAAACGTGCGTGGACCAAATGACGTCACAGCAACCGCGCGCGAACTTCGCTGATAATTTGGTCACAACTTTGTCAATTTTTGTCGTAGACCAAAATTTTTTGCACTGTATGTTATGGATTTCTTAGCTCTATAAATCTGCATTCTCAACTAATTTCGTTACGGGTCTCCATTGAGCAAATTGACAATTTACATTATTTAATTATTAGACAGTGGTGTTTTTTTTTATTATAATAGGTCAGCGAGTTACACGTGCCGCCTCGATACTACGGTAGGACCACTAACCACCAGGACGATTTGGCACTGTTGATACTGACCACGCCGGTACAATTCAACGACTTTGTGAGACCAGTGTGTCTGTCCTTCGATCATGAGCTGGAGGCCACACAACTGCAGGCTGGGAACCTTGGAATGGTATGGAATATGAGCAGTTAAAATGAGAATCAATATTAGGTGAACAAATCAACTCGTAACCAACCACCTACCGTTCGTTTACCTATAGTTAAAACTAAGCTTTCTTATCAATATAGTTTTGAAATCATCAAAATCAGTCCATCCGTTGCGATTTTTTAAGGCCGTGGTCTCCTATTAAATGCCATTGGCCGCTTACAGCGTCACGCGTACGCCACGTCACAATGCTTACTATAGAAATGTACGGTTGTCGTCTCCTTCACACGCCGACGTCACTATAGTGACGTCGACGTGCATTACTATGGTAAGCATTGTGACGCGGCGTACGCGTGACGCTGTGAGCGGCCGATGACATTTAATAGGAGACCACGGCCTAAGAGATGAGGTTGGTATGTTTTGTTTGTTTTCATGTGTTTGTGATGTCAGGTGGGCGGATGGGGGCTTACGGGGGCGGATGGCCCGCCCTCAGTCGTCCTGATGGCGGCGAAGTTGCCCTACGTCCCCGTGAAGACGTGCTTTGAAGGTTCTCCGGTGGGATACCGCCCTTCCATAACTAGCGACAAGATCTGCGCTGGATACAATAACGGTAGGTACTTACTGCTCCACCAAGCCAACTAGGCGTTCAGGGGGCTTACCACGAGCTCTTATTGCGATTCAATTACAGGAACGTTTTAACGATTCAGCGTCTTTTTGTGCAATGACGTACCTTATTGTCATGACAATAAGAAACGTCATTGCACAAATGGCCGCTGAAACGTTAAAACAAAACTGCTATAAGAGGTGGTGGTAGGGCCCCAGGTATAAATATCAAATGATAAATAAGTCAATTATTCCGCGATCCTTCCACCATATAGTGGGAGCTACTGTCACGAAAGTGCCCTGCTTGGCCCAGGCTCACTACGTTGCGTCTTAAGATTGATCTCAATTTTGAGATGCATTTCTAAATACGAGCTTCTGCCACTATTCGAAACTTTTATATCGGTTTCGGTTACGGTTACGGAGCTCCATAACATCGAATCAATATTAGGTCAACCAATCAACTCATAACCGACACTATTAGTTTAAAACTAAGCTTAAGCTTAAGTTATTATTATCAATATAACTTTGAAATCATCAAAATCGGTCCATCCGTTGCGATTTTATAACACATTTCGGATTGAAGAAGAAGTACCCGCGCCGGCCCGCGCCGCCGTTCGTTACAAAGCGCGCGTGATCCAGATGACGTCATAACGACCGCGCGCGAAGTTCGCTAGTAATTTGGTCACAGCTTCGTCAATTTTTGTCGTAGACCAAAAAAATTTGCACTGAATGTTGTGGATTTCTTAGCTCTACAAATCTGCAGTCTCAACTAAATTCATTACGGGTCTTCATTTGGTTTGCAGGTACCGCAGTGTGCAGGGGCGACAGCGGGGGGGGGCTGGTGTTCCCCCAGGGGGGTATCAACTACCTCCGCGGGGTGGTCTCCACTTCGCCCACCGATGGAGAACGTCAATGCAACGTCTACGCATGGGGAGGGTTCACGTTGATATCGAAACATGAATGGTTTATTAAAGATAACTTGAAGGAAGGCTTACCAAATAATTGTACATAAATAATCATGTAATGTAATTTAGGGGGGTTGAGGGGTTGGGCTTCCGGCTCACAGATCGTATGAAACGCAGCTGTAATAGCTACTGTACGCTGATCTTCTGTGAAAAGTTGGTACTACCCCGGTCAAACCAGCCCATATATGAGCTACAGTCAATTGGCTACCACCAATAATATACAAAAAATAAAACAGATGAGAATTTAATATTATATTTATTACCTAATTACATTTTGTTTTATTACCTAATACTTGTAAGTACCTATAGGTATTTTTTTTGTAATAGGGAATAATCCTCATTTCGAATTTTTATTCATTTATTTACTCACAGGGTATTTATATATTTATTTTTCCGTTCAATGTCAAATTTTTAGTACTTTTCTGGTTAGTTCTCGTGTTTGAGAATGAATTATTGGTTTTCCTGTTTTAACACGTAACGACGAAGCGACCAAATTAATTTTAATACACAACAAAGAAAAATTTGATCGAGATCGAAATCGATAACTATCGATAGCGATAATTGTACTCGTGCAGCGCGGCGGCTAGGAGCGCGCGAGCGATGTGCGGATATGCCGGTGTCACCTCAGGCCTCAGCTCACCCCGATTGTCATCTCGACCTGTCGCCTACTACGTTATACAATTATACTTTAAAACCCATATTAGCACTCGCCGTGTCCACTACGCTTATTCAGTGTAGGCTGGCGAACCTCACACATCGTTCGAATGACGAGCATGTTTCCTCACGAGGTTTCCCTTCACCATTCAGTGACTTCTCAGCTTATTCGGAATCAGAATCTGTATCTGAATCAGCATCTGATCTAGGTAATGCTAATCCTGAGTCTGGATCTAAGTCAAAGTATGCTAAGACAAGAGCGCTAATAATCTCAAAATTTCTGCGATTCTTCCTTAGACGACGTCCCACCTTTACGAACAACGTATGCAATTGAGATTTATCAACATTATTCACTGTTTTAAGTATTACGTGTATTATTTCTTTATTATCCGTATTTACGGCTTCTTTCAACAATTTACTCCTAGCTACAAATTTAATAAAATCTCGTAAATTATTCGTATCAATCAAGTCGAATGTCGAGAGAAATAATATCGTCCAATGACTGAGTTCCCGATGCATTGCTGCGAGTAACGATGACTTGGAGTCTTGTTTTATTAACAGATCTAGTATTATTCTTCTGTTACGTTCATTGCTAATTACTTCACTTAATGTTTTATCGAATTTTAATTTCTCATCAAAGATTAAAGACACCCTCATTTTGATTTCAAAAAACATAGTATTCAATATGAAATCCCACAGTGCAGTGAGTTCACGACCAGAACGCTTCATTTTCAATAAATCACAAATGTGTTCCACTGCGAAGTACTCGCCGAATATAAAGTCATCCACAAATCTTGGGACGTCGATTGTTATGTCACAAATGATACCGCTCTTGTCTTCACCCAATTTTATTGATTCCATTGTTTCTTTGATGTCTTTTATTTCGGTTTCATTAAATAACTGATCTACGTAATTCTTGAACATCGCATACGCAGCTAACTTCTTGTATTTGTCGACTAGTTGCTGTCGTGTCCTCTTGTATACACGTTGAATGCCGAGCATGTGCATATCCATTTTGCTCTTATCTACGATGAATATTTTTTTCAATATTGTCTCTACGAAAAACTCGTTTATCGCTTGCGTGGTGATAGCAAGATCCGAAATCGTTGTTTCTTCGGCAATTTGAATTTTATTTTTAAAATAATCGACCATTATATATAGATGAAGTGGTGTCGAAAATAATTTACTAGTCCACCGAGGAAACGGACCAGGCCAGGCCTTTCTATGTCTTACTACACGAGATGTGGACGGACCTAATGGTGCTTTTACCCTACTCAGTTCTCTGTCCGATTTTTCAGAAATTGCACCTTGGTCGCGGTCAGTGCCCATGTGTTTCTGAACAGGTTTACCCCATTTAAAAAACGATAGTAATGTTTTTGTCCAATCGACAGCAACGCCTGTTTGTTTATAGAAAAGACGATTCAAATTATCCGATTCGATCTGTTCTCTATGCTGGTCAATGAGTTTAATAAATTCGGAAGGAATGTTGTCGTTCAAAATTTTTCCTCTCGAGTGAAAGCTTTTCGTAAACATTTCAGATCGTTCGTCGGGACTGAACGCGTTTAAATGATAAGAATAACCGAACACTTCTTCCAAACTAGCGAGTACATCGTTGTAGGTGCGACTGGTCACCCACACTCGACATGCACCGGGACGATAACTTTTGAGAACTTTGATAAACGTAATCACTTCCGTCTTGTAATCCGGACATATCTCATCGAATCCGTCAAATAGAAATAGCATCTTACGCCTGTTACAGATATGCAAGAACATATTTAATTCAAACACAATATCTTCGTTCAGTCCTGGGCAATCGTCTAAACATATCAAACCTTCCTTTTCTTTCAATATTATTTTCTCTCTGCTCATAAATTCGGTTTCTTTTTGATTGATTACATCGATACAAATGAATCTCAACGCTTCCAATATATCAATGACCACCTTACTTTCCGTCCACTCGTGGAAAAATCTCGAATAGTCTAACAAGTTTATCCTCACTATCCACACTCCAGGAAAATACGCCTTCGTAGTGAGCGACAGGTGCGTGAGTAGAGACGACTTACCCATTCCCGGCTCCGCTGTGATTAGCACAGCGTGCTCGTCTATATCATACAATGTCTTTAGGGGTACTGTGCCACCAGGTCTGTCAAAAGAGACCATATCCTGGCTTATTTTAGGTTCATCAATCATAGATACAGATCTAGTGTTTATTGGTGGCTCGCCTGGTAGTTTTTTCGTGACATGTCTGTCAATGTACAATTCTTTCATTGCTTCATACGTAGGATTGGTGAGTGCCGCTCCGATTTGTATAGTCTCCCCGTTAATTAATTTATTTAAATGTTTACCCTTGATCAACACCTTCGAGTCTTCGTGTATGAATCTATCTAAATTTACCTCTTTGCCCTGGAATATAACTTTGCTGTATAAGATAGTCTCTTGTGAGGTGTCTGTCAAATCTACTAAGGAACTGCTCTCATCTTTTATTACATATATTTCCGTGTGTACCAAATATGTTTTGATTTCATCAATTATTTCGTTACTCGTAACTATAATCAATTTCTTCCCATTCATTCTTTGAAATAATTCTTTTATTTTTCTTTGTGTTCCTGAAGCACGGGGTCGACTGTTCCATATTAAAACAAATATTTTGTTTACAATGCTTGTCATTTCAACAATCAATTGCCCATAATCGTGCGCGGAAAGATTAAATATATAATTTGTGTCAATGAGCATATAATCGTCGTCTTTAAAGTGCTGAGTCACTTTAATAACACTAAAATCAATAACTTCAGAAATTATTACCGTTACACTTGAAGATGATTCATCAAATTTCAATGAATTGACGACGTCTGTTTTAAATTTAATATCACTTTTTACAAATCTATATTTATTTGAAATATTGGTCATGGTGAGTATAGGTGTCCAAATAATTTCAGTTGTGGTTTTAAAAAAACTTGATTGTTTGGTTAGGTACGAAGCCATTCTTTCATTCATGCTCCATTTTACTATGTTATCGTAATATTTTAGATAAATGGCATCTACTCTTACTTGTTCTTTGATATTCAATAGTTGAGCAATTTCGTTCTTCAAAATGTTTTCCACATCGCTTTCTGACGCTTGGTTTGTATAAAATAATAATTTGTTCATAAAATCATCGACCAATCTTTTATCGTGTTCGTTGCAATCAAACGAAAGTTTTGGGAAGTACTTCGAATTTACGACAAACCTGTATTTTTGCAAGTCCTCAGTCTTGCTACTGATTTCGTCTAAAAGCCTCGACGCTAATGGGTGATGTTTCAAGTCATTACCATTCGCAAACATTAGCAGTTTAGTGTTCTCGTCCATAACTAATAGATTACCAACAGCGCCGGCTAGACCTCCATTTATTTGTACAAATCCTTTTTCAATTACACTATCATCTACTTCTACAATATAAAATTTCTGATTATTTACTAATTTTTCTTCTGATTTCAATAACAATTCTATAATTTTTACCGATAAATGGTGTAATCGCCTTACTTTTTTCTTTTCATCCCCTCTTATAGTTAAGTCCTTATTACCAAACTCTGGGGGTAACTTCAATGTAGCTGTATTAAGCATTTCTCTCCCCACTGTATATATTGCTCTTTTCACGACGGCTTCTGTGACATTCACTTGTTTCAACTGCCTTCTTAATTTGTCATCAGTGAATAGTTCTTCATGTACAAACATTAACTTGTTGTTCTCATATGTAATGACACCACCGATCAGTTTACTAATAGTTTCTTCGGAGGGCTCAGAGAACAGTTGTGCCAACAAATCTGACATTTCGTTTTCATTCGGTTTATTGTTTGTAATAAGCTCAGAGAAGAGACTGTCTCTCAACAGCTGTAGGTTCTCATCATTTGTTACAAGAAAATCAAGTTTAAAGTATCCAAAACGATGTCCTTCGGCTTCTACATCGGTAATGTGCAGAACGTGTTGTGCTAAAATCACGTGGTACGTCCGTACAAGCTGCTCAGACATCAAATGTTCGTGATTGTAATGTTTGCCTCGCACCATCTTCGCCAAGATTGCAGCCAACTTTTTGATATCCTCAGATTGTAAAAAAATATGTAACAGTTTAACATCTTCATCATCTATTAACATCTGAAAGGCATCGTCCCTTGTACTAATTGTATCATTAATCTTGCTTATAAACTTTGTATTTTCATACTTTTTATTTATAACGTCTCGTCTGTTTGTGTAAAAAACGAATGCACATTCAACATCTTCGTATGCACCACTGAAGATAGCGTCACTGCTGTTAACATTGAATTCATTTCTGATTCTCAAGTAGCTCTCAAAGCACCTCGTCAGGTCGGTGATGGTGACAGCGAGAGCCGTGTCCTCATCCTCAGCATGTCTTGCTTGCAGGAACACCGCGACGGGTTTGTCGAATCCTTTCACCTTGAATCTAAAGCAGATGTCGTCGAACACCCCAAGTCCTTCCTTGTTCGTGCCTAAATAGAACTCTTCGATGTCGTCATTGTGCAGGGCTCTAAATAAAATTAAACTCGTATGTTTAGTTTCGTAGAGGTGTCCGTATAGCCCCGCCATTCTGAAGCGCTTTTTATACGGCAACTTGCTCGTTTTGTTCATTTTTACGTAGGATTTATATTCTGCTTGGTGTGTATGTGTGTGAAGTGTGCTTGTTGTGTTGCTAGTGTTGTGCGACGCGAGATGTTGGATCCAACTAGACGCACCAATTCTTCTGCTGGATCGTTATTCTCTGAAATTAGAAAAACATCGAATGTTACCAAGTAATCCTAGCGCTGATTTACAAGATCACGAGCCAAAAAAGAAATTCTTCGTACGTAAAGAGTGCGAGTGGTAGAAATTAATGTCTTCAGCCTCGTGTGCGGTACTGGTGTAAGTTATTTTATAGAAAGGTGTACACTAGTGTATTCTGTGCCAAAGGATAAGGTTTTTCTAATGGTGCAATCGAAGTTTTTTGTACCTACTAGCCTCGGGTGGAGCATTATTAATTATTGAATAGGTTAACGTTATCTCGAAGTCAGTCATAGATATCATAATATTAAACATTTTGGCTCTGCAGATAGGCCGTTGCCTGTGAATAACTATTTCATGATGTTAAAAAGGTACCTCTATTAAACATTCCTATTCCAATAAAGTTCGTTTGAAAATAAAAAAAAAATGTAAAGATATAATTTTTTATATTTCTAGACAGTTTTCATTGTCATGTTTACTTTAATTTAATCACGATATGTCAAAAAAAGTGATAGTAAGTACAAGAGTTAATATAATTATAATAATAATAAAATAGTAAAAGTGAAAGTAAATAGTGAAAGTAAGAAAATTAAACATTTTGGTAAAAATAAAAAACCCGTATATTTTTAAAACGACTTTCATTGTCAACTTTGCATATACAAAAAAGAAATAGTACAAGAGTTAATATAAAAATATGCTAAATTAAATGCGTATTTATATCTACAAGGTTAACTTATGAAGCTACTGATCATTTCCTTCTCTTGCAGCAGACGCTTGAGCTAAGTCACGACTGAGGAGCCGAGCCGGGACGCCACAGCTGTAATGCATAGCTGTTATAATATAGCTCCTGAGTTTCTGATGGCGACCTCGCCAGCCGCGGCAGTCCGGAGCGCAGACATCTTACTATCTCTTCGTCCGTGCCAACACACGGCACAGCACACGGCATGCCCTCAAACAACGCACTCAACCTGGATCTATCCACACTCCTCACGGTGCTGACTACAGCGCGGGCGAACTCCTCATTGTCCATGTCCACGGCGTCTCTCAGCGCTTCAGTTTTAACCATAATTTCAACGAGGTTGTGTAAGTTATCCCGATTCACAAACTCGAAAGTTGAGAGAAGCAATGTCGTGATATTGCGAAGGTCGTCTAACAGTGCTTTGTGTAAGGACGAGAGGATCATATTCTCAAAACGCGCGTCGTGATCGGAGTCTTCATCTAATACTGTGCAGTTCTGTTCCATCAACAAACCAAATATGATCCTCCTATGGCGCTCTTCATAGACGACGCTCTTCAATGCTGTATCAGTTCCTAATTTACCATCTAAGATATTTAGAATACTAACATTGTATTTAAACAACATAGTGTTCAATATAAAATCCCATAATAGCTCGATACTTTCTTCAGATAGCTTCGCTTGCAGTAAATCACATACGTGATCAACTGCAAAGTATTCCGCGAACGTCGAATGTACAAATGTAGGCACATCATCTACCACGCTGTGAATCAAACCAGTATTTTCCTCGCCCGATTTTATTAATTCTAACGTTTCTTTTATATCATTCAATTCTGTTTCACTCAATATTTTATCGGCATATTCTAAGAAAATCCCGTACGCAGATAATTTCTTATGTTTGGTTACAAATATCCCGCGTTGACTCTCGATGACAGATTTGAGTTTACTTATGTATAGATTCACTTTGCACTTTTCAACGTAACATATCTTTTCAAATTTAGTGTTCATGAAGCGTTCATACATGGCGAAGGTGTTGGCGTTCAGATCCCACTTCGCGTTGTACGCCGCATCTTTCATCTCGCTATGGAAATAATCAGCAAATATTTTTAAATGTAGCGGCGTCGACATCACATCGATCGCGTTCAAATAGTTCATGTAACCCTTGTATTCTTCATAAACGTTTTTAGAGGACACGGTCCATGAGCTGTGCATCCACGCCTTTATATATTGCTTCATTTCGTTTCTGAAGTATTGCGCCGCGCTGAAGTACACCGTATGCATGGGTATCCTGAGACACTTCGACGCTCTCCAGTTGTAAGACCGAGCCATGAATGCAATGAAATCATTTACTTTGTCTCCCAATTCGCTTATATTAATTTTTGCTTTAAGAAATCTTTCTAAATATATTTCTTGTTCTCTGTAAGACAGGGGCTGCAGTTGATAAGAATCTCCGAACTTTTGTTCTAAGCTATCCAATACTTCGTTGTAGGTGCGACTGGTGATCCATATTCGATGTTCGCCAGGACGGTAACCTTTGAGAACATTAAGAAATTGTATCACTACAGTTTTATAATCTGAATATACATCTTCGAACCCGTCGAAAAGGAATATCACTTTGCGACTGTTACAGAAATGCAAAAACATATGTATTTCAAATATAATTGCTTCATTGAGTTCTGTATTATCATCTAGACGTACACCTTCGTCTACCACCAGACGTATTTTACCTATATTTAGCACTTTATTTTCATTTTTATCAACTAAAGCGATACAAATAAATCTCAATGCTTCCAATATATCGATGTGCACATTACTTTTCTTCAATCTTTCCTGCCACATACCGAAAGTACTCGAAAAATCAACTAAGTTTATTCGCACTATCCATGCTTCTGGCACGCGCGCCTTCGTCTTCAATGACAAGTGCGTGAGTAGAGAAGACTTGCCCATTCCGGGCATCGCTGTTATAAGCACGGTATGATCATCTATATCGAAAAATGTCTCCAGATTTATTGACCGATCTCCTTTCCTTGTGACGTTTCTGCTGATGTATAATTGTTTTATCTCGTCATACTTCGGGTCAGAGAGTGGCTCTCCGATCTGTATGTAGTCCCCGTTTATTATTTTATTCATTTGTTCCCCTTTGACGTATACCTTAGAGTCGTCATCTAATAGCACATTCACACTCACTTCATGGCCCTGAAATATAACATTTGTATTTTCAAAGATAGTCTCTTGTGATTCTTGTGTCAAATCCAATAAATTGTTTTCATCATGTACAGTTTCTATTTGAAAACTGTCCAAAATCTTTCTCAAGTCTCGAGCCGATTTATCGTTCGTTACCACGATTCGTTTATTCCCATCTAATATCAATAGGATGTCTTTGATACCCTTGTATGTTTTTGAAACGCGTGAGAAGCTATTGCACATTACAATAAAGGTGTTGTCTTTCACACTCAGCAATTCATCATCAAATTGCTTACGATCGTTACCAGGCAGTCCTAAAACGTAATTTAGATCCATTAATATATAATCTGTGTCCGTAAAATATTGTGAGTACTTTGCAACACTGTAATCGATCATTTCTGAAACTATTATAGTTATCTTTAAACTCGACTTGTCAAATTTCAATGAATCAACAGCATTTTTGGTAAATTTGAAACCGTTGCTTGTGATTCTATTTTTGTTTAACGCGTTTGTGATACTCAGAGGGGGTTTCCCTATAAAACCTTTCATGGCGTTTTCATAAAAAAGACTTTCCTTTGTCAAATACTGCGCATATTGTTTTGTCATCCACCACTTTTGTACCTCGTCGTGGTATTTCAAATAAATGGCATCCGATTTGAATTGAGAGTTACATTGGTCTCTTTCATTTTGAAACTCATTGATCTCTATCTTTAAACTGTTTTCCACGCCGATATGTGTGGCTTGACCTGTACAAAATAAAAATTTACATCTAAAATCGTTGATCAACTCAGTGTCGTATTCATCGCCTTGAAATAAAAGTTTCGGGAAGTGCTGCACTCTCACGTTGAATCTATAATTTTCTAATCCTGCGACATCTATTTGTTCGAACAGGCTTTTGGCGTGACCGTTCAATTCACCATTTTCGAACTTAAGCAGTTTGGTTTCTTCATCCAATACTAACAGATTACCGACAGCACTAGCGATACCTCCGTTTATATCTAACATTTTTTTATCAGGGAACGTTTCGTCTACGTTTACTATCCAAAGATTTGGATTAACATCGCATCGTTCTGCTTCATTTAACAATTCTGTAATTTTTTTCGCCATGTGTTTTAATCTCCTTTCTTTTCTGACCGTTAAATCAATATTACCAAACGCCTGCGGCAGCTTGAATTCAGCGCGGGATGTCATGTTCCTACCGGCTATGTCCACTGCGCGCGCAACTGACGCCTGTGAGACATTGACTCTTTCCAGTCGTTCTTTTAACTGAACGTCTCGATTTTTATCAATAAATTCCAACTTATCATTGTTATATGTGATGACACCACCAATCAATTTGCTTATTATGAGATCGGACGGGTCTTCGAACAATTGGCGCAACAGACCACTCGTAGTCTCGTCGTTTGGCTTATTATCTTTAAGCATCTCAGCGAATAGACTGTCTTTCAGCAGGAGTAGATGCTCATCATTAGTGTCAAAAAAATCTGATTTAAAATGCCCGATACGATGTTTCTCTATACTCTCAATGTCTTCCTGTTGTGAGTCGGTAATGTCGAATACGTTTTGCGCTAAAATCACGTGATATTTATAAATCAGCTCCTCATTCATAATTTTGTCATAGTTGTCCCCATTATTTTTCACTATGTTCGCTACGATTGCACCTATCTTTTTGATTTTATCACTCAAGACCATTTTATACAATAGTTCAACATCTTCATCTGAATACGAAATCAGAAAAGCATCATCACCTGTACCTATTACATCATTGATTTTTTTAATAAAACCGTTTTCTACGAAATATTTTTCTAAATCGTCTGTCATGGTTGTGTAATAAATAAATGCACATTCAACAGCGTCGTATGTTCCCTCGAAGAAGGCGTCACCGTCTTTCTTCTTTGCATCGAATTTACTCCTTATTTTTAAATAACTATCGAAGTATCTCGGCAGGTCGATACTGTTGGCCGCGAGACGTTTTTTCATATCATCTCTATGCTTGGCTTGTATAAACACTGCGATGGGTTTATCAACACCTTCCATTTTGAATCTAAAGCAGATGTCGTCAATATCGCCAAGTCCGTCCACGTTCGTGCCTAAATAGAACTCTGCGATGTCGTCATCCTTCAGTGCTCGGAATAATAATAAACTTAATAATTTCGACTCGTATAGTTGTCCGGCGACTGCTGAAGTTCCTGCTCGTTTCTTGTGGAGTAGATTGCTCATATTGATTCCTATTTTTTGTCGTCTGTCTTTTGAGTGAGGTTTAATTGCGTATAGCCTTGTAATCTTCCTTTGTGTCCTTTCCTTTTTTAAGTTAATGTGCTACCCGAAGTGTACAGAGGGACAGCTTCTAGTGTCGCCGTGTCTGTGTTTGCTGGGGCTTACAATCAACAGTGCTATCTCTCCAGGTACTGTCTGGTCTGCTCCCGGCAGAGGCTCGTGAGGGCTCTCTCCTGAAATTAACAGAAATATCTGCTTGAAATCAGTTCTAGCCCAAACTCGCAAGGTCTTGAATTCGGATCCCAAAGACAGTCTTGGCATCTGCTATCTCAGTAATACTCAGATGGTCAGACGAAGTGTTTGTTTATTTTAGGAATTCTCGGTTATTTTTAGTTTACTATGCTTTATTACGTCATCCAAGTAATAATGGCGGTCCTTTTTGCATTCTACGTAGGTGCCCCGTGTATATTTCGCCTTCGATACAGTTTCAAACTTCGATAAAAAATATATCTTATCTATGGCCGCGCAATAATGTACATACCTACTTAGTTAGATAAGTAAAACACTATTTTCCTGTTTACATTCGTGGCCCGCGGCGGAGGTATAATGATAATGCAATGTATTATTCGACCTAATAATAAAATTAAAATATGTTTTCATTATCAAAGGAGCACAAGTTTTGGAAATCGAAACACAAATGACAACATCACTTTTCCACTTCCCGCCAAAAAGACAGGGACAACTTTTTCTGAACTCAGGATTAAAAATCGGACCTTGGTCTTTCGGATTAAATAAAAAAACTTTCTACTAGGCTGTACTTACGATAACATTCGGGTCGAAAACCTCCAGCTTTTTTGTAGTCGCTTACTATAAATAAGTTTCAAGCTTTAAATGAATACAAACCTTATTTAATAAATTTATTAATAGGCAGTATGGGGCCTCCATTTTGATTTTCGAAGTGGATAATCACATTTTGGTTTTTGTTGCTTGACACTGGCTAAATAACTATTAATTTGGATATTTTTAGACAAAAGAACCTGTAAGTAATGTATTCTATTTAACTTACTTGGTATTTGTTTTAATATTTTATGTTTCCTGTAAGCTAGGGCGTGGACTCACTTGCACGTGTCAACATATAACTATTTAATCTGTGCTTGAACGTTCTCACTCAGCGCACAACTTGCTTCAATGAACGAATGAACGAATTACAGTCCTTGAGTCCGTTTTAATTTAATTTCATTTTTTTTTCTGTTTTAATGTAAATCTATTTAAATAAATTACTGAAGCAATAAAACTGGATTCATCCTACAATTATTAAATATTGAATTTTTGACTGTGGCGCGGGACTTCTTTCGTGAAACAGACTACACTAGGAGCAAGAATGAATGGAGAGAATATTCTTATTGTAGCGTGTCCATTTTTTGCTAGAAGAATGTATAGATAGATAGATAACTCTTTATTAATCCACCACTAGAAAACAAACATTTATAATAAAAAGAATATAATATGAAAGATTTCTTTTTTATTTTTTGTTTTGAAACTTTGTTATTTAAGATAATATTAGCCAATAAAGACATATAAAATGATAATTCCATTTTATTTACCTTCTTTAGTTGTTTTGATGGACAAAACACAGCACAACACGATATAATTCCACTTTAAAGAATATTTAGTCAGAAATGCGGCAACTTATTATCGTTGCGGCCTGTCAGTTTCATACAGTGGTTGCTGTCAGATGTACTGAAGTACTCGAAATTTCGTGTAGTATCAGTTGCCGCATTTTATTAGTGCGCATGCTCCATCTAGTTGGAGCACCCTCGCGGAAACTAAAATTAATCTATGGTCATAATACTCAACATTGACTATGTAACAAAGATATTATTTTGTTTTTTTTTGTCTTCGATGTTAGATTTTGTTTTTTGTTATTTTTTTTTTTATTTCGAACTATTCACTTTCAACCTGCATTTATAAATTTTATTGGCCAGTACTTTTTTAAGGAGTTTATACAATATGTTAAAAAAAATATTTTTATTTTTTATTTTTCAATTTTTTATTTTTTTTCATTTTTTTAGCATAGTATATAACCCACTGCTGGGCAAAGGCCTCTCATATTTTTTTGTAATACAAAACCCCGTTTACATAATTTTTTTTTTTTTCATATAATGACGTCATTACATACTTTGTGGTCTGAGGTGACGCCACACGATCTAACATAATTACTTCCGATAACGGTGTTGTCATATTTTTAAAATTAGCTACATTTTGTGGGATAAGGGCAAAAAAAATGGCACTTTAAATGTTCATTAATACGTTTACTATCATGTTTTTTTTTTTATTATTTTATTTGGTCATGTGATTGGGGAACCTAATTACCGGTTTCGGCTCGGACAGGGTATTCTTAACATGTTGTATACTTAGTTAGCTTGTTCCCTAGACTTCGTTTAGCGTACTTCTGTACATTTTAAGTTTCAAGCACAATTTTGTTATGACAGCAGGGACGACATGATCGTACGGGTCCGTTCATCCCATCTATTAGAGGTGAGTCGTATTTACAAGAACAGGTGCGAAGACTAGGTATTTTACGAGACTAGGTGGCACCTATTCCAATTTTGACAGTACTTAGTCCACCTAGTATTAGCGCTCAACACGTCCGCTGACGCACCAAGTACCAAGTACCGTACCGTACTGCGAGAGCGTGACGACGCAATCAATATATTATGGAATAATTTAAATCTAAACAAGTTTGTTTACATAATTATTATGGAGAATGACATATTGTAAGCAGTAGCGACATCTGAAGTGAGCAAAAGGCAGTTTTGTCCCCATTTTGATCTCATGTATCGAGTCCTATTATGGATCTAAGGACTTAGTACGCGAACCATAGCCGATAAGTACTTGAGAATAGGTGGACTAGTTGGACCAGGTGTTTGGATCACGTATTTTTAAATACTAGGTATAGGTGCACCTAGTCCCAAATTTACCTAGTACAACCCATCTCTACCATCTATAGTCAACTTGTCTGGCCCATAGACAAAAAAAAATATCTGCACGCTTAGCATGAAAAATGTAGACTTATATGTCGCGCGACTCCTTAAACCATCTCTTCTCTTCCGACTGTGTCGCGACCTAAAGCATGAACTGACAGGAAGACAGCGAGTCTACCGTCGGTAGAGTCTTATCTACCGAAGAGTAATCTGTCTTGCCGTTATAAAAAAACATTTATTTTTAAATATGGTAAGACCGAAACGATCTTCTAATCGCAGTTGCCAAGTTTGGGTACGGCACTAAATCATTCATTCTTTGTTCACTTCATTCGGTCAATACAGATCTCACCGTGCGTTTCCACTGCGCAATAACATTTTGTCACAACATATTGTTGTCTCTATTTAATGACAGCAAAAAAATAGAGACAGCAATATGTTGTGTCAACATGTTTTTGTGCAGTGGAAACGCACGGTAAAACTGACAGTGATGTTTGGCAGATTTGATATTTGTAAACAAACACAACAAACGCCGCTAAAACTAAATATTTTTATGTTTTGTGTGATTTTGTGGAAAAATGAATACGAGAAAAGGGTAAGTGCATTTTGTCTATATAAGTACATAAGACTGAGGATAGGGTAAGTTGTAAATATATGTATTTGATGTTAGAATCTTCAGTCGCTTAACATAAAAAGTTCTCGATCTAAGAAAAGCTAACACAAAGTTTAATTTCAGGGTTAAAACTAGTAGGAGTAGCCTGAAGCAGGTGCAGATGTTGGTCTCCTATATGCAGGCCAACACTGCTTTTGCCAATGGGAATTTTAGTGGGCCCATGGGCCAGCGGTCCGGGCCGAGCAATGGGAGCAGCTGAGAGAATTATTACGTAAGTACTTATTATACATTAGATTATAATGTAAACTACTACCTCATAGACAGTTGTAATTATTAATCGGTAAACAATCGAAGGTTAAGCAACACTCGGCAACGCTTTTACAATTGAGTGCTAATAGAACTGAGTGTCTCTGTGCTCCTGTACTTGCGCACACACTTGTGCATTATAATATCTTCTGCACAGATGACTAGTGTCCGTTGAGATTGGTCACCGAGGCCCCAATTCGGTTAAGAGGACTACTATTACTAAAAGAATACCTACTGTGCTCTTAATGGATTTGTTCCTAAGTAATTAATATAAGTGAGGAGGACGAGGAGGACGGTGAGGGAAAACATCGTGAGGAAACCTACCTATCCCTCGGGATAAGGTAATAGTCAGTTCCTGTATACACGGCGACAAGGTTCACCACCTGTCACGTTGGGTTCCGACTATCTGGTGAAACGTGGGCTTTGAGTTGGTTAATACCTCCACAATGTGGTGGTGTATGGCCACTCAAGCCTCTGACTACCCCCGAATGGGGATAAAAGTCGTGACGTTATATTTATATTTTAATTAATATAAGTGAACCTTCATGCCTGAATTCCCAGAATCCGAAGGAAGCTAGGAGCAAGCAAATGAGTTTTGCAGTGCACCCATATTCCGTCGATGGTATTTTGGCCCTAATGTAAAAGGGTGCGAGCTTATTGCCATTATACAAGGCACAATTCCCTACCCCTACGAATCCCTCTTAATCTGGGAGGAATCAGGGCATATTTCACCACACTGGCTGAAAAATATATAATTGCCAATATTTTTTTCACAAATAAGGCGGTCAACAAGCCTTCGGCCCGCCTGATGTTAAGCAGGTATTGTAGGCGTAGGTTGATAGGGGAGCGGAATAGTGGAAAGGGAAGGGAGGATAATTAATAATGTTTGAAATATCTTTTGCAGGATGTAGCAAAACAACTGCGCTTAAAAATAGTATTGCTGCTGCTGAAGCTCCGAGTCACCGAAAAAACAGGTAAATAAATTGATATCAATTTGTTTGTAAAATTTGAAAACTTTAATAAAATAAAAATAAAATCAAATAATTATCCAAAATATTGTTGCACTATAGCATTACGTTTATTGTCCGCCACAAGTTTTGAGTTTCCGTTCCGATCTGCGATATTTCCATGAGTTCCATGGGTACTCTGGAAATTATAAACATTTTACTTAAAAGTATGATGCTAAGCCTAAAAATAAGAATGTGATAATTTGAAAATTACATGTACCTATAATGTCGCATTATGTTGTATACCTATAGTACAGCATGCATAAACTACTTGAATTGATTTTTCGGCGGAGTAGTGCAAACTCCTATCTATTCCCAAACTCCGAAAGGTCCACTTCAAGTAGCCGTTCGTTCTCTCAATTAAATTTCTGGTTTGGCAATGCCACTCCGTGTATCTAAATTGAGGGGTGTCCCGAGGTGCATTCCTAATTGGAGTCATCAGCCATGGCTCCAAGGCATAGCCAGAATCGCCTGAAAATTTAAATAATAATAATTTGTTTATTTTTTATAAATTTTTTGTTGCAGGTTACGCAGTGAACGATTAATAATTAAGTTTTAATTTGTTATTTATACAAAGTGTTTTTATTTTTTATGAGTTTATTATATAAGTTTTAGTAAGAAGATCTTGTAAATGTACCTATTGTAATTTACCTACTCAAAGCTTATTTATTGTTTGTTAGTATGAGAGTAAAAGCCTGCCGCACTCAGAGACGTCTCGTCTAAAAAGAGTGGTTTGTGGGGATTGATCCTTATTACATTTCATTAATAAACTGTTTCAGAATCATCAGAACAATCCTACTAAATAAATAAATGAATAACTGATTAAACTTACTTTTTTTGTTTGTAAATACATACATAATTACACCCATACTCGGGACATGAAGACATTTTCATGCACACAAATGCATGTCCCGGGTAGGAATCGAACCTACAATCTGCAGCGTGAAAGGAGGAATCTAAACCAGCCACGCCAACCGTCAATTAAACTTAATAGGTAAATTAAGTTAATTATAAAAGAAATAAGTAACTATAGAACACATCTCACCAAGCAGATAATAATTGCCGATTCGGCTGTTGTACAGTCTGCGCATCTCCTCTTTTATCGTTGAATTATTAAATAAAAATAGGTCGTGTGTTCGACCCGGATAGTTGGCGTTGCAATTCAGGATTCGACAGTCTGAGTCCGCAATCAAGAATATAATTGGGATTAAGTGTAATTAATGTAATCTAGCAGGTAGGCAGTAGTAGCAGTATTAGCTCTGTGGAGGAACGCCAGCTTATACCTAGGGTAAGTAAATTTTGCTCTTGGCCAATAGAGCGCTGGTAGTGGCCAGTCATCAATATTTTGATGGATTTAAGAATCTGCAAGTAAATAGAAAAAAATTAAGTAACTTGAAATAAATTACATACCTAACATAAAATGAAATATCTTTTGACGTTTAGTAGGTAGGTAACTATACTTATTATTAAATGACCATGTAGCGTACCTACCTCAATGATCACAGGATATCCCGCTGAATTTTTGGGGGTAAGATCCCCTTCGAGCTCCGAGCAAAGGTACCTACTCCACCATTTCCTTGCTTATTTTAAAGATTTGGCAGAACTCTTGCTCTGGGAGCTCGAAGGGGTCGCAGAGTTCCCGCACTTGCCGTCTGTGCCGCTTGCGGGCTAATTTCTCTTCATTTAGAGATAATAAATGATTTCGATACAATCGAGCCACTTTTAGTTTGCCGCGTTTGCCGCTTTTTTATTTTCTTAAGCCAGTAAAACAAAAAATCACCACGTTAACTAGGTATTTTGCCAGTGTTAAGTATTTAATAGCAATAAAAAATTCAATATGATAGCATAAGCACCTAAAACATTAAAAACACCGTTCATTTTGGATAAAAAGTCGAGTCATATTCAAACTAACTCTTAATCGCGGCCTACAACAGTGGTAGACATATATCTCTACCCCGAGCTGTCAAAAATAGAGATACATTGGCGGTCATGTTATGGCCGGTAGACTATAGTCTTCAACTGATATTAAGTCGCACCCTAGTCGCTTGACGCGCGGTGTTCGTGCTAGGGCCTGTAGACATAGCCCGCTGTGACGTCATTTGCGCGATTGTATGTGACAGTTAGGCGCGAAATAGCGCTTGTCTTCGGGTTCATGCTAAGCGTGCTGGCCCGCAGAGAGCGTCGAGTAGCGATGCAAAACTGTGGAATATGAGATTTCTCTAAGGTATTTAATATTCTAGGCTTCTCACGATAGGTTAAGTTGGTGGCACTAAAAAAAATTAAGTCTATGGGTACCCCTGTTCCTTTTATCATTCGGTACATTCGGACCAAACTGATAACGATAAGGGATATGCGTAATAATAACATCGCCTGGGTACGTTAGTGATAGCAACACAGAAATACTAATTAATAAAATTATAGCAAATCAAATGAAAGAAACATGACTGTAAATACTTTGTTCTCCTCGTAGACATCGCATGAGAATTCTGATAGTGAATAAGTAAAATGCTATACCCTGCTCAAAGATGTATGAACCTTTAGATGCGACTCATCGCGCTTATTTTGGCAACATTCATGCAAGGTAACTACCTGACATCCACTTAGTCACACGCCACCCAGCGTCGCGGGTGCACGCGCGCGCGTCAATGATTATGATTTTTTTAAAGGACTGCGGTGGAAAAAAAGCGTACGGCCTGCCTGATGTTAAACAGTTACCGTAGCTGATGCTTGCAATACCAAAACCATTGCTCGCACATTGCCGACCTGAAGGGGAGTGAAGGGGGTGGGAAGGGGGAGATGGGCTTTCGGCGCTCTCACTCATCGTACGCAGCTGTAAAAGCTGATTTACGCCGATCTTTTGTAAGAGGGTGGTACTACCCCAGTCAAGTCAGCCCGTATGTGAGCTGTAGTCAATTGGATACAGCTTGGCTCTACCACCTTGTAGCTGATAACGCTACAATGTATATTTATCTCTTTCTAACAACAGGTCTGGCGTAGGTTGTATTCTTATTCTTGTTGTAGGCTTGTATTCATTGAAATGTAGGTATATTTTAATGTCTTAGGCCCGTATTAATAAATGCATCTCAAAGTTGAGATCGAACTTAAGATGCTGTTTTTGACAGATGTTCCATACATTAAACGTCAAACCTACGTTATTAATACGGGCCTTAGAGTACGTCAGGTCTATAATATAAAACTTCGTTGACCTTGCTAGGTATATCGGTTGCCGGCCGGCCCCGCCAGTCATAATAATTTTATATCCTTATGTAGTCTATAAGCGAACGGCCTCGGTGTCGGCTGTGCGCGATGTCACCGATATTCTGTGTTACAAAACTTAAATAAATACTATGAAGTTAAATAATAATAGTTAAAAAGAACCTCGGTTTTAGTCTTGATTAAAAACTTCGATTTACATTCACCAAATAGTTTTTATTCCATAAAAATCTGGGTTTTTATGGGCACGGTGAAAAAAATTAATATTTATGGCTTGTCGGGAAATTTCCAAAAAGTTAAATGTGGTCAATAAAATTCATGTGAAGCAATGTTTTATGTTACTAGTACAAAATAGTCACGCTATGCATAAAAATAAAATAGATAGGTATATGCCTACCGAAATATGTACCTACCTTCGTAACTAATATTATTTTCTTTTATCAAAAAAGTAAAGAAAAATGACAGAAACAGGTAGCTTTTCATTGAAAAAAAAATCGATGCCATTAGAACTGTGAAAAATAATTTAAAATATTTTTTTGTGATAAACGGCATTTGAAGATTTTTTGTGGAAAGTGGCCTGTTAGTTTCATGTATTTCTTTTTATTAAAAGAGATTAACATATTTAAATTAACTAAAAAATAAACCATCTTTTCTATGTTCTCTGTTGAGGTGTTAGAATTAGTAACTATAGTTATTATTTTATTAATAACAAAATCAAACGCGTGCTAATGCTAGCAGGATTATGGCCTTAATCTCCTTTGTATTTGCCCAATAGTGGACAAAAGGTAGACACAATAATCTATGGTGTTGTTACTGGTAAGTTCAATGACCGACAATGGGAATTGAATTATGAATTAGCCATTTTCTAGGTACTTCCCTAGAGACTGAAACAATTATGTCGCACGCTTGACTGTGGTCGAACGAAATATTAAATAATAAATTAGCTTGCATACCTAGTGCATTGTCCCCTGCCTTGGTTAAAAAGAAAATTATGTACCAAGAAGTTTAAAACGCCTGTACTTTCTCCATCGTTAAAAAAAAACTCGATGAGACCTATGGTTTAAAGAGTTATTTTCGCGGGAAACCAAAACTTTTTTTTGTATTTTTTTTTATTATAAATACTACGAAAGAGATATAGATTTATAGTATTTCAAGGTAAATATGGACAAACGAACAAACTTGTTGTCAAGAATAGCGACTTACATATTATTATTCGTGAATTTGATTATAATGGTGAGTGAACTTTAAATAGGTATTAATTGTTTTAAAGTTAGGTGGTCTACAAAGTAATTGTGCCATTTAATTGGGTACCAAGAAAGAGGGAGACATGACTGTCAAACATAGTCTGTTCTACCAAACCGAGTCCATGGACACAGTACGACTCAGTCGCTCGCGGGAAATAATGTTGAAAGCATGTATACCATACACTTGGTGTAGTCTGGTGATATTTCGTTATAGTCTATCTCAAAGTTGAGATCGATCTAAAGATGCAGTTTTGACGTTTAATGTATGGAACATCTGTCAAAAGTAGCATCTCAAGTTCGATCTCAATCCTGAGATCGATTTATGAATACGAACGTTACTGAAGTGTTTGACCCTAAGGGCTTCCGCAGACTAGCTACTTTTAGCATCGGCGACCGGCGATTTTGTGACGTATCGATGCTGCGTCGCGTTTCTTCGAGAGCGAATGAGCGAGACGCAGCATCAAAATCGCCGATCGCCGATGCTAAAAGTAGCTAGTCTGCGGAGGCCCTAATTAGGTACGCTGTCCTTGGATTTCTTGACCTTCAAGGGTTTGACCTTGGTGTTTATAATCCAGGTCAACACTAAAACGAGTTAACTAGATTATTACCTTGATAAAGTAAATACCTATCGCTAGACTTGCACACCAACTGTATGATCCCAAACTAAGCAACGCCTGTACTATGGCTACCATACAATGGACTGGGAGCGATCCCAGTGACACCCAGACCAGGGCAAATACAAAAAGAAAAAAAAAAGAAAAAAAACGTCACGACTTTTATCCCCATTCGGGGGAGGTCAGAGGCTTGAGTGGCCATACACCACCACATTGTGGAGGTATTAACCAACTCAAAGCCCACGTTTCACCAGATAGTCAGAACCCAACGTGACAGGTGGTGAACCTCGTCGCCGTGTATACAGGAACTGACTATTACCTAATCCCGAGGGATAGGTAGGTTTCCTCACGATGTTTTCCCTCACCGTCAGCGAACTGTAAATTATGAGATGAAAATTCATCCATTGATGCATGCCCCACCGGGGATCGAACTTGGGACCTTCTGATTACTAGCCCAAAGTGTTCGCCCCTAGGCTACAGTCGAATCGACCCCGCAACCACCCGATGCCGTGAGCCTAACGGCCTAGTTGGCCCGGCGGTGATCGGCTTGAACTCGAATATGACCATTTCGTATCGCCTCTCGTTGGGCGTGCTGTACTATTTATATTTATTATTACTACACAACCAAGCCAACTAGGAACTCGGATGGAATGCGGTTTCCCCGCCCGTCACACCTCCCGCACACCGCCTTGCGGTGCGGGTGACGTCACATTTAGGGCCATAACACACCGCGTAGCCATGACGACGTGGCCAGCTGAGCAGAGTTGGGCAAAATTTAATTGCAAATTGCATGGGGTGTCACAATTAACAATGAATTTTGATTTTCAATCGCGAACAAATCGCAGTTAATTGTTAATCGTGACATCACCTGCAATGTGCAATTAATTAATTGCAATTAAATTTTGCCCAACTCTGCAGCTGAGTAGCCAACTAATTCGTATTGAAATATATATCAGGTATCACATCTGGCGACGGACTGGCAACGTCGCCAGTCCGTCGCCAGGTATATTAACTGTCTTTGGCTACGGGGCGACGTCGCCGGCCACGTATCCAAACAATTTCTATTGTCTGACGACGTCGCCAGTCCGTCGCCAGTGTGATACCTGTCATACATTTCAATACGAATTAGTTGGATGCGTGGCTGGCGACGTCGCCATGGCGGTGTGTTAGGGACACCGCAGACTTGCTACTTTTAGCATCGGCGATCGGCGATTTAGTCGCTCTTAGCATCAGAGCAGTCGCTGCGTCCGACCGCAGAGAGTCGCCAAAACGCAAATTGCCGATCGCCGATGCTAAAAGTAGCAAGTCTGCGGTGGCCCTTATGGCCCTTATCAGGTTCCTAGTTGGCTTGGTGTTATAGTATTTCTATTCCATTTCCAGGTATCCTGTGCAGTAATATTCGGCTGTAGTCTTTGGATGATATGTTCTCCCGTCACTCTGTCTTCAGCCGTCAACGCTACCCAAAGCCTCAGACTACAGGTAAGGTTTATTGGCAGAGCTAAACTGTAGACAATACTGCAGCTCATATACGGGCTGGCTCGGGTAGTATCTCACAGAAGATCGGCGTAAAGTAGCTAAAACAAATGCGTTTCGTACGATGAGCGCGATGCCTTTGGTATTGCAAGCATCTATAGACTACGGTAACTGCTTAACATCATGCGGGCCGTAAGCTTGTTTTACTCATTTGTCCCATAAAAAAATGTAGACAATTATAAAAAAATTGAAAAAAAAATCTGTAGACAATTATTATTGACTACAGCTCACATAATATTATTCACCCGGAGTCTGGGTGTATATGTATATTAAGTATGTATTTACAAATAAAAAAGTAAGTTTAAAAACTAAAACCCGACTACTGAAAAATCGCGCTCTAAAAAGTATGAAACAAGAAAATATTCTCATCTAGAGGATAGCCGTGGTCCGTGTAGGTCCTTTAGGGCCAAATGGCATATGAAAACGGACCACGGCTATCCTCTAGATGAGAATATTTTCTTGTTTCATACTTTTTAGAGCGCGATTTTTCAGTAGTCGGGTTTTAGTTTTTAAACTTACTTTTTATTTAATTATTTTGGAGTTATAGGTAACAATATATATATTTTTGAAATGTGCTCATCAAGCTCTTTCATTTGATACCCCACACGGAATTATTAAAAAATGTTTTTTTTTTAGTTCATGACATTATGTCCTCTAGAGGGCGCCATATGCAATTTTATGTGACGTCACATAGCCTATAACCAGCGCGCCACTAAGCCGCTTCTAACGATACATCATTTGTCAAATTACGACAAGTAGTTTGGAAGTTAGGTGGGAACAGACGCACATACATACATACATACATACATACATACATACATACATACATACATACATACATACATACATACATACATACATACATACATACATACATACCGGTCAAAATCATAACCCTCCGCCGTAGTCGGGTAAAAAAGTAGTATATGTAGTAATATCAGTTATCTGGTTTCCATAGTACAAGCTCTGCTTAGTTTGGGATCAGGTAGCCGTGTGTAAAAAATGTCCCAGGATATTATTATTATTATTATTATTTATTATTATTATTTTAAAACTCTTTCGTCCACTCTGGCTTAACCCGGACCTTTGGAAGGCTTGCGTGGGGACATGGGTCCAACACGTAGAGGCCCCTAGAGATAAATAAATATTATTATAGAAATGAAAATGAAATGTAACGTCACGTTTTATCCCCATTCGGGGGTAGTCAGAGGCTTGAGTGGCCATACACCACCACATTGTGGATGTATTAACCAACTCAAAGCCCACGTTTCACCAGATAGTCAGAACCCAACGTGACAGGTGGTGAACCTTGTCGCCGTATACAGGAACTGACTATTACCTAATCCCGAGGGATAGGTAGGTTTCCTCACGATGTTTATTATAGCTCCGGTATAATTATTATTCCAATATCCGTACCGAGATCCGAAATTTCATATCCATGAGATTCCTACGTCACACTGACTGACAACGCGGTCGTACCACCCCGCGATACGCGCGTTTATTGAATAGTTACCTACTGCCATATCACGTGGCTCACTATCTACATAAACAAAATTAAAGTGTCTGTTTTCTTGTCTTGTCTTCTTGGTATTGCAAGCATCTATAGGCTACGGTAACTGCTTCATCAGGCGGGCCGTATGCTTGTTTGCTTGCCACCGTAACAAATAAAAAAACCAAGTGCGTATCGGACTCGCACATAAAGGGTTCCGTACCACCGTAGAATAAAAACCTCGTAATACACGTAATAATATCAAGTTTCTTGTATGGGGACGCTTATTATTATTTTTTTTGTTGTTGTAGCGGCAACAGAAATACCTACACATTCTGTGAAAATTTCAACTCTCTACCTATTACGGTTCGTGAGATTTAGCTTGCTGACAGACGGACGGACAGTGCAGGCTTAGTAATAGGGTCCCGTTGGCACCCTTTGGATACGGAACCCTAAAAACCTGCCCACAAGCCCGGTGCACTCAATACCGGGTAATTGAGCTCTGACCCAGATATCCGGATAATTAGCGATGTTATCCGGGTAGCGTGCGTCATGGGAGGTGAATTATCATTTATAGTAACTCATGACAATTGTATCATTTTCCATGTCAATATTATATTAATGGTTTAATGGCTGCGAGCGCGGCCGATATGCTCGGAAATTCCTAGGGCAATATTCTATTTTTTTTAACTCTATCCATCTATCCACTTAAAACTAATATACCAACCATCCACCCATAAATCTTCTTCTTAGGGCCACACACACACACACACACACACACACACACACACAGATACGCCATGACGACGTCGCCGTCGCCGGCTACGTATCCAAACAATTTGTATTGATGGCGACGTCGCCAATCCGTCGGCAGGTCCGTACCTCACATACATTTCAATACGAATTAGTTGGCTACGGTGGCTGGCGACGTCGCCATGGCATCCCGCTGTGTTATGGTCGTATGGTTAGTAGCCAATTTGGTAGTTGTTCAAGCCACCTGAAGGCCTCTGAAAAGTCTCAACTACTGCTGTCTAGATGACAACAACCGGGACCGACTTTAAGTGCCCTGCGAAGCACGGAGACGCTCAGTTCAAATGCCACTAAATGCTCACCCATCTCTGACTGACCTGGCCAAGTGCTTAACCTCCGATAGTTTACCAATCAGTGATATAACTATAATGGGTTTCCGTAACAAATTTAGTTGAGAACGCAGATTTATAGAGCTAAAAAATCCATAACATACAGTGCAAAAATTTTTAGTCTACGACAAAAATTAACGATGTGGTGACCAAATTACTAGCGAAGTTCGCGCGCGGTTATTGTGACGTCAGTTGAGCCAAGCGCGCTGTAGCATGCCTACAATCCAACGGTCCCGTATGACGTCACACGCACATGCCGCACATTATATACAATGTGTAAAAAATCGCAACGGATGGACCGATTTCGATGATTTCAAAACTATATTGATAAGAAAGCTTAGTTTTAACTATAGTGTTGGTTATGAGTTGATTTGTTGATCTAATTCTCATTCCACCCTCCCAGACGCTGTTCCTTGAAGGCAATTCCCTGCAAGTCGGGGTGGGCGCGGCTGCAGGCGCCATGTTCATATTCTCCATATCCTTCATGGGGGTCTACGGAGCCATCGCCAGGGCCCCCTTCCAACTGTTCATGGTAAGAAAAAATTATGAAAATATACGTCACGACTTTTATCCCCATTCGGGGGTAATCAGAGGCTTGAGTGGCCATACACCACCACATTGTGCAGGTAATAACCAACTCAAAGCCCACGTTTCATCTGATAGTCAGAACCCAACGTGACAAGTGGTGAACCGTGTCGCTGTGTATACAGGAACTGACTATTACCTAATCCCGAGGGATAGGTAAGTTTCTCATATCATTTCTTTTGATTAAATTCGTGCGGGTTCCAAGACAACTTAGCTTGTCCCCGGGACTCGTCGAGGGTCAAACCTTGGCGTCATCGTTGGACACTGTCGATCCTGGCTTACAGGAGTAACAGTGGTGGGAGTTTGTGGCGGGCCTAGTCCTATTAAAATACGGAAATACCAGGTGAATTTGAAACTATGGGTATCCTTTTAAATGGAGATTCTACACATGATTCAGAATATTTAGGGAATATTAGATAAAAAACCGGCCAAGTGCGTGTCGGACTCGCACACGAAGGGTTCCGTACCGCCGTAAAATAAAAACGTCAAAAATATTAAGTTTTTTGGAGTGAGTTACGTCCGCAGTGTGGTTTTTTCCTGCTGGTCTAATCAAAATTTGAATGATGCAGATAATTAGTGCTCCATCTCGTGTAAATGTGCCGAAAAT
This sequence comes from Drymonia ruficornis, assembly GCA_947859195.1. Lineage (NCBI taxonomy): Eukaryota > Metazoa > Arthropoda > Insecta > Lepidoptera > Notodontidae > Drymonia > Drymonia ruficornis. Next base: position 2,395,885 of record OX401917.1, read on the forward strand.
TTTAAATTTGTGCCTATAGCCGTTTTGGAGTTATTCACGAATATATGATCTTGCTGGCGTAACGTTACCGCAGCAGTGTGGTTTTTTCCTGCTGGTCTAATCAAAACTTGAATGATACAGATAATTAGTGCTCCATGTCGTGTAAATGTGCCGAAAATTTTAAATTTGTGCCCCCTAAGGTTTCAGAGTTATTTCAAATCTTGCTGGCGTAACGTTTTGCGAATTCCTGTATCTCAAAAACTGTTTGGCACACAATCATGATTTTTCGTACACACATTAGTGTTAATTTGTGCCCATTTGTGACAGTTTCATATTTCAATAAATCAGAAAGGTTCGGGTGTTATAATATTTTTCCTAAAAAAACTAAAATAGCTCCTAGCTCTTAAACTGGGAAACCTAGAAACCAAATGTTAGTGCTAGCTTGTATTTCTTATGGATCCTAAGCATTTCTATAATGATCGTAAGCCTACTCCAAGGAATTAACGATTTATTACGATTTTATTGCTATCTCGCGGTGAAATAATTTAAACCCTAAATACACGAGTTTCGTATGTTCCGATTACTTTTATTAATATACAAAAATTAGTGCCCTACTTCAAATATACGTGTACCAAATATCAGCTCTGTAAACCTTATAATTAAAATATTATTAATAAATAACCATCACGAAGCGCTTTCGGTGGTTAACTGACGGAATTGGAATGTATAGAAACAAGCGAACGCTCCGTACTTCAAGCCATCCTATTTCAATTGACAGCGTTGTAATGAGTACAGACGCGTACATAATACTTTGGAGTGTATTTATAAACTATTAAATAAGGTAAATAAATGTATAATCACAGGGTATGCTGAATTTAAATATGTAGGTACCTTCCTTAATATTCCTTTTATGTTTCGTGTAGCTAAATGAGCTTTAACTAATAACACACAACAACAGTAAAAGTATCTTCTTTTATATACTTCTAGAGATAAAAAATCGACGCTTATAAACAGAAATACGACTTTGAAAAATAATATCCATTCTTTAAATCGAAATCATTCACCATCATCGAGATATAAAACGAATGAACACTTATAAATATTAGTATTTTCAACAATTATAAACAAACAAAACATTACTTCATTGACACAACATCAAAATACAAAAATAATGTAGGTACTTACATTAAACAAAAAAAAAAATCTTGATATTAGAAATAATAAAAAAAACTTATGGTAGTAGCACAGTACAAACAGTGAGCGGACGAAGGGGTCTAGACAGGGGGCAAGGGTAGGAAGTCGAGTTTAACCATTACAAAGAAAATATAAAAATAAATATTACTCATTCACTTTTCTACAGAACTGTTAGCACACAGCCAATTTATTGTATACATTTAAGATGGTAGGCGGTATGTATCGGGCGGCCGCATTTTTCAACTCATTTTATTTGGTCGGTTAACCATTGAAAGTTTGTCATGGTGTTTTTTATTAATTATTTTATAATTATAAGGTTTACAGAGCTGATATTTGGTACACGTATATTTGAAGTAGGGCACTAATTTTTGTATATTAATAAAAGTAATCGGAACATACGAAACTCGTGTATTTAGGGTTTAAATTATTTCACCGCGAGATAGCAATAAAATCGTAATAAATCGTAAATTCCTTGGAGTAGGCTTACGATCATTATAGAAATGCTTAGGATCCATAAGAAATACAAGCTAGCACTAACATTTGGTTTCTAGGTTTCCCAGTTTAAGAGCTAGGAGCTATTTTAGTTTTTTTAGGAAAAATATTATAACACCCGAACCTTTCTGATTTATTGAAATATGAAACTGTCACAAATGGGCACAAATTAACACTAATGTGTGTACGAAAAATCATGATTGTGTGCCAAACAGTTTTTGAGATACAGGAATTCGCAAAACGTTACGCCAGCAAGATTTGAAATAACTCTGAAAACTTAGGGGGCACAAATTTAAAATTTTCGGCACATTTACACGACATGGAGCACTAATTATCTGTATCATTCAAATTTTGATTAGACCAGCAGGAAAAAACCACACTGCTGCGGTAACGTTACGCCAGCAAGATCATATATTCGTGAATAACTCCAAAACGGCTATAGGCACAAATTTAAAATTTTCGGCACATTTACACGAGATGGAGCACTAATTATCTGCATCATTCAAATTTTGATTAGACCAGCAGGAAAAAACCACACTGCGGACGTAACTCACTCGTTTTTTGTACCGGGACCCCCCCTTTATTTTTAAATTTTATTTTATTTTTAGTATTTGTTGTTGGAGCGGCAACAGAAATACACATTCTGTGAAAATTTCAAGTCTCTACCTACAACGATTCGTGAGATACAGCCCGCTGTCAGACAGACGGACGGCCAGACAACGCGTTGTCGTCTGTGCCGTGTGAATGTAGCCTGATATAGGGTGATGTTTGTTTCAGTACTCGACGCTAGTGTTCTTACTGATGCTACTGGAATGTGCACTCATATATTACTGCTCATCCAACTTAGTGGAGGTGAGATTATACACTTTTACATTTAACAATGTAGATTGCATTCTGTTCATTTTGATGGTGGCAAATAACCGTACGGCCCGCCTGATGTTAAGCAGTTACTTTACCCTATAGATACTTTCAATACCAAAGGCATTGCTCGCACGTTGCCGACCTGAAGGGGAGTGGGACAGAGGGGTAGGGGAAAGGTGGGGGGGGTGTTGAAAAAAAAAATGAAAAAAAATAATTAAAATATTTATTCAGCACAGCAGTACACACATTATAGGAAAAGAACATTGCGTATAAAAGAAGTAAAATAGATGCGACATAAAGTTTAAGAAAGCTATATTCCCTACAGTGTCAGCCGTGCTGAAAGGCATTTGCTCTCTCACTCATCATACGAAACAGCTGTAATAGCTACTTTACGCCGATGTTCTGTGAGAGGGTGGTACAACCCCGGTCGAGCCAACCCGTATATGAGCTGCAGTCAATTGGCTACAGCTTGGCTCTATCACCTATCTACCAATTTGACTCTTCAAACTACGTTATACGTTACACTTAAAAAACATATTAGGGGGCGTCCATAAATTACGTGAGGCAGGGGGGGGTCGAGCCAAATCTCACCAAATCTCACGTGGGGGAGAGGAGGGGTCCGGGCAAATGACACGTAATTTTTTTTACCGCAAGAAATAGTGTAATATTTCAAGAAAACTGGGTTAAATTAAGTAAAACATGTTTCTCTTTAAAATATGGCTTTAGAAAAATCTCACGTGAGATTAGAGGGGAAGGGAGGGGGGCAAAATCTCACTACATCTCACCAAGGCGGGAGGGGGGGGGGTCGAAAAATCACAAAAATCACCTTACGTAATTTATGGACGCCCCCGTATGTTTGCTCACCAGAAAGGCGTCCAACCGAATGGGGACTGGCCTCATACGACTCGCGTCATCTTCTCGTGCTGTGAACACAAGTGAGTTGAACACGACGCTACACACTTTTAGCGTCAAGAGTCAAGCGTCAAGCGTCAAGAGTCAAGAGTCAAGAGTCAAGCGTCAAGAGTAAATATATCTCAATTCCAAAGTAGACGCTTCGAAAGATTTATTATGTGTGCGAACAAATACTTCACTGTGACAAGTGACAAATAAGCGTACGGCCCGCCTGATGTTAAGCAGTTACCGTAGCCTATAGATACTTGCAATACTATGGTATTGCAAGTATCTATAGGATCCCATCACTAGTGGAACAGAGGGAGAAGAAAGGGGGTGGATAGTCTTCCAGCACTCTCACTCATCATACGAAACGCAGCTGCAATAGCTACATTACGCCGAGCTTCTGTGAGAGGGTGGTATTACCCAGTCCAGCCAGCTCGTAGGGCCCGTATGAGCTACAGTCAATTGGCTACAGCTTGGCTTACCACCAATGACATACTATGACAATATAAGCTGACCTCTCTTTATTATTGGCACCCGCAATTTTAGAGCTCAGCTTATATTGGACATGTTACTATAGCCGTGCGACTGTACCTCCTAATTACAGGCGTGCTTTTTTAATACATTTCTCGCAGTTCCTCATTCACGGAATCGAACCTACGTCCCTGGTCTTGCTGTGATGCTGACTCTGGCAACAACTGCACCATCGCGCTGGCGTTTAAACAGGTAGGAACATCGACCTCATACTCTATAGACGGCTAATACCTGTGGTGATCATTTCGTGGTCGACTAATTAACTCAACACCAACACTACAGTAGCGGCATGCTATGACGGCCCTTTTGACATGTGGGGGGGGAGAAGATGAACCTTATTATAACGGAATAAGAATGGCCGTTTTAGAATGTCAAAAAATTCATCTTATTCCGTTATAATAAGGTTCATCGTCTCCCCCCCCACATGTAAAAACGGCCATCATAGCGTGCCGCTAGTGTAGTGTTATTATAATAAGCTTTCTCATCAATATAAGTTTAAAGTCATCGAAAGCGGTCCATTCGTTGCGATTTTATAACACATTTTATATAATGCGCGTCCGGCACGTGTGACGTCACACGGCCAGATCGGCTTGGAAGGGCGCTGTGCCCGTGCCGCCATGCACTATATTAGCGGCACGTTACGAGGTCCGGTTTGACATGTGGGGGGCGGGGAAGAAATTGAACCTTATTATAACGAAATAAGACTGGCCGTTTTAAAAAAAGAATGTCAAAAAATGAATGCGAAAATGAATCTTATTCCGTTATAATAAGGTTCATCCTTTTCCCCTCACATATGTCAAACCGGCCTTCATAACGTGCCGCTACTTTACGTGATATTTGCCGAGAGATTTGGTGAGATTCGGCTCTACCACCAGCCCCCCCCCCCCCCTAAATACATCACGAAATTAATGGACACCCCCTACAAGGGCTAATATTATTATTATTAGAGTATGTCTCGGGTTTTTCTTGTTTCAGGATTGTAATACATCAATTATAAATTGGCTGAACCGCTACCAAACATCGATATACGTGTGTGTAGTGGTATTACACTTGATATTGTCGTCCTGCTCTCTTATACGGCGGTCGGACGCGTCTCGCTCACACATATAGCCAACGTCGCGTCGCCAAGGCGACGGTAAGTTCCTTTATACTACGTATAATGGCGGCACTATGATGGCCGTTTTGACATGTGGGGGGAGAGGATGAACCTTATTATAACGGAATAAGATTCATTTTCGCATTATTTTTTTGTCATTCTTATATTTTAAAACTGGCATTCTTATTCCGTTATAGTAAGGTTCATTTTCTCCACCCTCCCGTACGTCAAAACGGCCATCATAGCGTACCGCTACTATAACTACTCCACCAAGCCAACTAGGAGCTCGGATGGAATGCGGCTTCCCCGCCCGCACACCCCTTCCCCCCGCACACCGCCACCGCCATTTTGTGCGGGTGACGTCACATTTGACAGGCTCCTAGTTGGCTCGGTGTAGTAGTGTGTGTATAGGGGCGTCCATAAATTACGTGAGGTGTTTTTTTGGGATTTTTCGACCCCCCCCCCCCCCCCCCTCCTCCTCTAATCTCACGTGAGATTTTTCGAAAGCCATATTCTAGTGGAGAAACATGTTTTACTTAATTTAACCCAGTTTTCGAGAAGTTTTACACTGTTTCTTGCGGTAAAAAAAATTACGTGTGATTTTCCGTGACCCCCCTCTCTCCCACGTGAGATTTGGTGAGATTTGGCTCGACCCCGTCCCCCCCTAAATGCACGTAATTTATGGACGCCCCTACCTATGTTGTTAATGGACGCAGCATCCCCAAAGCTAAGGATGTCACGACACGTGTCCCGTGTGTCTCCCGCCGTGCAGCCCAACGACGACGTGGTCATGCTGGTGTTAGGGACTGCCAGGATAGGCTGGCAGGACAGTACCCGCCATTAATATACACTTATACACTAACCCCCTTAGGGCCTCCGCAGACTAGCTACTTTTAGCATCGGCGACCGGCGATTTTGTGACGTATCGATGCTGCGTCGCAACGCGATCGAAAATCGCCGATCGCCGATGCTAAAAGTAGCTAGTCTGCGGAGACCCTAAGACATAGAGATTTTGTCCAGTTTGCAATGGTTTTGAAAAGCTTTTTTAGGAACAAATGTGATTTGTAATTCCACTGCAGGTCGGTAATAACTTTCTATGAATAAGGGGGTAATATTATAAAGAGAAAAGATTTGTATTTTTCTATGTTTGTAATGAGTAAACTACTGAACCGATTTCAAAAATTCTTTCACCATTACGGGCCGGCCACGAGTTCGCGCGACGGCAACGGGCGGCAGCGGTTTTTGCTAAAATGTTGCATCGGCGTCATGCAACATTTTAGCAAAAAACGCTGCCTCCGTTAGAATGCTACGTTATCCCTGAGTAACATAGGCTATATTTTTTGGGATCCGGGATATCCGGGATATCCGGGATACGGGATCCGGGATACGAGATCCGGGATACGAGATCCGGGATATGGGATCCGAGATCCGGTAAAAATGGGAAACGGGATCCGAGATACGGGACCCGGGATCCGGGATTTATATTCTTCGCGGACGAAGTTGCGGGGAAAATCTAGTAAATAAATATACCTATGTACATGGTGTTAGGCAAATGAGGTCATTTAGGCCCGTATTAATAAATCGATCTCAAAGTTAAGATCGATCTTAAGATGAAGTTTTGACGTTTAATGAAACATCTGTCAAAAACAACAACTCAAGTTCGATCTCAATCTTGAGATCGATTTATTAATACGGACCTTAGAGCACTAATGTTCTATTAGCAGCAAGAGTAGCAGTGATAGCCGATTAGATAAGCACGCGTATTGCGGGCTTAAGGTCCAGGGTTCACACCCCGGCTTGCACCTCTAGATTTTTCTAAATATATGTGCGAACTTTAATTATTATCACTTGCTTATGAAGGAATAAATCGTGAAGAAACCCGCATGTCTTAGAAAATCTAACTCATTTTACGAAGGACATATGAAATCCACCAACCCGCACTGGGCCAGCGTGGTGGATTATAGCCTGAATCCCCCTCGCATTTAGGGGAGGCCCGTGCCCTGGAGTGGAACGTTAAAAGGGCTAATATTCGTGTATATCGAGTCTATACTGGGTGTAACAGAAAGGTTATATCTATCCAAAAGGGATGAAGTGTTCATCTGGCATAGAGTCCTTAAGCATAATTCTAGCTAAAATATTTTTTCAAGGAATTCATAAGTTTCTTAAGTTTATTGAATTCTAATCATAATAATTATCTCAACGCACTATGAATGTCATTATCTATTTACGTCACTTCCCTCCTCCTTCGTCCTTCCTCTGAGTCACCTTTGAGCTTGCTAAATAGGTCTAAAGAAGCCTTGCAATTAATTAATATTTATATCTGTATAATGTTAGTACACAATGGAGCAAATAAAAAGCCCAAAAACAATAAAACTTTAATTTATTAAGATGCGTACAGCTAGTAGTTAAGTAGGAAAGTCAATGGAACGATTTAACACGTTACATATGGTGCGTTCCATTCACTTTTATGTAATTTTCGTTCATAAATGTCGTTCCACTCGAACTAACTTGTACTGAAAGTGATCATTATTATCGTTTTTAACAGTTTTTGTGGACGAAAATAACAAAATTAACAGTAAATGGAACGCAGCAATAGTAGCGCCTGAAAAAACGTTTTCGCAAATACGCGTAATCAACTTTAAGTAGGCGATATGCACCGTAACAATATCCTTTCCGTTACACCCTGTATATAAAGCGCCATTGGTTTAAATTAAACAAGTAGATTGTATAGTAAGTCCGAGTGCTCAATAAAACGTTTTTACTTTTAAAACTGGTTTAATTCCCTCCACACTCGTCCCTAACCCCATTTGCCCCATTGGCGTGTAGCACGATATCTGTGTTGTATAATTAGGTCACAATTTAATCGATAATATACACCGAACTCACTTTTTCTGCTATTGATGCCAGAGGCTATACAGAGTGGTGACGACATAGTGACAATAAATTAAAACACGACCCCTGCTAGTCAATCACAACACATTAAAATAATAAAATTAGGTTTACATCGAAGTCCAAAATTTCAAATTTTCAAAAAATAATAATGCGGAAATAGTCTAGACGAAACACAACACCCTTTATAAACTTCTACCGACCTCATAGACTGACCTGTAAGTACGAGCGTGGCAACATCGCTTCGGTGTCGGTGATTTTAGCGGTATCTTTGTAGGCGTAAAGTTAAAATTGTCAAAATAAAAAAGCAGTCCCGTGGCAATACCTTTGAATATAATTTAATAATATTTAATGTGCGAACTGCTAATGTGATATCAATATGTGGTATGTGGTATGTGTGTGTACCCAGTATGTGGTTTCAATTATTGTCATGATGTCGTCACCACCCTGTATATAATATTATGTATATGCTGGCAATACCAAAGGTGTACGGCCCGCCTGATGTTAAGCAGTTACCGTAGCCTATAGATGCTTGCAATACCAAAGGTATTGCTCGCACATTACCGATCTGAAGGGGAGTGGGATGGAGGGAGGGGAACGGGGGATGGTCTTCCAGCTCTTACTCATCGTACGAAACGCAGCTGTTTAATAGCTACATTACGCCGATCTTCTGTGAGAGGGTGGTATTACCCAGCCCGTATATGAGCTGCAGTCAATTAGCTACAGCTACACCTTTAAAACCTGTCGCTTAGCCGTTGCGGCGCCACTGTGGCGTTTTGCTATAGTGATCGACACTGATTCATCAGTTGATTCTGACCGACTAATCAGAGTCCGATCCGCCGGTCAGGCCACCAATCAGAGGGTCGTTCACTATAGCAGCTCAATGGCAATGGCTAAGCGACTTGGGGGCCTGAAGGGGAGCGGGACAGAGGGAGAGGAGGGGGGCGTTCGGCTTTAACCACTGGGCTATTGGAATTCAAAAAAAAAGCGACTGTAGCCTAGGGGTGAACAGGTTGGGCTAACAATCAGAAGGTCCCAGGTTCGATCCCCGGTGGGGCATGCACCAATGGATGAATTTTCATCTATGTGCATAATTTACAGTTCGCTGACGGTGAGGGAAAACATCGTGAGGAAACCTACCTATCCCTCGGGATTAGGTAATAGTCAGTTCCTGTATACACGGCGACAAGGTTCACCACCTGTCACGTTGGGTTCTGACTATCTGGTGAAACGTGTGCTTTGAGTTGGTTAATACCTCCACAATGTGGTGGTGTATGGCCACTCAAGCCTCTGGCTACCACCCCCGAATGGGGATAAAAGTCGTGACGTTACATTCTATTGGAATTCCTCGTAGAGTTTCATCTTCTTCAGGATAGCTGTGTACTGCTGAATGCGCGTCATTTCATGACTGACAGCTTCCACATCAACCTGAAATATACGCATGCAAAAGGGGTACGCATGCATGAAACACAGAATAAAAATTAATACAGGTACTAATTGGATGCAGAAATGTAGAAATCTCGTCAAGTATACGGCTGGTGTTTTATATAGGCGGCAAGCAAGCGTACGGCCCGCCTAAAATTAAGCAGTACGGACCCTATAGATGCTTGCAATACCAAAGGGTTCATGTATGTGTATGTGAGATCATTTATTCCACAATAACTTTGAAATGACTGAACGGATTTGGATGGATGGGGTATCGTTAGAATCCTTACATCATGCTAAGTAACACTGGCTACATAAAACAAAAAAAAAAAACAATATGGCGGAATTATGGCTCCATTTTCAAATGTATTATTTTTTTCTTCAGTTATATTTTAGGACACTAGCTATGCCCCGCGGCTTCGCCCGCGTGCATATTGATGTCTAAGATTAGCCTGTGTTATTCCAAAGCCTACACTATTTGTTTTTCAAATTTCATTAAAATCGGTTTAGTAGTTATGGAGATACGTGGTAACAAACATTCACACACTTTCACATTTATAATATTAGTAGGATTACCATGCATCGATGTTGTTCGTACCTTCGCGACATTGGAGCGGGTGTTCCCGGCCAGACATCTGAAGGCTCTCTCTAAGACGAAGTACAGGATCTCCACGAAGCTGATGAAACTGGCACCGAGGAACAGCCCCGCCGCGCCGCCGAACGATACTAATCAAATTATTTAATAGTTACATACATACAACAAGAACTATACCAAAAACTACAACTAAAGAAAAGATAAAATAATAAATAGAAAAACAAATTATGAATATAAAAGGTCGACATCGTCGTCGATACCAAAGGTTCCCAGCAGGCTGGCCGCATTTCCGCGCTGTATGACTATACTTATTCGCTGCGCGAAATAAAAGCCAGCCCGCCGGTCACGTGAAGCGGCAAACAGACGCGTGGCAATCTCCTTAAAGAGGAGACGCGCATTAGGGCCCCATGTGCCCAGGGTTTCGACACCAAACGGCTCAAACAAGTAGCCTCCGGGAAGGCCACTATATTTTAATTGTATAAAAAAATACGTCTATAAAATTCGCAAAGGCCTATTTTTTATTCTAAAATTTCCGTAAAAATTTTCATCAAACTAAAACTCTAAAAACTAAACCTACCTACTACAGACTTTTTGCGGTAGGAATTGCCTGGTAGAAATCGTTACGTAAGGAAAGCGTTACGCCCCTCTCGAAACTTTCGGTTTCGTCAGGCGTTTTTCGGATATTATCAGCTAGGCTATTCTGTAACGACAAACTCACTTCGCACGCGTGAATTTGCAGGTGATATGTCAAATTTTGTATTGACATTTGACATTTCACTAGAAAATTCATGCGTGCGAAGTGAGTATGACGTTACCACGAACGTAAATACATATCTGGACTGTTCACTACTGCACAAAAAACGAGCCGAGCGAGAGGCCCTAGTTGGGACCGTGTCCCTGTCATTTCGAGTTGCCATGCCAAAATAATATTATCGTTGGGTAGTGAGTGTTAGTTTTTAAATCAAGCAAATAAATCAATTTAGTATTTATCGTGACTATTGTTAATATGATAAAACAATAGTCCCGATAAATAATAAATTCGTTCGGCTCGTTTTTTCTGTCTAAGAATTGTCAAGGTATAATAGGCCTTAAGGCAGCAGAATAAAGTTGAATTTCTTCTTAACCAAAAACTCAAGTAATAGATCCTTCTTTATACATTCGTGATTATGTATTATGAGTTAGCCCGACCGGGCTCGCCTTAGCCATCTGTTAGCAGTCCTTTACCAAAAGCCTATAAGGGCCAAAGGCATTTAGAGCCGAGTTTCTTCTCCTTTCTTCTTTTGAGGCGCTCATAGCCAGATGTAATCTTAGATCGGTAAACCCTCGAAGGTAACACAACGCTTGGCAGTTGTCAGTCAGAGATGGGTGATCATTTAGTGGCACTTGAACTGAGCGTCTCCGCCCTTCGGAGGTCACGTAAGCCTCTTCAGAGGCCTACAGAGGTCAGACATGCTACTTTTTGCATCGGCGATCGGCGATTTAGTCGCTTTTAGCATCGGAGCAGTCGCTGCGTCCGACCCACAGAGTAAAGACTAAAGAAAGGGGTGCCCTTATTAGATATGTGTATGAAACAAAACGTGGTCATTGTTTTTTCATTTTCATTTTACTATTTACCGGTAAATAGTTGAACTACTCGCTTCGTTTTATGTCGATGTTAGTACTAGGCCGACCACTCGGCCGACTTGCTTTGGGCTAGTCCCCTTAGTAACTGGTCCATGGTCCGACCGCAGAGAGTCGCCTAAACGCGATGCAGTCGCAAAATCGCCGATCGCCGATGCAAAAAGTAGCATGTCTGCGGTGGCCCTAGGCTTGAACAACTTTGACACCAAGTTGACCACTAACCATACGATAAAAAGAAGAAAGTGGCTTGAGGCCCAGATACATCGAAGTAACACACACACACACACACACACACACACACACACACACACACACACACACACACACACACACACACACGCACACACACACACACACACATCTCAAAACATACTTCTTACACTTGCATGAATCCCAATAATCAATTTATTTTCTACTATTTTGTTACCTAGTTTATGTTTCCTTTGCTTACTTTATTTGTAACATAATCCGGAGACAGAAAGAGCGGGCCTCTCCTAACACAGGTATATATTTACTTAACAGGAGAGACCCAACCCATGTTGTAATACATACGTGCTTACATAAAGAAATTATGTTTTTTTTTTTTTTTTTAAATTATGGGTAATCAGTCAAAAGAGCATGCAGAGTGAAGGTTACGTGAACAAGGCAGGTATACCGACGAGATCCTGGAAGTGGAACACGATCTCCCTGGTGTAGCGCGTCCGCGGCGGCTGCACCACCAGCTTCAGGGACGCTGATGATGCAAATGGCTCCCGACTCCTTGAACAATCAAAATATTATTATTATTCATGTGGCCAAAAGCGCCTCCGGCATTGCCACCATGTCGCGGTGGAGGATATAACCACTTTTTATGTGACTAAGCGCCGCCATACACGGACAGGATTTAGCAGTCGCTTCCGACTGCAAAATGCAGTCCGTGTGCAGTCGCGTGCCGTCGACTGCAACCAAACTGCAAAATGCATCTTAGCGCTAAGGTGGCAAACAAGCGTACGGCCTGCTTGATGTTAAGCTGTTACCGTCGCCTATAGATACTTGCAACCAAATCGCTCGCACCTTACCTACCTGTAGGTGAGTGGGACAGAGGGAGGGGTTGGATTTCCGGCTTTCTGCCTCATCGTACGAAACTCAGCTGTAATAGCTAACTTTACGCCGATCTTCTGTGAGAGGGTGGTACTACCCCAGTCGAGCCAGCCCATAGCATAGCATAACTGAATAGTTTGAGACTCAGGGTTTTTGGAGGCCATGAATATGGCTATAGCTGATGCGAAAACAACTGGCTTTAATACCATCGAGAAGATAAAGAATAAAAACCGGCCAAGTGCGTGTCGGACTCGCACTTAACGGGTTCCGTACCACCGTAGAAAATAAAGAAACATCCCCAAAATGGTGATATTTAGAGTCACACGTTGAAGTCTTCTGTATGGAAACCGACCATAAAACAAATCAGTTTAAAATATTACGTTTTTTGTATGGGGACCCCCTTTATTTTTAAGTTTTATTTTATTTTTAGTATTTGTTGTTGTAGCGGCAACAGAAATACACATTCTGTGAAAATTTCAAGTCTAGCTATTACGGTTCGTAAGATACAGCACGCTGACAGACAGACAGATAGACAGACAGACAGACAGACAGACAGACAGACAGACGGACGGACAGACAGACGGACAGCGTAGGCTTAGTAATAGGGTCCCGTTGGCACCCTTTGGGTACGGAACCCAAAAACAGAAAAGGCTTTCTTAGAAAGGGCGCACTGAGAAAAATTTTGTAGAGAATTTTACGAGAACTTATTGTAAAACACGATCTCGTAAAGGGAAACAGAATATCGTGTTGGATACCGGAATTATTTGTAGCAAGTATTAATCGTATTGTAACTGCAATTAAAAAAATCTGGTAAAAAAGTCTTGTGTTCGATACAAATTGAAACAGTATCCATTAATATGTGTCTAGTAAAGATTACAATCTGAATATTGTAATCTGGTATTGTACCGTTTACCTGAATTATTGTACACAGTACGATCTGATTTGTGTAGATAACAAAGCATATTTTTGAGTCTAAAAATACAACGGTTTCTAATAACATAATTTTAATCTGGTGTAGATTACGTTACGTATTTTAGATGTTACAATAAAAATATTGTTAAAAATAATGCTATCAAAATTTGATAAGGCGTTTAGAGACAATTTTTTGCTAAAAATTACGTCTTTAAAACTTTTTAGTCTTCAAAATTACAAGGCTTGTAATATTAAGCAATAAAATTAGTATCCTTTTAATGTAATTGAATGCAAAAGGGTCTCTAAACGCCTGTAAAATGTTACGTGTCATGAATGCTCTGCCTGAATGTTGCCTTCAATAAATATTAGGCGCTTCTTTCGATCGAAGGTGACTTTACCTACTCAAACAAAGTTGTTATTATATTTTTTTAACATTAGCATTAAAAAAATATATTGTCTGATGACTGTTGTGAAACTTAAAAACGAGCTGCGCAGGATAAAACGACGCGATGGAATCTAATCGAGACTCGAGAGGTACACCATGTCAAATACATATTTGAGGTTACATTTCATGTTCCAGCTTTAATTTACAGGATTTGATGATAATCATGTTTTATAGATTGGAAGCCTACGATCGGAATCAAAACTTTGCATGAAGATGATTTATACCAGTCTCCAGTCTTATTTCGAAAGGTTTATATACCTATAGATTGATTGATTTCCTGATTTGGTGCCTGAGATAGATTGATACACAACTAATACTTGCTTTTTCTTTGCAGATACAATTTTGAGCCAGAAGGTGACTTATTGTATGAATCGCGACATCTAATGACCACTCGCCTTTGCTAGAACATGACCCATAAGTACCTGTGCAAGAGATTTATTATAGTGGTTATATATACCTAAGAAGGAGGCACACTATACCTGGCAACCCATTACGAGGCGTCGCAGGGACCATCTTGGTAGGCGGTAGGTCCTGCCGCCAGAGCATACGCTCTAGTATACAGGTACTCTCACCGTGTGAGTTGCACCGTGATCGCTCACTACCATTTATCCAGAATGGTACCGGAGCCGTGAGTCGCTCACCATCCGCACTCCGATGAATGACAGGGGTTCAATCCCCACTAAGGATGCCAGAGAAGCCGACTACCAGGTGCCGGAGCTGAATGGCACGCTCACTTCCCAATACGCATAGCGCTCATCACAAACGCCAGCGCAAACCAAGTCCTATAGAGCCGGGTGGCCGGAAAGCTAATCTAGCTTGTAGCTCTCTACTTTCTATCCAGGACAGTGTGAACACATTTTACCGAAGAGCAGAATGTAAAGCAAGTGAAGAAAATAGCGTATGTTATGGATGTGAAATTTGGAAGATACGGCCTTGAGGAAGTAATTGTGAGTGTACTGCAGGAACAGTGTATTCATACATGTTGCAAGCATGTCGCTATGCTCTTGTAATGGTAAAGTGCTTAACAAAATTATAAGTCATGTACACTAAAACTCAAGATATTTAACAAGCCGAAGATAATGTTTTATAAGTCTCCGATTGCATCACAAAATTTACCACTCAATTGCAATACTCAGTAACTATGTATAAAGACTATTTATAAACATAATAAATATACAAAATTAATTGGTACTAAAATCTTTTATTTCAAATATTATAGCGCAGGTCCCTACAACGGTTGATGGCTGTAGTTCGTCTTGACAGAGTTTCTTCTGGCTTCATTTCTCTAAACGGTTCTGTCGTTCAAGAGCTGCTGGATCTGATAATAATCCTTTTGTGCCTGTTCCTGAGAAGATATCTTGCCAATGGTGCTTCGCCACCTGAAGCAGAAATAAAGTATTTTGAAGGTATTACTTTAAAGTAGCCTAGGGGCGAACAGGTTGGGCTAGCAATCGGAAGGTCCCAGGTGGGGCATGCACCAATGGATGAATTTCCATCTATGTGCATAATTTACAGTTCGCTTATGAGGGAAAACATCGTGAGGAAACCTACCTATCCCTCGGGATTACGTACACATTCAGTTCCTGTATACATGGCGAGAAGGTTTCACTGACTGATTTGATATCAAATTTACCTATTAATAATTATTAATCACTTGTAAATAGAGAACACATTGTTTACCTTGTATCTTCTTTGAAGTTGTGTATAACCTTCAAATAAATATGACGTGTACTTTTTTTCTTCGTTATGGCGTCGCTTTTCGCATAATGCCAGTCTCAAGTATTTGTACCTCAAATATTTTCGAAGTCGAAATATAGGTAATGTAGTTTTCCTAATGAATTGTAGCCATTTTATGACTTGTCCATATCATATTAAAATTCATTCCAAAAAAAGGCCATTAGGGGGGGGGGAAACATTTCAGTCTCGGCCACTATTCTACAATTGAAAAATGATCTCTATTTGCTCGCGAGTAGGGTCCATAATTGAGTAAATCTAAATAATACGTACGAATCACAGATTAATTAATTTTCGGCCGTCTCGTTGCAAACGGCCGAAAAGTCACCAAAATTATAAGAGAATATGGACCCTACTCGCCAGCAAATAGAGATCATTTTTCAATTGTAGAATAGTGGCCAAGAACTATACTGAAATTAATGAATTTTAATATGATACTGACAAGTAATAAAAGGGTTATTTATTTGTAATGATAAAATCTGGAGGCTATAATGGAAATAACGTTAAGAATTATTTTTACAATTTTCGCTACAATTCTTTAGCTAAGAAATAAAAATGGCTCGAGTATTGGCGCACTATCCACGACTAGTTTTATTATCGACCACGAGCGATTTTCGGCATCTGTAATTTTTTTATAGAATCAGATTTACTTGGACGGAAATTCGCTATTAAAATGTACGCAGCCATAAGTTTCAAACTTGAAAAATGGTTTTCCTTACTTTTCCTACATAATTGAATACGAGAATCAATCTAACTTCAAATATTTCCTAAAATATTTTTTGAACAACCGCCAACTGCAGCCTGATCCGGAGTCTCTGAACGCGGCCTATAATTACATGATTTACGAAATTTACATTTCGTTGTAATATTATTGTATTTTATGTTTATTTATTTAAGTCTATAATAATTATCGTCATGCGATATTATAATTCTGTGGGATGACAACTAAAATAATAGTATAGGTCTAATTAATTGCGAAACATGGCGGAAATTCCTTTATGATTCAAACATCAATTGAGTTTACTATAAAACTTATTCTTATTTATAAGTGACTTGCAATTGTTTGCACAGTTAATTATTAGTTTCATATATTATTGTGGTGTTTAATAGACTATAAAATAATAAACACAGCTATCAAACTAAATATACCGATTCGATCACGCTTCCGTCCAAATTCAATTGGCCGCAGTGTTCTCGCACCTACCGATTTTTTGGTATTTCTACCGATTTCGGAGCTGTTCTACCGATATACCGAAACCGAGTGTTTTTTCCACGATTTCTGAGAATAGAGCTAAATTCTACCGATTTTACATTTTCAAGTGCTGGCAGTTATTTTTGCAGGTTGTTTTTGTGGGAATATCTCAATAATGCTTGTTTTGTGGACTTAATAATTCAGTGTATCTTTCGGAAAATAATTTGTCGCACTTCAATCCATACCTAGTTGGAATTCAAATTTTGTTTTTAATTTGAATGTAAAACTTTAGTTCAAGTATAAATTCAATTGTTTTTTTTGTCTACCGATTTTAAGTCCAAATCTACCGTTTTGACTTTCGAGACCACTGGCACAGGCGTCCATTTTGTTTTGTACGGCGTCATCGCGTGTGATGTGTCTGCAATCTAATTTAATGTGAGTATGTTTTTACATTGTTTTACCATCAAATAAGTTCTGAATTGATCATATATCCTATTCTGAACCTATCAACTTGTTTTTTTCGTCCAAAAGTTCGAAAAGCTCTTGTTGCATAGGCGGGCGCACGTGGCGCCTCCGCTCCGGGCCTCCGTGTGTCGCAATTTAAACACGCGAGGCGGGCCTTATGTAGGTACCTAATGAAATTTATTTTTCAATAGGAATATTCAAGCTGCCGAGGTATCTACAATTCATAGACTGGCCTGTCTAGGAATCTACCGACGCCCACATCCAAAACCCCCGTCATCGTCTTGCTAGGTAATACCTACTGTTGATTTACTTGTTTTTCAAGGCCATTCTAGACGGATTCAATCCAGCGCCAGCGTTATAACAGGGGTGACCCTGGTCTGTCTACATGGATGGCTGGTTTGAAACCGTCTAGAAAGCCTATAACTGTGCTTAAATAATTTGCATCTAGGTACCTACTACTCCGCCAAGCCAACTAGACACTCGGGTGTAAATATAATATCAAATGATTAAGTCACTGATTCCGCGCCCCGTCCACAACGTAGTGAGCCAGGGCCAATGCCTGGGTACTTCTGTGGCAGTAGCTTCCATTACGCAGCGGAAGGACTGCGGAATCATTGACTTATTATTATTTGATATTTATACAGAGAGTGTCTAGTGGCTTGATGGAGCAGTACTTAGATATTTGACAGGTACCTTCTTAATTTTTCATTTGCTTATTTTTACCCGACTACGGCGGAGGAGGAGGGTTATGATTTTGACCGGTATATATAAATAATGTATGTGTGTATGTTCATCTGCTGACAAATGAGGTATCGTTGGAAGCGTCTACCTACCTACTTAGGAACCAACTTTTACACATACATTTTTTTATAAAATTGGCTTTCAAATCATATACATGTACATATAAGTACATGTCTTCTCAGTCTAAAGTAGGTAGATAGGTACATGTTACTTGCTTTACAACAAAATACCTATCTAGTAATTCTTATTACCAACCTGCAGGGGAAAACTATTATAAGCTGAATAGATACAAACCAAGTTGACAAAATATTAGTACATAACTTAATGTTAATGTTAGTACATAACTATTAAGTAGATAAGTAACTACATATCATTATATTTGACAGTAACTTCAAAATGGATCAGGATGCGAAGAATTTGCTTGATTCGTGGGGGCTGTCGGAATACAAAGAAAAATGTGCTGGTAAGTTAGTTGATAATCAACCATTTTGACACAAAGTACCTACTTAAAAAAATTAAATACTTTCCTATTTCATTTCAGCTAATAACATTGATTTAAATTCAATCGGAGACCGTGCTCGCTTTATGGAGAACATAAATAACTGGAATATATTAACAAATTCACTTCAGGTACTATAGTTCCCTTACTTATACCAAGTAGTAGTGTCAGAATAATTATGATTAGCAATAGCAACTTGCCCTCACTTTAATTTTGTGTTGTGTTACAGAATCCAAATGCTGATGACAAAGGTGGTGGTGGTGTTGATGTCCTCAATGATAAACATAGGACCATCAAGAACATAGCTGATTGGGACAGTATGTTGACATCCTAAATCATAGGAGGTGTAGGTAAGCTGTTCCCTGTATCTCATATGGATTAAATTTCCCCATACTGTCCCAGTAAAAATACAAACTATTATAGTATACATAGTTGGTGTGTTGTGTTAAGCTGTCAGTACCATTTTTTTTTTTTTTTTTTAGCCGCTCAAAGAGTTGCTGCAGAGGTCCTGAAAGCGAAGGGGACTTCTCAGTCTTCATTCCGATTCTGGCTTCATTCATTCCGAGTCTGGCTTGCTAACGAATACAGGGCGAAGAAAAAAGTACTGAAGGAGTGAATCACATGTGCAAAATTCAGGTTAGTTAAAATTATTTAGTTTTTAGGGTTTCATAGTAACCCTAAGGAACTGTTATAGTTTTGACATGTTCATATTTTGTCCGTCTGTCTGTCGTCTATTTATATCTGTCTGTTTGCAACCAAGATAGTGTCTATAGTTAATAGTTATGCTGTTATATTATAAGTACCGTATATAGTTTCATATGCATTTAGGGGCCATCCATAAATTACGTCACACGAATTTCATGATTTTTAGGTACCCCTCCCCCCCTTGTCACAGCTGGTCACATTTGCGAGACTTCCACCCTCACTGTGTGACATCACATATTTAAAAAAAAAATCGTTAAGAATTCAAATTTCGGTTTTAATACTTCCATATAAATTTTACATTTTTAAATGTGACGTCACAAAACTTAGGACACAATGTCACATTTCGTCGATCCCCTCCCCCTTTACGTGTGACGCAATTTCTGGATGGCCCCTTAGTAAAAAGATGTTATTTTGACATTACAAACAGACACTATTGTACTGTACTGGTCAATGTGTATCCTTAGGGGCGCTATTAGGTTTAGGTTTAGGTTTAGGTTTAGGTCTAGGTTTAGGTTTGAGTATGAGGTTGGGGAAAAGGCCGACTCGACTTTGACCTCGAATGACCTTTGACCTTTAACCCCGAATGACCTTGACCTCAAGTAACCTTTGACATCGAATGAACTTGATATTTGACATTTGACCTTGAATGACCTTTGATCCCAAGGTCATGGACCAAGACCATGAGGTTTTTAAAAATAACTGTAATGGATACTATTTGGCTCTGGCGCTTCGCCGGCCGCTACCGCGGCACGCTCGCTTCGCTCGCTCGGCTCGCGCGTTGTGGTCACAGTTCTAACCTAACCTAACCGAACGTGTCCAAGCATTTAGCAAGGTAAGACGGTCAAAGTCAAGGTCAAGGTCAAAGTCAAAGTCAAATATCAAGTTCATTCGAGATCCAATGACATTCATAATCAAAGGTTACTTGAGGTCAAAACATATTCGGGGTTAAAGGTCAAAGGTCATTCAATGTCAAAGTCGACCCGTGTCCTTTTCCTCACCCTTATACTCAAACCTAAACCTAGACCTAGACCTAAACCTAAACCTAACTGCGCCCCTAAGGCTACACTCCAACCACTGTACTGTACCTACTGGTCTGTATAAATTATTTTCAGACGTGTTAACTTACTTCTGTGTTAATTTTCAGAAAATGGCGTCCATCAAAACAGGAGTCACGAGAAGCATTCATCACACATATAAAAGTGGCAACGGAATTGCAAGAAACAATATCAAGACGCAAAGAGAAATACGCCTCACACGGTTTGACGTTTCAACCCACAATTTTTATAGTAGGTCCAACACTATCTGAAATACAAAATTACTACATCGTAATTAATGACACTTTGTATACAGTACATTCTATTGTGGAAGCCGTATATGTCACATTCAAGTTGTACTATGCTTTGAACTGCGAGTACCCGGCAACTTGCATTAGCGTCTACTACTTCTTGCAAAAAGGGTTCTTTAAGATTAGTACTAAATGGGACAAGGAATATGTATCTGTGAATGCTCTTCTGGCAGATTTGAATATGCAATAAGTTTTATTTTAGACTAAGATGGGTAAGGGTTGCCTACGGTCCTATATTAGCGGCACGTTACGAAGGCCGTTTTGACATGTGAGGGGGGGGGGGGGGGAAATTAACCTTATTATAACGAAATAAGACTGGCCGTTTTAAAAAATAAGAATGTCAAAAAATTAGTGCGAAAATGAATCTTATTCCGTTATAATAAGGTTCATCCTTTCCCCCTCACACATGTCAAAGTGGCCTTCATAACGTGCCGCTACTGTAGTCTAATATACGTAGGTACCTATCTGAAATTAACGTAAATTATAACAAAATGCCTACGTGTTTTGTATGCAATCACGACTTGGAGAGTGTAAAACTTTTGTGTTCGCATTTCAAAAATGCTCACTTTAATCATAACTTTACTGTTTATGAGTGCCACGAAGTTGATTGCAATCGAGTCTATGGAATCTAGCAGTCTATGGAAATGTTACCTTGTTGTAAACATGTTGATAAATCTGTTAAAATCGGATTTAGCAAAGATTTATCCAATAAATTACTAACGTTTTTTAATACATCTTGAATGACATTTCGAGAAAGAATAGGATTTGTACGAAGTTTCTAAGGAATTATCGGAGGTATGAGCTAATACGCCATTGAGATCATTAACATTTAAACCACGTAACAGTTGGTTGTCAACAGGACACGAGTTAGAAATACTATTTTTGAAGTGCTTTGAATGCAAATGTTTTCTTAGAGAATTTAATAGCAAATATTTTCAATGTTTACAACGAGGTAACATTTCCATAGACTGCTAGATTCCATAGACTAGATTCACATTAGTACACTGCCTACCAATGTGAATCTAGTTCAATTTTGAGCTATTTAAAATAGGGTACAAAGTATGTCGAATAGGTTTTTTTTTTTCAAATAAGGTTTTAATTCTTTGAGCAACACAAAACACCTTAGGCAATCCGAACCCATCTTAGTCTAAAGATAATTGCAACTTGCTGTGTCGGGGCGCCCCAGAACGCAATCGGTTACGTTAGTATGACTAGATTCACATTAGTACACTATCTACTAAAGTGAATCTAGTCATAGTAAATGGACCTAACTTTACAGGGTGGCTTTTTGAGACGGGGCAGTAACAGCCCGGCTATGACTTCGCGCGACGGCGACGGGTGACAGCGTTTTTTGCTGCGTGGCCGAGTCCTAAGGGCAGATACCTTAACCGTTTTAGTTACATCAAAACTTTCCTAGGAGAACATCCATAACTTTTTAAAATATTCTTATCTGTTAACAGATTATGAAAAAAATTTCGTCAGCGACAAAAATGCTCAAATACCATCTCTAATACAAAGTACGTTGAAATGTTTTCTTTTTCAAATATGGTTTTAATTTCTTGAGCATATTGATGAAGGGTCGAACTTGGAATCCTCTTATCTGGATTAGTCTCTAACAGGTTTCTGATCACCAAAAACTATTGGACTATTTAACGTATGAGTACTATAGTCTGACCGCTACCGCTGTACCACTCCTTAGGTATGCGCGGTGAGGTGGGGAGTGGATCCGCACACCCCGTCTCGCCGCTCGCTTACCTAAGGAGTGGTACAACGGTAGCGGTCAGACTATAGAAATTACATTTTTCCGTACAAAATGTATGGGAAAAGTTTTTGGCGATTTCTGTCATTACTCATACTGTCTTAAATGGTCCAATAGAGTATTTTGATCCCAACATGAAACAGGACCGATAGGAATTAAAAACATATTTTGGTATTTTAGCATTTTTGTCGCTGACTGTAATTTTTTTAAATCTGTTAATGTAGTTAAGAATATCATAAAAAGTTATGGATGTTCTCCTAGGAAAGTTTTCATGTAACTAAAACGGTTAAGGTATCTGCCCTTACTGCCACGTCTCAAAAATCCACCCTGTATGTAACATGACGAAACTATAGCATAACTATAACAGTTCCTTAGTTTATGGAACCCTAAAAACTTAATAATTTTAACGAACCTCAATTTTGCACAAGTGATTCGCTTTTGACATTTATACCTTTAGTACTTTTTTTACTTAGTTTTAAGTCACTCTGTATTTACTTTTTTTTACTTAGTTTTAAGTCACTCTGTATTCGTTAGCAAGCTAGACTCGGAATAAAGACTGATAAGTCCCATTCCCTCTAAGGGATTGTTGATTCCCTGGGATAAGTTGATTGTTTACCTATGTTTGCTTTGATTGAAAAGTTATAATTATTATTAATCAAGAAACCAAGGTAATATTTGAATCATCATTATTACAGAACTAATTTAATTATTAATTTAACTACAGAGAGCAATCTTTTTTGTTTCCAAGAAGATATTTGTAAGATATTTGTTGATAATTTATACAGGGTGAATTTGAAATCGTGTGCATCCTTTTTACCTTTTTTTATCTTTTTAGTTTACTATGACTACACATTATTCATAATATTTTGTGAAAATAAATAAAATAATCAATTGAAAAAAAAATATTGCTCGAGTAAGCAAACCAGTTAACTGTTATACCTTACCTGGGCAATATTTATTTATCAATTGACTAATGTTCCCTAAAAATTCTAGATTATCTGGGATACTTAAAAGGATGCCCATAATTTCAAATTCATCCTGTATTATACAGGCTGTTTGCAAGCAGGGTGCAAACACTTGAGGGAGTGATAGTTGACACCATTTAGAACATATTTAGACTTTGCACCCTGCTTCCAAACACTAAGGGATTGTTGATTCCCTGGGATAAGTTGATTATTTACCTAAGTTTGCTTAGATTGAAAACGTATACAGGGTTATTGAAAAAACACTAACAACCTTTCAGGACCGTATTACTGACATCATAAACAACAACTTTTGTTCTATGACTTTAAAAAAAACAAAATAATTAACAAAAACTCAACATCATACATACATCATACATTTTGGAGTGTGATTTTTTGTTAATTTTTTTATTGTTTTTTAAAAAGTCATAGAACAAAGGTTGTTGTTTATGATGTCAGTAATACAGTCCTGCAAGGTTGTTAGTGTTTTTCCAATAACCCTGTATATCATTATTATTAATCATGAGACCAAGGTAATATTTGAAACACAATTATTACAGAACTAGTTTAATTATTTATTTAACTACAGAGAGCAATCTTTTTTGTTTTCAAGGAGATATTTGTAATTATGCTTGTTATACTGTGTGTTGATAATTTATACAGGGTGAATTTGAAATCATGGGCATCCTTTTAAACTCTACACATTATTCATCATATTCTGTGAAAATAAATAAAATAATATTTATATTGATGTAAAAATATTGCTCGAGTTAGCAAACCAGTTAACTCTTATACCTTACTTGGACAATATTTTTTTATCAATTGACTAATATTCCCTAAAAATTTCTAGATCACGTGTAGAACTGATGTATTAATGGGATAATTAAAAGAATGCCCATGATTTCAAATTCACCCTGTATTATACAGGCTGTTTGCAAGCAGGGTGCAAACACTTGAGGGAGTGATAGTTGACACCATTTAGAACATATTTAGACTTTTCACCCTGCTTCCAAACACTAAGGGATTGTTGATTCCCTGTTGATAAGTTGATTATTTACCTAAGTTTGCTTAGATTGAAATCTTATATAATATGATTATTATAAAAATAAAACAATTGTTTGTATATTTTCATATTTAATTTATTGTTTCATTTAATTTGTGGCAGGTTTTGTCTGGTTAACTTAATCAGAAAATATTGTGTCCTTTATTATACTGTGTTGTTGACGTTACACTCGTTTTTAGCCTCTTCAGGATTTCCGTAAGCATATTGCTACGGCTGACGTTCTATACAAATGGTTTTGAAGGCAGATTCAATTCAAAACCATTTGTATGGAACGTCAGCCGTAGTAATATGCTTACGGAAAACCCGAAGAGGCTAAAAACGAGTGTAACGTCAACAACACAGTATAATAAAGGGCACAATATTTTCTGGTTAAGTTAACCAGAATAATCTGGTAGACAGTATCCAACCTAAATAGTACACAATACAATAAAATCTCGTAATGAGAACCAGAAAAATCAGGTAGACAGTACACAACTGACACTGTACACAATACAATAAAATCTCGTAATGAGAACCAGAAAAATCAGGTAGACAATACACACCCTAAATAGTAAACAATACAATATTTTCTGGTAATGGGAACCAGACAATTCTGGTAGACAGTACACAACATAAATAAACGGCACAATATTATCTGGTAAGGGAAACCAGAAAATTCTGGTAGACAGTACACAACATAAATAGAGGGCACCATATTATCTGGTTATAGGAACCAGAAAATTCTGGTAGGAAGTGCAAAATAAAGTTGCAGGGTACAGTATTATCTGGTTATAGGAACCAGAAAATTCTGGTAGGAAGTGCAAAATAAAGTTGCAGGGTACAGTAATATCTGGTTATAAGAACCAGAAAATTCTGGTAGGAAGTGCAAAATAAAGTTGCAGGATACAGTATTATCTGGTTGTATGAACCAGAAAATTCTGGTTGGAAGTGCAAAATAAAGTTGCAGGGTACAGTATTATCTGGTTATAAGAACCAGAAAATTCTGGTAGGAAGTGCAAAATAAAGTTGCAGGAAACAATATTATCTGGTTATAGGAACCAGAAAATTCTGGTAGAAAGTGCAAAATAAAGTTGCACGGCACAATATTATCTGGTCATGGGAACCAGAACATTCTGGTAGATAGTACATGAATTAAAGTTGAAGTACAATATTATCGGATTATGGCAACCAGAAAATTCTGGTAGACAGTAAACAAAACAGATAGTACATAATACAAGTATTCTGGTAAATTTCACCGAAAATTATGTTTAACATAGCAAGATCTATACGTTATTAGGAACAAGATTTTTATATTGCTTATTACAATATGTATAGTTGTCCCCGACACAAATATATTTTCTAGTTGACTTTACAATAATCTCGTGCACAGCGCTAGACTCTTTTCTCCGTGCGGGCTAATAGCAACAACGCCTTGCAACATTGCCAATGCAAATTCATTCTTCAGATTTTCTAACAGAATCCGCATTTCCGTTAAATAGTCACATATGTGACAATTTCTCAGAAATTACGCAAATTCTGCTGAAGCGTCAGAAAAATGAATTGCTTTTGCAGAATTGCTGCAATTTTGCATAGTGTCGCTATTGGGGCCATAACACACCGGGTAGATATGGTGACGTCGCCAGCCACCGTAGCCAACTATTCGTATTAAAATATATGGGAGGTAACACACCAGCCCCCCTAGCCAAGTGGCATGAACGCTAATCGAATAGAATAGAATAGACTTCACAATGTATGGAAATGTCAAATGTCGTAGATCAAAACAAGTTGCTATGTAGATCACGTGACTTATGTCATTTCCATACATGAAGCGTAGCGATTTGAACGAACGCTTGTAGACGTCAGCCACTTGTCTAGCCCTTCTGGCGACTGACTGGCGACGTTGCCAGTCAATACAAATTGTTTGGCTACGGTGGCTGACGACGTCGCCTGGCGTCGCGATGTGTTATGGCTCTAAGCCCCAAAGGAACTCATGTACCGACATGATCTGAACGCTGGTGGTGGTCTCCCGGTAGACGGAGTCCTGGCACTGCGGCGCGCAGGCGCAGCGCGCGCCGGCGTTGCTGGCCAGCTGCGGGCTGCGGTCCGCCAGGCAGGCCAGCCCCGCCGCCGAGCACTGCGGGCCCCCTACCAGGTGAACATACTGACTCAATTCATTTGAGTAGTTAGCAGCTTACTTACAACAACAACGACAATGTTCACCACCTGTCACGTTGGGTTCTGACTATCTGGTGAAACGTGGGCTTTGAGTTGGTTAATACCTGCACAATGTGGTGGTGTATGGCCACTCAAGCCTCTGACTACCCCCGAATGGGGATAAAATTCGTGACGTATATTTATTTTTTCAGCTTACTTACTAATGCCTATCGCACGAGGACACCGATGAATTGGGTCCGTTTTTTTTTTTTTTTTAATATTTTGCTAGTCGCAATAAAGTTTTTCTTTCTTTCTTTACACCAGTGGTAGCGCAACCAGTCGCTTCACCAACAAAATGTATAGAGCTGTATGGAGGGTATCGCTTGGTAGCGCAATCACCCACTGGTGGCGCCACCATGGTTGCCTCGTGCGATATCGCGCTTAGCGTCGCACTCCTCTATACTACTGAGATTACTACTGAGATTTAAACGATATAATACTTGGGGGTTTGGATGAGTATCGAAATTACAATTTTGAAAAACTGTAATATCTTAAAAATTATGTAAAATTCTGTGAGAGGGTGGTACTACCCTCGTCGAGCCAGTCCATTTATGTTTTTTTTTAAACCAGTCGCGTGGCATCCTAACTTTTTCATTAGCAGAATCATCGATGGATATATTGTCTTCTAGGGGCCCACGATTTTATTACCTTCATAGAAATAATAGAAAGGGACGCAACCACACAGCTGTCTCGCCAGCCTGCTCCTGCAGCTGAGACGACACGTGTTTGTGCTGTACACCTGAAAAACCAACGACAACAATGATAGTGGTAGCAATAGTGATAGTGTCATTGGTGGCAATAGTGACATTGATGGTAATAGCGATAGTGACATTGATAGTAATAGCGATAGCGACTTTGATAGCAGTAGCGATAGTGACAAAGATGGCAATTCTGACAGTGTTGGTTTGGTGACATATAATGACAATAGTAATAGTGATACAGACATTGATAGCAATCGTTACAGTGATATTGGCGGCAACAGTAATAGTGGCATTGATAGCAATAGCGATAGTGACAGCCATGGCAATAGAGATAGTGTCATTGATAGCAATTGTGATAGTGACATTTTTGGCAATAGTGATAGTACCAGCCGCCCTCGCTGGTTGGGTTCGTCGGTATACCGACACCCCCTCCTCCCGGGCGGGATGTCCCGCACCCCCCGCCCGCTGCCCGTCTCCATGACGCTCAGCTCGGCGGTGCGGTGTTCCGTCAAGCTGATCGTGTACGCGGCGTGGGTGGTATCCGGCACGTCGTGCGGCGAGTGCGTGTAGAACTGACATTAGAATGACATATACAGGATGTTATGCTTATGCTAAAGATACACGGTAACACTAAAGTAGTGGCACGTTATGAAGGCCGGTTTGACATGTGTGAGGGGAAAAGGATGAACCTTATTATAACGGAATAAGATTAATTTTCGCATTCTTTAATTTGCTTCGGTGGGAATAGAACCCGTGACCCTCCGATGCAGTGAGCCGAGCGGCCTACGCTGGAACCACATGACGACGACGTGGTTCTTCGCGCGCTCCTCCTGGGAGGAAGTGGGGAAAATTGTAACAGGGTTGGGCCCTTTTTCAATGGAGTTCTTCTCGCTGCCCATTGCTATGGGCAGGGTCTTTGGTTACAGCAGCTTGGGGTTGCTGGTATGTGGCTTATTGAGAGATGTTGTTTGCCATGTCTCTTTGTAGGCGCTGTGAGCGCCGAGAGTTGTCCGGGGGCCTGGTGTGGA
The DNA here is from genome assembly GCA_947859195.1 of Drymonia ruficornis. Taxonomy (NCBI): domain Eukaryota; kingdom Metazoa; phylum Arthropoda; class Insecta; order Lepidoptera; family Notodontidae; genus Drymonia; species Drymonia ruficornis. The sequence continues at coordinate 2,424,288 of OX401917.1, forward strand.
GCGGCGCGATGTTCCTTAAGTTTGGATGCGAGAATGCATCCGCTCTCCGAACCGCATGAGTTGTATGTGACTCACAATGAAAGGTGTCAGCACATCAATCTTGATATAGCAGTTCTTGGAGTAAGTGCATGTGACAGGGAACCGCCGAGTCGTGTTCCGATTGAACTTTCTGAAACAAATATTGATACTCACATTACAAAAACGATAGTTTTTAGGGTTCCATACCTAAAGGGTTACCGGAACCCTATTACTAAGACTCCGCTGTCCGTCCGTCCGCCAGCGGGCTGTATCTCACGAACTGTAATAGGTAGAGAGTTGAAATTTTCACAGAATATGTATTTTGTTGGCGCTACAAAAACAAATACTAAAAAGGTGATCCCGTTTTGACGGGCCCGTTGGCGTGGTTGGCGTGATGGCGCCTTTCACGCTGCAGGTCGTAGGTTCGATTCCTACCCGGGACATGCATTTGTGTGCATGAACATGTCTGTATGTCCCGAGTCTGGGTGTATATGTATATTAAGTATGTATTTACAAATAAAAAAGTAGTAGGTATATTTAGTAATATCAGTTATCTGGTTTCCATAATACAATCTCTGCTTAGTTTGGGATCAGGTAGCCGTGTGTAAAATATGTACCAGGATATTTATTTTATTATTATTTATACAAGAAACTTGATATTTTAGACGTTTTTTAATTCTAACTTATTTCTTTGATGTTAATCTAATATATTCTACGGTCTACGGTGGTACGGAATCCTTTATGCGCTAGTCCGACACGAACTTGGCCGGTTTTACAACTTTTCTTTGCATGGCTAGTAAGCATTTTTCTTTGCAAATAGATGACTACTCACATGATAGCCACGTCGTCGGAGGCGAGAGAGTTGGTGACGTAACAGATGCCAGCTTCCGTCATGACGCTGGTCCAGGCGACCGTGCTGACCTCTGACGTCATCGTCTTCAAGTTGTTGTCCGCGCCTAGCTGGTGCATCACCTGACAATCATTGACAGGGCTGAGATATACAACACATTTATATTTTACTAGCTGTCCCGGCGAACTTCGTACCGCCTCAGAATTAATAAATGTCGTAGTTATTAACTTATTAGCCGAAAAAGAGCACGACACTGTTATTAACGAAGTGTATTTGATCGATCAATTGTATAAGTATTACTTAAATGTTATTGATAAATTTAAAATCCTCTGCCATGCCGCCAATGTGCGCAGGCCATTATTTTTCGTCTAGCCCTACTATAATAGCGGCACGCTATGATGGCCGTTTCGACATGTGGGAGGGGGAGAGGATGAACCTTATTATAATCATCGCATTATTTTTTTGATATTCTTAAATTTTTAAACAGCCAGTCTTGTTCCGTTATAATAAGGTTCATTTTCTCCCCCCCCCCACATGTCAAAACGGCCATCATAGCGTGCCGCTATTATAGTAGGAATACTTCGGTAGAGACAAGTGTACTATCCAGACTCTACTAACATCGACAGCAAGTTGGTACATGTCCACTTCCATCCGGGGATCTCCCCGGAACTCGCGGAAGGCGTCCAGCTGGAGCAGGTCTGAGTTGGCGACGGCGTCCACGAACCGCGCGTAGTACCCGTACTGGTCATCAGACGGCGTCGCGTTCCAGTACTTGAGGACCACGGCGGGGACCTTGCGGGGGTCCGACCGGTTCTAACAACAGAGGGGCCATCTATAAATTACATCACACGAATTTCATGATTTTTGACCCCTCCCCCCCTTGTCACACACACACACAGCTGGTCACATTTGTAAGACTCCCTAGTGCGACGTCACATATTTTTTACAATTTTCGGATTTTTTCCAAATTTTTCGTTAACATTTCAAATTACGGTTTTAATACTTAGATATAGGTATTAGATTTTTAAATGTGACCTCACGAAACTTAGGACTCTTCCCACGCCCTTGTCACACTATGTCACATTTCGTTGACCCCCCCCCCTTTACGTGTGACGTAATTTATGGATGGCGCCAGAGGGTCTGGACAAGTGGATTCGTCTATAAGCGTTTCTACATATCGTTACGTTTACATGTGTGGAAATAGCAATCCCAGGCATTCCATGTCGATAAGTAGATCACGTGACTTATGACATTTTCATAGATGATTGTAGACAAATCCACTTGGTTAGCGGGACTAAGGCCTATTATCCGCGACGATTTTCACCTTCAATCAATTTTCAAGCTGTATGTAGCCAATTGACTGCAACTCATATACGGGGTCGACCGTGGTAGTACCACCCTCTGACAGACGGTCGGCGTAAAGTAGCTATTACAGCTGCGTTACAGTACAGAGAGCCGGCGGAAACCCAACCCTCCTCTTCACCTCCCTCTGTCCTACTCCCCTTCAGGTCGGCAACGTGCGATGCCTTTGATATTACATGCATCTATAGGCTACGGTAGCTGCTTAACATCAGGCAGACCATACGCTTGTTTGCCACCTTAGTAGGTAGGTAACATAAAAAAGTATGTGGAGCGACTCGGCGCGACATAAACCGTGACAAAAGTCTTGTCTTGTCGCGTGTACGGGCTCAAGACAAGACTTTTGTCACGGACTGTGTCGCGCGATCTCTCACTAAAAGGGGCGTTCATAAATTACTTGAGGTGATTTTTGAGATTTTTCAACCCCCCCTCCCCCCTTGGTGAGATTTCGTGAGATTTTGCTCGACCCCTCCCCCCCCCTAATCTCACGTGAGATTTTTCAAAAGCTATTATATTCTAGAGGAGAAACATGTTTTACTTAATTTAACAAAAAAAAAGTTAAAGTTAAGTTTTGTTTAAAAAAATCAACCCAGTTTTCTTGCAATTTTACACTGTTTCTTGCGATAAAAATAAATTACGTGAGATTTGCCGAGACCCCCCCCTCTCCTTCACGTGAGATTTGGTGAGATTTTGCTCACCCCCTCCCCCCCATAAATGTCTCACGTAATTTATGGACGCCCCCAAATGCATAGAAGAGATGAGACAAAATCGATTTGTCTTGCTTTTTGTCTTGTCACGGCTGGCTGTGCTACAAGTGCAGCCCCCCTAGACAAGTGGCTGACGTCTACAAGCGTTCCTTCAAATCGCTACGCTTCATGTATGGAAATGACATACGTCACGTGCTCTACATAGCGACTTGTAATGTCATTTCCATACATTGTGGAGTCTATTCTATTCTATTCGATTAGCGTTCATGCCACTTGTCTAGGAGGGCTGGTAGTGGAATAATACCGCGTAACAAGCCGTGACGGCTGGCAAGCTGAAGCGCCAGGACCTGAAGTCCTTCTCCAGGGTGACCACGGTGGGACTCTCCCTGTACCGCTGCAGCTGCCCCAGGGAGAGGTCCAGGGTGCCCCACACGGCTAGCCCCGTCGCGCACACCCAGAGCAACCTGGCAACCGAGCACAAAACACCAATTTTTTTATAATCAAATCAAATCAAATCAAAAGTTTTTTATTCATGTAAGCTCAATAAAGCGTTTATAAATAGTCAAGATAAACAATATTTTAGCATTACCACCGGTTCGGAATGTTGCTTCCATTGAGAAGAGCCGGCAAGAAACTCAATGGTTACTCTTTTCAAAAGAATAATTGTACTTATACATTTTCAAACAGCAACGCTGTGTGAGCAGGCAGGCATTAACACATAGTGAATAAAAAAACAAAATTAGGTATTTAAATAAACAAAAAAAAATAAGAACTAGCCTAGAAAGCTGTGCATGCCTACTCCCACTTTACAGTTAAACCCAAAGGTGAATATTTCGAACTATTGTTTTGGTGTGATGCCATATACAAGACAAGGATATATATATATATATATATATATAGACAAGGATAGCACAATGGCAGACGGTCGACCTGAGGTTAAGTGGAAGCCGCCGTCCAGGACATCTGCAACTTAAGAGGAGCAGATGTGGCGCAGACCTTTTATGGACCTGTTAACATGCCCTGTGAAAAACCCTACGTTGAAGTGCATAGGAAAGACTTCGGGAGGGAGATAGTTTCACAACTTGCGCGTGCGCGGGTTGCTATATTCGTTCGTTTGTTGTTGCTATATTCCGTGAAGAGGCAGGAATGTGGGCATTCAGATTATTTTGCTGCCAGGGTACCACCTTGGATTCAGCACTTGATAGTTTTGACAGCCTCTCTCTGACGTCGCGATACTTTGCCATAAAATCTTTGATAAGGCAGACTCATAGATCAAAGGGAGACTATCAGCGTTTGTCTACCGCCGCCGTCACCCGAGATTATGTTAGTTTGATGGCCAGCGGGCGTGTGGACAGGCGGCCATAGTAAATGTATGTATCGTCGTACTTCGGCGTCGTCATCTCTTTCTCGGTGACTTGCCGGTGGCGGTGGACAAAAGCTGATAGATAGTGTTAACATTGGTTAATTTAATTCGATCTGAAATGAGATGGGTTTAAAAAGATACAATTGCTTATTGGTCATAAAGGGCTGGCAGCATTTGAACTATTTTTCAAGGTTGGCAATTTTGATAGAATTTACTACAGAATATAAAAAATGGTCGAAAGATGTTTAATGTACCGATATTAGAAATACTTTGAAATTATTAATTACTCAAGGGAACGATTGTTATACAATAAATAGAGTGAATAGATTCTCCGTGTATATAGTCATTATTTTACAATAGTCTCCCTAATGGAGATCCGTAACGAATTTAGTTGAGACTGCAGATTTATAGAGCTAAGAAATCCATAACATACAGTGCAAACATTTTTGGTTTATGCCAAAAATTGACGAAGCATGGGCCAAACATAAATTACTAACGAAGCTTGCGCGCGGTTGTTGTGACGTCATCGGGTTCACGCGCGCTTTGTAATGAACGGCGGCGCGGGTCGTTATTTGATTATAAGTGGTACCTACTGAGAGAAGAGATGCCCACGGTCATAGACTCGCGCCACAGATGGGAAAATATCTCCCTACTTACCTACGGCAGGAATAAATAAATAATACACCAACTGTACGATGAACAATGGCTACCATACAGTGGACTGGGGGTGATCCCAGTGACACCCAGACCAGGTCAAATTACGAATAAGGCTATTTCCGAAAGCCTCTGTTAGGCCGTGGTCTCCTATTAAATGCCATCGGCGACTTACGGCGCGCGTCACGCGTACGCCGCGGCACAATCTTACTATAGTGACGTTGGCGTGTGAAGGAGACCACAACAGTACATTTCTATAGTAAGCATTGTGACGCGGCGTACGCGTGACGTTGTAAGCCGCCGATGGCATTTAATAGGAGAACACGGCCTTAGAACCCGCAACCAGACGATGCAGTGAGCCGAACTACTTCGCCAAGCGGATGTAAGGGCCTCCGCAGACTAGCTACTTTTAGCATCGGCGACCGGTGATTTTGTGACGTATCGATGCTGCGTCGCGTTTCTTCGAGCGCGAACGGGCGAGACGCAGCATCAAAATCGCCGATCACCGATGCTAAAAGTAGCTAGTCTGCGGAGGCCCTTAAACAGTGGCAATGGGTATGAAAACAGTAACTCACCTCTCTGCCCAGTGCCTCCGGGGCGCAGCTATATGGTTTAGCCCATGGATGCTCGTCTCCTTGCAAAACTCCTTAACATTCCTCGCCGCAGCCTTCACCAGCTTCGCACCCTTAATCCTGAAGGTCGAGGGTTCCTCTCGAGGTCTGAGCTGGTGTTCCTTACGGCCAATCATCCTGGATTCTGCGGTACAATCCCGCATTGCACGAAATACTAAACACCAAGCCAACTAGGCGCACGGGTATACATATCAAATGATAATAAGTCAATGATTCCGCAGTCCTTCCACCACGTAGTGGGAGCTACTGCCACAGGATTGCCGAGGCATTGGTCCAGGCTCACTACGTTGTGGAAGGACCGCGGAATTATTGACTTATTATCATTTGATAATTAATACCAATGCGCCTAGTTGGCTCGGTGGATTAGTATGACTAAGCCTTTTTAGCGGTAAAGGGAAGATCTTCTAGCCAAGCTGGTGCTGGCTAGCTGGCTTGATGGTATGCCTGACGGGGTCGGCTGCTAAATCCCAGGGAGTTTTTATTTAGGTGAATTCACGAGGATAATATTAGAGACAGTCGTTCTGCAATGGACAATTGTTACGAGACTTGAAGCCTTGGTCTCTATATCCATAGTCAGCCCCGGATCTGGGAGGGGGGGCAAACCGGAGCACCCGCCCCGGGCCGCAGCTTCAGGGGGCGCTAAAATCATAATTCAGTATGATTAAAAATAAAATAAACTTGCTCCACAAAACGCCGGTTTGTGAGTTTTTTTAACTTATCTCAAACGCTGGAGAGAGGAGCGCCACTATCAAGTTTCTGCCCCGGTTCGAAAAAATCGTAGGTAGATCCGGGGCTGTCTAGGGCTGCTAATAAATGGCCGACAACATGGCGACCACCAATAATTTGTGATTTAACGAATTTACGAAGATAATTAGAGACCTGTTTCACACTGTACGACTACTACTGTAGGGCCTGTTTCACACTGTAGGGCGACTGTAGCCTAGGGGTGAACAGGTTGGGCTAGCAATCACAAGGTCCCAGGTTCGATCCCTGGTGGGGCATGCACCAATGGATGATTTTTCATCTATGTGCATAATTTACAGTACGCTGACGGTGAGGGAAAATATCGTGAGGAAACCTACCTATCCCTCGGGATTAGGTAATAGTCAGTTCCTGTATACACGGCGACAACGTTCACCACCTGTCACGTTGAGTTCTGACTATCTGGTGAAACGTGGGCTTTGAGTTGGTTAATACCTCCACAATGTGGTGGTGTATGGCCACTCAAGCCTCTGACTACCCCCGAATGGGGATAAAAGTCGTGACGTTATATTTATTGTATTTTATTTATTTTTACTGTTTCACAATGAACAATTGTGAAGAACTCAATGTCCTGAACTGCACCATTGTTACGTGCACCTCTCACGTGTCTGCGGCAGTAGCGTGCATCAGCTAATACTGTGTGCTTATCAGATCAAGATTAATCATTATTTTAATTACATTCCAGCATGCTATCCAGCAGAGTTGGGCGAAATTTAATTGCGATTAATCAATTGCAAATTGCAGATGATGTCACAATTAACAATTAATTGTGATTTGTGCGCGATTGTCAAACAAATCAAAATTAATTGTTGATTGTGGCACCACATGCAATTTGCAATTAATTAATTGCAATTAAATTTTCCCAACTCTGCTATCCAGTGTATCCTCACCGCGAGCATTTCATTGTCACTACTCCACCAAGCCAACTAGGATCCTGTAAAATGTGATGTCACCCGCACGGAAAGGCGGTGGCGGGTGCGGGCGGGGAAGCCGCATTCCATCCGAGTTCCTAGTTGGCTTGGTGGCGTAGGCAAAAATAAATATCGCCAGACCGACACACCAACTGTATGGTCCCAAACTAAGTAAAGCTTGTACTATAGATACCGTAAAATAGACTGGGTGCGATCCCAGTGACACCTAGACCGGAGCAAATTACGAAAAGGCAGTTTCGGAGGCGAGCGCGGTCGATGCGTGGTAGTAAGGAAAATTAAAAATCATTAGAGCTTACTTCATTTTTTTTAACGAGAAAATTGCATACAATCGTGTTTTTCTTTCGATAAATTCTAGATCATACGTTCAAAAAATATATATAAAAAAATAGATTATTCCATAATAAACTTAAAGAAATATTTAGAATAGATTAACAATACAGTTGATACCTTCCATTGCGATCGCCTCGCATACTAGGGCGAGCTTTATGCCTTCGGTCGCTACACCAACAACTTCTGAAGCTATTACAGCTACAGGTGTACGTGATTCGGCAGATTTTAATTCATTTACAAATTTGGCATCAAACTCAATAATATCTTTTGTTGACAATCTACCTTTATTCGATACATGAGCCGTACTCAGCGGCGGCAAAATGCTATAATGATTTTTAGTAGCATTTATAAATAAATCCGTTGCTTTCGTTAAATAGTGGGCGTCCTCTTGTTTTAGCCACCACTTCTGTACGTCGTCGTGGAATATTTTACAAATGTGATCCGATGTAATTTGAACATTACACTGTCGGCTAGGAATTCGCTTACCAATTTCATTCTTCAGAGTCTCCTCAACTTGGTTGTGCGATTGTTGGTTTGTGTAAAATTGTAATTTACTCGTGAAATCAACGATCAAGTTCCTCTCGTAATCGTTGCAATCAAATGAAAGTTTTGGCAAGCGCTCGACTTTTACATCAAATCTATATTCTTGTAATTGTTTATCTGATATCTTGCTGTTTATTTTTTCGAATAGCGTTCTAGCGTGACCCTTCAATTCGTTCCTTTTAGCAAACATAAGTAGTTGAGTCGTCTCATCCAGAATTAGTAAATTACCAACAGCGCCTCCTATACCTCCATTTGTCTGAAGAAATTCTTTGTTACTGAAAGCATTATCTATATTCACAATATTGATTTTTTCTTCGTTGATGACACTCTCTTTGGAGTCGTTTAATAAATCTACAATTATAGTCGATAAGATATTCAATTGTGCTTCTTCCTTTGAACGTCTTAATGGAATATCGCTATTACCAAACTCGAGGGGAAGCTTGAATTTAGCAGATTTTAACACACTTCGCTCAATTTCCTTCGTCTGACTATCTCGCAGTAGCGATAGCTTCTCATCATTAGTATTTAAAAAATCTGATTTAAAACGCCAGATACGATATTTCCCAATACTTTCAATATCTTCCTGTTTTTGGTCGGTAATGTCGAATACGCTTTGCGCTAAAATTACGTGATATTTGTTTATCAGTTCTTTATTCATAATTCGTTCAAAGCTGTTGTCCTCATTATTTTTCACCATGTTCGCTACGATTGCAGCTAACTTTTTTATTTTCTCACTCCAAATCATTTTTTGCAATAATTTAATATCTTCATCTGTATATGAAATTCGAAATGGATCATCACCTGTGCCGATTATGTCTTTGGTGTTCTTTATAAATTTGTTTCTTTTATGATCTTTGGGTAAATCATCTTTTATGTTTGTGTAATAAATAAATGCACATTCAATATCATCATAGGTACCCTTGAAGAAGGCGTCATCGTGCTTCTTCTTTGCGTCGAATTTATTTCTAATTTTTAAATAGCTATCGAAGCACTTCTGCAGGACGATGCTGTTGGCCGCGAGACATTTGTTCAAATTGTCTCTATGCTTGGCTTGTATAAACAGGGCGACGGGTTTATCGATACCATTCATTTTGAATCTAAAGCAGATGTCGTCAAACTCCCCGAGGCCGTCCACGTTCGTGCCTATATAGAACTCTGTCACGTCTCCATCATGTTGTGCTCTGAATAGTATGAGACTTATGAGTTTGGTTTCGTAGAGTTGTCCGTGAATGGCCGTGGTTCCCACTCGTTTCTTATACTTCAAATTACTCATACCTAGTTTTTTATATACTTTTTAACTTATAAGCTTAACCGAATGACCAGTCGAGAGTCTGGAGTGACTGCTCAAACTACCCCAGGCTTCTACTAGCGTCTGCTGCCGCCAGGGAGGGGGGAGGGGGGAGGGTGCCGCAGACTGCGCAAGCGCACGCGAACAGCTGCTGACTGCGCGCCGTAATCTGAAACATGGAGTGTGTGTATGGATTTTTTTAAACACAAAGGGCGTTTTATGGTTCCGTACCCAAAGGGTGCCAACGGGACCCTATTACTAAGCCATTTGAACCAACTTGTACTGAAAGTGATCATTTTTATCGTTTTTAACAGTTTTTGTGAACGAAAATAACAAAAATTACGTCGAATGAAACGCAGCATTAGTGAGAAACACTACACTTCCATAACTAAAACAAAACAAGGTTTAGGTCTAGGTTTAGGTTTGAGTATAAGGGTGGGGAAAAGGACACGGGTCGACTTTGACCTCGAATGACCGTTGACCTTTAACCCCGAATGACCTTTGACATCGGATGTCATTTGACCTCGAATGAACTTAACATTTGACTTTGACCTTGACCTTGAATGACCTTTAATCCCAAGGTCACGGACCAAGACCACGAGGATTTTGCAAATAAACAAATGGGTACTATTTGGCTCTGGCGCTTCGCCGGCCGCTGCCGCGGCACGCTCGCTTCACTCGCTCGGCTCGCGCGTTGTGGTCACTGTTCTAACCTAACCTAACCGAACGTGTCCAAGCATTTAGCAAGATAAGAAGGTCAAGGTCAAGGGCAAAGTCAAATGTCAAGTTCTTTGAGGTCTAATTACATTCGATATCAAAGGTTACTTGAAGTCAAAGGTCATTTGCGGTTAAAGGTCAAAAGTCATTCGAGGTCAATGTCGACCCGTGTCCTTTTCCCCACCCTTGTACTCAAACCTAAACCTAAACCTAACTGCGCCCCTAAGGCTACACTCTAACCCATTTTTGTCAATTTTGTCAATTTTGCCAATTTTGTCAATTTTGTCAATTTTGTCAATTTTGTTAATTTTGTCAATTTTGTCAATTTTTTCATTTTTGACATTTTTGTCATTTCTTGCACTAACGAGTACTCACGAAAATCAAGAAAACTCACGAGTACTCACGGAAATCACGAAACTTCACGAGTACTAATGAGAAATCACGAGGTCTACAGATAACTCACGGAAATCACAAAAACTCGCGAGTAAAATTACTCGCGAGATTATTCTCGTTAGAAATCGAATCCGGTCTATTCCAGTTTGATTCCCAATTTTACATAGGATGCGGCCGCCATCTTGAATTCCAAAAATATCCACAAATTCATGTTTAGCACCCTTAAAAACCCCTTACACGACACCCATCACGGATATTTCACGAAGAGCGCGGTCGCCATCTTGAATCCAAAAAATAACCTCAAATTCATCTTTAGCACCCTTAAAAACCCCTTACACGACACCCATCACGGATATTTCACGAAGAGCGCGGCCGCCATCTTGAATTCCAAAAATAACCCCAAATTCATGTTTAGCACCCTTAAAAACCCCTTACACGACACCCATCACGGATAATTCACGAACAGCGCGGCCGCCATCTTGAATCCAAAAAATAACCTCAAATTCATCTTTATTAGAATTAGAGTTGGACGTGGCAACAGCATTTATAGTTTCATCCCCGGGCTCATCGCAGGATACTGATAATGATTTTGTTGTATTAGGCTTACTCTGACCTCCCCGTTGCGGGTATACAGGTTTATCATTCCTACTAGCAAGAGTAGTTTCTAAAATAGCCGCCCTATTCCTTAGGAACTGGAAGAATTCATCCAAAGTAGGCAAGCTAGAAAGGTTTCCCTTATGCTCTTCCCACTTACTTGATGTAGTAATGTCTAGTTTGGATGAAACTAAATATATAATAATAGCGTCCCAACTAGAGGTAGGTAGCCCCAAAGCGTCCAGTGCTCTTAAGTTCTTAGTAATAATATCAATAACAAATCTTAAAGCCTTAAAAGATTCTCTTGTTAATTGTTCAATGGAGAATAGCGACTTAAAATGGTTATTTATTAAAATATTTTTATTATTGTATCTTTCACATAACAAATCCCATGCAATAGAGTAGTTTTTAGAAGTAAATTCAAGTGATTTGATCACAACAATGGCACTGCCTTCAAGTGATGACCTTAGATAGTGGAATTTACTTATTGCCGGTATTGAATCGTTTGAATTAATTAATGAATCAAAAGTATCTCTGTACTCAAGCCATTGTAGGTAGTTACCATCAAAGGATGGAAGTTTAATAATTGGCAACTTAATATTATTGCTATCATGAAAGTTACTAACATTAGAACGAGCATCAGGCTCTTGAATTACTGGAACCGGCTTAGTCGATTCAATTAATTCTTGAATTGAAGATAAAAGAGATATGAATCTATTTTCAATTGAATCTCTTTCTATCAATTGTTTATCTAAATCATCACACATGTATTCTATATCACATTGAATATCATCAAATGATGAGAATAACGTTTGGCATTTTTCTAAACGGATATTTAATTCGTTTACTTTAGTACGTTTTAATTCACTAGGATCAATTGATCGGAGGGCGTCTATATTTTGTTTCATCGTTGTTAGACGGCCCTTAATGGAACTACGTTTACGAATAAGATGTGAAACATCTTTGCCCTCTTGGGCATTATCAAATTTATCATCACCATCAGTGGACATTGTAGGTATATAACAATGAAGTAGGTAAGTAAATAATTGTGCAGATCCAACCAGTTATGTGGTGTGATGCAGCACGCGGTCCGTCGTTGCCCGTAGCCCGTAGCACGAGTAGACTGCCCTGTTGCCGGCCGCGGGAACCGCAAGAGTCGGCAGCAGGTACAGCGCGCGCGTAGGCACGTAGCTACGTCGCGTAACCGCTTACTACCCGTTCAGCTGCGAACAGTTCGGCAAATAGGCGTTGAAACTAAGCCAGCAACGAAAACACCATTAGTAAATTGGCCTGTGAAATATTAGGTAACTAGATAACCAGGTACCTAGCTTATAGGCGCACACAAAGGGATAGGCAATAGGCACACGTAATAGGCGCACACAAAATAGGCACATAGGCACACCCAATTGAACTGTACACAAAATGGCGTGTTAGGTAGGTAGACGTGCGTGCGTGATGTGTGCAATTAGCGCGTGCAGCATAACCTAAGCGTGCGATAGATGTTTTATTTTAGCAATCCTTGCATAGAGAGGAGATCGGCATTACTTGTTATTAGTAGGCAAGTAAATGCGAAATAAATTGTTAAAATAGCGGGTACAACCCTCAAAGTATCATTCAATAGGTACCTTAGGTGCGTATGTTACGCGTAGTCCTACGTACATAATAGGCGAGTCACGTTCATGAATATTACACCAAACTTTGCACAAATAGATTAAGAATTGGAGGGAAATAGTAAAGGAACCGCACTTCCCTCGGAACGACCTCCCACGCTCATAATCAGGTAGCCGGTTGTTTCCCGCCGTCCACGTAGGTTTGTTCGCTTGACTGGGTGTTCGCTTGACTGCATAGGCTTGAGGAATCAGGATCGGCAGCTTGCTTGCACGCCCTTCGGCTCTCGGCAAACTGGATGGCTTGGGGACGCCCGCCCGGCAGCTCGCACGCAGCGCGTCACGTCGGCAGAAAAAAAATGGCTTGTTGTTTTGTTTTTGCAGATCTTCATAAATATGTCCTTTGAGGTCGCCAACTATGTGCCAGCCGGCACATTAAAAGGCGTGGTAAATCTTCAGGGTCTTTAATAATATAGCTAAGTTGATGTACAATTGGCTTTTCACACGTTAATTGTATTGGGCGAGAGCACGCGATACGCGTCCGCCGTTGATCGTGGAATTTCGTGACTAAAAGCGCGGGCCGCCGCGCGTCGCTGGCGCTGCCGTCGCGTACGCCGCCGCCTCGCTGCTCCCTCACCCCCGCAGAGTAGGGTGGCAACGTTTAGTTGCGTGAACAAGCACCCTTAAAAACCCCTTACACAACACCCATCACAGATATTTCAGGAAGAGCGCGGCCGCCATCTTGAATCCAAAAAATAACCTCAAATTCATCTTTAGCACCCTTAAAAACCCCTTACACGACACCCATCACGGATATTTCACGAAGAGCGCGGCCGCCATCTTGAAGCCAAAAAATAACCTCAAATTCATCTTTAGCACCCTTAAAAACCCCTTACACGACACCCATCACAGATATTTCACGAAGAGCGCGGCCGCCATCTTGAATTCCAAAAATAACCCCAAATTCATGCTTAGCACCCTTAAAAACCGCCTACACGAATTTTAAAATCTAACATTCCAAGAATAAAAAAATAATTGTGGACCAACAAACCAGACACGTAACAGCCCTTGATAGTTTCTGCCCGGTTTGCATACAAATCGCTATATGGTCTCCCGGGCAGGCACTACCCGCCCCCTGCCCCTTGTACACCGCACGGGTCTCCTGTCAACCCCCGTCGTCGGCTGACTGTATGTATCTAGATTGTGACCAAACTCAGTAGGTATGTATGTCGCCGCGGTTTAATACGCCATTCAATTGGGCAGCTAGGCCTTTCATAAAACGCCGGCACTCAATACAATGGCTAAAGGACGCCTAGGCAAATTGTTGAATGCAACGTTTATTAAAAGGGCTGAACGTTGCTTAGCCACTTGGGTGAACGACATTTGTGGATATTGTTAGGGTGACCTTAGGTGTTAGGGTATAAGCACAGATTAGATAGTTATATGTTTAGGTATGTATAAGTTTATCTCTGGACCACTCCTTGAACTGCATAAAGTCAACAAATGAGCCCTTATAAACAATTATTTAAAAACTTTACAAATAATAAAAACAAACGGTGTTCTTTGTAAATAAAATTAATTAAACATTATAAGAAAGATACAAACATGAGAAAAGTAAAAATAAAATAAAAAGTTAAACTTAAACTTACAACCTGATTTGAACCCAAACTAGCGTAATTATATCAAAAATTACACTTCGTCATAAACGATTGCAAGACTAGAACTGACAAGTAGGGATGGCGATCTGAGATCGATTAATCGAAGAATCGATTTTTCGGACCATTTTTTTTTTAAATCGATATGTAGTACTGAATCGATTCAGTGAATCGATATTTCACCCTTGAATATCGACATTCGATTTTTTCTGTTTTGGTAAAAACCATTAACCTAGTGAAATTCATTGTACAAAAAAAAATCCAAGAAGATATATAATTTTCCATAAATCAACTGTTTCGCTTTTTGTCTCTTTCGCGCACGCACTAACAACGCTGTGGGAATAAATGCGCCAAACTCAACTTCAAGGTCACGCGCGTCTGATACTTTGATATGGTAATAAAAATATTTGTTATTATCGAATTACCTGATTTTACTGATAAGAGATCGTTTATTATGGTATCTTTCTTGTTTTTAATAAAATGGATTTATAATTTACATTGTAAATACAAACTTTGAAAAAAAAAATCGATTCTTCAGAAATCGATCTTTTAGACCTTGAATTTTTTGTGAATCGATTCATCAGGTTACAATTCGAATCGATTTAAAAATCGATCTTTTTCGGAAAGAATCTTCATCCCTACTGACAAGGGAGTGTCAGCTGTTAAGCTGTCAGCTGTTGTCAGTGGCGGCAACAGTGTTGCCAACTTAGGGTGGAGACATGCACATTGGGCTTTTTTTAGAGCTCAGAAAATTTTAGGGCTATTTTTAGGGCCATAAATAATATTTCATGCACCGCTAATTTACTGACCAAAACAAGTAAAAACAGGCAAAACGTCTATGGTACTATGCGAGTTGTCCTCCTTGTACAGTGTATTATTGAAATGTTGCAGTTGTATAAGAATTCCGAAAGCTCAAATGCAACGCCAAGTCGGGACTTAAACGATTTACTAGCGATTATCGATAATTTAAATCTTTAATTAGTTATAAAAAGTTCTAATAAAAGTAATTAAAACTGTTATAATTTATTTAGCTTAATAAAACAGGAAACTCATTTAAATAATACCCTTGAATAGGTACACAATTTAGGGTTTTTTTGGGACTTTTGATTATTGCATTTAGGGCTTTCAGGTTCATTAAGGTTTTCATCTTGATTTTAGGGCTCTTTTAATTAGGAGTTTGCAACACTGGGCGTCAATTGGCTTTGTTAGGCTCCAAAGGGCATGTACCCAGAGCCGTAAAACAAACTTTAAAAAAAATTACTTTGTTTTGGCAGGTTTTGGCGGATTTGGTTGTTTTTTTGGATTGTTCGACCGGCCTATCGATTGGATAATAGTTATAATATGGATCTTTGTGTAAATTGTGGTATAGCGACTAATCGGTGTACAATATTAGGTCGACGAGCCTTGGATGATGAAAGAACGCTGTCCGTTATCCGACAATGGCGTGCCCTACAACCTGTAAGTACCACCTCCTTACCTATCTTTCGCGTTGCCTTAAACTTACAAAATAAAGCACACTAACGTTTAATATACACGATATTGCAATCTTATACCAAAAACCTAAGATTAAGAATGTACCTGTAGATTTGACAAGCGCGTACACCCGTAAGGGACAAAAGATGTATAATCCTGCTAAATTACGCTTAACCCTAATGTCTATGGAACGTGATTTGAAGAATACTAGTTCTAAATTTGGTTGGGTGATGCTTTGTTTGGCTCATACTGGACCAAAGACCTACCAAAAGTTTGAGCCCAACAAACATATGGCAATACGCAGAAAGTAACAAAAGATAGTATGTCTATCTCTTTCACTCTTAGGATATCGGGCGTAAGCATGTCTCGCTCAAGCACGGTATTATTATTACTGTGTCATCTCTATTGATGATTTCTCTATGCCAAAACCAGTGGTAACTGTTCTACTCCACCAAGCTAACTAGACACTCGGGTATAAATATCAAACGTAAGTCAATGATTCCGTGGTCCTTCCATTCCATCATGTAGTGGGAGCTACTGCCACAGGAGTCCCCAGGCATTGGCCCAGGCTCACTACGTTGCGGACGGACCGCGGAATCATTGACTTATTATCATTTGATATTTATACCCGTGTGTCTAGTTGGCTTGGTGGAGTAGTAACATTTTATATTCCATTCAGGTTAGCTATTTTGTAACGACAAACTCACTTCGCACGCGTGAATTTTCTAGTGAAATGACAAAATTTGACATATCACCTGAAAAATCACACGTGCGAAGATATTTTGATGTTACAGAATAGCTATAGTCTGACCACTACCACTGTGCCACTCCTTAGGTATGCGCGGGGAGGTGGGGAGTGGATTCGCAGCTCTCGTCCCCTTGCTTGTGTACCTAAGGAGTGGCACAGCAGTTGCGGTCAGACTATACCCAGTACAGACTTGTAGAGATGAAAACTTTTTTATTTTTCAGGTAAACAGCAGTGACCATGTCTGCCAGGCTTGCTGGGACTTGGCCCAAAGACCTCCAGCTGACGGTGAACCAAGACGAATTGGCCACCGTAATGTTTGTCTCCGTTGTGGACGTTCTCTCGCGTCACGAGTCAGTCATCCACTTCACACGGGCTCAACTCGGGAAATGCGAATTTATAATGTTATTCAAGATTGGATTATGCCTCGAACGGTAAGTTAAATCTCATTTAATCTGGCAGCGCGCAACATACAACCAATCCATTGTTTCGGCTGTACATTGCGCGGTGAGTCATTAATATGGTTTATGTTTTTTAACATAACTGGTTTTTAGTCACAATCTTGTGTAAGGGTTGTAGGACATGTTATTCCATAGACATAGGGCTCCCCCAAAGATTGCCACAATAACCGGTTTTGTGCTTCAAGTCCTAAGGTGCTTTAAAAGCCTTTGTGAGTGACAATGTAGTAATTATTTTTTGGTGTTCTGTGAACAATTAGGTTAACCCTAAACTGATTAATTAATTTTTAAATAGTTTAATGAATACATATGTTTATTTGTTTCCTCACACTGTAAGCGAGCTGTAAATTATGCACATAGATGAAAATTCATCCGTTGGTGCATGTCCCACTGGGGATCGAACCTGGAATGTTCTGATTGCTAGCCCAACATGTTCGCCCCTAGGCTACAGTCGCTTAATATCTCCACAATGTGGTGGTGTATGGCCACTCAAGCCTCTAACTACCCCCGAATGAGGATAAAAGTTGTGACGTATATGTTATGTTATGTTTATTTGTTGCAGGTGGAAGGAGCAAGTTGCATATGCCACAAATGTTGGGTTGCTGCGGATAGGGCTGCTGCCCGTATGAATCCTAGCCCATCAACTTCTTCCCGAGGACGCTTAAAGAAGGAAATAAAGCCACGGGTTCCAGAAATACCCACTAAACTCCAAGATGAGGAAGTTGAAGTTGAAACAAAACAGCCTACTATTATATTATTACCAGACTATAGCTATACCTATACTATAGAAGCAGAAAGTAAGCCACAGGTTCTAGAATTACCCACTGAACTTCAAGATGAGGATGTTGACGTTGAAACTATACAGCTTAAACCTACTAGTATGTTATTACCAGACCACATGACAGCTATAAAAACAGAAAAAAATCCACAGGTTCAAGATGAACCCACTGAACTTCAAGATGAGGATGTTGACGTTGAAACAATACAGCTTGAACCTACTATTGTATTATTACCAGACTACATAGAAGCTATAGACACAGATTTTAAGCCACAGATTCAAGAAGTACCCACCGAACTTCAGGAATTACCCACTGAACTTCAAGATGAGGAAGTTGAAGTTGAAACAAAACAAATTGAACCTACTATTATATTACCAGACTACAGAAGAGCAATAGAAACAGAAAGCAGGTGTTTTATACGCGGCTGCCGGAGTAAAAAGAGGTCCCGAGTTCCAATTTCCACAAGAAAAATGTTGCTAATCCAGTACAAATATTACGTCCCTAAGAATAATCGGCTGTGTGTTCAGCATTTAGCTATTGAACCGTGGGATTTTCTTAACAGTTCGCGTAATAACTGTCTACAAACATTTACAGCAACACAAATTCAGGATATGTTGTCGTTAAAAGAATTTGATGAGAAGAATGACCATGTGCGTACATGGAGTGGGTCAAACAAAGCACAGTTTAACACTAAGTTAACTAACTGTTACGTGATGAGGCAGCAGTACCGTCCCCGCAGACGGTATAAAAAGTTCATGTACAGAAAGCTGTGGTGCGAACCGTGCGGTATCAAGTTCGATTCCCGGGAACAGAGCGATCACCACAAACGGGAGATGCACAAGAATAGCCAGGGCTGGGTCTGTGAGGTATTTGTTTTTAATTTTTATTTTTTGCGTCGCTTAGTTTGGGACCATACAGTTTGTTTGTCTGGCAATATCACAGAGTAAAGACTAAAGAAAGAGGTGCCCTTTTTAGATATTTGTATGAAACAAAACGTGGTCATTGTTTTTTCATTTTTATTTTACTATTTACCGGTAAATAGTTGAACTACTTGCTTCGTTTTATGTCGATGTTAGTACTAGGCCGACCACTCGGCCGACTTGCTTAGGGCCAGTCCCCTTAGTAACTGGTCCATGGGCAATATTTATTTAAATCTGTTGACCTGCATGCGTTGCAATGCCACTTACATAAGAAAATGTGGTTAAAATCTGTTTGTTGCGTAGATTTAAATTACTTTTTAATCTGTCATCTGTCAGTTGTGATCTGTCACCTGTCTATCTATCTGGCTTTGGTTGGGCTTCCGGCTCTCTCACTCATTGTACGAAACGCAGCTGTAATAACTGCTTTAGCCGATCTTAGGCTACTACCGCGGTCGAGCCAGCCCGTAATGAGCTGCAGTCAATTGCTACCAAAGACAAATATTGATTTATTTCAGGTATGCGGCAAGATGTTCGCGAGCCTGGCGTGGCGCGGCAGGCACGCGCAGACGCACCTGCCGCCAAGGTTCGCGTGTGACCACTGCCACTACAAGACCGCGAGCAAGCACATGCTTGTCAAGCACATGCAAGTACACACAGGTCATCATCAAAATTGGTTTAGCAATGAGAATCAATACTAGGTCAACAAATCAACTCATAACCAACACTATAGTTAAAACTAAGCTTCCTTGTCAATATAGTTTTTAAATCATCGAAATCAGTCCATCCGTTGCGATTTTATAACACATTTTATATAATGTGCATGTGCGTGTGACGTCACACGCTACGTCGGATTGAAGGCGCGCTGTACTCGCGCCGCCGTTCATTACAAAGCGCGCGTGATCCCGATGACGTCACAACAACCGCGCGCGAACATCGTTAGTAATTTGGCCCATGCTTCGTAAATTTATGTCGTAGACCAAAAATTTTTGCACTGTATGTTATGGATTTCTTAGCTCTATAAATCTGCAGTCTCAACTAAATTCGTTACGGAAACCCATTTAGGCGTGAAAACGAAACAGACAGTCACTTTCGCATTTATAATAACGGACGGGCCCGTTAGCGTGGTTGGCGCGGAGGCGACATTCACGCTGCAGGTCGTAGGTTCGATTCCTACCCGTGTCATGCATTTGTGTGCATGAACATGTCTGTATGTCCGGAGTCTGGGTGTATATGTATATTAAGTATGTATTTACAAATAAAAAACTAGTATATGTAGTAATATCAGTGATCTGGTTTCCATAGTACAAGCTCTGCTTAGTTTGGGATCAGGTAGCCGTGTGTAAAAATGTCCCAGGATATATATTATTATTATAATAAATAATAAATAACGTATATTGTTTGTATGTTAGGTGCGAGGCCGCACCAATGCGAGCACTGCCCCAAGACCTTCCCGACGTCCTCAAATGCCAAGAGACACGTCCAGCGCGTACATCTTCGGCTGAAGCCACACGCCTGCCCTCATCCTCACTGCGGGAAGACATTCTTCTGCAAATATAAACGGAACACACACGCAGCCACGCACAAGTCGATTAAGAGGTAATTAAAAAGTGTGTGTGTGTGTCAGACTCGCACATAAAGGGTTCTGTACCACCGTAGTATAAAAAAAAACATTCCCAAAAATTTAGAACTTTTGAGTCACACATTGAAGTCTTTTGTATGGAAACCAAGCATAAAAATGCATTATAACGTCAAAGATAAACAAGCCAAAAATATATAAGTTTCTTGTATGGAGACCCCCTTTATGGCCGCGCTATATTTCAGTTTGTCCATCAAGGGTTACCATGCTGATCGCGCTGTGGAAGCCTGGATCTGCGCTACGCCGCGCTTTCGGCCATCAACAACGCGGTCAGCAACACTCATTACAGACCGTGGCAGTAATGTACTATTATTATCGTCAGGTTCGAATGTGAGGAGTGCGGTTCGGGCTTCATGCTGCGCGGCTCGTGGCGGAAGCACCTGCTGGACCGGCACGGCGTGGACACGGAATGGCTGCGCCCCGGCCCCGACCACCACGCAGCACCTCTAGCACAGCCTCTAGCGTGACTTTGACATATAGCCAGTGTTGAGTAAAATCATGGACCAGTTACTAAGGGGAGTGGCCCTAAGCAACTCGGCCGAGTGGTCGGCCTAGTACTAACATCGACATAAAACGAAGCGAGTAGTTCAACTATTTACCGGTAAATATAATGAAAATGAAAAAACAATGACCACGTTTTGTTTCATACAAATATCTAATAAGGGCACCTCTTTCTTTAGTCTTTACTCTGTGAGTAAAATACATTTGTATGTATTTCAAAAAGTCGCACGCATGATGCATACAAGATACCGAAGCCGGTGAGGTTGAAGCAATTGTAAATAAATAAACAATTACCTACCTCTATTTTGTAAATATTATTTTCTAATAAAATGGCCTTATTTCACCAGTCAGTATACCCCCGAGACCCATCAATATTAAATTATTTGAATGAATCTCGATGAGGGTAAAACAAGGAAGTTTTAAGTCTCTAACACCTGGAATGCGGACTTGGCAGCAAAAGTGAAGCCGACAGCGAGATACCATACTGAACGTTGTTTCCTTTGCCAACAAGAGTGACCATAATATTTTGAAATTTTGAGAACGTCCCCATGGACATCTAGTGAAAACGTGCTTTTGTTCCGAGATTGTTATGATAGGAAAATAATAAAATAAGGAAAGAAATGTTTATTTTGTTAAGAACATGAGTAGGTACAATAAATTAGTCTGCGGTGGCCAAACCACACGAGTGCCTGTCTGTATCTTGGCAACCTAAATGAAGTTACAAAATAGTATTTAAGATCGTAGATTTTGCCACTTTGTAATATAAAGTAACATGACACTTCACACGCTTGGACGTTGTCTAGGCTCTCCATATCTATGGTTTTTCCTATACTTATCTTTCCTATAGGTACTTACTCTTTTTCTATGCTATAAAAGGTACCTACTACTGTTAACATGTTATGTTTGATTTGGGCTGTGCAAGTTGTGACAGACGGACATAGAGACAGACAGAAGGACAACAAAGTGATCATATTAGGGTTTAGTTTTTTTTCCTTATTAGGTACGGTACCCTAAGAATATCCAACTAATTAGACCATAAGACAAAATTAAAGGACAATGGGCAAAATTGTATGGGACTTGGTCCAAATATACACCACTGACGAGACCTACGTAACCCGATAGACCACTAAATACTGAGTAACTTTTGCAAAGACAGATCAACAAAATAAGCTGTCAGTAAAAAAATATGGGTAGTTTAAAAAACACATTTTTTTTATTTCACCCTTATTATTATGTTTATACATTTTTTTCGAAAGGCAACAATACAAATACTCTTACTAACATTAAATAAAAATAAAATAAGCTGTCAGAAAGCAAAAAATGCCGTGAAAAATATTTTATTATTATTTTTGTTACCTGATGAAAAGTGAACAACAACAACAACAGCAGCATTCTTACGTATTTTCTGATGTTGCGCTTCTATAAAATAAATAAGCAGGTACCTTCTATGCGTTACCTTACTTTTTCACTTATCATCAGGTAACAATAATAATAATAAAATATGTTTCACGGCATTTTTTGCTTTCTGACAGCTTTTTTTATTTTTATTTAATGTTAGAAAGTGAATTTATATTGTTGCCTTTCGAAAAAAATGTATAAGACATAACACTAAGTGTGAAATAAAAAAATTAAAATATTCTTTTAAACTACTCATTTTTTACTGACAACCTATTTTGTTGAACTGCCTTTGCAAAAGTTACTCAGTATGTAGTGGTCTATCGAGTGACGTAGATCTCGGAAGTGGTGGACATTTGGACCATTTTTGCCCATTGTCCTTTGTGCTAACGAAAAGGAACAGTGAGGGCAGGGCATTTTCCTTTAAAACTCGTTGTGTTAAATTAGGGACATAATCTGTCGGCTTAAAATGCTTGCTGTATATGACGGAATTTTGGGTAATTTTTCTGTAGCCAATAGGTATTTGTTGTAACCAATTTACACGCCTGGGATCTGTAAAAGACAAAATTGTTTTTTTGTTTTTTATTGCTTAGCAGTAATCGAGAAGTGTAAAGTCAAAAGTCGTCCCAATTGCAAACAATTTCAATCGACAAACCATCGGTCTCGGCCTTTATTTTATATTGTCCATCAAGGGTTGCAATGCTGACCGCGCTGTGGAGGCCTGGAGCTGCGCTGCGCCGCGCTTTCGGCCATCAACAACGCGCCCAGCAACACACTCATTACAGACCGTGGCAGTAATGTACTATTAAAAAGTAACGCCGTGTGCGAGCCCGGCGAGCCGTGACAACGCGGCGTGAGCGTCGCGTTTTACCAGCGTGTGGTCTGTCGCGCGCTGCAAATGCGACCGACTTCAAAAAGTAGCGATGTAGTCGTGCGGCAACGAAAAGCGCGACTTTATCGCTGCAAACAGTTCCCGTGGACGATATTCCTCAGTTAACACAGACACATAATAAGATTAATATTATAGTCCTTTTTACTAGCGAAATTTATGTCACCCGAACATCTAAAATGTACTTAACGTGGAAAACATAGTTACCCACTTACCTATGTTAAGATAATCCTTAATTCGGATAATATTCGCTTTTACACCCTTCCATTACGCATATTCTACCCATTTTTATGAGAAAATTCAGCACAATCCTCTAGATTTAAAATTAGCTGAAAATGTCGTGTGTCACGCAAATTGACGTTCTGTGTTTCAAGTTTTTAATTTTATTTCTGCTACGATTCCTATAGACATCACGGAACTGACAATTACAAGCGAATTATTAAAGAAGGTAAGTACTTATTTCCAGATATTTATTTATATTTGAAATTTTAATCTTAGGATATTCTTATACTTTACCATAGGTATTTCATTAATCGACTTTATTGTTTATTATTCTTAACTTGAAAATGTACCAAGTTTAAGGTGATCGAATAAATATTAACTGGCAACACAAGGGATGAAAGGTTGTACTGTTAGAAAGGGAAAGAAGGCGCAGTTATAGGTATCTGGCTCGGACCGGTTTTTATAATGCGTGCATCGTGGGCGTTAAGTCCGTCACATAAGGATTATTTTTGATTAAATGAATGGAAAATAAAGTTTGTAGTCCACAGTCATGTTCAATGGTATTACGTCGATGGGGTAAAAGTCAACAAATGGTGCGTTCCATTCACTGTTAATTTTGTTATTTTCGTCCACAAAAAGTGTTAACAACGATAATAATGATCACTTTCAGTACAAGTTGGTGCGAGTGGAACGAGATTTGTAATCGAAAATAACAAAATTAACAGTGAATGGAACGCACCACAATAGCATCAACTCATCTTTGGAATACCAAATGGAGACCACAAGAAATCTCGCAGGGTAGCGACATACATCTTAGCGTGGGCTTTGTAGTGTCTCTAATGATAATTCCGGATCAATTACTCCTACAGAGGGCATCCATAAATTACGTCACATGTAAAGGGGGAGGGGGGTCGACGAAGTATGAGAAGGGGTGGGAGGGGTCCTAAGTTTTGTGACATCACATTTCAAAACTCGTAATATTTTACTTGACTCTGGCTTTATGCGAAAACCGAAGCCATAACGGAGAAAAAATAAACTTCTGACATCATCTGGATCTGTCAATAAAAATAGAAAGTTGTGTGTTGAAATAATAAATTAATTATGAAATAAAACTGCAGATAAACGAGTTGAATTTGTAGTATTTTATTATGTTATTGTTATGCGATTTACATTTTTTGTTGCTCCTATACACCGTAGGCTAGCATCATAGAAATTAAGAGAATAAGTGTACAAATTACAAATCTCAATGGCGTTAAGTAGTGGATTACTTTGTGAGGTCCAAATAAATAATTTGGACATCCTATCGGAGTCCTGCAGGGTCTGCATGACGCGTAGTGACAACAAGACTTGTATATTTGACGCGGGAAAGCGAAATATTATCGAGGACATTAAATTTTGTACTGGAATTCAGGTGAGATGTTTGATGAGTTTAAGGCATTAATTAGATAAATATACACTATCAAGTCCCTTGAGGGGTAGACAGCAGTGGTCTATAGTACATACATAACACCAATGGTATTTTAGTCACCATGTAATAAAAAAAAACATATTTCATACCACACATTAGTCCATTATTTTACAGACCTATTGCCAATATACCAGACATATTCCTGCTCAGTGCAAAGGCTGGGTTATAGTCCACCACACTGTCCCAGTGTGGGTTGGTAAACGTCACACTTTGAACTTCACATCAAACGTAATGTGTACATTTGTGGTCAATGCACACCTAGAGTTCAATTTATTTGTTCATAACCCTCCACCACCTCCTATATTGTTATTATTGTGTCCCGCTTTGTTATGGAGGGAAGTGGATAATCTTCTTCCAACTGCCATCCTTTCTTCTGATTAAATTAGTGCGGGTTCCAAGACAACTTAGCTTGTCCCCGGGACTCATCGAGGGTAAAACCTTGGCGTCATCATTGAACACCATTGTCGATCCTGGCTTACAGGAGTAATAGTGGTGGGAATGTGTGGCAGGATTAGTCCCGTAAAAAAAAACACCACACCTATTGATGTATTATTTAAGCAGATATGGTACCTCACAACATTGCTTTCACCATGTTTGTGCTTGTGCATCTGTGTGTATAAGCATTTTGAAGTGTATTATTCACCAGAAAATGAGCCACATTGGCAATACCAACATGTTTTTAAAATTATTTTCTGCAAGCAACTGAGTCGTACTGTGTCCGTCGACTCCGTTTAGTGGGACATACTATTTTGAACAGTCCCTTATCTCCCTCTTTCTTGGTAATGTCTTATTGCAACCCTTGCAGAAAGTAGACATTTTATAGCGAGTTCCTCTAGATGTGTGTCACCATCATCATCTCAGCTGAAACACGTCCACTGCTGGACATAGGCCTCCCCCAAGGTCTGCCACTATGACCGGTCTTGCGCTGCCCTCATCCAGCAGATATCCGCAACCTTCACCAGGTCGCCGGTGCACCTTGTGGGAGACCTACCCTCACTACACTTTGACCCACTGTATATGTTAATTAAACTTTTAACTAATTCCTTTCCCAGTTGAAACAAGAAGCTGGTTTACCGTCCACCATATGCACAACATGTATCAATAATTTGACAATAGCTCACCGATTTAAAACGCTATGCGTACACACCAACGAAACGTTAAACAAATTCAGACCAAATATAAAGAAGGAGGACTCAACCCATGTTGAGTACGTAAGTGGACTAATAAAAGCAGAGTACGTAGAAGAGAATGTGAAATCAGAGTACGAAGCGAATAATGAAGTATTGAAATATGAAACTAAAGTTAAGATAGAATTTATTGAAGAGGACGTAACTCCGCAAGAGAATGGAATAGAAAAGACAGTTACACCGCTCATAGACCCATTAGTGACGCAGGATAAAGACAGAAGAACTAAATTAAAGGAGACCGTTCAGTCGGTTAAGAAGCCTGGTCGACCGAAGAACACGCAACCCCGGAAACCCGTAGTTTCTGAAAGGAAACGGTTGTGGTGTATGACATGCAATATCAAGTTTGATTCTAGACAGCAGAGCCGTGACCACAAACAACAGAAGCATAAAAACAGTTGGATTTGTGAGGTACTGAACCAATAAACAGACCTTTTTAGGGTTCCATACTCCAAAAGGAATAAAAACCGGCTAAGTTCGTGTCGGACTCGCACATGAAGGGTACCGTACCACCATAAAATAAAAACGTCAAATATATTAAGTTTCTTGTATGGAGACCCCCTTTATTTTTAGTATTTGTTGTAGCGGCAACAGAAATACACTTTCAGTGAAAATTTGAACTCTACCTATTACGGTTCGTGAGATACAGCCCACGGATGGACGGATGGACAGCGGAGCCTTAATAATACCCTTTGGGTACGGAACTCTAAAATCGTATTGAAGATCAGACTATACGTAACTTTTAATGCCCGCTTGGCACAGTGGTTTGAGCATTATTGGCCGCTCGGCTCACTGCATCGGGTGGTTGCGGGTTCGATTACCGCCAGAGGCAAATTTCGAAAACTGCCTTTTCGTAATTTGCCCTGATCTGGGTGACACTGGGATCACCCCCAGTCCATGGTATGGTTTATTTTTTTTTTGTTTTTTTTTTCTGATTTCATTTGCCATCGGTCGCAAGACCATAATCAAATGTGTTCTGTGTGTGAAATTGGCGTGGGAGGCGGTCGGGACCATTGTCCCGAATCCTCATAGAACATTGCCTCGCTTCAGTCTGTTGACCGTGTTCGTGGGGTCAAGCAGTTCGGTCACGAGGGGGTTTGGATGATTTTCAAGGCGATCTCTGTAAGACGTCTTGAGTCGTTCTATTTCAGAGAAAACGGAGAGATAGTTGAGGTATGAGTGGACTTCGTCAGTTCGTGCAAACCAGGGTGCGTTAGACACTGCTCGAAGGATATTGTTTTGAGCGCGTTGCAGACACATTATATTGCTCTTGCTGGCTGTGCTCCATAGTTGGATGCCATAGGTCCCAATAGGTTTTAGGATAGCGTTATAGATTAAGAGCTTGTTGTCTACGGACAGTATGGTAGCCATATCATAGTACAAGCGTTGCTTAGTTTGGGACCATACAGTTGGTGTGTATGTCTAGCGATATTCATATTCATTTACTCAACTATCATAGTCTCAGGGCTAGTATAGACTCTGGTCTTGTTATAGATATGCGGCAAGAAGTTCCAGCACCAGTCGTCGTTGTGCGCGCACGTCAAGTCGCACCTGCCGCCGCAGTACACGTGCGAGCAGTGCGACTACAAGACGTGGAACAAGTCGGACCTCGTCAAACATGTCAGGCTACACACCGGTACATAATCTACACTATACTATTATAAAGAGAAAAGATTAGTATTTTTAACCGACTTCAAAAAAGGAGGAGGTTCTATGTTCGGCTGTACGTATGTTTGTAATGAGTAAACTCAAAAACTACTGGACCGATTTCAAAAATTCTTTTACCATTAGAATTCTACATTATCCCTGAGTAACATAGGCTATATTTTTTGGAATCCCGGATCCCAAAAAATATAGATCTTATCCGATAAGGGATCCGAGCTTATCTTATCCCGATAAGGGATACGTGATCCGGGACATCCGGGATCCGGTAAAAACGGGAAACGGGATCAGAGATCCGATTTTTTTTTAAATTTAAATTCTACTCGGACAAGGTCGCGGGGAAAACTAGTAATAATATAATATTAGCCCTTTCTAAGTCCCACTCCTGGGCACGGGCCTCCCCTCAATGCGAGGGGATTCAGGCCCAATGCCTTTGGTATTGCAAGCATCTATTGGCTACGGCAACTGCTTAACATTAGGCGGGCCGTACGCTTGTTTGCCACCTCAATGCTATAAAAAAAATCATTAGGCTTCTATAGTAGGCGACAGGTTCGGATGGCATTCGGGTTATGAGCTTTGTGCTGAATAAAATCCGAATCAAAATTAGCAGGACCCGCAACGCAACAAGATAATGTAATTTGATAATTTTGTGGGCGTATTTAATTGTTTATCGGGTCCTGCTAATTTTGATTCAGATTTTATTCTTTTTTTTTTTTTTTTTTTTTTTTTATAGGACTGCGGTGGCAAAAAAGCTTACGGCCCGCCTGATGTTAAGCAGTTACCGTAGCCTATAGATGCTTACAATACCAAAGGTATTGCTCGCACATTTCCGACCTGAAGGGGAGTGGGATGGTGGGATGGATTCTGGAAAAAGCTCATGAATGGAACCTCTGTCAAAAACAGC
This sequence comes from Drymonia ruficornis, assembly GCA_947859195.1. Taxonomy (NCBI): domain Eukaryota; kingdom Metazoa; phylum Arthropoda; class Insecta; order Lepidoptera; family Notodontidae; genus Drymonia; species Drymonia ruficornis. Next base: position 2,452,928 of record OX401917.1, read on the forward strand.
ATCGTAAGATCGGTCTCAATCTTGAGATCCGCATGCATAACCCTCCGCCGTAGTCGGATAAAAATGTTATCGTTCTTTCCCAGGCTCGAAGCCGTACCAGTGTGAGTTCTGCAGCAGATCCTGGGTGTCTGCGTCATCTCTGAGGGTGCATGTGGTCCGAGTACATCTGGACCTTCGGCCGCACCCATGCACCCTCTGCGAGAAGACATTCCGGAACAAAACTGAGCTAGGCAGGCATATGGACGCCCACAACGCTGTTAAGAGGTAACTACCCTTACCAATAATAAATAAATATCGTGGGACATTCTTTTTACACACGGCTACCTGATCCCAAACTAAGCAGAGCTTGTACTATGGAAACCAGATAATTGATTTTACTGCATATACTACTTTTTGTTTGTAAATACATACTTAATATGCATAATTACACCCAGATTCGGGACATACAGACATGTTCATGCACACAAATGCATGTCCCAGGTAGGAATCGAACCTACGAACTGCAGCGTGAAAGGCCGAATCTAAACCAACCACGCCAACGGGTCCGTCAATCTCATTAAACTTCTTCTTATCCTATGGTGTCCTGGTACCTGGTGTCCGAGTTGTTCAAGCCGTTCGCCTCTGACAAGGCTTAACGACTGCTTATATGACAACAACCGGGACTTTTTACGTGCCCTCCGAAGCACGGAGACGCTCAGTTCACATGCCACTAAACGGTCACCCATCTCTGACTGACCGTGCCGAGCGTTGCTTAACCTCCGATCAGTGATCGCAGCTAGCTATTGATACTATCCGTCTCTGACGAATTTACTATCGATAGTATTAATACCATCTTTAGTTCTATCAATATTCCCACTATGGGGCCATCCATTTATTACGTCACATGAATTTCATGATTTTTAGACCCCCTCCTCCCCCTTGTCACAGCTGGTCACATTTGCGAGACTCCCCCCCTCCCTGTGTGACGTCGCATATTTTTTACAATTTCAGAAATTTCAATCTTTATCGGTTATAGTTCAAATTCCGGTTTTAATACTTGGATATATTAGATTTTTAAATGTGACGTCACTTAACTTAGGACCCGCCTTCTCACACAATGTCACATTTCGTCGACCCCTCCCCCCCCTTTACGTGTGACGTAATTTAGGGATGGCCCCTATTGCCGGGCTATCGATTGTCTATCGAGCGGCATCACTAATTAGTTGTCTGTGGTCAGATGGAATATTATTATGATTGTGTCACAGGTACGAATGCGAAGTGTGTCACTCGTTGTTCAGTAAGCGCAACTCGTGGAAGAAGCATCTGTTGCGGCGGCACGGCGTGGCGACCCCGCGGCTGCGCCCCGGCCGACAGGCCTCCAACCAGATCGTCGAACAACCGACCACACCTGTCAAGAATACGTAAAACAATTCCGACCAATGGTTGTAGTGTTTCAAGAGTCCGAAATATTCATTTCTGAGGTATAACTTATGGTGTAATATAAGGTATAAAAAGATGCGCCTGGACACTTTTACGAGAGCCGAATCTCACCCAATCTCACGTGGGGGAGAAGGCAAATATAACGTAATTTTTTTTCCGCTAGAAATTGCGAGAAAACTAGGGTTGAATTATATTTCTCCAGTAAAATATGGCTTTTGGAAAATCTCACGTGAGATAAGGGGGGAGGAGGGGGTCGAGCCAAATCTCACGACATCTCACCATTCGAAAAATCACAAAAATTGCCTCACTTAATTTATGGACGCCTAAAGGTAAGATTCCGACGAACGCGGCAGACAGCAGACGTCAGTCGGTCTCATACAAATTGTGGCGATGACATGTGCCGCGACGGCAGACGGCATTACAATTTGTATCAGACCGACTGACGTCTGCTGTCTGCCGCGTTCGTCGAAATCGTACCTTTATACGCTATGAATCCCGAAGAAAGTATACTAAATAATAAGCGAATAATAAATATTGTGGAAAACGCGGTTGATTTATTATTAGATATGGTTTCACATTGCAATCACCCAATTATTAACACCAGCCAGCCAATCAGACTTACTTAAGGTCAGTTCAGACAGAACGGAAAAATGCGCGAGACGTTCGGCTCGCAACGTCGCGAGCGCGCGCGGTTGCGAGCCGTGGAGGCTATGGTAATATGGTAAAATTTTCAATGGAGCCAATAAATTACTCTCGCATTTTTCCGCTCTGTCTAAACTGACCCTTATGCTCAGTGCACTGCTACATGCAGCGAAATTCACAAATTACTAGTACTAGGCCGACTTGCTTAGGGCCAGTCCCCTTAGTAACTGGGCCATGGTCCATACTTCATCAATGAAACTTTTAGAACGTTTAGAACTTAATTATCGAAAGGTGTAAGCCTGCATTACACCTATTTTCTTTGATACTGGCTAAATGCGAGAAGCAAAGTCCAACCAAGGAGCCCAACGAAACAAAATACATGACGTTTATTTGCAGTGTTGCCAGATGGGGGGGATTCCCTGCAAATTCGGGGGCTTTTTTCGCCTTTTGGGGGAGTTTCGGGGGGACGGATTCTTTGGAGGGATTTTCGGGAGATAAATAAACACGGGCGATCACCAATACCTACTTATTTTCAGTAATAAATTCTATCTATTAATTCAATTAGTTCGTTATCGTTTTGTGTTGAAAGAGTACCTATTTTTGTTTGTTTAAAAAATGAAAATAGAAATTTAAAAAAAATACAAATTGAAATTTCAAATGAGTAAAAACTGTTTTGGGGAGGTTTTTTCTCAAAAAGCGAATTTTCGGGGGGATTTTGATAAAAAAATGGGGGAAACTCACATGATCATCTGGCAACACTGTTTATTTGTTCCGTCAGGAGTATTTTCATATCTGTGGTTCTGTGTTTATAAATGTTTATTTATTGTCCAGTTGAAGAAATTAGATTAATAAATTTATTTACACTTATCAAGCAAAATAGTTCACAGCAGTAAATTACTAGCAAAACACTTTTCAAGTACTTACTATACCTATAATTACATTATTATTTGTTGCTCCTATTTCTTTCATCTTTATTCATGGAATTATGATTTTATAACTCAATGGCGTTGAGTGGATTACTTTGTGACGTTAAAATAAATAATTTGGACATTCTAACGGAGTCCTGTAGGATCTGCATGGCGCGCAGTGATAACAAGATTTGTATATTCGACGCGGGAAAGCGGAATATTATCGAAGAAGTAAAATTTTGTACTGGAGTTCAGGTACCTAATATTATTTTTGTCTGAATTAAATAAAAAGTATGAAACCAGAAAATATTCTCATCTAGAGACAGAGTTCGGCAAAAGTTAATTACAATTAATTAATCGCAATTCAATTTAATTATCGTTGTAATCAACAATTAATTTTTACTTGTGATTTGTTTGTGTTGAAGATGGATGGTTAATGTCATAAGTATTTTTAGGGTTCCCTACCCAAAGGGTGCCAACGGAACCCTATTACTAAGCCTCCCCGTCCATCCGTCCGTCTGTCAGCAGGCTGTATCTCACGAACCGTAATAGGTATAGTTGAAATTTTCACAGAATGTGTATTTCTGTTGCTGTTACAACAACAAATAAGTACTAAAAATAAAATAAATTTATTCGGTGGTATTACTCAATTCATTATAAAGAGCAGATAGGCTCCAATCATGCGTATCTCCTGCAGTATGACCTTTTTAATGCATTATTCGCTTTACAGATAAATCAAGAAGTCGGATTACCATCCACCATCTGTTCAACATGCCTCAACAACCTGTCCATAGCTCACAGATTCAAAACATTATGTGTACTCACCAACGATACGTTAAACAAATTCATACTCACTGGTATAAAGAAGGAACCAGACTCAGATGTAGAATACGTAGAGAATACGAATGTGAAATTTGAGTATGAAGAGAATGGGAACGTGAATTCAGATTATGAAGAGAATGAGAACTTGAAGTCAGAGTATGAAAATGAAAATAAGGAATCAACGTATGATACCAAAGTGAAGAAAAAGCTGATTAACAAGAATAAAAAGAAAATAGCTGTTACGAAAAAGAATGGAATACGAAAGAGCAGCAGAATTAAGATCAAAATCTTAACACATGACAGGGACAGCAATATAACTCAATTAACGGAGACGATTCCGCCTATCAAGAGGAAACGTGGCCATCCAAAAAGTGTACAACCACGTCCGCCCCGTAAACCCCAAGTCCGTAAGAATTTTAGGAATTGTAAGCTGTGGTGCAAGACTTGTGATGTCAACTTTGACACCAAACAGCAGCATTATGACCACAAACTACAGAACCATAGAGACGAACTTTGGATTTGTGAGGTAAGGAGGCAAGTTCACTAACACTAATTGACAGTTCAATCTGTAATCAATTGTTTGATACTGGTGACAGTCCATTTACTGCTGTAACGGACAATCTGTGTGTTGGTGAACCTACTGGTTCCTAACATACACAGTACATACTCTGGTCCCGTTCCAAATGTACACAGTACACACTTTGCTCCTGTTCCAAATGTACACAGTACACAATGCTCCTGTTCCAAATGTATACAGTATACAATGCTCCTGTTCCAAATGTACACAGTACACAATGCTCCTGTTCCAAATGTACACAGTACACAATGCTCCTGTTCCAAATGTACACAGTACACAATGCTCCTGTTCGAAATGTACACAGTACACACTGCTCCTGTTCCAAATGAACACAGTACACACTTTGCTCCTGTTCCAAATGTACACTACACACTCTGCTCCTGTTCCAAACGTAAACTGTAAACACTCTGCTCCTGTTCCAAATGTACACAGTACACACTCTGCTCCTGTTCCAAACGTAAACTGTACACACTTTGCTCCTGTTCCAAATGTACACTACACACTCTGCTCCTGTTCCAAACGTAAACTGTACACACTCTGCTCCTGTTCCACATGTACACTGTACACACTACTCCTGTTCCAAATGTACACTACACACTCTGCTTCTGTTCCAAATGTACACTGTACACTCTGCCTTTCCAGATGTGCGGCAAGGTATTCGTCCACCAGTCGACGCACGCCTCGCACGTCAAGTCTCACATGCCGCCGCAGTTTGCGTGCGACCAGTGCGACTACAAGACATGGAATAGACCCGACCTGGTCAAGCACATCAGGGTACATACGGGTACGCACTCACTCACTAATATATTGTACGGAGTGTACCACAGCTTTGGGACACGGAGAGAAAGTACCTAATTTAAATTAGCACATTGATTTAAAAAAAAGTTGTGTGGTCATCTGGGAATTGAGCAGACCAAATGTCAAATAAACTGCTATGCAGTTCGTTAGAGATTAATTAAGACTGTACAGGCACCTAACGAGGCATGTTTGGAGGCTATCTCCTCTTAGACGAGTGGAGTATAATTTTTGAAAAAATATCACCTTATTTATATAACCCTCATCTTTAAATTTTAAGCAGGAAAAAGTGCTACATGCTCATTTACTATGTGAAAGAAAAATACTAAAATGTGGCAGTTTTCAAATTTAAATTTGTATCTTCTTCCAAACGACTCAAAAGTTCAAAATTTTTTTTCACCAAAAGATGGAGAAAGATAATACCTAAAAAACTTAAGTTCGATTTTGGTGATGCAATAGTTTTTCACGTCACAATTAATGATTTTCGATATTTTCGCAAAAAAAGTGGGCGGGGTTAGTGCGCTCTCGACCAATCCAGACGGCGAAATCGCTCGGCCGGTAAGCGGGGCCTTAATTAAGTGAGTGTCAAATGGCGAATGCGATATTTTTTTTTTGTAACGTCTCCCTCTTTCTTGGTAATGTCTTTGTTTGTAATGTTAGATGTACCATATCTCGCAAATTTTTTTTTACCTACCCAGGCTCGAAGCCGTACCAATGCAAGTACTGTGGCAAGGCTTGGGCCACGGCATCGTCGTTGAAGTGCCACACCGACAGCGTGCACCTAAAGCTAAGGCGGCACGCATGCGAGTTTTGTGGGAAGACCTTCTCGTATCAAGGCGGCTTGAAAAGGCATACGGACTCACACCACGCTGCCAAGAGGTAAGACATGGTTGCGGGTTCGATTCCCAGCAGAGACAAATTTTATGACACACATACACAGAGGACGGCACGGCATTGCTTTTAAATTTTTATCAATCGAATTAAATCTGAAAGAAGATGTAGTGACAAAAATTGAGAAAGGTATGCTGAGATGGTTTGGCCATGTCGAGAGAATGAAGGAAGAACGATTGACGAAAAGAGTGTATAACGCGAGTGTGAATGAAAGTGTTGGAAGGGGTAGACCTAGGCGGACGTATCGAGACCAAATCAGGGACGTCTTGAAAAAAGGCCAGGTCAAGAGTACCCTAAACCGAAGAGCATGTATGAAGAGAATAATGAAAGTGGACGAAGCGAAACAAGTATGTAAGGATCGTAGCAAGTGGAAAGAAGTAGTCTCTGCCTACCCCTACGGGAAACAGGCGTGATTATATGTATGTATGTATGAATTCAATACTTATCCAATTGAAATAAGGTCCATATTTCAATGGTCGGTGAAAATTCAACTTTCGGTTTTAATAGTTAGATAAGTATATTAGATTTTTAAATGTGACGTCACAAAACTTAGGGACCCCTCCCACCCCCTTGTCATACAATGTCACATTTCACAGTCCCCTTAGTAATTGGTCCATGCTCAAACCACTGCGCCAAGCAGTCGTCACAACTCAAACTACAAAATCAAACTACTAAACAGGCTATGTTTGGCAGATACGAGTGTGTGGAGTGTCGGTCGTGCTTCACGCGGCGCTGCTACTGGAAGAAGCATTTACTGGAGCACCACGGGGTCTCCGTCCCGCCGCAGCGGCCCGGCCGCCAGCCCGCGCGGGACCGGGACCCCCCGCCAGACATGACCCCACACCATACAGTGCACCCCACGTGAAACAACATACCACCCGCCACACACACAGTGCTCCCCACGTGAAACAACATACCACCCGCCACACACACAGTGCTCCCCACGTGAAACAACATACCACCCGCCACACACACAGTGCTCCCCACGTGAAACAACATACCACCCGCCACACACACAGTGCTCCCCACGTGAAACAACATACCACCCGCCACACACACAGTGCTCCCCACGTGAAACAACATACCACCCGCCACACACACAGTGCTCCCCACGTGAAACAACATACCACCCGCCACACACACAGTGCTCCCCACGTGAAACAACATACCACCCGCCACACACACAGTGCTCCCCACGTGAAACAACATACCACCCGCCACACACACAGTGCTCCCCACGTGAAACAACATACCACCCGCCACACACACAGTGCTCCCCACGTGAAACAACATACCACCCGCCACACACACAGTGCTCCCCACGTGAAACAACATACCACCCGCCACACACACAGTGCTCCCCACGTGAAACAACATACCGCCCGCCACACACACACAGTGCACCCCACGTGAAACATCATACCGCCCGCCACACACACACAGTGCACCCCACGTGAAACATCATACCGCCCGCCACACACACACAGTGCACCCCACGTGAAACATCATACCGCCCGCCACACACACACAGTGCACCCCACGTGAAACATCATACCGCCCGCCACACACACACAGTGCACCCCACGTGAAACATCATACCGCCCGCCACACACACACAGTGCACCCCACGTGAAACATCATACCGCCCGCCACACACACACAGTGCACCCCACGTGAAACAACATACCACGAGCTACTGGAAGAAGCACCTGCTGGAGCACCCCGGGGTCTCGGCCGCCAGCCCGCGCGGGAACGGGACCTCCCGACAACCATGACCCCACTCCGCACAGTGCACCCCACGTGAAACAATATACCACGAAACAATGATATAATATAAAAAACGGGCAAGTGCGTGTCAGGCCACCCACAATTTAGGGTTCCGTAGTCATCTCAATAAAAAAACTTGTTTTTGGCTAGCTCGGACATTGTAAACATTGCTTAAAAGTTAAAAGATTAAATTCTCGCGAACGGTAAGGTTTACTTTCTTCTTATCATTGTGTGAGGAAACACTATTTGATTTAAAAACATCTTTTCATCCCCCACAGGATGAGGTAACTAAAAAAAAAATTCTCCCCACTTTCCATGTACGGGTGGGTACCGGTCGTTTTATAACATACATACATACATACATATACTCACGCCTGTATCCCAAGGGGGTAGGCAGAGACTATAGATTGCCACATACTACGATATTGACACACCTCTTTTGCTTCATCCACATTCATACATCTTCTCATGCACTGCCGTCGATTGAGGGTGCTCCGGACTTGACTTTTCTGGAAGAGACCATTAATCTGGTCGTGTTCGTTTTATAACATCTTATATTTTTGAGTTTGAGATCTACTATTAATATATTTTTCTACCCAACTTCCGTCAGAAATTGTAGAAGTTGTGGCACTGTGGTACACTGGGACAGACGGACGGACTCGATGATCTTATATGGGTTCCTCGGGAGGGACTACAGAACCCTAAAATGTGGTAGATAGCGTACCTACACGACAGTGTTTACAGATGTGAAGTGAAGTGAGAAGTATTTATATGACTGTTGGTTGGTTGTAAGTTCGTGTTAATAGTAGTTAATCTGTACTGTAAATAAAATAATAATATATTTTTGTATTTGATTTTTATAACGTTGGTTGTTCAAAATCTTTGATGGGTAATAGTTGGGAGAGCGAGCGAAGCGAGCGTGATATTATTTGCTCATGCAAGCGAAATTTTAAAAACTAAGCGTGCCCAAAAAAAACCTGTATCATAGAGGAAGATACGAGTCGCAAAGAACATTTTGACAGCAGTGTAAGCGAGATATAACTATAGGCACGAGATTTCTAGAGTATCAGTATTTAGTTGCACCAATTTTTGGTGCCTTACAAAATTAGTGGCATTTGAACTGAGCGTCTCCGTGCTTCGAAGGGCACGTAAAAGTCGGTCCAGGTTGTTGTCATCTAGGCAGCAGTTGTTAAGCCTTGTCAGAGGCCTACGGGCGGCTTGAACAACTCTGACACTAGGTTGGCCACTAACCATACGATAAGAAGAAGAAGGGTATATTGAAATGAAACAGCAGTACATCTGTAATGGTTTATGCGCGGAGCAGTGTTTAGTCCGAGCGCAGGCAGCGGTCGGAGCAGCGCTTGAGGCAGTCGGGGTCGTTGCGGCAGTGCGCGCGGCAGCTCGCCTGGCAGCGCGTCAGCGTGCGCACATTGGTGCGCGCGAGTCGCTCGTCAAACATCACGCTGCGAAACGGAGGTTTAAAGGGTCATTAACATGGGGTCGTCGGTCACCTGTCTGAACGGCATGGGGTCATTGGTCACCTGCCTGACTGGCATTGGGTTGTCACTTTTTTATACTTCTACCACCTTTTTATGATTTTTAGGTTTATCGGTTACTAAGATACGCGAGTTAACTGTCTATTCAACAAATACTCGAGCGCAATTCAAATTTGAGTGTTTATTATTTTGGAGCGCCATACAAAAGAATAGAATTAGCGTTGTCGCTCACTTATGACACGAGGTCATCCGGCCAACTGTCTATTAATAGCAGGGAATCGTCGGTCACCCGTCTATGAACGGCACGGGGTCGTCGGTCACCCGTCTGACCGGCGGGGGTCATCGGTCACCTTTCAATTTAGGGCTCGAGGTAACCGGACCAACTGTCTATTGATAGCACGGGGTCGTCGGTCAACTATTACTAGCAGGGGATCGTCGGTCACCCGTCTAACCAGCAAGGGGTCATTGGTCGCCCGTCTAACCAGCAAGGGGTCATCGGTCACCCGTCTAACCAGCTAGGGGTCATCGGTCACCCGTCTAACCAGCAAGGGGTCGTCGGTCACCCATCTAACCAGCAAGGGGTCATTGGTCGCCCGTCTAACCAGCAAGGGGTCATCGGTCACCGTCTAACCAGCAAGGGGTCATTGGTCGCCCGTCTAACCAGCAAGGGGTCATCGGTCACCCGTCTAACCAGCAAGGGGTCGTCGGTCACCTGTCAATGAACGGCACGGAGGTGCAGGTGGCGGCGTCGCAGTGCAGCACGGGCGGCGCCACGGCCGCCAGCAGCGAGCTGTCCTCCCCCACCACGTACGGGATGTGGTCGATGTACACGCTGTCGAACAGGCAGAGCCGCTTCATGTACTCCTCGGGGTGCGTGAACATGGTCGGGGGAGTGCCTGGGGACACGAATAATGTATATATATAACAGACCAAACAAAAGAAAGAAGTTTCTAGCTAGGGTAACAATAGATATCTTAAGTTTTGAACTAGGTACTAAGTAAAGTTTAAAAGTTTGCAAGGTAGTAGAGCAAAGCTAGCCAACCACTGCAACTCATACGGGCTGGCTCGACCGGGGTAGTACCACTCACAGAAGATCGGCGTAAAGTAGCTACTACAGCTGTGTTTCGTACGATGACGACGGTGAGTGAGAGAGCCGCAAACACTACCCCCCTCCCCTCCGTCTTTCCCACTCCCATTCAGGTCGGCAACGTGCGAGCTATTGCAAGCATCTATAGGCTACGCTACGGTAACTGCTTAACATCAGGCGGGCCGTAGGTACGGTACGCTGTTTGCCACCTTGGTAATATAAAAAGTGCAAACGACTTGAAAATCATGTACACACAGTACAGTGTGTCCGACTGGTGAAGGAGAATCGAGTGGATTCGAGAATCGAAACCGGTAGAATCGAGAAATTCCAAGTAAAAAAAAACCCCGTATTAAATTTAAAAGTACTAGGTAATGACGCCGTTACGTACTTTCTGGTCAAAGATGCTGCCTATGCCTATTACCGCCGAAGACAGTGTTGTCATATTTTAAAAATTTGCTACATTTTGGGGAAAAAAGTACAAAATATTGGCATTTTAAAATTACATTAACATGTTTACTATCGTGAATATTTAATGTTTCTTAATTTATTTGGTCATGTGATTGGGAAACCTACATATTATATAGGTACTGGTTTCGGATGGGACAGGGCTTTTTAACACATTGTAGATAGTCTCACCGACAGCGTAGTAGCGCGTATTGCACATGTGCTCCTGGATCAGCTCGGAGCGGTTATTGAACCAGCTGATGAGCCACTTGAGGTCCTCGAACTTGGTGATCTCGTCGTTGATGACCTTCCTCGTCAGCCGCAGGTACTCCACGTCGGCCTCGATCACCGACTCGTCCTTGTCCTCGCCGTAACTGGTGGGGAAAGGCATATCTTTAGGGACCAGCCTTTTTAGGGTTCAAACCCAAAGGGTGCCAACGGGACCCTATTACTAAGCCTACGCTGTCCGTCCGTCTATCCGTCTGTCTGTCAGCGGGCTGTATCTCACGAACCGTAATAGGCAGAGACTTGAAATTTACACAGAATGTGGATTTCTGTTGCCGCTAATCTATACATATAATAAGAATGTAAAATTGGTCGCGTCTGTACATTCGAAATATTTGGAAAAAATATAGTGGGGGGGACTTAGATTGACCAGCAGAATTCATTTTTATCATTTTTAGAATTTTTGTCTGTGTGTATGTTTGTATGTTTGTATGTTTGCTCAGATTTTCGAAAGAGCACAACTTCGAATCCACCGGATGGATTTCAATGAAATTTGGCATGGATATGACTAATAGTCTAACTTAACATCTAGGATACTTTTTTTTTAGAAAATGTTTAGGGTTGCCACAGAAAATTCAAAAAACGACTTAAAAATTCTAAATGTTTGAAAGAGCACAACTTTGAATCCACCGGATTAATTTCAATGAAATTTGGCATGGATATGACTAATAGTCTAACTTAACATCTAGCATATTTATTTTTTCGTTAAAGTTTAGGGTTGCCACAAAACATTCAAAATATACCTAAATATTCGAACACGTACAACTTCGAATCCAATGGATTGATTTCAATGAAATTTGGCATGGATATGACTAATAGTCCAACTTAACATCTAGGATATTTTTTTCTAAAATATTAGATTGTAAATATTTATGACCACACCGAAATTCTAGCCAAAAATAAGTTTTAGTTATTGAAATACGTCTTTTAGAGCGGAGCCCTACGGAGCCCTACGTTGTGTGTGATCCGACACTATTTGGAATACATAATCTTAATTTGAATAATAATAATAAATATTTTATTGCTGCGTTCTACAAGCTTAAGTTTCGTTTTTCTTAACTAGATGTCGCTATACTTAAAATCAGACAATACCTGCCTTGCACCACATGTCAAAATTTAATATCTTCCTTGCTTCAAGAAATTTAGTTTTTTTATTCCTAATTACGTATAAAAAACATTAAGCGGGTCTTTGTATCACGCGGAATCTTAGACGTAAACTCTGGAATTCATCTCCACAGTACTAATGCCGTAGGGAAGCTACCTACCTAAGAAGTAAGTCTAGAGGACCTGCTGATTTTGAATTAAGTAGTAATAGAAACATAGACATTGAACTCTGAACTCCAACCCCTCAGGAATGATGCTGCTGGGTAACTGCCTGCTTAAACCATAAATCTGGAGGACCTGCTAACTTTGAATTAGCAATGTGGGTATCAAGTAGAAACTTCTCAGGCGAGGTCGCGTTTCCGATCCGGCGCTAGAATTTAAGGAAAACATGTAAAATGACTACTTGTAAGTGCCCTCCTAGGCCTAAACAAAATAAACGCTTTGACTATTGACTTAGACGATAAACTCCGGACTCTAACTTTTTAAGCACGATGTTGCGAAGTGACTCTTACCTAAGCCGTGAGTCTGGAGCACTCACTCATTTTAAATAAGGAACATGGGTATCAAGTACAAACTTAAACATTGAGCTCTGGAGTCCAACCGCTCAGTCGTGATACTGTGAGTAACTACAGATATAGATAGACGGATACAGATAGACTGGTACAGACAGAGATACTCACCTACCGATAGATTACAGACAGACCGATTCAGACAGAAAGATACTTACAGCTAAACTGATACACACAGACAAATAAAGTCAAACTTTTGTTATACAACTAAGGCGCCAGGCAAGCGTACGGCCCACCTGTTGTTAAGCAGTTACCGTACCCTATAGATGCTTGCAACCAAAGGCATCGGTAGCACGTTTCCAACCTGAAGGGGAGTGGGGTTAGTGGGAGGGGACGGGGAGGTGGCTGGGTTGCGCTTCCGGCTCTCTCCCTCATCATACGAAACGAAGGTAAATTAGCTACTTGAATGCCGATCTCCACCTTACTGGTCAGACTCTACCACCTTACTGGTATAGACTGGTACAGATAGACAGCTACGGACGGACGAACTCAGACTGATGCAGACTGACGTAATACAGATTAGACGATAGACAAAATTATATTTAAGGGCTTCACCGACTGGACGCGGACGGAGTCGCGGGCACAGCTAGTACTAAATAAGTTTAAAAACTAAAAATTGGATGAGAATATTTTCTTGTTTCATACTTTTTAGAGCGCGATTTTTCAGTAGTCGGGTTTTTGTATTTAAACTTACTTTTTATTTATAACAATATATATATTTTTTCAATGTGCTCATCAAGTTCTTTCATTTGATACCACACACGGTTTCATTTAAAAAATGTTTTTTTTTCGTTCATGACATTATATCCTCTAGAGGGCGCCATATGCAATTTTATGTGACGTCACATAGCCTATATATAACCAGCGCGCCATTAAGCCGCTTCTAACGATACCTCATTTGTCAAATTACGATAAGTAGGTAGTTTGGAAGTAGGCGGGAACAGATGCACATACATACATACCTACATACATACCGGTCAAAATCATAACCCTCTGCCGTAGTCGGGTAAAAATCAAATAAAACTTAAAAACAAAGGGGTCCCCATACAAAAAAAGTAAAATTTTTACTTATTTGTCTTATGGTCGGTTTCCATACAAAACTTTAACGCGTGACTCTAAATATCACTATTTTGTATCTCATTAACCAACAGAGATGTTTGTTTATATTCTACGGTGGTACGGAACCCTTTATGTGCGAGTCCGATACGCACTTGCCGGTTTTTCTGGACTATTATGTTGTTGGCCAAAGTGGGCTTTACAACTTCACCCGGACAGAGGGCGAACGCAAAGTGCGCTCCAGCCATAAGGACAGGGGGACAGCTGGCGGGCGCCACGTTGGGCACGGCCGTGGGCTGGGTGGGTCTCTTTGAGAGGGGCAAATGACCGGGGGAAAAATTACCACCGGATAACTGAGAAGATCTGGCAAAAACTCAGCGGACTTGTCGGCCAGGGCTGCTAACAGATTGCCGACAACAAGTAGACTTCCATCTCTAGTTTTTGGATTATTCTTAGCCTACCCGAAAGCCTTCAATGTAGTATGTAAGGCCGTGGTCTCCTATTAAATGCCATCGGCCGCTTACAGCGTCACGCGTACGCCGCGTCACAATGCTTACTATAGAAATGTACGGTTGTGGTCTCCTTCACACGCCGACGTCACTATAGTAAAGTTGTGACGCGGCGTACGCGTGACGCTGTAAGCGGCCGATCGCATTTAATAGGAGACCTCGGCTTAACTTTAAAAAATATGGTATGTGTTGACGCTGGCTGGCTAAATGTAAAAAGAAACTAAAAGCTAGAGGAAGAAAAAAATTACGTGTGATTCTATGGTTGTGATGACGATAATGAATAGTGATGGTGCGGTAGGGGGGCGTCCATAAATTACGTAAGGCGTTTAGGGGGGGGGGGGGCTCTGCAAATATCACGTAAAATTTATTTCCGCAATAAAATTGTGTAAAATTGCGAGAAAACTGGGGTTCAATTAAGTAAAACATGTTTCTCTACTAAAATACGTTTTTTTTTAAATCTCACGTGAGGTCAGGGAGAAGGGTTCGAGCCGAATCTCACGACATCTCACCAAGGGGAGGGTGGATGCCCCAAGGTACGTACTTGCGGTATTGCATCTTGAGGATGGCTTCCGACATGTGGATGCGGAAGATGACGCCGGGCCGCAGGTGCGCTTGATACAGATCCTTGGGCATCTCCACGAAGTTTGACTCCCAATCCTAAGGTAAACAATAAAATATATTACTACAACACCAAGCTAAATAGGCACTCGGGTGAATGCGGCTTCCCCGCCGACAGGTGCCTAGTTGGCTTGGTGGAGTAGTAGGTTCTACCTACGAACGTAAATACACACTGAACTGTTCACTACTGCACAAAAAACGAGTCGAGCGAGAGGCCCCAGTTGGGACCGTATCCCTCTCACTCCGAGTTGCCATGCCAAAATAATATTATCGTTGGGTAATGATTGTTAGTTTTTAAATCAAACAAATAAATTAATTTATTATTTATCGTGACTATTGTTTTATGATATAAACAATAGTCACGATAAATAATAAATTGGCATGGCAACTCGGAGTGAGAGGGACACGGTCCGGCTTTTTGGCGGGAAGTGGAAAAATCATGTTGTGATTTTTGTTTTAATTTCCAAAACTTGTGATTTCGTGTATTATAATGTGTAATATTGGTGGAATATTAACCATTATATGGTCATAAATGTGCGTGAGTGTGGGCAATTGGAACAAAAGTGATGAAACATGATTTTCGGCTTCTCCCAAGAAATCTAGTAATTTGTCAGTAAAGTATCCGCCACTTTACTGATAGGGTTTGGGGGGCGTAGAAATAAGGTAGTTATAAGGTAGAATTAAGAAAAATGTAATAAAAGTATACTGATGTTAGGCTCCAAAGGGCTAGTTCCCAGGGGCCGTAAAACAAATCTTATTAAAAAAAAAAAGGGACACGGTCCCAACTGGAGCCTCTCGCTCGGCTCGTTTTTCTGTCTACAGAATTGTCAAGGTACAATAGACCTTAAAACAGGAGAATAAAGTTGAATTTCTTCTTAACCAAAAACTCAAGTAATAGATCCTTCTTTATACATCCGTGGTTCTACCTAAAACAAGCGACACACACACACACAAATTAGGTAGTTAGGTATAAAACCTTTTTGTTACTACCTACTGCCTGCGTTATAGAAAAAAATTAAAGAAATTGTATTCGACTTTCTTGGTAAGTATTATGCTGGCAGCTTTTCCTTGAAAGATTAATTCAAGGATTAATTCACGAACGTAAATACATACTGGACTGTTCACTACTGCACAAAAAACGAGCCGAGCGAGAGGCCCTAGTTGGGACCGTGTCCCTCTCATTTCGAGTTGCGATGCTAAAATAATATTATTGTTGGGTAGTGATTGTTAGTTTTTAAATCAAGCAAATAAATTAATTTAGTATTTATCGTGACTATTGCTAATATGATAAAACAATAGTCACGATAAATAATAAATTTATTTATTTGCTTGATTTAAAAACTAACAATCACTACCCAATGATAATATTATTTTGGCATGGCGACTCGAAATGAGAGGGACACGGTCCCAACTAGGGCCTCTCGCTCGGCTCGTTTTTTCTGTCTAAGAATTGTCAAGGTATAATAGACCTTAAGACAGCAGAATAAAGTTGAATTTCTTCTTAACCAAAAACTCAAGTAATAGATTCATCTTTATACATTCGTGGATTAATTAAAAAGCCATTAAACTCCATAAAAACAAATTCTCATTTTCTTTTTATTGGGTAAACGGCGATCGATTGATGTTGTTCATGAATTGTGGCCTGTCATAAATTTAATATAATTTTTTTAATTTAAAGAGGCTTTGATTTTATATTAAATTTTTGTAAATTTTTCACCACGAGTTTGAAACCTTAGTCCCTGTTAGGTACAAATTTACAAAAGAACATCGACATAAATTAAAAAAAAAAATTGCCAGACCAAAAATAATGTTATTTTTTACTCACCTACTTACAAGTGACTTTATCGTTGAATCATCGTTACTTAAACACTAGGGACCATAGTTTTTTTTTCTTATAAACTTAGGGCCCATCCATAAATTACGTCACACGAATTTCATGATTACTGAATTTCACACGAATGTCACACGAATTTCATGATTGATGACCCCTCCACCCTCTTGTCACAGGTGGTCACATTTGCGAGACTCCCCCCCTCCATGTGTGACGTCACATTTTTTTTTTTTTAATTTCATAAATTTTCTCAATATTTCGTTAAAAATTCAAATTTCGGTTTTAATACTTAGATAATTAGATTTTTAAATGTGACGTCACAAAACTTAGGACCCCTCCCACCCCCCGTCACACTATGTCACATTTCGTCGACCCCCTCCCCCCTTTACGTGTGACGTAATTAATGGATTTCCTTACCTTAACCGGTGTCTCATAAGTGTCATAATTGGGTTTATCTTTTTTGTCCTTCGCTTTCCTCTTGCGGGCAACTTGTTGCGTCTCCCAGTGGGGTACGTTGTCCCGTAAGTTGCCCCGCCGGGCAACTGGCACCTCCGTCGTGGACGCGTTCTTAACCTGGAAGAACGACGTTCCTGTATACACGGCGACAAGGTTCACCACTTGCCAGAGTTGGGCAAAATTTAATTGCGTTGCATATTGCAGGTGATGTCAGAATTAACAATTAATTGTGATTTGTTCGCAATTGACAAACAAATCTAAATTAATTGTGACACCACATGCAATTAGTAATTATTTAATTGCAATTAAATTTTGCCCAACTCTGCCACCTATCACGTTGGATAATAATAATATAATATATATAATAATATAATAATAATAATAATATCACGTTGGGTTCTGACTAACTGGTGAAACGTGGGCTTTGAGTTGGCTTAATACCTCCACAATGTGGTGGTGTATGGCCACTCAAGCTTCTTGACTACCCCCGAATGGGGATAAAAGTCGGGACGTTACATTTTTCAACAACGAAGTTTTTTTATAGGAAGCAGTTACCGTAGCCGATGCTTGCAATACCAAAGGCATTACTCGCACATTTCCGACCTGAAGGGGAGTGGGATGGAGGGAGGGGGAGGGGTGTGTTAGACTTCCAGCTCTCGCTCTCATCGTACAAAACGCAGCTATAATAGCTGCTTACTGCTGCTTATTTGCTGGTCTAGCGGTTTACGGCCGAATACTCGTACGCAACTTAAATTTAAGAGCTGCTTAACTTTGACGCGCCATACAAAAAATGACAGTTATCGACGTCTCAAACTGCTAAGTGGGACTTAAATATTTGTAGCCTTTGAGTATTCGGCCGTTAGTCTTGTAAACGTAACAGGCAAGAGTTACTTTCGCATTTATAATAGTAGTTAAAGAAGTAAGATGCAGCGTGGTGGGTAGTACCCCACAAGGCCTAGTCACCAGGTTGCCCTGTGGGGGTCCTACCCACCACGTCACTTCACTAGGTCCTAGTGAAGGTCGCGGAAAACCACTGGATACAAGCAGCACCGCCCCTCTAGACAAGTGGCTTTCGTCTTCAAGCGTTTCTACAAATCGCTAGGCTTGATGTATGAAAATGACATCAGTCACGTGATCTACTTATCGACTTTAAATGTCATTTCCATACATTTAAGCGTTTTGTAGAAACGCTCGTAGACGAAGCATTGGCTAGGGAGGCAGGACCGGTCGTTATGGAAAACCTTGGGGGAGGCCTATGGCCAACAGTGGACGTCTTGGCTGACATGATGATGGTGATGATTTTAATCAGAGTTGGGCAAAATTTAATTGCAATTAATTAATTAATAATTGCATGTGGTGTCACAATTAACAATTAATTTTGATTTGCTTGTCAATCGCGAACAAATCACAATTAATTATGACATCACCTGCAATTTGCAATTAATTAATCGCAATTTAATTTTGCCCAACTCTGATTTTAATAATGACTTACTTCGTACTCCGGTTGAGCAGTGGTGACCCGTTGCCTGCCTCGGCGCCTGTCGCCGCGACCACGACGTCTCTGCACCAATATAAAAAGACTTGAAGAACAAAAAAATTGTCTATGACCGCAATGAATCTCTTATCGCGACTCACCCCCTTCGCACACGGGGCGTAAGTGTAGTCGTCGCGTAAGCGTATCGTAATACGCGCGTAGGAGAGCAATACGAGCAATGTACGTGCTCGTATTGCTCTCGTCGCGCGTAATACGATACGCTTACGCTACGCTACGACGCCGTGTGCGAAGGGCCTTAATATTATTAATCGTTGGCATAGATACATTAGCATAGCGATTTTGGGTCATCTTGGACCATTTTGGGTCTACAAATGGGGCTCAATACAGGTGATAGTTAGGGGCTGTTTCTCAATGCAATATAAGTATCTTAAAGTCGATAATTTCTGTGTAAAGGAAGTATCAATTACCATTTAATTTTAGAGTTACGTCGTCCCTACCAGAGTTGGGCACAAATTGAAATTGTCAATCAATTAAGTAATTGATTAAAAATTTAATTGCAATTAAACTTTTATTTGCACTCTGCAATTAATTTATTTATTTTAAAGTAAATTAATTGTGGATTTCAATTTAAATCAATTATTCTTCAACTGTGAAGGACTCGAACAATGAAGGTCTGCAAGGATAGGATACGAATACCTACTTGGATATATATTTAGATCCCCGTCCCCTTAATCCTCCCCCTCCCACCTCCCCCTTCCTCATACCCTCTCCCTCCCCTGGATTTCCCCTCCCCACTTTTGCCCATACCTCCCCTCTCCCCTCCCCCCCTGAAAAATTACGATTAACAATTACGTACTTTAATTCAATTGTATTTTAATTAATTGTTTATGAAAATTTAATTTTGCCCAACACTGGTCCCTACGAGGATAAGACAAGGTTTCTAAGATCATCCAATCCGTATGTCTGTCCGCCCCAGACTGTCATGGTGTGCCTATTACAGTTTATAAAAGGAATTATGGAAAACAAATTTGGGAAGAGCTACCTTAAACGTAGATCTGATTCTCTGAAAATATACGGTGTTATTACAAAAAAAATAAACTCGTTTTGAACGCGTGTCTAGTCAAATTCTCCTTATAAATGTTGACATAACTCGTGTTTAACTTCTTTGTGATAACACGGATTAGTTTAAATATACTACGTCATACATGAAAGAAATGCTAGCCAGACAAAACCGCGTGATGCAATATAAGGAACTCTTTATTTATAACCTACGTGTAATCTAATCTGTGTATTTTTGTTTAAAACAGGATTCGAACCTGTAACATCTACTTGATTAACATCATCAAAGAAAACTAAGGCTGGAAAAAACTTTATCTAAACTCAGTAGGTAACAAAGAGAATAATAACCACTACGTTAGACAAGTAGTATCTTCCATACTAATTTGCTCAAATGTATGAAACGGACCGCTATTGATATGGCGACGGATATAATCCTTACAAATTAAAAAGTGACATGATCAGGCCAGTTTAATAGGTCTCCGCGCTCTTTATAACTTGGAGTATTTTATAGCCGCCATAACAGGTTACGTTCGTTTCATACAAACATCAACTTTCGCCAGCCTTCGCAACCTATAGTGGTCTCCTTTCCTCTTCAACATATCTCTATCCTAAAAATGAAACAACAAATCCCAATCGAAACATTTATTGAATCACTCCTCAACATCTTTGGGCTCCGTAATCGAATCTACGAACACAATAGAGTTGCACTCAGCCGCATCGCACTGTAGCATCGGGGGCACCTCTACCGGGGTCACAGAATACTCATCCCCAATCACATAAGGGTTCCCGTCAATCCATAGCGCATCAAACAGGCAGTATATATGCACTTTAATGGTCATGTAGCTTATAAACTTATAGATTCTCCCGCCGCATTCCCCTAAATGTTCTTTGATGCTTTTATCTGTCTTATACATTAGTAATAGATTATGGAATTTCGTTATTTCATCCATGACCACTTTTTTAATGAGATTTGCGTATATAATATCAGCTTCGATATGTCGTTCTGGGTCTTCATACATCCGCTGTTTGATTCTCAGTATCGCGTCCGACATTCTCACTCGGAATATAACTCCTGGGTTCATCTGATCCGGTAGAATGCCAGGTCTTTTGGTGGACGTGGTGAACTCCAGGATCCGGTCTTTAACAGGCTCTGGGTAGGTGTAATGGTGCGGCCGCTCCCGCAGCTGAGGCCCGAGGAGTGTGTTGAACTTCCTCACATTCTGCGGCAAAAATAATCTTGATGAGTTTGAGTTGAGCTTCCAATCTTCCGACGATTTAAGTTCCCTATTATAACAGGCTTTTTGAGGCTCTTAGCCAGCTGCAACCACTGATCGGTAAACGATTGGAGGTTAACCCTTGGCAAGGTTAGTCAGATAGTGACCATTTAGTGGCATTTGAACTGAGCGTCTCCGGCACGTAAAAAGTCGGTCACGAGTGTTGTCATCTAGGTAATCGTTAAGCCTTGTCAGAGGCCTTCGGGCGGCTTGAACAACTCTGACACCAGGTTGGCCACTAACCATACGATAAAGAAGATAATATTTCTTTCAATGTTGTTTCACTAACAATATTCACAGTCAAATTATTTAACCGCAATGCATTTTCACTGTAACATTTGATCAGTCGACGATAAAACCCGAGCGGTGCCGAACGCTTTGTAATTTAAATTCCACGGTGCGTCTACATCAGGTGCATGCTGCGCCTGAGCACTCAGTTTTGGCGTTAAAACGCATAGACATGTCATAAGATGAGATGAGTGTTCGGGCGAGGCATCTAGACGCACCAAATCCCCAAGTCACTTTGCCATTGCATTTTTTTTTTCTCTAGCATCTCAAAATTGGGTAGAATTTAAATAATTCGTATTCGCTTGGGTTGTGGATTGGTTGTAGACGACATCAAAACTCGCGAGTGACGGCACAGAGTAATTTATATGACCTACTTACTAGCGATTCATTTTATTTTAGATCTACGATTGATTCGCAATGAGAGGTGATGGTAAGTCCCCAACATGTCGAGTCACGAGTGACTTTACGAACCAGGGGGCTTACCACAAGCTCTAATTGCGATTCAATTATAGGAACGTTTTAACGACGTTTTAATGACGTTTCTTATTGTCATGACAATAAGGTACGTCATTGCACAAAAAGTCGCTGAAACGTTAATACGTTCCTGTAATTGAATCGCAATAAGAGCTTGTGGTAAGCCCCCAGTTTGTAATGGGTAGCATCGTGTACGAACCGACATTGAAATAAGTACCACAGCTATGACATTCAAGCAACTCTTCTTTTGTGAGAGTGTGGTACTACCCCGGTCGTGCCAGCCCAGTATACGCTGCAGTCAATTGGCTACAGCTTGGCTCTATCAACTTTATTTCTCAATGTATAGCAGGCTGACCTTAGCTCTCCGTTTGATCCTATTGTGTTCAGGGGTGGAGTCCTCCTTGGCGTTATTCAGGTAGTTCTCGAACTTTGAGAAGTCGAAGGCAGGCCAGTCATTGTCCGTGGGGCCGGGCTGCTCCGTCGCCGTCTGGGATGTCTACACACAAAGATCATTGAACATTTTGAGGCGCTCATAGCAAGCTGCATTCATCATCATCTCAGCCGAAAGCCGTTTAAATCGGGTATAAATATGAAATGATAATAATTAAGTCAATGATTCAACGGTCCTTCCACAACGTAGTGAGCCTAGACCAATGCCTGGGCACTCCTGTGGCAGTAGCTCCCACTACGTGGTGGAAGGACCGCGGAATCATCGACTTATTAAAATTTGATATTAATACACGAGTGCCTAGTTGGTTTGGTGAGGTAGTATTGAAAATATTTGATTTAAATCGTTCTTAGTAATGTCACGATAAACCGTGTATCGTGAGCGTGATGGCTCTCACCTTCTCGTGAGGCGACTTCTTCGGGCCCATCAGGTTGACGGGCTGCTCGTAGACTTCATCCGTCACCTGTTTGAAGTTATACATGTGAGTTTGGCATCATGATTTGACCAACCATGACGACCGCTTGGCGCAGTGGTTCAAGCGTAACCTAGGTAGCCACTGCACTTACAAGATCCCCACAGACACCGACCGCGCCGCAGAGTGGTGCAAAATTTAATTGCAATTAATCAATTGCAAATTGCATGTACTTAGTGTCCATCCATGTTTGATTTGTTTGTCAAACGCGAACTTACCACAATTAATTGTTGATTATTACATGACTTGCAATTTGCAATTAATTAATCGCAATAAAATTATGCCCAACTCTGCCGCGCCAGCGAGGTCGACGTCTCCCCAGTTTCGCTAATAAGTGCGTCTACGCGCCTAGAGGGGCATACACGCACCTAGGCATTCGACAAGCCCGCTGAGTTTCTTGCCGGATCTTCCCAGTGAGGTCGCGTAGTGATTTAATTTTGCCCCCGTTCTCTCAGCTATTACAGCTGCGTTTCGTACGATGAGTGAGAGAGCCGTAAGCCCACCCTCCCCTCCCACTCCCTCCATCCCACTCCCCTTCAGGTCGGCAATGTGCGAGCAATGCCTTTGGTATTGTAAGCATATATAGGCTACGGTAACTGCTTAACATCAGGCGGGCTGTACGCTTTATTCATTAAAAAAATAATAATAGGCAAGCCCCGCCGATGCCGTGCCGAACGTGGTGCTCGCCAGTCAGCTGTCCCCCTGCCCCTCTTGCTGCAGCGCACTTTGCGTTCGCCCTCTGCTCGGTGAAGTTGTAAAGGCCACTTCGGCCAACAACGTATTGTCCATAAAAATATAGGTACTTACGTAAGGGTAATCGAAGTTCAGGCTAGGCAGCGGCTCCGATGAAGCAAGCGATGTCACGCCAAGTATCTGAGTAACATACAATAAATATGTACAGTTCACCTCCGCATACCCCCTTGATGATGCCTCTTCCCCAGTAGCAAATAAGGTCGGCGGCGAAAAAAAGACGTCAATCTAAGGTCAATTTAGGGTCAGTGACGTAAACGTACGTCTTTATGACGAAGACGTACGTCGTAATGCTACTAGGGTTACGTGGGTAATTTTATTGTACAACTCCACCAAGCCAAATAGGAACCTGTCAAATGTGACGTCACCCGCACAAAATGGCGGTGGCGGTGTGCGGGGGGTGAGGCGGGCGGGAAGCCGCAGGCAGTGGCGGGTGTACGGGCGGGGAAGCCGCATTCCATCCGAGTTCCTAGTTGGCTTGGTGGATTATTAAAATGCAATTTACCAGTAACATCGGAAGTATCCACATTTTTGAAGGTACCACTCCGCCTGATGGCGAGCGAATGAAAATATTCTTACGTGAAGTATAAAATTAATTAAATAACCTAAACAGGTGAACTAAATTGGCTATTAGTAAATTTTATAGCGATGTAGATTTACGGTTTATAGTTTTGTTTTTGAACTAATTGGTTAAATCTGCCTTTATTTCAAGCAATCATTTCTAAACCTACCCCCATGTTGTTGGGGGTTTACCTAACTCAGGGACCTCATAGTACGAGTAACCGGACATTTTGAGAACGGGACATTTTGAGTAATGGTCATTTTGAGTAAGGGAAATTTTGAGTAAGGGACATTTCGAGTAAGGGACATTTCGAATAAGAGACATTTTGAGGAAGGGACATTTTGAGTAAGGGAAATTTTGAGGAATGGCCATTTTGTGTAAGGGACATTTTGAGTAAGGGATAGTTTGAGTATGGGACATTTGGTTTTTAACCCTTGAACTCGCGACGTGGGGGTTAATGCAGGTGTTTGGTACAGCATGCTGTACGCGCGCGCGCTGCCTTATGGGACATTTTGTGTAAGGGACATTTTGAGTAAGGGATAGTTTGAGTATGGGACATTTGGTTTTTAACCCTTGAACTCGCGACGTGGGGGTTAATGCAGGTGTTTGGTACAGCATGCTGTACGCGCGCGCGCTGCCTTATGGGACATTTTGTGTAAGGGACATTTTGAGTAAGGGATAGTTTGAGTATGGGACATTTGGTTTTTAACCCTTGAACTCGCGACGTGGGGGTTAATGCAGGTGTTTGGTACAGCATGCTGTACGCGCGCGCGCTGCCTTATGGGACATTTTGTGTAAGGGACATTTTGAGTAAGGGATAGTTTGAGTATGGGACATTTGGTTTTTAACCCTTGAACTCGCGACGTGGGGGTTAATGCAGGTGTTTGGTACAGCATGCTGTACGCGCGCGCGCTGCCTTATGGGACATTTTGTGTAAGGGACATTTTGAGTAAGGGATAGTTTGAGTATGGGACATTTGGTTTTTAACCCTTGAACTCGCGACGAGGGGGTTAATGCAGGTGTTTGGTACAGCATGCTGTACGCGCGCGCGCTGCCTTATGGGACATTTTGTGTAAGGGACATTTTGAGTAAGGGATAGTTTGAGTATGGGACATTTGGTTTTTAACCCTTGAACTCGCGACGAGGGGGTTAATGCAGGTGTTTGGTACAGCATGCTGTACGCGCGCGCGCTGCCTTATGGGACATTTTGAGTAAGGGACATTTTGTGAAAGGAACATTTTGGGAAAGCGATATTTAGAGTACCTACTCTAAATATCGCTTTCTCAAAATGTCCCTTTACCTACCTAAGGGTTGTTTTGAGAACGGGATATTTAGAGAAAGGGACAAGGGCGTCAACAAATTAAAACATAAATGTACTTATACAAAATATTTTTATTACCAAAAGTACAATACAAGAGTAAAAATACAATTTTTATTATCAATAGTTTATTTCCTCCCCAATTTCAGTATCTACCAATCTGCCTACCTACGTAATTTTTATAGTTAAATAAATAAATCAAAATAGGTTCATCCGTTTATGAGATAGGATGCCACCGAAATTAAACTTTTTTAAATTATTATTAAGGAGGCTTTGTTACTTAGAATTTAAACTTATAACACCCCTATTTGCATCTGGGGTTAATAAAGATAGGTAGCTCAGCCGGGGGTATATACCATCACCTTTTATCACTGTCATATACAGTTTATGTACTACGGTAGCTATCATTCCAAATACATTATGTAAAAAAAATATTACCTTAATTTTTTACCTAATTACTTACCAAATATTTATAAAAAAATAATGAATAAAATGAATTATGAAAGGAAAACGGATTAAGGTCATTTAGACGAGTAAATTTCATGATTCCATTTGATAATACTCATGTGTCCTAGTGTGTTATGGCCCTAACTGGGGGTAGGAGCTCTCTGAGGGTAGTTGCAGGTATGGGGTAGTACTAGATGCTGTTCAGACTGCGATTGGCTAAGGGGCTGGTCAGCAAGGAGCTCAGCTGGATGGGGTCCCGCCACACGCGCTCCGGAGGCGCGCTCTGCTTCTCTGAAGATTAAAGTAAATAAGGTGTTACGGCGTTTCCACACTCGATCGATAGCAGAATGTGATCGACAGTTTCTGCATAGAAATGTTCGGCATAGTTTTTATTTTTGTTTCAATTTGATTG
Source organism: Drymonia ruficornis (assembly GCA_947859195.1). Classification (NCBI taxonomy): domain Eukaryota; kingdom Metazoa; phylum Arthropoda; class Insecta; order Lepidoptera; family Notodontidae; genus Drymonia; species Drymonia ruficornis. Next base: position 2,479,203 of record OX401917.1, read on the forward strand.
TAATTTAATATGGGTACACTTGCCTGAAATAAATGGATTTATTATTATTATTATAGACCAACGTTCGATCGATGGTCAATTGTTTTTTTTTTTTTAGCTTACTGAGGTAGAAAACCCACTGGATTGGACTACTAGGTATTGCCAATAGCAGGAAGGAGTGGAGGTAGGAAAGGGACACTTTACCCAGCAGTGGGACGACACAGGTTGACAAAGAATGATGCGGGCAAACAATCGTATGGCCCGCCTAATGTTAATCAGTTACCGTAGCCTAAAGAACTGATGCTTGTCAAGGCATATAGATGCTGAAGGGGATTGGGACAGACGAAAGGAAAGTGGGTGGATTTGCCATGGGCTACCGGCTCTCTCACTCATCGTACGAAATCGTACAGCTTTACTCTACCACCAACAAATCGATCGATCCATCCATCGATAGATTGATGTGGTAACGCCCTTTATTAGTCAGGATAAATCAACGGCCATCCATAAATTACGTCACACGTAAAGCGGGAGGAGGGGTCGACGAAATGTGACATTGTGTGACAAGGGGTGGGAGGGGGTCCTAAGTTTCGTGTCGTCACATTTAAAAATCTAATATATCTAAGTATTAAAACCATGAAGTTTAACGAAATTTCTTTAAAATTTCAGTAAATTGTAAAAAATATGTGACGTCACACTAGGGAGGGGGGCGTCTAACAAATGTGACAAGGGGGGGAGGGGTAAAAAATCATGAAATTCGTGTGACGTAATTTATGGATGGTCCCTCAGATGTAAACTACTCGTAAAAAAGCTTGGCCCAACATGCCCAATATTGGCTCACCATGTTTGACGGGGTTCGGTCGCGCGGTGAGCATGTACTGCTGGTCGCACAGCACGCAGCGGAGTTGGGCCAACTCCTTCACCTGCCGCGTCGTCACACACCTGCAATCATCATCATGTCAGCCAAAAAACGTCCACTGTTGGATACAGGCCTCCCCCAAGGTTTTCCACAATGACCGGTCCTGAGGTGCTTGCATCCAGCGGTTTCCCGCGACCTTCACTAGGTCGTCGGTCCCCCTGTGGGGGGCCTACCCACGCTGCGTCTTCCGATTCCTGATTCCGGTTTCTGATTTTATAGCAGAATCCTTAGCAGAAATTCCACAAATTTTATGTAAATTAGTCACGAACCATTCGTGACTATTTCACGAAAATTTAGCGGATTCTGCTAAGAAGAAATTCAGAAAAATTAATTGCATTGGCAATATTGCATAGTGGCGGTATTAGGGCGATATCACACTGGCGGCTTACGAGCGGTTTTTGTCGATCAACGCGTGAGTGTGAGTGCGCGGCAAGATCGTCTTTTCTCTCGCACTTATACCAACGATCATATCGATATCGTTGACTTACCTATAGGTACTAATCTGCTCGCAAACCGGCGCGGCGCCAGTATGATACATAGATAACACTTTATTGCACACCAACACATATACAGAACAAAACCGGCCAAGTGCGTGTCGGACTCGCACTTAAAGGGTTCCGTACCACCGCAGAATATAAACAAACATCCCCAAAATGGTGATATTTAGAGACGGTTTATTCCACTTTGATCACCTGGGTGATATCACCCAGGTGATCAAAGTGGACGAAAAAGTCGCCTTTGATCACCTGGCGAATTTGAACACCCAGGTGATTTGCCCAGGTGATCAAAGTGGAATAAAAATTCGCGTCAGATTACCAGGCGAATTTGATCACCCAGGTGATCAGAGGCGACTCCTATTTCGATCTTTTATTTTAGTCTCTTATAATCACCTACAAAAAAAAAACAAATTAAAGATTTTTAAATTGAAGGTGGTAGAGCCAAGCTGTAGCCAATTGACTGCAGCTCATAAACGGGCTGGCTCGACCGGGGTAGTACCACCCTCTCACAGAAGATCGGCGTAAAGCAGCCATTAAAGCTGCGTTTCGTACGATGAGTGAGAGAGCCGTAAGCCCACCCCCCCTCCCCCTCCCTCCATCCCACTCCCCTTCAGGTCGGCAATGTGCGAGCAATACCTTTGGTATTGTAAGCATCTATAGGCTACGGTAACTGCTTAACATCAGGCGGGCCGTACGCTTTTTTGCCACCGCAGTACTATAAAAAAATATATATATAAAGTGCAGAATATGAATAGATATTGGAATTGAATTGAAATTGATATTAGAATTGAATTGAAATGAAATTGAATTGAAATTGTTGCAATTGAATTGAAATGAAATAAAATGAAATTGAATTGGACTGAAGTGGGAGTGGAATTGAAATTGAACTTGAGTTGACGTTGACGTCAACGTCAATTTCTATTCCACTGCCAATTCCACTTCCTCTTTGAATTGAAATTGAGTAGAATATAACTGGAATTGAAGTGGAAGTGGCAGTGGAATTGAAATTGATTTTGACGTTGACGTCAACGTCAGCGTCAACGTCGAATTGAATTGGCAGTAGAATTGAAATACACAAATATTGACGTTGACGTCAACGTCAACGTCAACTCAAGTTCAATTTCAATTCCACTCCCACTTCAGTCCAATTCAATTTCATTTTATTTCATTTCAATTCAATTGCAACAATTTCAATTCAATTTCATTTCAATTCAATTCTAATATCAATTTCAATTCAATTCCAATATCTATTCATATTCTGCACTTTATATTTTTTTTTTTTATAGGATTGCGGTGGCAAAAAAGCGTACGGCCCGCCTGATGTTAAGCAGTTACCGTAGCCTATAGATGCTTACAATACCAAAGGTATTGCTCGCACATTGCCGACCTGAAGGGGAGTGGGATGGAGGGAGGGGGAGGGGGGGTGGTCTTACGGCTCTCTCACTCATCGTACGAAACGCAGCTTTAATGGCTGCTTTACGCCGATCTTCTGTGAGAAGGTGGTACTACCCCGGTCGAGTCAGCCCGTTTATGAGCTGCAGTCAATTGGCTACAGCTTGGCTCTACCACCTTCAAATTACTTTAAAAATCTTTAATTTGTTTTTTTTTTTGTAGGTGATTATAAGAGACTAAAATAAAAGATCGAAATAGGAGTCGCCTCTGATCACCTGGGTGATCAAATTCGCCTGGTAATCTGACGCGAATTTTTATTCCACTTTGATCACCTGGGCAAATCACCTGGGTGTTCAAATTCGCCAGGTGATCAAAGGCGACTTTTTCGTCCACTTTGATCACCCAGGTGATCAAAGTGGAATAAACCTTAGAGACACACGTTGAAGTCTTTTGTATGGAAACCGACCATAAGACAAATAAGTTAAAAATATTACGTTTTTTGTATGGGGACCCCCTCTAATTTTAAAATTTATTTAATTTTTAGTATTTGTTGTTGTAGCGACAACAGACTTATACACATTCTGTGAAAATTTCAAGTCTCTACCTATTACGGTTCGTGAGATACAGCCCGCTGACAGACAGACGGACAGACAGACGGACAGACGGACGGACAGCGTAGGCTTAGTAATAGGGTCCCGTTCGCACCCTTTGGGTACGGAACCCTAAAAATGACAAACAAAACAAGAAACATCAATGTACAATGGGCGGTCTTATCACAAGCTGATATCTCTTCCAGACAACCTTTGGATGGAGAGGATTCCTTGTTTTAAACAGGGTAGTCATCGCCCTTAGACCTCAATCAACTGCGTATTAAAAATACTACTCGACCAAGCCAACTAGACACTCGGGTATAAATATCAAATGACAATAAGTCAATGATTCCGCGGTCCCTCCACAACGTTGTGAGCCTGGGCCAATGCCTGAGCACTCCTGTGACAGTAGCTCCCACTACGTGGTGGAAGGACCGCGGAATCATTGACTTATTATCATTTGATATTTATATCCGAGCGCCTAGTTGGCTTGGTAGAGATATTAAATGAAGTATTAAGTATTAAATGAAGTATTTACCTGGTCAATCTGGCGGCTACGTTCGGCGTGAACATCGTTCAACAATATAAATACGAGTGTTAACTCAAGTGAATATTATGAACTGGTTTGTCAAGCTGTTTGTGTTTGGCGTTTTGTTTACCAATGACAGCGGTCACCTACCTCTGGCACCACAGAGGTTTTCCGTGACCCACATCAGATAAATTATATGTAGGGTTGCTACCCCTACCATCTGTACTTATACTTATTATACTAATTACTTCTATAGAAAGAAAGAAACATTTTATTGCGGTAAGCAAAAATACAAAAAAATTAATAAAAAGAAAATCAATAACTTAACAGGTTGTGCTCACCGCAAACGGACCCAATTCAGCATGTGCTGGTTGACAAGGACCAGCGCTGGTCTTCCATTGGGCTCGTTTGGCGACTTCACGGGGCAAACCTTTAAACAACTTAATACTAAAAAGGCTCGTACCCAAAAAAAAAAAAAAAAAGATACTACCTATCCTATCCTACTAATGCCTATTATAAATGCGAAAGTGAGTGTGTGAATGTTTGTTACCACGTATCTCCATAACTACTAAGCCGATTTTAATGAAATTTGAAACGTAGATAGTGTTATCTCTGGAATAAGACATAGGTTAATACAATTTTCAAGCGGGCAAAGCCGCGTGGCTAGTAATATTAGAAATGCGGAAGTAACTCAGTATGGTTACCTTTTCACGACTAAAACGCTAAACCAATTTTGATGAATTTTGGTATAGAGATATATATGACCTTGGAGAAGGACATAGGCTACTTTTTGTTGTAAAAATAAAACTTGAAGGGGGTGAAATAGGGGATGAAAGTTTGTATAGGAGACCAATCATTTCTCAAGTTATTTTTATTAATTTAATTAGTATGGAGATAGCTGAAAGCTTAGAGAAAAAATAGGCTACTCGAAATAAAATTCTACGCAGCCGAAGTCGCGGGCACCAGCTAGTTATCTTTATTTCTATGCGTCTGATCTTGAAACTACTAAGTAAATTAAAAAAAGAAAACTACTAAGTAAAATAAAAAAAAGTGGCAACCCTGATTACACGGGTTTCGTGATGTGCATGCTAATACCTTGTGCAGACCATGTACCGACGCAAATTGAAGGTCAAAAACACGGTTTGTTGCTTTGTTAGTACACTTGGTCACTCTGTGGCTCACAACAACGATAATAGGTATACATGCCTCGTGATTCGTGAATATTCGTGATTCATCCAGTTATACAAACACAGACTACATTTTGTTACAAATAACACTAAGTATGCACCACAGAGTGTAAAGACTAAAGAAAGAGGTGCCCTTATTAGATATATATATGAAAAAAAACGTGGTCATTGTTTTTTCATTTTCATTGTTCTATCTACCGGTAAATAGTTGACCTACTCGCTTCGTTTTATGTCGATGTTAGTACTAGGCCGACCACTCGGCCGAGTTGCTTAGGGCCAGTCCCCTTAGTAATTGGTCCATGGTATGCACCTACTCTGTGGTGACTCATACACAAGTCTGCCTTCGCGCGCATACATTTTAATTTTGGCATCCTTAGTATTTTTTTTTTGTTTTGGTCGCTGCATTTAGCTTCTGTAAAGCGACTTAAGCATGGATCGCCGTTGCTAAAAGTAGCATGTTTGCGGGAGCCCTAACTTGGCAATGCAATTATGGAACCTCATTTCAAAAATAAAAAACTTTGGGATCTAATTAAAAAGAAACCACTCACGATAACAATATAGTTGTTATACGTGTGGGAAAAATTGTGCAAATTATTTCCACACACGTAACTGCAACTGCGCAAGCGTTTTACGCAAGTAGGTCTACCTATATCGCTACTTGTCTGATTGGCATACTTTGAGGATTGGGAAACTGGCCCTTAATATTTCAATGAATAAATAAATATGAATCGAAATAAAAAGTATAAAACAAGTGCAGTGTCATTGCAGTCGGGGGACCGCTCTGTGGAACATAATATTTAATTTAAGAGGGCCCCCGACTGCAATGACACTGAGCTTGTTTTATACTTTTTAGTTAGTTTTTTGGCAGGGCAGTCGTGTTTTTTTATTTTTTTTAATTATTCATTTTTATTTTATGCATTTTAGTGACAACAGCCAAAAATGAAATGTTTGTTTTGCAAGTACACCCTACCTATGTTAAATTATGCCTATAAATTCTACAGTTTTAGAATGTGCTCATCAAGGCCTTCAATTTGATACCCATATTGTAATAATGGAAGAAAAAATTTTTTTTCCACATTTGAAAATTGAGCCGTAATGCCGCCATATTGATTTTTTCATAAATTATATACCCAGTGTTACCCGGAATGATGTAAGGATTCTAACGATACCACATACACCCAAATCCGTTCAGGCATTTATAAGTTATGGTGGAATAAAGAATCTCACATTCATACATACATACATGAACCCTAAACACATATACACTCCTTATTTTGGGCAGTCGTGTAAAAAAATACCAATGGTCCTCCCAAAATAAGTAACGCTTGTACTGGTTACCTTACAATGGACTGGGGCGCCAAGCGGTCGTATTCTTTTTTTTTTTTCTTTTTTTTTATAGAACTGCGGTGGCAAAAAAGCATACGGCCCGCCTGGTGTTAAGCATTTACCGTAGCCTATAGATGCTTACAATACCAAAGGCATTGCTCGCACATTGCCGACCTGAAGGGGAGAGTGAGGGAGGGAGGGGGAGGGGGTTGGGCTTTCGGCTCTCTCACTCATCGTACGAAACGCAGCTGTAATAGCTGCTTTACGCCGATCTTCTGTGAGAGGGTGGTACTACCCCGGTCGAGCCAGCCCGTATATGAGCTGCAGTCAATTGGCTACAGCTTGACTGTACCACCTTAATTAATTAATTACCTTAATTTATTTAAGTTGACTGTTGGAGGTGTTTTGGCGAGAAATCTAAAAGTATCTATTAATTAGATGTTGGCAAAAGTTTTTCATCTTATTCCAAAGCGAATAAGATATGCCTGTAAGGATCTATCTCTACACCTACTTACTTAAACGTTTGAATATATTACAAATTAATACGAACCGCAAAAGTGCTGTGCTAGATTTAAAATAGCCCGGCCAGCGTATTTTATACAGGTCGGTGGTCAAAACCATAGAGACGGAATGTTCTAAAATACTGACATTTATAAATCTCAGAAAAATAAAAGTCTGTTACCAAATCGCGTGGCGCCAAAAATTAAAAAAGTCAGTTGCCATGGCAACGGCTTTGTTTCGTTAATATGTTTACAAATAATTACTAATCAAGTATTGCGTTGTTTTTATTAAATGTGTGTTATTTAATGCGTGTATGTTAGTGTATATGATAGGATGAGTGCGGAGACTCAGCAGGAGCCGCCGAGGAGGGGCCATGCGGCCAAGATGAGGGCCCATGACTATCTGTACGGTATGTGGAAGTTAGCTGGCATAAACCCGCTGAGATTTCTTTTTATAGAACCGAGGTTGTAAACAAGCGTTAATCAGTTACCGTAGCCTATAGATGCTTGCAATACCAAAGACATTGCTTGCACGTTGCCGACCTGAAGGGTAGAATGGGATGGAGGAATGGGAAGGGGTTGATGGGATTCTGACTCTCACTCATCGTACGAAAACTGTAATAGCTGCTTTACGCCGATCTTCTGTGAGAGGGTGGTACTACCCCGGTCGAGCCAGCCCGTATTTAAGCTGTAAACGCCACTTCGGTCAACAACGTAATAGTTCATTTAAAAAAAAGTGATCGACAGTCTGGGCCCTAAGTCACTTAGCCATTGAACTGCGATTGCCATTGAGCTGCTTTAGTGATCGACCTTCTGATTTGTAGGTTGATTCTTACTGACCAATCAGAAGCCGATCAGCAGGTCGGCTGACCAATCAGAGGGTTTGTCACTATAGCAGCTAAATGGCAATGGCCAATGCGAGCGCTGCCTTTGGTATTGGTTTCAGATTCCGCATTCATTGTGTCCGGCGCGCGGGACTACGCTCGCATGGCGTTCAAGGCGGCCATGGCGTCTGCGCAAGTCGTAAGTGTCACTATAAATGGCAATGAGAATCAAAACTAGGCTAACAAATCAACTCATAACCAACACTATAGTTAAAACTAAGCTTTCTTATCTATATAATTTTGAAATCATCGAAATCGGTCCATCCGTTGCGATTTAATAACATATTTTTAAACCGACTTCATTATAATCTGCGGCCGACACGTGTGACGTCACACGGGGCCGTCGGATTGAAGGCGCGCTGTACCCGCGCCGCCTCCGGCACGCGCCGCCGTCCATTACAAAGCGCGCATGGCCCAAATGACGTCATAACAACCGCGCGCGAACCTCGCTATTAATTTGGTCACAACTTTATAAATTTTTGTCGTAGACTAAAAATGTTTGCACTATATGTTATGGATTTCTTAGCTCTATAAATCTGCATTCTCAACTAAATTCGTTACGGATCTCCATTCACGTGCTTTAAGCGAGTTTACAATGGTTTTACAAAGCATTCTAAAAACAAAAGTAATTTGTAATACCAGTATAAAGTTCAACATAACTTTATATAAATTTGGGGGTTAGTGTGTGAGTATCGACACTTGAGTGTCAAGACTTTATGTATAATTGTCAAAGCGGCCTTTACAACTTCACCGGTCAGAGGGCGAGCGCAAAGTGCGCTCCAACCGTAAGGGCAGGGGCACAGCTGGCTCAAGGGCGCCACGTTGGGCATGGCCTCGGCTTGGGCTGCTGTCTCTTTGAGAGAGCGAGCTAAAAATTTCCACCGGATCGTAACGCGACCTCGCTGAGAAGATCCGGCAAGAAACTCAGTGGGGTCGTCGGGTGCCTAGGTGCGTCTAGATCCTGCTGGCGCATAGACGCACTGTCGAGACAAATGTCAGGTGCCGACACTCAAGTGTCGGGCAGGACACTTGTATTAATTATTTATTTTCAGATCCTCCAACCAGTGTACCAGAGTATGTTCTCGGAGATGCGCATGAGACCTCGTATACAAGTTGGTAAGTCGGCCATCATCTTCTTCCAACTCCTCCTATCCTTTCTTTTGATTAAATTCGTGCGGGTTCCAAGACAACTTAGCTTGCCCCGGGACTCGTCGAGGGTCAAACCTTGGCGTCATCGTTGGACACTGTCGATCGTGGCTTACAGGAGTAACAGTGGTGGGAGTGTGTGGCGGGCCTAGTCCCATAAAAAAAGTATGTTTGTACGCAGACAGCATTGGCCAAGATGATGTGAGCTTCGCGCCAGTCAGCCAACTTAGTGCCAATTTGGAAAAAAAAATGTAACGTCACGACTTTTATCCCCATTCGGGGGTAGTCAGAGGCTTGAGTGGCCATACACCACCACACTGTGGAGGTATTAACAAACTCAAAGCCCACGTTTCACCAGATAGTCAGAACCCAACGGGACAGGTGGTGAACCTTGTCGCCGCGTATACAGGAACTGACTATTACCTAATCCCGAGGGATAGGTAGGTTTCCTCACGATGTTTTCCCTCACCGTCAGCGAACTGTAAATTATGCACATAGATGAAAATTCATCCATTGGTGCATGCCCCACCGGGGATCGAACCTGGGACCTTCTGATTGCTAGCCCAACCTGTTCACCCCTAGGCTACAGTCGCTACTAATTAGGAGTTAGCCAATATTGATGGTAGAACCCACCTGTAGCCAATTGACTGCACCTTATATACGGGCTGGCTCGACCAGGGTAATAACACGCTCTCACAGAAGATCGGCGTAAATTACGTATTACAGCTGCGTTTCATACGATGAGTGAGAGAGCCGGACGCCTAAAACCCCCTCCCTCTGTCCCGCTACCCTTCGGATCGTCAACGTACTAGCGATACCTTTGGTATTGCAAGCAAATATACTCTTCTGTAAGTGGGTGGTACTACCCCGGTCGAGCCAGCCCATATATGAGCTGCAGTCAATTGGCTACACCTTGGCTCTACCACCAATAAAATACCGGCCAAAAATACCCTAGACCCAATTTTCGGCATATGATCCAAAGATTGGCAGCGCTTAATGTGTGTGCAGTGTATTATCCCAATTGTCGTCTGCCGCCGCACGTGGACCGCTCGTACAGCGGGTACCAGGAGCGCGTGAGGGAGGCCAAGAGTGCTCCCACGCTGGATATCAACGGGAAGGACCGCTTCAAATTCAGCGCTGTGTGAGTTGAGACGGGAACAGACAGACTGGACCATGACTGGATCGTAGCAGGACAATGAATGGAACGCAGGAACCATAATTGGATAGTGGCTGGACTGTGAGCGAGACCATGACTGGACCTCGAATTCATTAATTACGTCACACGAATTTCATGATTTTTAGACCCCTCCCCCCTTGTCACAGCTGGTCACATTAGCGAGATTCCCCCCCTCCCTGTGTGACGTCACATAGTTTTTGTAATTTTCAGAAATTTTCAATTTTTTTTTTAAGAATTCAAATTTCGGTTTTAATACTTAAATATATTAGATTTTTAAATGTGACGTCACAAAACTTAGGACCCCTCCCACCCCCTTGTCACACAATGTCACATTTCGTCGAGCCCCTACCCCCCTTTACGTGTGACGTAATTAATGGATGGCCTCTTATATGTATGGAAATGACATAACATGTCGATAAGTACATCATGTGACGTATGTCATTTCCATACATTTAAGAGTAGCGTTTTGTAGGAACGCTTGTAGACGAAGCCAATTGGCTAATATTATCTTCGTGAATTCTTCGTTATAAATCGGTCGATATGTTGACCGCCATCTGTTAGCAATCCTCTGACCAACGACTTGCCGACCGCCAAGGATTTGCGATTTATAATGACACCAAGACTATTCTTAAATAATGTTTTGTATAGTCCAAAGCAAGTGCTGTCGTTGAACAACGTGACGCCCACCTTCCACCCGCCCACGCCCACCTACGTGATGACAGGCCCCACCAAGCCCAGGAGCAGGGGCACTCAGAGCCGGTTCAGGTAAACATCATACCTATAGCATCTATAGATTGTTACAACTTTTAACACACACGTCACGCGGCCCAATCGGCTTGAAGGCGCACTGGGTCCCAGCCGCCCGCGCCGCAATTCATTACAAAGCACGAGTGGACCTTGTAACGTCACAGCAACCGCGCGCGAACTTCGCTAGTAATTTGATCATAACTGCGTCAACTTTTGTCGTAGAACAAAAATGTTTGTACTGTATGTTATGGATTTCTGAGATCTATAAATCTGCATTCTCAACTAAATTCGTCTCGTATCCTCATTGTAGGGATCGGCAGGGGCTGCCAATTTTGTATAGCCTTCTTCCTAGCCTTATCCCATCATGAGGGGTCGGCTTTCAGTCTACCCTGATTTGGCTGATCACCGATATTTACACGGAGCGATTGCCATCTGCCCTCCGAGACCCAACTAGTGGGACTATTGGCAACCTAAGGGTAAGACCATTTTTGTCAGATTTTTCAGGCTTCTGACTGCCCGTAACGACTGTCAAAGATCTTCAAATGACACCGCAACCGCCAGCTTAACGTGTTCTCCGAAGCACGGAGGAGAAATTGGCAAATTTTGTATAGCCTGCTAGCGGCAAATGTGTAAATCCGGCACTGCGACATGGGATAATGTTCTCTCAATGGCTGGTGTAGGGAGTCGTCAGCGCAGACGATACCCTGGCAGCCGGACGGGGAGGCGGCGGACGAGTGCGAGAACACACCAGAAGTATTGTACCTTGATCAACTCGAGTGGGGTAAGTACTGCACGACTGACAAACGTAATACCTATTCTTTTTTATATGAGGAAACCGACCTATCCCTCGGGATTAGGTAATAGTCAGTTCCTGTATACACGGCGACAAGGTTCACCACCTGTCACGTTGGGTTCTACTATCCGGTGAAACGTGGGCTTTGAGTAGGCTTAATACCTCCACAATGTGGTGGTGTATGGGCACTCAAGCCTCTGACTACCCCCGAATGGGAATATAAGTCGTGACGTTATATTTATTTATTTTATATTATATATGGCCCACCCAGACATAGTATTTCGATAGTGTCAAATAACAAATAGCATCAACAACCCAAATTAAAACGATACAAAAAATAAAAACCGGCCAAGTGCGTGTCGTACTCGCACATAAAGGGTTCCGTACCAACGTAGAATAAAAAAGTCAAAAATATCAAGTTTCTTGTATGGGGAGCACCTTTATTTTTAAATTTTATTTAATGTTTAGTATTTGTTGTTGTAGCGGCAATAGAAATACATAAAAATTCTGTCATTCTGTGAAAATTTCAACTCTCTCTCTTCCTATTACGACTCGTGAGATATAGCCCGCTGACAGACGGACAGACAGACAGACAGCGTAGGCTTAGTAATAGAGTCCCGTTGGCACCCTTTGGGTACGGAACCCTAAAAACTGAAACGTGACCACTCACTGGGAAATAATTACTTATTAATTATTAACACTTGTAAGTGGTATAGCGACCCCGTCTATATAGCATAGCTGAATATGAATGTCGAAGGATACAAAGCGAGAGGAAGACCCAAGAAAAGATGGATGGATTGTATAAAGAGTGATATGAATGAGGTTGGAGTGAATGTAAGTATGACAGCGAAGCGCGATGAATGGAAGAATAAGATATACTGCGCCGACCCCAGATAATGGGAAGAGGTAAGGCAGATGATGATAGCGATCCCGTCTGCGCGTGAGACGCTTGATAATTAAACTTATTTTGTCAGGTCCCGGATGTCCGTACCGGACAGGTGATCTGCCGGCCGATTTTCATACTACTGAAATTATAAACAAGTGAGTACTTTTGTGGAGGCAGAGCTGTAGCCAATTGACTGCAGCTCTTCTCGACCAGGGTAGTAACACTCTCTCACGAGGACCCCCCTCACCCCCACAAGAACGGCGTAAAGAAGCTATTAGGGACACCGCAGACATGCTACTTCTTGCATCGGCGATCGGCGATTTTGCGACTGTATCGATGCTGCATCGCGATTTGGCGACTCTGCGTTCGGACGCAGCGACTGCTCCGATGCTAAAAGTGACTAAATCGCCGATCGCCGATGCAAAAAGTAGCATGTCTGCGGTGGCCACAGCTGAGTTTCGTACAATGTGTAAGAGAGCCGGAAGCCCACCATCTCCCTTCCTCTCCCTCTGTTCCACTCCGCTTCGGGGCGGAAAAGTGCGGGCAATATTCGGAAACGGCCTTTTAATAATTTGTCCTGGTCTGGGTGTACCTGGGATCGCCCCCAGTCCATTGTACGGTATCCATAGAACAAGCGTTGCTTTATTGGGACCGGGTGTGTTAGGCCCGTATTAATAAGTCGAGATCAATCTTAAGATGCAGTTTTGAAGTTTAATGTACCTATGGAACATCTGTCAAAAACAGCATCTTAAGTTCGATGTCATTCTTGAGATCGTTTTATTAATACGGGCCTTGAATATTTAAGTAGCCTTTGAGTACTCGGCCGTATGTCTGGCGTTAAAGTTACAGTTCGCTGACGGTGAGGGAAAACATCGTGAGGAAACCTACCTATCCCTCGGGATTAGGTAATAGTCAGTTCCTGTATACACGGCGACAAGGTTCACCACCTGTCACGTTGGGTTCTGACTATCTGGTGAAACGTGGGCTTTGAGTTGGCTTAATACCTCCACAATGTGGAGGTGTATGGCCACTCAAGCCTCTAACTACCCCCGAATGGGGATAAAAGTCATGACGTTACATTTTTTTTTGTCTGGTGATATGATATATTATGGTATGTACACTCGGCAAGGTTGCGGCACGCCCGCACGTGGACCGAGCTGGTGGAGCGCGGCTGCTTCCCGCGCTGGATGAAGAAGCGAGACGCCATCATATCCGACATCGAGACCAAAGACTGGATATTCAGGGAAGCTGTGAGTTTAACCAATCCGAGTAAACCGTTAAATACTCCGTTTATTATAGTATCTCTTATCTCCGTTTAGTATTCCGTTAAGTGCCCGTTAATCCTGTTAAACCAGTATAACGGTCGCTTCTAGGAAGCTTTGGTACCGCTGCAAATAATACATTTAAGACGCATTTTTATTTAGAGAAAACAAATATAACTTTCGATCGGTATCATTCAAATACAAAATAAAAATATTGAAATAGAATAAGTTAAATTGAAATAGAAATAAAATAAGTTAGATTCTCAGCACGCAAGTAATTAAAAAAAATTTTTTTTTAATTAAAAACAAAATGTTTCCATTTAGTAAAAGCTATCATCATATTTAGCGTGCTTTGCCTCCAAACTCGGTCTTATTTTCCACCCGGTCCCTATCTATTTGGCCCAGCCCTTCCACCGTGTTAGTAACATCATATAGTGATGATTCGTTACAGCATGGTACAATGAAACTATAGTCTGATTTTTAATTAGACGAAGTGGTCTGACAGGTTCTTATGTCACTTTTCAATATAAATAGGACAAATAAGGTTCAAATTCGAACTTTTCAGCTGTCAGTTGGCTTCGTCTAATTAAAAATCAGACTATAGTATTCTCCTCCCACGATTTCCTAAGTCCACGACACGATCTTGCTGTCATTGATTGTCATCTTCAGTACAAGTAAGGATCATTAATAACTGCACAACAGCCGATGACATCCCTAAAAATCACGAGAAGAGCATACCTGGCGCTTTATTGTACAATATGTGATGGCATCCAGGAGATAGACGAGCTGCAGGACATCAGACTGGAGCTGCTGCACCGCATGCAGCAGCAGCAGCGGCTCAAGCAGACGAACCGCACCAGCAGAAAGCTGGCCAAGCTCTGGGCGGCCAAGAAACACGAGATGGAGAAGAAAATTGACCATATCAGGCGGACCAGGGACAGAGGTATGTGACCATCTATTTACAGCTCAAGCATCTCAATATGAACAGATGTTTGGTGTATCGCCATCTTGGCGGAGTGTATCCTAGCGGTGTACATCGTCGCGGACTTCAGCAATAAGCTGGTCAAGCTGCGAATGGCCAAGAAACACGAGATGGAGAAGAAGATTGACCACATCAGACGGACCAAGGGCAGAGGTACCATCCGTCTTCTCAGCTCAGGCGTCTCGTGAGCAGATGTTTGGTGTACCGCCATTTTGGCGGAGTATATCGTCACGGTCTTCAAACAGCAGTAAACTAGCCAAGATGCGGGTGGCCAAGAAAAACGAGATGGATACCACATCAGGCGGACCAGGGATAGAGGTATGTTACCATCTGTCTTCACAGCACAGCGTCTCAATATAAACAGATGTTTGGTGTACCGGCATCTTGGCGGAGTGTACCCTAGCGGAGTATATTGTCGCGGTCTTAAGCAGTAAGCTTGCCAAGATGTAGGCGGCTAAGGAATGGAGAAGAATTGACCACATCAGGCGGACCAGGGACAGAGGTATGTGATCATCTATTTACAGCTCAAGCATCTCAATATGAACAGATGTTTGGTGTACCGCCATCTTGGCGGTGTGTACCATAGCGGAGTATATCGTCGCGGTCTTCAGCAGTAAGCTGGCCAACGTGCGAGTGACCAAGAAACATAAGATGAAGAAGAAGATTGACTACATCAGGCGGACTAGGGACAGAGGTATGGGATAACCAACTACACAGCATAGGCATCTCAATATGAACAGATGTTTGGTGTACCGCCACCTTGGCAGAGTGTACCCTAGCGGAGTATATCGTCGCGGCCTTCAGCAGTAAGCTTGCCAAGATGTAGACGGCCAAGAAACATGAGATGGAGAAGAAGATTGATCACATCAGGCGGACCAGGGACAGAGGTATGGGATCATTTGTCTTCACAGCGCACGCATCTCTTGAGCAGATGTATAGGTGTACCGCCACCTTGGCGGAGTGTACCCTAGCGCAGCATATGTCTTTCAGGTTGATAACGTGGGAGCGATGCCTTTGGTATTGCCGCGCGTGCAGCCGCGACGCTGGGCAGTACGTGATTGGATGTCGGGTAGTTACCTTGCATTCATGTTGCCAATATAAAGGTTTAATACAACTTTGGGGTGCATTTGTAATTTTAGAGTTGCGCAAGCTGGCGGCGTTGCACGAGGGCGGCGGGCGCGTGGGGCAGGTTGCGCGCATGCGCGCGGCGCGGGGCGGGGGGGACGCCACCGGCGCCGCCTGCGACCCCACCTCCGACCTGCACGCGCCGCTCGCGCGCCACGGCTACCAGGCGCGCCGCCGCCACGCGCACATCTACTACGACCCCTCGCTCCTGTGTCAGTACACTATCCCACCACTACCACTGCCACTGCCACGACCCCACCTCCGACCTGCACGCGCCGCTCGCGCGCCACGGCTACCAGGCGCGCCGCCGCCACGCGCACATCTACTACGACCCCTCGCTCCTGTGTCAGTACACTATCCCACCACTACCACTGCCACTGCCACGACCCCACCTCCGACCTGCACGCGCCGCTCGCGCGCCACGGCTACCAGGCGCGCCGCCGCCACGCGCACATCTACTACGACCCCTCGCTCCTGTGTCAGTACACTATCCCACCACTACCACTGCCACTGCCACGACCCCACCTCCGACCTGCACGCGCCGCTCGCGCGCCACGGCTACCAGGCGCGCCGCCGCCACGCGCACATCTACTACGACCCCTCGCTCCTGTGTCAGTACACTACCCCACCACTACCACTACCACTGCCACGACCCCACCTCCGACCTGCACGCGCCGCTCGCGCGCCACGGCTACCAGGCGCGCCGCCGCCACGCGCACATCTACTACGACCCCTCGCTCCTGTGTCAGTACACTACCCCACCACTACCACTACCACTGCCACGACCCCACCTCCGACCTGCACGCGCCGCTCGCGCGCCACGGCTGTGTCAGTACACTACCCTACCACTACAACTTTTTTTTTTTTTTTTTTTTTTTTTTTTTTATAGGACTGTGGTGGCAAAAAAGCGTACGGCCCGCCTGATGTTAAGCAATTACCGTAGCCTATAGATGCTTGCAATACCAAAGGCATTGCTCGCACATTGCCGACCTGAAGGGGAATGGGATGGAGGGAGGGGGAGGGGAGGTGGGCTTTCGGCTCTCTCACTCATCGTACGAAACGCAGCTGTAATAGCTGCTTTACGCCGATTTTCTGTGAGAGGGTGGTACTACCCCGGTCGAGCCAGCCCGTTTATAAGCTGCAGTCAACTACCACTACTTTCCCACTACCCTACTACTACCCAACCACTACCCAACTACTACCCGACCACTACTCTCCTACTACCCGACCACTACTCTCCTACTACCCTACCACTACCCTAATACTACTCCACCACTACCCAATTACTACCCTGCCACTACTCTCCCACTAACCTACTACTACCCAAGTACTACCCAACCACCACTCTCCCACTACCCTACCACTACCCAACTACTACCCAACCACCACTCTCCCACTACCCTACCACTACCCAACTACTACCCAACCACCACTCTCCCACTACCCTACCACTACCCAACTACTACCCAACCACCACTCTCCCACTACCCTACCACTACCCAACTACTACCCAACCACCACTCTCCCACTACCCTAGCCAACTACTACTACCCTACCACTACCCAGTAACACTTGCTCACAGTAGTTTTGCGTGCTACTCAGACAATATTGCATATTATGAAAGTGAGGATTGCCTCCAATCAGCTCTGGAAGACCACCAGCACATAGCGGAGCCACCCGCGTGGCTGCAGCAGTGCGGGCAGGACCTGAAGCGCACGTGCTCCGGACACTACCCGCCGCGCGACCCCACCAAGCTGTGCGAGCGAGAGACCAAGTGGAGCGAGCAGTTCCTCGAGAGCCTGCACAACGATCTTAAGAGTGAGTGCGATAGAGCATCCATTCCAGTCAGTGTTGCCAGATGACCGCCTCGCTTTCCCCCAAAGCCTCCCAAAATTCAGGTTTTGAATACAAGCCTCAACAATCTATGTAGGTACCCCAAGCCCCGAGCCGCCGTGCCCAAGCCATCAGTGATATTGTCTGCGCGCATGGCATCAAAAATTCTTGTAGGAATAGAAGATTGTTAGTGCCAACGGCGCGTATTTCCAATTATTACTTATGTCAACACTCGTGACGTCACAGATCGCGCTGACGTCGGGAATATTTTGGAGTACACTATCATACAATTCATCATTCCATACTGTAATTACTCGTCTCAACTTATGTGACGTCATTGACCGTGCTGGCATCGTATATATTTTGGAGTGCAGAGCTTCCACATTAGTTACTCTAATATGTACCTGGCTTCAACACCACACGTTGGCGTCAGTGATAAATTTGTGTGCAGAGTTGCGCGCTTACGCACTCCAAATTTGGATCTGAACCTGTATAAAGCTCGACGATGGTACGCGTGAGCGAGCGAAATGAGCTCGGGAATTCGGGGCACTCGACTTGGCTGTGATAGGTTCGAAGAGAATCCTTCGTGTTAGGTTACTGGTGATCCTGAATGCAGAAATAGGAGCCGGCTTGGTCGACCACATCGCGGAGTAATATGGCTAAATGCTAACAAGTGAATGACCTAATTATTCTGTAAGTTTTAATTTAGAAATATAGCAAGCTAAGTTGTTGACTCCCAAACACAACCGAGTTTGAGATCGGGAATATTTTGGAATGTCAAACTTGTTGTAGGCTTGCTCCAAACTATAACCGATCTCAACTCTATGGAGCGCTGACATAAGTTATAATTTGTAAATACGCGCCCACGGCATGCCTGCAGCCTGATGTAGATAGGCAGGATTAGAAGCTGCTGAGTGCTGCTTCCCCACGTAGTGCTATGTGTGTGTCAGAGGCCCGCCTGGGCGCGGCGCTGGTGTCGAGCGGGCCGCTGCACGTGCTGCGGCCGCGGCGGCTGCAGGACACGCCGCGGCCCGCCACGCCCGTCGCGGAGGCGGTCTCCGACGCGGACGAGGCCAACCACCAGGCGGCGCTCGTGCTGCAGCGCATCATCCGCGGCCGCGCCGTGCAGAACCTGGTCAGACTTCATCCTCACTGGCTCATCATCATCATCATTTCAGCCAAAAGACGTCCACTGTTGGACATAGGCCTCCCCCAAGGTTTTCCACAATGACCGGTCCTGTGCTGGTCGCATCCAGCCTTAGATAAAGAATGTACCTGTAAATTTGACAAGCGCGTACACCCGTAAGGGACAAAAGATGTATAATCCTGCTAAATTACGCTTAACACTAATGTCTATGGAACGTGATTTGACGTATACTACTTCTAAATTTGGTTGGGTGATGCTTTGTTTGGCACAAACTCGACCAAAGACCTAACCAAAAGTTTGTGCCCAACAAACTTAGGGTGATACGCAGAAAGTTACAAAATATAGTACGTCTATCTCTTTCACTCTTAGGATATCGGGCGTAAGCATGTCTCGCTCAAGCACGGTTTTATTATTACCATGTCATCTCTATTGATGCTTTCTCTATGCATCCAGCGATTTCCCGCGACCTTCATTAGGTCGTCGGTCCACCTTGTGGGGGGCCTACCCACGCTGCGTCTTCCAGTACATGGTCGCCACTCGATAACCTTTCTGCCCTATGGCCCATCAGTTCAAGTGTGTGTTATTGGCATGTGTGATATTAGTGGGTGAAGTTTATTATAGGAGTGTGTGAGAGTGTGCTGATAGGATAACATATTTATTTACAGGAACATTACCTACATAATAATCCAAATAAATAAAGAAAACATCATAAAGGTACTTAGAAAGAGACTATTTCTCCACTCAGATGTACGAGGGTAGGACGAGAGCTGCCGAGTTGACCGAGGAGTTGAAGACCACGCATGGACTCCAGAAAGAGGACAAGATACGCATCTCCAAGGAAGAGTCGAAGGCCAGAGAGTACAACGCGATGAGGACAGAGGCGGAACAGAAGGTGAGCTACGTTGGGTAATCACATTGCGTATACACAAGGTACTGGCCTAGCTGGATATGTGGGAGTTTTTGAAGTGAAAACTTCTTTAGTGGCGTTGTACACTTTTCTTGAGATGGGTAAAAACGGTTAAACTCGCTCAGGGTCACGTGTCCTGATCGAAAATTCGTCAGATTGCGCAGGGCGCTTGCGCGAATGTTCGTGTGTGTTTGTGTTACAGCGTGCCACGCGCATCCATGGATGGTGACTGCTGATGGCTCGACCGTTTATGTAGTGGCCAGATCGTAGGAAAAAGTTACCCCCACTTTACTAACCTTTTTATACTGAAGAGACCCCCCTCTCTCCCCCTCACTCCCCCCTCCCCCCTCTCCCCGTCCCCTCACTCCTCCCTCCCCCTCTCTCCCTCTCCCCACCTCTCCCCCTCCCCCCTGCCCCACTTCCCCCAAAATATTTTAAAATGCACAACGTTAATGTTCCAGTTTTCACTTCTGCCGGCACTCCCGGAGTGCAACCTGTTCGTTTTTTTTATTTGAATGTTAAGCTAAGGCAAGTTTAGAGTAGCAATTTTTGCAGAAGTTTGTGAATTGATTTTAACTCATTGGTGATTCGAGTTTATGACCGGTTTTTGAGTTGCATCGTGGACGATTGGACTAAAGCCATGTATTCACTAGGGGACAAAGCCGAGAGACATGTCGCGAGCAGGCACGGGACATTTACGTGCGACAGCGACACGCGTCCTCACTACTCGAATGCCGTCGTGCGACTGTTGAGGGATACGTTTTGACACGAAGTCGCGCAAGGTCGCGACATGTCCCGCGACTCGTAGATGTCGGCGGCGACATCGCGCTATTTCCTCCGCGACGTTGCCCTACAATAATTTTATGTGACAGAGTCGCGGGACAAATCGTCATAGTCGTAGAACAGTGACGGATCTGACTTAAGGGGTTATTACACTTAACTAAATTTAGGCTACTTAATTTAGTCGTTACTGAATTTAGGCAAGTGTAATCGCATTCAGCAAGCTATTCAGAAGCTAGAATGGCTTAAATATTTAGAAGCTTCTAAATTTAGCCAAGTGTAATAAGCTCTATAAGCAGATCCGTCACTGTTCTACGACTATGACGAATGTCCCCTACTGAATACGCGTCTTTTAGTGAGCTACGCGTGGCCGATGGACAGGTAAAGCGCATGTTGTGTGGTGTCAGGACGACGCGGTGACGGCGCTGGTGGACGAGCTGTGCGGCGGCGCGGTGGCGGCCGCGCTCGATTTCCTCGAGAAGGAGCTGCGCCGGCTCAAGGAGGAGCGGCGCCAGCACGCCTTCATACTCATCGCGTGTCAGTACCCAGTACACCACCACCACCACGACCAAGAGTCCCTTAACAATAGTCCATTGCGAAACCACTGGGGGGTATAATCCCGTATTAATGGAGATCCGTAACGAATTTAGTTGAGAACGCAGATTTATAGAGCTAAGAAATGCATAACATACAGTGCAAAAATTTTTGGTCTACGACAAAAAGTGACGAAGTTGTGACCAAATTAGTAGCGAAGCTCGCGCGCGGTTGTTGTGACGTCATTTGGGCCACGCGCGCTTTGTAATGAACGGCGCGGCGCGGCCGGCGCGGGTACAGCGCGCCTTCAAGCCGACGGCCCCGTGACGTCACACGCACATGCCGCAGATTATATAAAATGTGTTATAAAATCGTAATGGATGGACCTATTTCGATGATTTCAAAATTATATTGATAAGAAAGCTTAGATTTAACTTTTAACTAGTGTTAGTTATGAGTTGGTTTGTTGACCTAATATTGATTCTCATTGTCCATTGCGAAACCACAGGCCCTCTGGTCGCCTAACGACATTTCAATGCCATCTGTAATTGCATTAACAATTGGTTCGATAATAATCGGTCCTGGATCCTGGTCCTGGTTGGACTGATTTATTGTTGGTCCAATATTATCGGTCTAATTTATTGTTGGACCGATTATTGTCGAACCAATTGTTGCTGCACCGATTTTTGTTCGTCCAATTATTATCTTTCCATTTATTGTTGGACCTATTATTGTTTAACCAATTGTTGTTGCATTGTTGAATCAATTGTTGTTGCACCGATTTATTATTGGTCCAATTATTGTCATTCTGATTTATTGTTGTACCGATCATTGTCGAACCAATTGTGGTTGCACCGGTTATTGTTGGTCCGATTATTGTTAGATCGATTATTGTTGGACCGATTATCGTCGAAATAATTGCTGTTGCACCAAATATTGTTGGTCCAATTATTGTCAGTCCGATTATTGTTGGACCGATTATCGTCGAACCAATTGTTGTTGCACCAATTATTGTCAATCCGATTATTGTTGGACCGATAATTGTCGAACCAATTGTTGTTGCACCAATTATTATTGGTCCAATTATTGTCAGTCCGATTATTGTTGGACCGATTATTGTCAAACCAATTGTTGTTGCACCAATTATTATTGGTCCAATTATTGTCAGTCCGATTATTGTTGGACCGATTATTGTCGAACCAATTGTTGTTGCACCAATTATTATTGGTCCAATTATTGTCAGTCCGATTATTGTTGCACCGATACAGTCTCTCGTGTATCTACAATAATGGTTGGTTACTGTGTAAAAGTCATTAAAAAACTAGCCAATTGGTCCAATTAAGCGTCTTTGGACCTATTATTGTCGAACCAATTGTTGTTGCACCGATTATAATTGGTCCAATTGTCGTCAGTCCAATTATTATCAGTCCGATTATTATTAGACCTAGATAGTCTCTCATGTACAATAGCGGTTGGTTATGTATGTGTGTGTACAGTGCGTGAAAAGACGATGCGTGAAGCGGCGGAGGCCGGACGCCGTCAGAAGGAAGAGCACCGGCGGCGGGAACACGACGAGATGTTCAAACAGGTACACACTAGCACGCTTGTACGGGTACGAACGGTTATAAGGGGGTACGGGGGTTGGTAATCCGGACCCCCCCCCTAGATCCGGGCCTGCTCCATAGCTTTACTTGGGTGTGATAGGGAAGATTTTTATATAATTTTCAATTGGTCGATTTTATTGCTGTTTAGAGCTTTAGAGGGCGTTTAGAGATTTGGAAGGCGTTTAGAGCTTAAGAGGGCGTTTAAAGTTTTAGCGAGAATTTAGAGCTTTGGAAGACGTATAGAGTTTTAGAGTGCGTTTAGAGCTTGAGAGGGTGTTTAAACCTTTAGACGACGTTCAGAGATTTAGTGTGTTTATAGCGTTAGAGTGCGTTAAGAGCTCTTGAGAGCGTTTAGACTTTTAGAAGTTAATTAGTGGTTTCCTTTTTGTAGACTATCGAACTAGTAATAATTCGTTGTTTCACGACCCGTACAGATACTGGGCGTGACACAAGAGACTGTGGACACGTACTTGCACGAGATAGTGACGGACGGCGTGGAGCTGGCCGCCGAGGCAGCCGCCGTAAAGCTGGCGGAGGCCGAGGCCGACAGGATAGACCTGGATGTGGCCGAGAATACTGGCGTGTGAGTACTAAAAATGAGTAGGTAGGTACCGACTTCTCTACGGATGGCTCTAACAGACGGATGCGGAAAATTCGCGCGAATGGACATGATGACTACTATGGGCCTACTGGCCTGTCGCGAACTATACATACATATAGACATGATGTCTATATGTATGTATAGTTCGCGACAGGTCGAGATGACATTCGGGTTATGAGCTTTTTGCAGAATAAAATCCGAATCAAAATTAGCAGGACCCGCAACGCAACAGAATAATTTAATTTCCTGTTAATTTTGATTCGGATTTTATTCTGCAAAAAGCTCATAACCCGAATGTCATCTCGACCTGTCGCGAACTATATAACACACATTAACTCCTCCGCACCCCTCCAGTGGGCAGTGGGCGAGGCACATAGCCCGAAGAACAGATGGCCAATAAGGCAGAAAGGTTCTTGAGTGGCGACCACGTACCGGAAGGCGCAGCGTGGGTAGGCCTCTCACAAGATGGACCGACGACCTAGTGAAGGTCGCGGGAAAACGCTGGATGCGCGCAGCACAAGACCGGTCGTTGTGGAAAACCATGGGGGAGGCCCACAGAGTAAAGACTTAAGAAAGTAGTGCCCTTATTAGATATTTGTATGAAACAAAACGTGGTCATTGTTTTTTCATTTTCATTTTACTATTTACCGGTAAATAGTTGAACTACTCGCTTCGTTTTATGTCGATGTTAGTACTAGGCCGACCACTCGGCCGACTTGCTTAGGGCCAGTCCCCTTAGTAACTGTCCATGGGGAGGCCTATGTCCAATAGTGGTCGTCTTTTGGCTAACATGATGATGATGATGATGAACCACGAAAGATGAGATAGCCCTAATCTATATATTTCTGTATAACACTGTGGGAGGCCCTAGTCACAGTTGGGGAAAAATTAATTGCAAATTGCATGTGGTGTCACAATTAACAAATTAACAATTAATTGTGATTTTTTTGCAATTGAATTTATTAATTACACATTGCATGTGGTGTCACAATCAACAATTAATTGTGATTTGTTTGTCAATCGCAGACAAATCACAATTAATTGTGAATCGCAAATTGCAGGTGGTGTCACAATTCAATTAGTAATTGTTAATTATTTTGACACCACATGCAATTTGAAATTAATTAATTGCAATTAATTGTTGCCCAACTCTGGCCCTAACGTACCTATTATCCCAGGTCGGTGGCGGAGCAGAACGAGCTGGTGGCGCAGCTGGTGCAGCAGTTCCTGCTGCCCAACGTGCACAAGACAGCCGCGCGGCACCGCATCGGCGAGCACCAGCGCAGCAAGCTGGACGCCGCCAGGAACACCATCTTCAAGCTCGTGGACGACGCCGAGAAGCTCAAGGATGGTCAGTCATACTCCATCAAGCCAACTAGGCACCTGTCACATGTCTACCCATGCTGGCCGCGCTATAAAGGCCTCGACCTTTGGTCTCGGCCTTTATTTTAGCTTGTCCATCAAGGGTTGCAATGCTGACCGCGCTGTGGAGGCCTGGAGCTGCGCTGCGCCGCGCTTTCGCCCATCAACAACGTGGTCAACAACACCCTCATTAGAGACCGCAGCAGTAATATACTAAATACATGAAAGATAAAAAATTTAATGAATTTAATGAAATGAATCATTAATTGAATCATTTCATCAATGAATCATGAATCAATGAATTGATCAACTGTTTCTAATGTGTCCAAGTGATCCTCATTGAGTCTGTTCTAGCCTGTAGTGATGTGTATATTGTTGCCGCAGCGGTGTGCACGCGGTGCGGCGTGGCGCTGGGCCACCTGTGCCGCTGCCGCGTGTGTCCCATCACTAACGAGCCGCAGGAGACCGTCTGCCGCGACGACCTGCGCTGGAGACACACCAGGGGTGAGTTCACATCACTAGCACATTGATACACCGATCCCAACACTAACAGTATGGCGAACATCGCAAGTCTTGTCAAACTGTGATGTTTCGCAATTGTTGTCAAATAGAATTGTTTTGCAATTGTTTGTCGAACTGAATTGTTTCTTTAGCTACAATATATTTTTTGATGTTTTATAATGAATTTGACATACGCATTAACAAATCCACATCCATTGCCCACGGTACAATAAACTTTTTTTTGTATGTAACCCATCCCAAATCCCCAAAAGTAGGTACCTAAGTGCCCAAAAAAATGTTAGTAAGTAAGTGGATAATTAATAACCCATTTTTCTTTCGCAGCTTCTGTCAAAATATTGTTTTGCAATTGTTGTCAACTTTTTCAATGATTGTCAACTTGCTTCTGCCGGCGACTTCGTCCGCGTTAACTTTAAAATCCCACAGGAACCTGGCATTTTTTCAGGATAAAAAGTATCCTATGTGTTAATCCAGGTTATAAACTATCTGTGTTCCAAATTTCATCCAGATCCGTTTACCCGTTCTGGCGTGATTGAGTAACAAACATCCATCCATCCATCCAAACTTTCACGTTTATAATATTAGTGGGATGGGATTTGTGATTTGCAAGAAATATTAACACGTTGTATTTACTGTCCAGCTCGGCCGGGCCCGCCCGACAGGAGTACGGAGGAGAGGTACCCGCCACCGCACGAGATAAGATGCATGCTCAACGCGATGGTCGACGACGGTAAGCTGTCCTTTTCCCTCCTTCTGTTATTATAATTGTCTTACCTTTTCCCTTTGCTATCATGCCAGAATGTCATATTATATTTCGCAATTAATTGTCAAATAGTTCGGAAATTGTCGTAAAATTATTTGGAAATTATTATCATAATTTTGTTTTGTATTTTTATTTTAAATTGTGTATTGCAATTGTTATAAAATAGTTTTGCAATTGTTGTCAAATTGTGTTGCTATATTTTTTGTCAAATCCCGTGATTACTGTTGAATCATTTTTCACTGCGCCTACCAAACTTCGCTTGTGTTAAAAAATAAATTGCAATTGTTGTCAAATAATGTTTTTTCTCGATTATTGTCAAATTGTTTTAATATTTATGTCAAATTTCACCCATAATTGTCAATATTTTTTTTCGGTTTTTCTGACAAATTTCGCAATAACTGTCAAATGGTATTTGTCGGGCAGTGGTAGTGTCGTCGCGGCGGCGCAGGAGCGAGCGGGACGCCATGAGCGTGGAGATAGCGTCGATGGTGCGCCACCACGCGGAGGGGGCGCTCGACGCGCGCGAGTTCGTCGAACGCTGTGAGTGACGCTTCTATGCATAATGTTATTCTGTGTTTTAAATAAGGGCTGTTATGACAGCTACGGGACTGGATGGCCAGGAGATGACGTTTCTACCGAATATAAGATTTTTAATAATGTGCATTATTTTGGCCGATCACTAGCTGAGCCGTTGTGGAGAGAATTTAGCTTACTTGCAATGCCAAAGGTATGACTCGCACTTTGACGACCTGAAGGGGAGTGGGCCGGAAGGAGGGGAAGAGGGGGTGTTGAGCATCCGGCTCTCTCACTCAACGTACAAAACGCAGCTGTAACAGCTGCTGTACGCCGGTCTTCTGTGAGAAGGTGGTAGTACTCCGGTCGAGCCAGCCCGTATATGAGCTGCAGTCAATTGGCTACAGCTTGGCTCTACCACCAAAAGGTGTATGTGATATGGTAGCGTGGGTAGGCCTCCCACAAGGTGGACCGACGACCTGGTGAAGGTCGCGGGAATCCGATGTACGCGGGCAGCGCAACAACGGCCATTGTGGCGAACCTTGGGGGAGGCCATGTCCAGCAGTGGACGTCTTTCGGCTGAGATGATGATGATGATGATGATGATGATGATGATGATGATGATGATGATGATGATGATGATGATGATGATGATGATGATGATGATGATGATGATGATGATGATGATGATGATGATGATGATCCTGATACTGATGATCATGATCATGATGATCCTGATGATGATGATGATGATGACGATGACGATGACGATGACGATGACGATGACGATGACGATGACGATGACGATGACGATGACGATGACGATGACGATGACGATGACGATGACGATGACGATGACGATGACGATGACAATATGGATATGGTATGTCGTCTGGTTGTTGTTGTCCAGTGGTGGAGCGCGTGGTGGGCGACGAGCCGCCGCCGGCGCGTGCGCCGCGCGACTACCGCCACCTCATGCTCAAAGTCGTAAAGGGAGCGCTCGAGCGGACCGAGCCCTACCCCACCTCGCCATGTTAGTATTAATACTCATTTCAGCGAACGAATCTAGAAATAATCGGGGTTTTTGTATCACCTTGTAGCCAAAAGAATCAGAACTTTGTAGCCCACAGAATTAGTATCCCGTAGCCAAGACATTTAGCGCCTTCTAGCCAACGGATTTAGCACTTTGTAGCCAAAAGAATTAGGACTTTGTAGCCAACAAGCCAACAGAATTAGGACTTTGTAGCCAACGTGATTAGTCAATGCCTCATGGCCAACAAAATTAGCATCCCATAATCAAGAGATTTAGCGCCTTCTAGCCAACAGATTTAGCACCCTGTAGCCAATATAATTAATTAATGCCTCATGGCCAACAGTATCCAAGAGCAACCTGTAGCCAAGAGATTTAGCGCCTTGTAGCCAAGAGATTTAGCGCCTTGTAGCCAACATATTTAGCACCAGTGTATTGCTCTCGTTTGGTCCAGGCGCCAAGGAGTTGCCATCGGAGATCAGGCGCCGCGCCGACGAGAAGGCTGCTGAAGAGGACCCCACCTGCCGCTGCGCGGAGTCGCCTGGCACCAAGAAGGCCAAGGTTCAGTTCGGACTGGGTAAGTTTTAATAACCACATTATAGCTACAACACTCTACGATGGCCGGTTTGACGTGTGGTAGGGGGAAAGGATGAACCTTATTATAACGGAATAAGATAAATTTTTAGACATTCTTATTTTTTAAAACGGCCAGTCATTCCTTTATAATAAGGTTCATTTTCTTCCTCCCCCCCCCCCACATGTCAAACCGGCCATCGTAGCGTGCCGCTATATTAGTAACCATATTATTATGCTCGGCCAACCGGCTTGTCTTTGTAAGTTGACCCAGTGATAACTCAACCAAGTTATATTCGGGTTGGAGTTGACGACCGTTGGAGTTGGAGTTGACGGCCGTTAGAGTTGGAGCTAGCTATTGTTTGGCCATGATGGTCCAAAATATAGACGTAGTTAAAAGTGGAAATAGGAAGATCTTCCAGCCAGGCGGTTAGTATGGCTGGAAGCATTTCCCTTGCACCCAGATTTTTTATGTGACTAAGGTGGCAGACGGACGTACGGCCCGCCTGATATTAAGCAGTTACCGTAGCCTATAGATGCCTGCAATACCAAAGGCATCGCTCGCACTTTGGCGACCTGGCTTCCAGCTCTCTCACTCATCATACAAAACTACTGCTGCGTTTATAGCTAGTACTTTACGCCGATCTTCTGTGAGAGGGTGGTACTACCCCGGTCGAGCCAGCCCGTATAGCATGTATGTTATCGTTTAGCGACGATGTCTGCTGAGGAGAAGCGGCGGCTGCTGCCGACCGAGCTGCGGATGCTGGAGGAGATGAGACGATGCAAGTGCGACACCAGCCCCACGCCCAGCCCCACCGGTTAGTACCGCTTGGCAACGACCTTGCAACTTGGGCAACGACTTGACCATGTACTTGTCACTTGGGCAAGGACTCTGCCAGTTACGAGAGGGCTAGGCCATGTGCTTGCAACTTGGGCAACGACTTGGTTATGTACTTGTCACTTGGGCAAGGAATCTACCACTTTCAAGTGGGCTAGTTCATGTGTTGGCCGCTTGGGCAACGACTTGGCCATGTACTTGTGACTTGGGCAAGGACTCTGCCACTTTCGAGAGGGGTATGCCATGTGCTTGCAACTTGGGCAACGACTTGGCCATGTACTTGTCACTTGGGCAAGGACTTTGCCACATTCAAAAGGGCTTGGTCATCTGCTTGCAACTTGGGCAACGACTTGGCCACGTACTTGCCACTTTGGCAACGACTCTGCCACTTTCGAGAGGGCTAGGTCATATACTTGCTGCTTGGGCAACGACTTTGCCATGTACTTGACACTTGGGCAAGGAATCTGCCACTTTCGAAAGGGCTAGGTCATGTGCCTTCAACTTGGGCAACGACTTGGCCGTGTACTTGCCACTTGGGCAAGGACTTGCCCATAAACTTTTTACTTTAGAGACGGCTTGGCCATAACCTGCCGTTTGGGTAACCACTTGGTCTTATACTAACCACTTGGGCAAAAACTTCGCCAAGAACTTGCCGCTTTAGAAACGACTGTCACTAGCGAGAAGGCTACCATGTGCGTTTACCCTTTAGGTAATGATTTGGCTACGATTTTTTTACTTTAGAGACGGGTTGGCCACAACTTCGCCACTTGGGCAAACATGACTTCGTCAAACTGTTTACTCTTTTGTTTTCTGTTTCTTTTTGCCACTATAGGAACTTGGCATTGATTTTGCCACTTTAAAAATGGCTTTGTTTTGCCATTGCTATTTGAGCTACGGCTGGGACCATGCTCTTACTGCTTGGGCAATTGCTTGGGCGCGATCTGGTCACATGGGCAAATGCTTGGCCACGATCTTGTTACATCGGCAATTGCTTGGCCATGAACTTGTCACTTGGGCAATTTTCTCGGCCACGACCTTGTCAGTTTGGCAAGATCTGGGCCATGAAATTGCAACGTCAAATTGTAATGTTTTTCCTCCAGTACCGGAGCTGTACGATGATATAACGACGGAAGTAACAGTAGATACGGAAGCGACGGAAGCGACCGCCACTGAAGGCTCCACTGTGCCCGATGACATGCTCGAACAAGATGAAGACTAATACCATAGAGTAAAGACTAAAGATAGAGGTGCCCTTATTAGATTTCCCTATGAAACATCGCGTGGAAATTTTGCGCAGGGTGGCGCGGGTGGTGGGGGTTAAAAACTGGGAGGGAAATTTACAAGCTCCGCCCCCCCGGTCTACCGGTAAATAGCATAACTACTGGGTTCGTTTTATTTCGATGTTAGTACGTAGTTTAACTTTTTCACACTAGATGTCACTACGTGTAGGTTCATATAAAAAACGTACCGAGGGTCGCCATCTAGTGTCGAATAGAATTATATTTGGGATGCGAACGTTGGCAAGACGTCTGCACAGGACGAACGCCAACAGCACACTGACTTAAGCCAGGCCTACTGTGATGACGTCACCGGCCGAGCTGTGCGATGTAATAGCAACGCGGCCTGGTAGCTAGACCCAGTCCTTTATATGGTTCGTCTATGACTAATACGTATATAAAGCCACATATTCACTAGGGGACAAAGTCGAGAGACATGTCGCGAGCAGTCGCGGGACATACGTGCGACTGTCCGGCGACAATGTCGAGGAAAGTCGCGGAACACAACGACACGCGTCCTAACTACTCAAATGCAGTCGCGCGACTGTTGAGGGACACGATTTAACATGTCCCGCGACAAGTAGATGTCGCCCGCGACGTCGCCCGACACGGAAAATTCGTGTCGAGCGACAGAGTCGCGGGATAGATATCCCCAGTGAATACGGGGCATAAGCGTCTATGTTAAATATTGATTACCACAACCACGGACCTAGTACGAACCCTATCTGGGCGCCTTCTCCAAAATACGAAACGCTTCGGCTGACGGTATTTCGGATCCGAAGTTGAATTTGACGTTTCTTTCGTGGACCCTACTCCGAAAGAATCCGGAACACTTTCGGAGTACAAAATGTCCGATCCGTCAGCCGAAACGTTTCGTTTCGTATTTCGGAGTAGCCCCGCTGTATCCGCGCCTGCGTGGTTAAATATGTGTGCTAAGGTCAACGGGCAAATTGTACGCAAAATAAAATACACCGCGCACGTATTCGAAATAGAGCATTATGTACAGATAAATGGCTTTATAATAGCGGCACGCTATGATGGCCGTTTTGACATGTGGAGGAGGGGGAGGAAATGAACCTTGTTATAACGGAATAAGACTGGCCGTTTTAAAATTTAGGAATGTCAAAAAATTTATGCGAAAATGAATCTTATTCCGTTATAATAAGGTTCATCCTCTCCCTCCCTCCACATGGCAAAACGTCCATCATAGCGTGCCGCTATTATAGTTAATGATGTATGTGTCGCATTCTTGTGGGTTGCGGAAATCTTGAAATAATTAAATATGGGTTATTGTTATCCGACAGCGGGCTCGCGCCCAATGACCTTTGCCACACAAATAAGGGGCGTCCATAAATTACGTGAGGCATTTATGAGGGGAGGGGGTCGAGCAAAATCTCACCAAATCTCACGTGGGGGAGAGGGCGGGTCTCGGCAAATCACACGTAATTTTTTTTACCGCAAGAAACAGTGTAAAATTGCGAGAAAACTAAGTTAATTTAGTTTTTTTTTTTGACTAACCTTAACTTTTTTTTTGTTAAATTATTTAAAAAATTGTTTCTCCTCTAGATTAAAGCTTTTGATAAATCTCACGTGAGATTGGAGGGGGAGGGCGGGGGACGGGCTAAATCTCACGAAATCTCACCAAGGGGGAGGGGGGGGTCGATAAAATCTCAAAAATCACTTCACGTAATTTATGGACGCCCCCTAAGTGTTTAACGTAGACGTTAGCGACTGTAGCGAACGTGTAAACTCATAGTGATCTCTCTCACTCGCACGCGAATCGAGAGAGATATTGAATATTTAATTTATTATATTGAAATAAAACAATGTTTTAGCATTCTGTTGTTTTAATACATCATCGGTGCTCTTAGCATTTAATATAAAAATCACATCGATACAATACTATGTTAGGCCTATTTAGACCTTGGCGATATTCGCTCGCTGTTGTGCGGTAGTGTGTGAAGAGCGAATGTCGCAACACTGAATACAGCTATTATAAGTGTATAAGTATGGCCTACGTTTCCCGTTGGCCCAATCAGCTGGCCCAACATACCAATGATATAAGCAGTTAATAAAATAATTTATCACCAACGTTTGGTACCAATATGTAAAATACCATCCTGGCCCATTTAGATAATGCAACGTTATTAAAATATGTTAGCAATGTCCCCAAATAACACTGACTGCACTCACTAAGCCAATGCCAATGTGGTGACGACCAATGGCCAATATTGGTTAATGTTGTGTTGGGCCAACGTTAAAGGAGAGCAAGTAGAAGCATTGTAAATATGATACAAGAAGTCACAGCCAAGCGAAACATATAGGAAGCAAAACAGGACAATGACACAAACTTATCAGTTCTTCTAACACTACTGTAATCTATGAAGGCATAGACAGAAGTGTACTATGCACCAACATTGGCCATCGGCCAATTTGTATTGGTCCCGATGCAATGTTGGGCAAGTATCCTCTGTGCAGTCACACTGCGCAAATTATAATGTGAGTTTTCCCTTACTTACGTGGCGTATTTGTACAAATGTTGGCGTTATCATTCCAAGCCAAAAAAAAACAATTCATGAAGGAAGGTTTGTTTGCACAAATATTGGCGTTACCATTCAAAGCCAATATAAACCATGCATGAACAAAGGTTTCTATTGGCCAAATGACGTAAATATTGGCCAAATACGTCTGGCAGCAATGTTAGGATAGATAAGTTTGTGTCACAAGTCCGTATTATATTTTTATATAAACAGGCAAATCAATATAAAAATACAAAATCTAAGCTCTATTACAGTCATGAAGACTCGTTCAGACTACAGAGATATCTGGTGCATTGCAAGCGTACCGATCTCGGCTATATCTGAACAAACCTGACATAATAGTGAGAAGAAAGCACCAAGTCCTATAGAAATGTAAAAAACATCAAGCGTAAGCCCAAGTGTCATAGACTGTAGGAACATAAATATAGAATAATCTATGAAAACCTCGCATTTTTTCAGCAACTGTTTCGTCCTGGGGGCTTACCACGACCTCTTGTCGCGATTCAATTATAGGAATGTTTTAACGTTTCAGCGACTTTTTGTGCAATGACGTACCTTATTGTCATGACAATAAGAAACGTCATTGCACAAAAAGTCGCTAAAACGTTAAAACAATACTGCTATAAGAGATGGTGGTAGGGCTCCTGCAGTGTTCTAAATTAGATTTTAAGTGGAAAAGTGATGTTGTAATTTTGATTTAAATTACTAAACTTGTGTTTTCGTGTATTATAATGTGTAATGTTAGTGGAATATTAACATTATATGCTCATAAATGTGCGTAGGTGTGGGTAATTGGTACAAAAGTGGCAACATAATTTTCGGGTTCCCCAAGAAATCTGATTATTTTTTAATAAATTCGCCACTTTACTGATATAGTTTGGGAAGGTTTTTTAGGCCCAGCTAAAGGTCTTCCTGTGCTTGACGCAACCAAAAACTTGAAATACATAGTATATATTTTACTAGACACTGGCATATGCGAAAAGCGACGCCAAACGAAAAAAAAAGTGCTTATGTCACTTGTCAGTTTGCATGCAGAGTAAAAATAACTACAGTCCGTTCACAGTTATTTTACCTCTGACATTTACCTTATTTATTTATTTTTAAAAACGTGGTCGATAATAGGTTTTTTTGTCATGTAGGCTGTAGAATAAAGCATAATCTGCAGTTCATTGTCTCCAGGCCAAGTTTAAAAGCGGACTTTGCATTTTTCATTAATAAAATGAGGAACGTCAGAGGTAAAATAACTGTTAACGGACAGTACTGAAAGTGCGAAAAAATTGAGGGCACAGATATAATAATGTGTATTATTATATTATTATGTATAAAATAATGCAATCAATAAAACTAATATTGCAATCTCTACATTATAAATAAATAAATAAATAAATTATGGCGTAGCCATCGTCGACCCTTCGCAGGGCTAGGCGTTAATATTTCATTATGTTCTTTGTTAGCTCGAGAGCAGAGAGTAGTACGATAATAATGATAATACAATGAAGGGTAGTGTCGCGCGGACCGCGACGGACGTGTTGCACGCGTCGGCGTCGTTGCAACTCTGCAGGCAGCCGTGCACGTATCTGAAATATATGATATTACTTGTAGGTGAACTTCTGAGCATCATACTCTAAGGCCTGAGTTCACCAACACACTAACGGACAATTAGAATAATAACCGATTGTTTGATACTGGTGACAGTCCGTTTACTGCTGTAACAGTCCGTCAGTGTGTTGGTGAACTCAGGCCTAAGAAGATCGATTTGTATTCCGCATCCGCAACCAGGTTCTAGGCTGCTTTTATGAATTAAACGTAACCTAAACCTAACCCAAACCTAACTTTAGAAAGAAGGAAGGAATGTCGGTTATGGTCAAATTCAAACCAGTCGTTTCTCGTACGTTGTTTCCACTACTTGTTTTCGTGCTGTTATCGGCTCGTTATGTGACATCAAAAAAAAAATGAGTGCTCCAAAACGCGATTTCGACATGGCTAAATGGTATGAATTAAATAAAACCTCAAAAGCTATCATGGCATGGGTTTTATCACTGTTAAGTATTTAGCCCACTCCATACTAATTTGCCCATAGTCCTTTACAATTTTTATTGGCGGCGTCTTCATCAGGCGCATGCCTCGCGCGAGCACTCACTTTTGACGTCGGAACGCATAGACGTAATGTCATAATATGAGTGCTCGGGTGAGGCATGCGCGCCATATGGACACATCTATTGAATTACAAATCTGTCCAATACATATTTTATGAAAGTAAACAAACCACTGAGGGTCTAATAGCAACACTATGCAAAATAGCAGCAATTCAAAATTGCAAAAGCAATTAATTTTTCCGACCCTCCAGCAGAATCCGCTAAACCGTGATAAACTGCCACGAATGGCGTAACATGTGTGACTATTACATACATACATACATTTAGCGGAATTGCTAAGGATTCTGCAAAAAAATCAGAAAAATGAATTGCATTGGCAATGTTGCATAGCGTCGCTATTAACCCCTGGGGGCTTACCACGAACTCTTATTGCGATTCAATTACAGGAACGTTTTAACGTTTCAGCGACTTTTTGTACAATGACGTACCTTAGTGTCATGACAATAAGAAACGTCATTGTACAAATGGCCGCTGAAACGTTAAAACAAAACTGCTATAAGAGGAGGTGGTAAGGCCCCTGGGGGCTTACCACGACCTCTTATTGCGATTCAATTACAGGAACGTTTTAACGTTTCAGCAACTTTTTGTGCAATGACGTACCTTATTGTCATGACAATAAGAAACGTCATTGCACAAATGGCCGCTGAAACGTTAAAACAAAACTGCTATAAGAGGTGGTGGTAAGCCCCCTGGTCTCTAAAGACCATAGTGGTTTGGCAATGAACAATTGTTAAGGAACTCTAGGGCCAGGCGTTTTCATTGCATCTTGAAGCAAAATTGTAATATAAAGTAAGTTTAAAAACTAAAACCCGCCTACGGAAAAAACGCGCTCTAAAAAGTATGAAACAAGAAAATATTCTCATCTAGAGGATAGCCGTGGTCCGTGTAGGTCTTTTAGGGCCAAATGGCACATGAACACGGACCACGGCTATCCTCTAGATGAGAATATTTTCTTGTTTCATACTTTTTAGAGCGCGTTTTTTCCGTAGGCGGATGCGGAGCGCGGATGCACATACATACATACATCCATACATACATACATACCGGTCAAAATCATAACGCCTCCGTAGTCGGGTAAAAATTCCAATGGCCTAGTCGGATAGTTGTAGTTACCTGTCATCGTAATAGAATCGTCTGAAAGCCGTGGTCCGTGTTCATGTGCCATTTGGCCCTAAAAGACCTACACGGACCACGGCTATCCTCTAGATGAGAATATTTTCTTGTTTCATACTTTTTAGAGCGCGTTTTTTCCGTAGGCGGATGCGGAGCGCGGATGCACATACATACATACATACATACATACATACATACCGGTCAAAATCATAACGCCTCCGTAGTCGGGTAAAAATTCCAATGGCCTAGTCGGATAGTTGTAGTTACCTGTCATCGTAATAGAATCGTCTGAAAGCCGTGGTCCGTGTTCATGTGCCATTTGGCCCTAAAAGACCTACACGGACCACGGCTATCCTCTAGATGAGAATATTTTCTTGTTTCATACTTTTTAGAGCGCGTTTTTTCCGTAGGCGGATGCGGAGCGCGGATGCACATACATACATACATACCGGTCAAAATCATAACGCCTCCGTAGTCGGGTAAAAATTCCAATGGCCTAGCCGGAATGTTGTAGTTACCTGTCATCGTAGTAGAATCGTCCGCAGTGCGACATCCTGATGATCTCGGTGTCGGTGGTGGCGGTGCCCGAGTCCAGCCCGCACCCGCGCACCGTGATCGTCTCTCCAGTGTCATCTGGAAGCAGCCGCAAATACATTTGTTATGCAAAGAAGGCGGTAAACCTACGAACTGCCTGATGGTACCCAGTTACCGTAGCCTATAGATGCTTGTAATACCAAAGGCATTGCTCGCACTTTGCCCTCCTCACGGGGAGTCGGACAGAAGGGGGTTGAGCTTCCGGCTCTAACTCATCGTACGAAAGCTACTTTCAAGACGTACGCTACGTACAAGACGGGCCCGTTAGCGTGGTTGGCGCGGAGGTGCCTTTCACGCTGCAGGTCGTAGGTTCGATTCCTACCCGGGACATGCATTTGTGTGCATGAACATGTCTGTATGTCCCGAGTCTGGGTGTATATGTATATTAAGTATGTATTTACAGACAAAAAAGTAGTATATGTAGTAATATCAGCTATCTGGTTTCCATAGTACAAGCTCTGCTTAGTTTGGGATCAGGTAGCCGTGTGTAGAAAATGTCCCAGGATATTATTATTATTATTATTACTTTACGTTTCGTACGTTTTGCGTTTCGAACGATGAGTGAGAGAGCCGGACGCCCAACTTCCCCCCTCCTACCCCTCCCTTCGTTCCATTCCCCTTCAGGTCGGTAATGTGCGAGCAATGCCTTTGGATTGCAAGGTTCTATAGGCTACGGTATCTGCTGAACATCAGGAGGCGGTACGCTTGTTTGCCACATCAGTCACATAAAAAAACCGGCCTAGTGCCTCCGACACGCACTACGCCGGTTTTTTTCGCACGCAAATGGTTCCGTACCACCGTAGAATAAAAACTTCAAAAATATCAAGTCGTCGTCGTCGTTCGTTTTCGTATTACGAAATCGAATACGAATATCGAATCGGGATTCCGTAAGCTTACCACACACATACGTTTATTTCCGCTCGAAATAATTCCGGACGCACAGGCTACTCGGAATTCCGAAACGGAAAAATTCCGTACGTATGTGATACGTACATACATTTGGATGGATTTACTGCGCTCGGAATCCCGATTCGATATTCCGAAACGGAATTCCGTATGTATGTGGCGTCCCTTACCGCTAAACACTTACCAAAAACGCCAGCTATTTTGATGCACGAGGTGGCGGGGAAGAGCCCGTCGCGGCCTTTCCGCCCGCCCATGCACGGCGACTCCAGCATGTCCAGCGAGTGGTTGTTGTGGAAGGGATCGTCGCACGCCGCGAAACGACCGCTCATGGACACACACTTGAAGCAGTCGATGCTGTGGACTGATACACCAACTTTTTTAGAGTTCCGTACCCAAAGGGCCCAAAGGCCAAAGAAAGGTGGCATTTGAAGTAGAGTCAAGCTGTAGCCAATAGATGTGTCCATATGGCGCGCATGCCTCACCCGAGCACTCATATTATGACATTACGTCTATGCGTTCCGACGTCAAAAGTGAGTGCTCGCGCGAGGCATGCGCCTGATGAAGACGCCGCCATTGAGAATCAATATTAGATCAACAAATCAACTCAAAACCAACACTATAGTTAAAACTAAGCTTTCTTATCAATATAGTTTTGAAATCATCGAAATACATAGGTCTATCCGTTGCAATTTCTTAAGACATTTTATATAATGTGCAGCATGTGCGTGTGACTTCACACGGGGCTGTCGGATTGAAGGCGCACTGCACCCGCGCCGGCCCGCGCCGCCGTTCATTACAAAGCGTCCGTGGCCCAAATGACGTCACAACAACCGCGCGCGAACTTCGCTAGTAATTTGGTCACTGCTTCGTCAATTTTTGTCGTAACCCATAATTTTTTGAACTGTATGTTATGGATTTCTCAGCTCTATAAATCTGCAGTCTCAACTAAATTCGTTACGGATCTCCATTACAGCTCATATAGGCTGGCTCGACCGGGGTAGTACCACCCTCTCACAGAAGATCAGCGTGAAGCAGCTATTACAGCTGCGATTCGTACGATGAGTGTGGGAGCCGAAAGATAAACAGCCCCCCAACCCTCTCCCTCATTCCCACTCCCCTTCAGGTCGGCGAGCAATGCCCTTGATACTGTAAGCATCTATAGGCTGCGGTAACTGCTTAACATCAGGCGGGCCGTACGCTTTTTTGGACCGCAGTAATATAAAAAAACCCTAAATTAATGAAGTATTATAAAGTTATAATATACTTACCAGGAGTAGTTACAAAGAGTAAAAATATAGCGCAGATGAATATACTGTTCTTCAGTTGATCCTGAATGCCCTCCATTACACAGGGAGACTGAAAAAAGAAAATATTTACATTTTAATTTATGTAAATTAGGTGGTAAACAAGCGTACGGCCCGCCTGATGTTAAGCAGTTAGCGTAGCCTTAGATGCTTGCAATACCAAAGGTATCGCTCGCACGTTGCCTACCTGGGGCCTTACCACGACCTCTTATCGCGATTCAATTATAGGAACGTTTTAACATTTCAGCGACTTTTTGTGCAATGACGCACCTTATTGTCATGACAATAAGAAACGTCATTGCACAAAAAGTCGCTGAAACGTTAAAACAATACTGCTATAAGAGGTGGTGGTAGGGCCCCTGAAGGGGAGTGGGACAGATGGAGGGGAGGGGTTTTGTGTAGTCGACATGTGGACCGCCATCTGTTAGCAGTCATCTAGCCGACATCATGCTGACCTCCAATTTGCGATTTACAATGAAGAATTCACCACGGATGTATAAAGAAGGATCTATAACTTGAGTTTTTGGTTAAGAAGAAATTCTACTTTATCCTCCTGTTTTAAGGTCTATTATACCTTGACAATTCTGTAGGTAGAAAAACGAGCCGAGCGAGAGGCCCTAGTTGGGACCGTATCCCTCTCATTTCGAGTTGCCATGCTAAAATAATATTATCGTTGGGTAGTGATTGATAGTTTTTAAATCAAGCAAATAAATTAATTTATTATTTATCGTGAGTATTGTTTTATCATATAAGCAATAGTCACGATAAATAATAAATTAATTTATTTGCTTGATTATAAACTAACAATCACTACCCAACGATAATATTATTTTGGCATGGCAACTCGAAATGAGAGGGACACGGTCCCAACTGGGGCCTCTCGCTCGGCTCGTTTTTTGTGCAGTAGTGAACAGTCCAGTATGAATTTACGTTCGTGGAATTCACGAAGACGGTCTCTGAGGGCCTACTCTGTTTCAAACGAAAACGAAATTTCGGACGAAATTCGCGTATTTCTTACTACGTTTCTCATTGATACCGACATTTCTTACGAACGAAAATTGTTTGACGTCTTCATCGTTGTCGAATCTAAACGTCAAACAATTTTCGTTTGTAAGAAATGTCGGAATCAATGAGAAACGTAGTAGGAAATACGCGATTTTCGTCCGAAATTTCGTTTTCGTTTGAAACAGAGTAGGCCCTCAGTTCCTGTATACACGGCGACAAGGTTCACCACCTGTCACGTTGGGTTCTGACTATCTGGTGAAACGTGGGCTTTGAGTTGGTTAATACCTCCACAATGTGGTGGTGTATGGCCACTCAAGCCTCTGACTACCCCCGAATGGGGATAAATGTCGTGTCGTTGCACATCATCATTTCAGCCATAAAACCCGACTACTGAAAAATCGCGCTCTAAAAAGTATGAAACAAGAAAATATTCTTATCTGGAGGATAGCCGTGGTCCGTGGTCATATGACATTTTGCCCTAAAGGACCTACACGGACCACGGCTATCCTCCAGATAAGAATATTTTCTTGTTTCATACTTTTTAGAGCGCGTTTTTCAGTAGTCGGGTTTCAGTTTTTAAACTTACTTTTTATTTAATTATTTTGGAGTTATAGGTAACAATATATATATTTTTGAAATGTGCTCATCAAGCTCTTTCATTTGATACCCCACACGGTTTTATTAAAAAATGATTTATTTTTAGTTCATGACATTATGTCCTCTAGAGGGCGCCATATGCAATTTTATGTGACGTCACATAGCCTATAACCAGCGCGCCATTAAGCCGCTTCTAACGATACCTCATTTGTCAAATTACGACAAGTAGTTTGGAAGTTAGGTGGGAACAGATGCACATACATACATACATACATACATACATACCGGTCAAAATCATAACCCTCCGCCGTAGTCGGGTAAAAACAGGTCCACTATTCAATTGGACAAGGCCTCCCCCAAGGTTTCCCATAACGACCAGTCCGCTGGCAATAACTTATACAAATACCATGAAGCTTGTAGGTATTGTAAACATTTAGCGGTAACAGCAACATTCCATCTATTTTGATGTGTTTACTAAATGCTTCTATGAACTGCTGTGGCGGCGATCGACGATTTAGTCGCTCTTTGGAAGCTAAATGCAGCGACCAGTCGCAAAATCGTGCGATTTTGATACCGCGATCGAACGCAGAGAGTCGCCAAAACGAGATGCAGTCACAAAATCGCCGATCGCCGATGCAGAATGCCGATGTACATGCGGTTAATGATAGCTACAGTACTAAAAAGGCGATGTGTCGCGCATTAGTAGCGAATTTACTATTAATACTGAATAATGTTCAATTCTATCAATTAAAAGGTCTTAAGCAGGGGCGTAGCTACCGCCGTATCAGACGTATTAATGATACGGGGCCCCCGGGCTACAGGGGCCCCGAACGTGTGTGAAAATTCTTTACTCTTCATTTGGGCCCCCCAACAAATTTTGATACAGGGCCCGTCTAAGACCTACGCCACTGTTCTTAAGCATTATTTTGGTATAGATTTCACATAGGTAGTATCATAGGCAATTTTAACTAAAGATGTTATTGTTTTTTTATTATTAAATAAATATAATTGTTAATTCTACAAAAAAATTACACCATCTATGGTCTAATAAGAATTGGTTTTTGAATGTGGGTATCGAGTTAAATGGCTAATCGTGGACAGTGGCCAAATAGGTACGCCTACGGTCAATTCTAGACTAATTTGTCTCATTTTAGATTTTCAAAGTAACTACTGGAGTAATATTAAGACTACTTTATCTTCGCAGACGAGCCCGTAACTAGAATAGCAACAAGAGTAGCTATAAATGTTATAAATAGTATTTGGCCGTGAGCATGGGATTGAGTTTAGAAACAAAACAAACCAACTCTTGCGCATTATAATGAAAAACCGGCTAAGTGCGTGTCGGACTCGCGCTTAAAGGGTTCCGTACCATCGTAGAATATAAACAAACAACCCCAAAATGGTGATATTTAGAGTCACACGTTGAAGTCTTTTGTATGGAAACCGACCATAAGACAAATAAGTTTAAAATATTACGTTTTTTGTATGGGGATCCCCTTTATTTTTAAATTTTATTTTATTTTTTAGTATTTATTGTTGTAGCGGCAACAGAAATACACATTCTGTGAAAATTTCAAGTCTCTACCTATTACGGTTCGTGACATACAGCCCGCTGACAGACAGACGGACAGACGGACGGACGGACAGCGTAGGCTTAGTAATAGGGTCCCGTTGGCACCCTTTGGGTACGGAACCCTAAGACCAGCCAAGTCCGTATCAGGCTATACACAATGTAGAGCTCCGTAGATAATTTAACAACGAAAACTCATCATATTCTTATCTACTATCTTGACGACCACTTGGCGCTATGGCTCGAGCGCAGACCGCTCGGCTCACTGCATCGGGTGGTTGCGGGTTCGATTCCCGACGGAAGCAAATTTCGGAAACGGCCTTTTCGTAATTTGCCCTGGTCTGAGTGTCACTGGCGTCACCCCCAGTCCGTCGTATGGTCGCCATAGGAATAATAATAATAATATCCTGGGATTTTTTTTACACACGGCTACCTGATCCCAAACTAAGCAGAGCTTGTACTATGGAAACCAGATAACTGATACTACTACATATACTACTTTTTTATTTGTAAATACATACTTAATATACAGCACATACATACTTATACATATATAGTACAAGCGTTGCTTAGTTTGGGACCATACAGTTGGTGTGTAAGTCTGGCGATATTTATCTATTTATATTTACTCCAGCAAACCATCTAGACACTCGAGTGAATGAGGCATAACTGTCGACAGATACCTAGCAGACTATTGACCACAGAGTAAAGACTAAAGAAAGAGGTGCCCTTATTAGATATATGTATGAAAAAAACGTGGTCATTGTTTTTTCATTTTCATTGTTCTATCTACCGGTAAATAGTTGTACCACTCGCTTCGTTTTATGTCGATGTTAGTACTAGGCCGACAACTCGGCCGAGTTGCTTAGGGCCAGTCCCCTTAGTAATTGGTCTATGGTATTGACGACCGCTTGGCGAAGTGGTTTGAGAACTACGAAACGGAACTACGGAACCCTAAAATAGACTTCGTATATTAAATCTTGATATTGTTTACTAAGCGATTTCCGTTGATAGAAATGAAATAAATCTTTCTAGATTGCTTAGATCTTTGTTGATGATTATAGAATGGTTTCAGTGTATGCCGCTTGGAGTAATGCGTCGAATGGTTGCGGGTTCCTTTCCCGACGAGGCAAATTGCGAAAGTACCTAGTAATTTCGTACAAAATACGTACCTACATAGTTACGTTAAATATTTGTTTGGTACAATTAATGAATATAGACTAAAGACGCCTGTTGACTCCTAGCAAACGTATATTACAAAATACTAGCTGCTGTCCGCGAATTCGTCTGCGTATAATTAGTACCACGAGTAGCCTTTTTATATCCCTAAATTTAAGAAATGATTAATCTCTCATATCAACTTTCATCCCCTATTTCACCCCCTTCAAAATGTATTTTCGCAGCAAAAAGTAGCCTATGTCCTTTTACAAGGTTCTGTCTATCTCTATACCAAAGTTCATCATAATTGGTTTAGCCGTTTAGTCGTAAAAACCTAACAGAGAGACTGACAGAGTTACTTTTTTTATAGGACTGGTAGCAAACAAGCGTGCGGCTCGCATGATGTTAAGCAGCATTCGCATTTATAATATTAGTATAGATTATTATTCTTAACTCGCTAGCTATCATTTCAATAAATCCTATGGTCAATGAGCTAGACCCATGGAAACTATACCTACAAGATTTTTTTTTAATAAATACAGAAAATAATTTATTATGCCAATATGCGCCGCCCCGATGGTATTTTTTTATCAGTGGGCCTTGTGGAATTTATAAATAACTATCTACTAATTAGGTCTTATCACCTAGTGCTTGACCTAACGCTTACAAAGCAAAGGGTAGCTAGGGGTAAAATTTTAAAAAAAATTGTTTAATAATTTAA
Organism: Drymonia ruficornis; assembly: GCA_947859195.1. Lineage (NCBI taxonomy): Eukaryota > Metazoa > Arthropoda > Insecta > Lepidoptera > Notodontidae > Drymonia > Drymonia ruficornis. Next base: position 2,523,066 of record OX401917.1, read on the forward strand.
CTTACCTCGTAATCATCGAACGTAATCCCAAAAAATAAATCAATTCACGTAATATTTATCATCAATTTTAACAAACAGTTATTACAAGAAAATGGCTAATATTTTAGCGCTAAAAGCCAATTATTATTGATATAAGAGCTATTTTTAATTGAGCAAGCGAAGTGAACCGACTACCGAAGCTTTGATGAAAATATCGACTGAATTTAAAGCGGAAGTGCTGAAACGGCAGTGTTGCTACACTCGCATAAATACCCCTTTTGGGAGGACCGGGAGAGTTTGAGTCTTTTTTTAAATAACCTGTCGTGTTCCCCTTGCATTGAGGGGAGGCCCGTGCCCAGAAGTATCCCACTTCTTAATACTACTTAATAGGGCCAATATTATATTTTTATCGTGTTACGTATTCAACAGCTAGGTAAAGAACTCTCCCATCTTTTTCCACCAATCCACCAACGACTGTGCTCTGGTCAAATACAATAACTTATTCAGTAGGTGCTTAAGTACCCACCTACTTACTTTAATTTTCCACCCTTTTAAGCTCATTCATTCTAACCGATTTATTTTTGTTAAAGCTTAGCTCATGGACCCATCTTATAGCTAACTTTGTAAAAGCATAGCGTAATGTCAAACACCACGTCGCGTTCCACTTCCAGTGCGGGAAATTTAAATACGATACTTTTAGCTTAAAGCTTTAACCAAAGCTTTTACGATGACCGCTTGGCGCAGTGGTTCGCGCTTAGGCCGCTTGACTCACTGTATCGGGTAGTTGCGGGTTTGATTCCCACCCGAAAGTAAGTTTCGGAAACAGCCTTTTCGTAACTTGCTCCGTCAGTGGGAAAGCCCCCAGTAGACTGGGGAAATGCTTGTACTATGGCTTTCCAATAGATTCTAGGAAAACCATAGTACAAGCATTGCTGAGGTTGGGACCATCCGGTTGGTGTGTAAGTCTGGCGATATTTATTTAATTCAGGGCTGGTAGTGGTTTGCCTGGGTCCACCATTTTTCAACAACGACATAGCAAGCCCTTTTCAACTCTTTATGGGTTTCCGTAACGAATTTAGTTGAGAACGCAGATTTATAGAGCTAAGAAATCCATAACATACAGTGCAAAAATTTTGGTCTACGACAAAAATTTACGAAGCTGTGACCAAATTACTAGCGAAGTTCGCGCGCGGTTGTCGTGACGTCATTTAGGCCTAGGCCGCACCGCGGTTTGTAATATGATAGCATTTGAATGAAGTCTAGGAATGTATTCAAAAACACAAAAAAATATGATCTCAAATTTTAATCATTTATTTTGATATCAACAATTTCAAACTTACACACATTAATAATTAACTTATATTGATTGAAGTCTAATATTTTAAACGGTTCATACAATTTTATAACACTATCGTCAACTATATTTGTATTTACATATGAATTGCTAATTAAAATCAAACATTTAACATTATTCACGTCACAAACTTCCAATAAATAATTATCATATTTAAAAAATGTTTTTTGTACACGGAAAACAGAATATTCGCCTTTTGGGATGATGAAATTTGAATTCTTCGCTAAAAATCTTTCGTGTTGCCATAGACTAATATTAGCATTATGTTTTTTTAAAAGCATATTCAATCTATATGCCAATCCACCTTTTTTGTATTTAACTTTTTTAGAACTTGCAGAGTCTGGTGTTTCCTGTTTTATTTCACATATAGTTGATACAGACTGAGTTTTGCAGCTTAAAATATCAATTTCATCACTTTTTGTACTCTCATCAGGGGTTGGTGTATCACTTATATGCTGCGATGTGCTGTCAGAACTGAAATTATTTTCAAAAAACTTATTCACTAACTTATCACTAATAGATTCACTGTTGGTTGATATATTTACTAAGCGGTCTTCATATTGTTTGTCTAAATATTTCGGTAATGGCTTTATTGCACTTATGTTATTGTCATTTCTTGTCTCTTTAAGACAAATATCACAGTTGGTCTTTGTTTTATGGTCACTGTTACAGTGTTTTTGTTCATTGAACAACTTTTTCCGAACTTTTCCAGAAGTAGGTGATGAGTATTTCAATGTTAGGATTGGACTTTTGTGATGGCAACTCTGTCCTAATATAGGAGAGGTTATAAAAACAGTCCTCACTGGTGAACAACGGGATGATAGAACTGGTGACTTGCAAACACGTTTACTGACTAAAATAGGTGATTTTAATTCATGTGAACCACTTTTCTTGGCACCAGGGACAATTTTAACGTCCAAATTGGAAATGTTATGCTCTCTCTTTCGTTTCCTCTTGCGAGGTTGTCTTCTCTTGATAGCAGACGGTATCTTCTCGCCACAAGTCGTGTTCTCTAAGTCACTCGATGAAGAAGACCAGTGTATTTCTTCGGAATGTTCTTGCGAATTTAACAAACTGAATTTATCAGCAAACATTATTGAGGCCTGTATTTTTAATTGAGTTTGTTTTCGGCTATCGAAACTGATCGTAACATTGTTTTTCTTTGACTCTCTTGTTTTGTTACTGTAATAAATTTAATATTTAGAAAAAAACAATGTTTTCACGAACGATGATTAAAGTGGCTGACACTGACAGGACAGCCTGTGTTGTGACACTAACAAATGTCATATCATGACATCTCATTTTTTTTCCTCTGAATAATCAGAATCATCACATTGAGCCAGACTCAATAGAAAGAGGCCATTAACCAAAAAAAGTCCTTCAATTTATTCATTCAAGAATTAAAAGTTAAACCGGTAATATTTTTAAGTCCATGTTTTGCATTAGCCTGCCTGGCAATAGCTTGCCGCCCGCATACTCATTACAAAAATTCCCCGAACGTGTTTGTATGCTGTGAAACCTTTCATCAACTGTAACTACCCCCCCCCAGCTCGCCCCCCAGCCACGGGTAACGTTGTAATCAACTGGGTACAAGAATAGGAAGGATCTAGGTACTTATCACAGGCGAGTAAAACAATGGAAAGAAATATTTACTTAGGTATTCTTTTCGTCCAAGTCATCTGTAGGTAATATAAATAAGATGTTTGAAAGTGATGCCATGGAAGGTCAGGTATAGTGAAAAACAAAAGAAAGTTACTAACATTTTATTTAATACATTATAACAATAAATTATGTACAAACATATTTACAATGCCGGTTATCATTTACGATCCGGACAAGTTTTATTAGTTTTACAAACAAAAACCACATTAAATTTTTTTTTCTTACCAGTAAAGCTGCACGTGCCCACTAGGGGCGCTGCTGGTGAACAAAATTTATCAATATGAAATCGAATATAGTTTTTGATCTTGTCAAAAACTTACCAAAGCCCACAGATTTGTATGCCAACAGAGAAGGACAGGGCAATACGATAAAAGAAGATGCAGTATTAGCACCTCTTTTGTCTCTCTTTGTTGGCTTACAAATCACTCTTTACACGCTGGCCCCAATGCTACTCTTACAACGTGTGACGAAATAACATTGGCCCCAACGTTTGCGCCAGTGTTGGTAGTTGGCCGGCGCGTGTCGAGGTTTGATATTGGAGTTGGTCCCTACTATGTTCATTTTAGTACAAAATGACAACTAAGAACGTATTCAAGTACATTCTCAGATTTGAGATAATACTGGCCATGGGCGAAGTATTTTATTATACCATGATAATGGCTAAGAGTAATCGCGTTTACTACAAGCCTCATAGGCCGCGGCGGGGCAAGGTCACCGCGGCCAAGTTTCGGCGGCCAGGTCACAGTGGCCAAGTCACAGTGGCCAAGTCACAGTGGCCAAGTCACAGTGGCCAAGTCACAGTGGCCAAGTCACAGTGGCCAAGTCACAGTGGCCAAGTTACAGCAGCCAAGTTACAGCAGCCAAGTTACAGCGGCCAAGTCACCAATACGCGAGTAATAGCCGGTATAAACGACTTGTGGTCTATCAGCTTCACGTTTCAAGTCTGTATCACGCTATGTAAGTTGGTTGATTGGTTGTTGTTGGTTGATGACGAGGTTGGTCTTCTGCCGGCCGGGCCGCTGCGGCGGCGTGGCCACGTTGTGGTGCCGCAGCAGGTGCTTCTTCCAGTAGCAGCGCCGCGTGAAGCACGACCGGCATATCTCGCACTCGAACCTGGGGGAAAATAAATACAGGGTTATTGGAAAAACACTAACAACTTTGCAGGACTGTATTACTGACATCATAAACTGAACTTTCGTTCTATGACTTTTTACAAAACATAATACATTTAACAAAAAATCACGCTCTAAAATGTATAATAATAATAATTTAGCCCTTTTAACGTCCCACTGCTGGGCACGGGCCTCCCTTCAATGCGAGGGGGATTCAGGCCATAATCCACCACGCTGGCCCAGTGCGGGTTGGTGGATTTCACATGTCTTAAGACATGCAGGTTTCCTCACGATGTTTTCCTTCACCGTAAGCATGTGATAATCATATTAGTTATGATTCACACATAGATTTCGAAAAATCCAGAGGTGTGAGCCAGGGTTTGAACCCATGACCTTAAGCCCGCAAGACGCGTGTTTAACCAATCGGCTACCACTGCTTTTTAAAAAAAAATGTATAAAAAAATAAAATATTCTCATCTAGAGGATCTTTATTTATTTGTATGTATGGCCGATGGAGTAGAAAGGTTCTTGAGTGGAGACCACGTACCGGAAGACGCAGCGTGGGTAGCCCCCACAAGGTGGACCGATGACCTGGTGAAGGTCGCGGGAAACCGCTGGATACAAGCAGCACAGGACCGGTCGTTGTGGAAAACGTTGGGGGAGGCCTATGTCCAACAGTGGACGTCTTTTGGCTGACATGATGATGATGTAGCCAGTTTGTAGCCCTGTATTGTACATTATTGTCATGTTGGTATAAACTGACCTCTTGACCTCGTTGTGTGAGTCCATGTGCCTGTTCAGCTTGGTCCGGTCGCAGAATGTCTTGGTGCAGAGCGTGCAGTGGTGTGGCCGCAGGTTCATGTGGCTGCGGCGGATGTGGCCCGTCAGGTTCGAGGAGGTTGTGAACGTTACCGTGCAGTACTCGCACTGGTACAGCTTTGTGCCTGCGGGGGGATTTCACTGGTCTTTTTACTGGAACCTTTTTACTGTTCCGCGTCTAAGATTTTACTGGAACTTTTTTAATGAGTGGAACTTTTTTTACTGTTGCGAGTCTAAGATTTTACTGGAACTTTTTTTAATGAGTGGAACTTTTTTTACTGTTGCGAGTCTAAGATTTTACTTGAACTTTTTTACTAAGTGCAACTTTTGTTACTGTTCCGAGTCTAAGATTTTACTGGAAGTATTTTGAGGCTAGCCGTTTGTCGTTGAAAACGTTATAAACACGAGTTATGTCAAATTTTAGAAGGTCTAAGATTGGTTGATTGGTCTATTTTATAAGGTTTTAGATTTAGGGGAAGTACACGTACGGCACTGGATACCACCAGCCACCACAGCGACGCCGCAGCCCGCAACTTGCGGGGCTATTACGTAACTATTTCACCCATGTTGTAATTGGTTTCGTTCGTCCCATACTTGAAACGAGGAAGAGTAAAGTCCAGACCTATCCCGATTTCAATCAATTTTAATTGGCAGAGCAACACGGGGTGAACGAAACGGGGGGGGAGTTGAAACATGGTCGAAAAAGTTACGTAATAGCCCCGCATGACATGCCTCCTGGTCGCCGCGCTCTAGCCACCGTGACTAGGTCACCGTGACCTGGCCGCCGTAACCTAGCCGCTGCGACCAGGCCGCTGCGACCAGGCCGCTGCGACCTAGCCGCCGCAATATGACCGCTGCGACCAGGCCGCCGTAACCTAGCCGCTGCGACCTAGCCGCCGCAATATGACCGCTGCGACCAGGCCGCTGCGACCTAGCCGCCGCAATATGACCGCTGCGACCAGGCCGCCGTAACCTAGCCGCCGCAATATGACCGCTGCGACCAGGCCGCTGCGACCTAGCCGCCGCAATATGACCGCTGCGACCAGGCCGCTGCGACCTAGCCGCCGCAATATGACCGCTGCGACCAGGCCGCCGCAATATGACCGCGGCGACCAGGCCGCGCGAGTTCTCTAATAATATCCTTACCGGTGTGTATCCTGACATGTTTGACCAGGTCGTACTTGTGCCACGTCTTGTAGTCGCACTGCTCGCACGCGAACTGCGGCGGCAGGTGAGACTTGACGTGCGAGTAGTGCGACGCGCGGTGCGCGAACACCTTGCCACAGATCTGGAATTTTATCATAATAATAATAACTTACATTTTATTTTATTTTATTTTAGCGTTATAGCAAACAATATATATTTTTGAAATGTACTAATTAAGCTCTTTCATTTGATACCCCACCCGGCCTCATTAAAAAATATTTATTTTTAGTTCATGACATTGTCCTCTAGAGGGCGCTATATGCAATTTTATATGACATCACATAGCCTATAACCAGCGGACGATCAAGACGCTTCCAACGATACCTCATTTGTCAAATTATGATAAGTAGTTTGGAAGTTAGTCAGGAACAGATGAACATACATACACACGCCGTAGTCGGGTAAATAGCTGGCGAGCTTAGTTGGGGTTGTCTCACCTCACAGACCCAGTGCTGGCTGTCCTTGTGTTTGGTCTGCTTGTGCTCATCGCACTGCTCCTTGGTATCGAACTGGAGGCTGCACGGCTCGCACCACAGCCGACGGAACTTGTGTTTCTTGAGCCGCGGCGGCTGGCTGCCTCGCGGGCGACGCACTTTGACAGGCAGGGACGGATCAATATGTTTTATGCTGGAAAATAATTTAATAGTGTAGTAAATTCATAATAGTAATTTAGTTATCTGTACCATATGGTACAGAGTGGTTTATATGAAGTCCCGCAAGGTCGACGCTCCGAAATGCGACATGTCCCGCGATACGTAGATGTCGGGCGATGTCCCCTGTGACGTCAGATATCTGTATGATCAGGCTCCTAGCGTCTCATGCCTCCTTGGTACATAGATTTACGGCGCACCAATTTCGTTATCCATCCATAGTACAAGCTCTGCTTAGTTTGGGATCAGGTAGCCGTGTGTAAAAGAATATCCCAGGATATTTACTTATTTAATTAATTTATTTGTTGTTGTAGCAGCAACAGAAATACACATTCTGTGAAAATTTCAACTCTCTAGCCCTCTGACAGATGGACAGCGTAGGCTTAGTAATAGGGTCCCGTTTGGCACCCTAAGGGTATGGAACCCTAAAAATTTTATGTATACATGGGTGAGGGTCTATTTTAATTTAATTTATTAAAATACAAACCTATTCTCCTTCTTCAACTTAACACCTCTCTTTCTAACTCCGTTCTGTATCACCAACGCCACTTCCTTCTCAATCACCTCGCTCTTCACTTTAGTATCATACTCCAAGTCAACGGGTATCACAATATCTTCGTACTCAACATCCGAGTCTGGGTCCTCTTTCTTTATACTGTTTAGTATGAATTTGTTTAACGACTCGTTCGTGAGTACGCACAGTGTCTTGAATCTGTGAGCTATTGTCAGGTTGTTCAGACATGCGGTGCAGATGGTGGATGGTAATCTGTCCTCTTGCTTTAACTGTAAGTATTTTAGAACAGATTAACAAAGTAAAGCTAGCAGAGTCTAAGTGTCCAATGACTGGCTAAAGGGGGCTTGTGTCCAATGACAGGCTAGAGGAGGCTTAAGTGTCCAATGACAGGCTAGAGGAGGAGGCTAGTGTCCAATGACAGGCTAGAGGAGGAGGAGGCTTGTGTCCAATAACAGGGTACAGGAGGCTTATGTCCAATGACAGGCTAGAGGAGGCTTGTGTCCAATGACAGGCTAGAGTAGGCTTGTGTCCAATGACAGGCTAGAGTAGGCTTGTGTCCAATGACAGGCTAGAGGAGGCTTGTGTCCAATGACAGGCTAGAGGAGGCTTGTGTCCAATGACAGGCTAGAGGAGGCTTGTGTCCAATGACAGGCTAGAGGAGGCTTGTGTCCAATGACAGGCTAGAGGAGGAGGAGGCTTGTGTCCAATAACAGGCTACAGGAGGCTTGTGTCCAATGACAGGCTAGAGGAGGCTTGTGTCCAGTGACAGGCTAGAGGAGGCTTGTGTCCAGTGACAGGCTAGAGGAGGAGGAGGCTTGTGTCCAGTGACAGGCTAGAGGAGGCTTGTGTCCAATGACAGGCTAGAGGAGGAGGAGGCTTGTGTCCAATAACAGGCTACAGGAGGCTTGTGTCCAATGACAGGCTAGAGGAGGCTTGTGTCCAGTGACAGCCTAGAGGAGGCTTGTGTCCAATGACAGGCTAGAGGAGGCTTGTGTCCAATGACAGGCTAGAGGAGGCTTGTGTCCAATACTGGCTAGAGGCTTGTGTCCAATGACTGGCTAGAGGAGGCTTGTGTCCAATGACAGGCTAGAGGAGGCTTGTGTCCAATGACAGGCTAGAGGAGGCTTGTGTCCAATGACAGGCTAGAGGAGGCTTGTGTCCAATGACTGGCTAGAGGCTTGTGTCCAATGACAGGCTAGAGGAGGCTTGTGTCCAATGACAGGCTAGAGGAGGCTTGTGTCCAATGACTGGCTAGAGGAGGCTTGTGTCCAATACTGGCTAGAGGCTTGTGTCCAATGACAGGCTAGAGGAGGCTTGTGTCCAATGACTGGCTAGAGGAGGCTTGTGTCCAATGACAGGCTAGAGGAGGCTTGTGTCCAATGACTGGCTAGAGGCTTGTGTCCAATGACAGGCTAGAGGAGGCTTGTGTCCAATGACAGGCTAGAGGAGGCTTGTGTCCAATGACTGGCTAGAGGAGGCTTGTGTCCAATACTGGCTAGAGGCTTGTGTCCAATGACAGGCTAGAGGAGGCTTGTGTCCAATGACTGGCTAGAGGCTTGTGTCCAATGACAGGCTAGAGGAGGCTTGTGTCCAATGACAGGCTAGAGGAGGCTTGTGTCCAATGACTGGCTAGAGGAGGCTTGTGTCCAATACTGGCTAGAGGCTTGTGTCCAATGACTGGCTAGAGGAGGCTTGTGTCCAATGACAGGCTAGAGGAGGCTTGTGTCCAATGACTGGCTAGAGGAGGCTTGTGTCCAATACTGGCTAGAGGCTTGTGTCCAATGACTGGCTAGAGGAGGCTTGTGTCCAATGACAGGCTAGAGGAGGCTTGTGTCCAATGACTGGCTAGAGGCTTGTGTCCAATGTCTGGCTAGAGGAGGCTTGTGTCCAATGACAGGCTAGAGGAGGCTTGTGTCCAATGACAGGCTAGAGGAGGCTTGTGTCCAATGACTGGTTAGAGGCTTGTGTCCAATGACAGGCTAGAGGAGGCTTGTGTCCAATGACAGGCTAGAGGAGGCTTGTGTCCAATGACTGGCTAGAGGAGGCTTGTGTCCAATACTGGCTAGAGGCTTGTGTCCAATGACTGGCTAGAGGAGGCTTGTGTCCAATGACAGGCTAGAGGAGGCTTGTGTCCAATGACAGGCTAGAGGAGGCTTGTGTCCAATGACAGGCTAGAGGAGGCTTGTGTACAATGACTGGCTAGAGGAGGCTTGAGTCCAATGACAGGCTAGAGGCTTGTGTCCATTGACAGGCTAAAGGGGGCTTGTGTCCAATGACAGGCTAGAGGAGGATTGTGTCCAATGCCAGGCTAGAGGAGGCTTGTGTCCAATGACTGGCCAGAGGCTTGTGTCCAGTGACAGGCTAGAGGAGGCTTGTGTCCAAAGACAGGCTAGAGGAGGCTTTCGTGTCTAATGACTCAACAAACATAAAAACAACAAACATATCTACTTTATTATTTATTGCTGGATGTATTTTTATGGGACAAGGCTTGCCACACATGTAAGGTGGTAAAGTCAAGTTGCAGCCAATTTACTATAGCTCATGTACAAGCTGGCTTGACTAGGGTTGTACCACCTTCCCACAGAAGATCAGCATCAAGTAGCTATTTAAGCGGTGTTTTGTATAATGAGTGAGAGAGCCAGAAACCCAAACTCCCCTCTCTCTGTCCCACTTTCCTTTTGGTAGTGCAAGAGATGCCTTTGGTATTGCAAGCATATACTTAGTAAACAACAGTTTACAAAAATTACATTCCCACCACTGTAACATTTAAGTATATAAACTTGATAATGATAAAAAATAAGTAGGAAATCCACCAAAACGGATTCTAGCACCAGGCGTTAAAAAAAAAATTACACAAAGTTGTAAAGTGGGTGCAATTATTCTTACCTGCACACCAGTGCAAAATTGAATTTCGTCGATAATATTTTGCCTCTCCGCGTCAAATATAGAGCTCGTATTATCACTGCGCTCCATACAAACCCTACAGGAGTCCATTACTCTGTTTATATCATTAATTCCACTTGTTGCATTCATATCCATAGTCTCTGCAATTTTTTTTTTGTAAGTGACTTGAAAAATAAAATGTATGCCTAGAAAGTTGTGTCGTATAAAAAATCTCGTAAAAACTATACCGATCTCATAGCAACTAACATAAATAAATTATACATTTTACTATAATAAAAATCCAACATACATCTTCCGATATGAAACAAACACTCAGTCAGTCACTGTCAAACTGTCAAATGTGAATCAATCAATCAATTCACAAACGCACGTATTTTTAGCGTTTTCTTTTATCTCTTTCGCACTTGCTAATAATGGCACTTTCTCATCTGTTTAGAAATTGTGTTAAAGCTAAATGTGTGAAGTAGGTAAATCGCTTCGAACTCGCTGTGCTGCGTTTAATTCTGTACTTAGCTAAAAAAATTATATGAGGCTGGAAGGTCAAGGCTCTATTTAAATAAATAATTGTTATACAGTGCCTACCCCTTCAGAAGAACAAGCGTTGGTATCACAGATCTTTGGTTAGTATTCAAACAAAAGATGGTTGGTACCATTTTTTTTATAGAAAAATGTTGTTACGTAAACCTCGTTTCAATCAGGAAAAAAAACTTTGTAAACAAACCATCACTCAACATAAAATCGTCGATTTCACACTTATTTCGTTTTAACTACACTAAATTCAGATGTGGGAATCTTCGAAAACACTGTCGCCTTCATATTACACTCGTTTTAGATTGTAATTTCAACTAAAACATGTAAAAATCGTCGAATTTATAAAATTTTAATTAGTTCGTTGTTTTTTTTCCGAATGCTTTTAGTGACGTGCTGATGTATACGACATTTGCTGCGTTCCATTCACCGTAATTTTTGTTATTTTCGTCCACAAAAAGTGTTAAAAACGATAATAATGATCACTTTCAGTACAAGTTGGTGCGAGTGGAACGTGATTTGTGGACAAAAATAACGAAAATAACAAAATTAACAGTGAATGGAACGCACCAATTGAATGAATGAAACACAGATTCAAAAAAGTGAAAAGGCAAAGGAATTTCATGCCATTATGCCAATATGCCCACTGCATTTTCATGTAGTTTTAGAAATATAAATTAACAATAATCATTTAAATTTTAATTCTTACCGATTTGTTTCTACTTCTATGTCCAACGAGTGCAATTTGCACTTTACACTATATTTTTATCTGAATTTTATTTTACTTATATCTTTTTGACTGTATGTTGGGTCTATACCAATATTTGCCAAACCGTCGTTCCAGAGAAAATCACAAAGCACTTCAAAGACCATGAAAATATGAGCCAAATAGTCGTAGACAGTAATCAAACACAAAATTGATTTCATTCCATAATTATATTTTGATAAGTCAATGTAAAGAAACCGATACCTTCTAATCAAGTTTATTCCATCGAATGAAAACAATCCATTCACTCATTCGTTCATATTCGTTATAGTATACAATAGGCACATCACTAAAACTATTTAAAGACTTTGACGTTTCTTTGTTTACAAAGTTTTTTTTTCTGATTGAAACGAGGTATACATATTTTTGTATCAGCAATAACGAAACGTATTACTATATTTCGTTCAGAAACCTGACAATGCTACGCCTGAGGCTGGTGATGGGCGGGGGGATATTTTATCCTTTTCACATAGAAACAAACAAATAGCTTCGATTTTATCATCCAAAGGATAACAATAAAATACAAGTATAGTTTTTAAACAAATAAAATATGAAATGTGTCACTTACACCTGCTGTTTCGGTTTTAGAACGGAAAAATACAAATGGCTGCGAGCCGCGGTGTAAACGTCAATCGCGATGACATCGGCTTGTCGGTCGGTCGTTTTATCGTTGAATTATTAATCTTTTGGATTACTTATCAGTGTTTAATCGTGGCTATAAACCTGTGCGCATCGCGCCGACACCTATCTGTGAGTATTAATGTCTAATATAGCGTGTACAGTCATAACTTTCGTCTTTAAAACTGGTATCATGTTATCAGTATTTCGATGCTGATTTATACGAATTGTTCCGCTAATCCGATTGTTAGAGGATAGTCGTATTCGTTAGTGATTGCGGCGCGTTGATAATGATATGAATGTATTAGTTCCATTCATTTAATATGCGTTAACAGCAACGTTGTAAGTTCGACCGTGCACACCTAGTGTTACGTATATTTTGGTAGTTTCTTGAATTATATGCAAATATTAGTGAGTCCTTGGCGATGCTAACGATGTAATAATACTAGTATTAGTATTCTACAAGACACCGTAATCGTTGTATTTAAAATAAAATTTGAATTTTAAATATACTATACACAATATTTATATAAACTTACTATACACAAAAAATTTACAAAATTTGGCTCATGCGGAAGTGTACCCAAGATGCTGGCCGCATTTCCTCGCTGGATGGCTAAAGCCACTCGCTGAGTGAGGAAATGCTCAGCCCTTGGGTCGCCGTTTACGTCAACCAATCTCTTCGTAAACTCGTTTATGGATGCTTGGACAGGACTATAATCCGTTCATATTGTGCTCTGTAAATAATAAAAAAATTGGTAATACAATTTGAAGTTGTCATAGCGAATGAGTGGTGGTGTGCACTTAATAAAAGTATTACCCCACAGAGTACAGACTAAAGAAAGAAGTGCCCTTATTAGATATATGTATGAAAAAAAATGTGGTCATTGTTTTTTCATTTTCATTGTTCTATCTACCGGTAAATAGTAGAACTACTAGCTTCGTTTTATGTCGATGTTAGTACTAGGCTGACCACTCGGCCGAGTTGCTTAGGGCCAGTCCTCTTAGTAATTGGTCCATGTATTACCCGCTTCGTATCACACGTGACCTGGAACAGCATTTAAATTGCTACAACCTCAGTTAGTCAATTGGAACATTGCAAATATTTTTAGAAATTGTATTACCGTTACACTCATTTTAAAATAAAAGGAATATACAACACCGTTGGTACGCAATGAAGAGCATGCTTCACGTATCAAGGCTAATGGATGTGTAAAGCTAAGTTTAGACCAGCAACAAAACTTACAATAGCTTGTTTCCTAGTAAGCATTCCAGACGACGTAATTTTTGTTATTTTCGTTCATAAATGTTGTTCCACTTGAACCAACTTGTACTGAAAGTGATCATTATTATCGTTATTAACAGTTTTTGTGAATGAAAATAACCCTTCTGGTTTACTCACTAGACTTAAAAATATAATTTTAATTATCATTGTTATTTAAGGCATGATATAGACTGGAAGCAATAACTCAAATTTATCACACAGATTTAATCAATCAAAAACAATCAGATATCAAGTAAGCACGTAAATGCATTTTTTATCAAATACTGATTGATTTCCTTGTAAAAGTACATCAGTACATTGCCAATTAGCTTTGCCCACAACTTCGTTCGCGTGGAATTAAACTAAAAAATAAACATATAAAATAAAAGTAGCCTCAGTTACTCCTTATAACATCAGCTATCTGCCTGTCCAGCCATTTTGGACATTAATAGACAGACAAAAAAATGTTTTTATTTGTTTATGTAAGCAGTGGTAGCCGATTGGTTAAGCACGCCTCTTGCGGGCTTAAGGTCTTGGGTTCAAACCTTGGCTCACACCTCTGGATTTTTCGAAATCTATGTGTGAATCATAACTTTAATAATGATTATCACTTGCTTACGGTGAAGGAAAACATTGTGAGGAAACCTGCATGTCTTTAGACATGTGAAATCCACCAACCCGCACTGGGCCAGCGTGGTGGATGATTATGGCCTAAATGCCCCTCGCATTGAGGGGAGGCCCGTGCCCATCAGTGGGACGTTAAAAGGGCTAAATTATTTATTATTTATTTTATTTATTTGTTTATGTATCTTATTTATTAAAAAATATATATATAACGTCAAGACTTTTATCCCCATTCGGGGGTAGTCAGAGACTTGAGTGGCCATACACCACCACATTGTGGAGGTATTAAGCCAACTCAAAGCCCACGTTTCACCAGATAGTCAGAACCCAACGTGACAGGTGGTGAACCTTGTCGCCGTGTATACAGGAACTGACTATTACCTAATCCCGAGGGATAGGTAGGTTTCGTATTTATTTATTTCATAAACATACTCATGATTTACAATTGGTATCATACATAGCCCCACAAAACCGAGCAGTGGGTTTGACTGTGGGAATTACTTTCGTATGTAAATAGCTGTTATTATGACTTTACAAACAGACACTTCAATTTTCTTTATTTGTATCGTTAAATAGATAAAGTTTTTGTATGTATGTTTGTAGGAGGTAATCTCTAAAACTACTCATCCGATTCTGAAAATTCTTTCACTGATAGACAGCTGCACTATCCCTGAACATAGGCTATGTTTTAAATTTTCAAGCATGTGAAACCGCAAAACTCATTGGTTTATTTGTAAACCGACCCCCAAATTTATAGACAGTGATGATAGACTAACACTGGCATTACAAGTCACTTTTGTTCCTAAAATGCTTTGTAAAACTGTTGTAGACTGGCTAAAATCTCTATAAATTTGGCGGTTAATTTATAGTTTTTCATCTGCGGTAATTACCATAACTGAGAAATATAAGTTAATTAAAAACGCCCGACGTTACTGAAAAAGTTAAAATTAATTCCCCAATGACCTTCGCAGATGTTGAAAGGCATCTATTAAGATGATACTCCACACTTTAGTGTTGCCATATGTACAGTTTTATCTATACACTAGCTTTTGCCCGCGACTTCGTCCCGCATAATTAAAAAAAAAAGTAGCCTATGTCCTATTCCAGGCTATAATCTATCTCTGTGCCAAATTTCATCCAGATGAATTCAGCCGTTCTGGCGTGATTGAGTAACAAACATCCATCCAAACTTTCACATTTATAATATTAGTGGGATGTACAAAATTTCAAGGTCTGACACAGATGACAGATTTTAAATAAATATCGCCAGACAAACACCAACTGTATGGTCCCAAACTAAGCAAAGCTATGTGTACGGACTGGAGGCGATCTCAGTGACACCCAGACTAGGGTAAATTACGAAAAAACCGTTTCCGAAATTTGCCTCTGCCGGGAATTGAACCGCAACCACACGATGCAGTACGCCAAGCGGCTTACGCTCGACTATAGTCTGATTTTTAATTAGACGAAGTAAACTGACAGGTGCTAATGTCACTTTTCGATATAAATAGAACAAATAAGGTTCAAATTCATAGAACAGTGACATTTATAGCTGTCAGTTTGCTTCGTCTAATTAAAAATCAGACTATAATGCGCCAAGCGGCCGATTTTGTATCATTTGGACGCATATACACATTTTGTAAAGATTTATTGACATTCATTGTCATTCATTCATTTTTTGACGGGCCCGTTGGCGTGGTTGGCGTGATGGCGCCTTTCACGCGGTCGTAGGTTCGATTCCTACCCGGGACATGCATTTGTGTGCATGAACATGTCTGTATGTCCCGAGTCTGGGTGTATATGTATATTATGTATGTATTTACAAATAAAAAAGTAGTATATGTAGTCATATCAGTTATCTGGTTTCCATAGTACAAGCTCTGCTTAGTTTGGGATTAGGTAGCCGTGTGTAAAAAATGTCCCAGGATTATTCTTGTCAGATTATTCGGTTTAGCACATGGCAACACTAGAGATGATGTTGTTTCACACATTTCCTCGTGGCGCGTAAAGGACGGGGCGTCTTTCAGGCGTCATTGAGAGGTCGGCGGGGGTTATCGTGCGCCCCCGGGGTCAGGCAACACGTGCTAGTTGCTAGCCATCTGAAATAGCTGTAGTATTGGTTGACTGCTGGCTCGACCGGGGCAGTACCACCCTCTCACAGAAGATCGGCGTTAAGTAGCTATTACAACTGCGTTTCGTGCGATGAGTGAGAGAGCCGTAAACCCACCTCCCCTCCCCCTCCCTCCATCCCACTCCCCTTCAGGTCGGCAATGTGCGAGCAATACCTTTGGTATTGTAAGCATCTATAGGCTTCGGTAACTGCTTAACTTCAGGCGGGCCGTACGCTTTTTTGCCACCGTAGTGCTATAAAAAAAGGCAATGGTTAATTGGTTAGTTATCTGAGCAAGCGTGAAGCCGGCCTGATTGCACGCATGCAGTGCGCAGGCGCGGGTCATGACCGTGTGGACCACGATCTGACCTACCTACACTCTTGATGCTAAAGCCCGATACACACTACACAAATTGATTGGCAACTCGATCGGAAATTGATAAAATAATATTTCTACTAACACTACTATTTCTTGATTAATTAATATTTCTACTACTTTTGATTTTTATATAGAGGCAGAGGTATTTATAACCACAGAGTAAAGACTAAAGCAAGAGGTGCCCTTATTAGATATATATGTACGAAAAAAAACGTGGTCATTGTTTTTTCATTTTCATTATTCTATCTACCGGTAAATAGTTGTACTACTCGCTTCGTTTCATGTCGATGTTAGTACTAGGCGGACCACTCAGCCGAGTTGCTTAGGGCCAGTCCCCTTAGTAATTGGTCCATGTTTATAACAGACTGTAATACTGCCAACTTTCCACGCTTAATTATAATTTTATAGTAATCTGTGGTAAACGGTATTGTTGTCGCAATTAATAAAATGTGTACCTAATGTGTAAGTAGATATAAGTATTGTGACATGTTAGTACTAGGCCGACCACTCGGCCGACTTGCTTAGGGCCAGTCCCCTTAGTAACTGGTCCATGATTGTGACACTGTTAGCTTACCTAAATAAATATTTTAAAAAAAATTGGTCAACTTTGGCGTGATTAGGTCGTACACACGAAGTCAAATTCCATCGCCAATTTGATCATATTTGCCGATCTAGTAGTACGAAATGGTTTCTACAAATGTAACGTCACGACTTTTATCCCCATTCGGGGGTAGTCAGAGGCTTGAGTGGCCATACACCACCACATTGAGGAGGTATTAACCTACTCAAAGCCCACGTTTCCCCAGATAGTCAGAACCCAACGTGACAGGTGGTGAACCTTGTCGCCGTGTATACAGGAACTGACTATTACCTAATCCCGAGGGATAGGTAGGTTTCCTCACGTGTGGTTGTGGTTACTACAAGACTCGATTATTGGTTTTTAAACTTACGATCGACTAATAATAAATTAGTAACTTAATTCCGCAGTTCCCTTCCTTAATATGAAGATTAGTTACGTACGCGAACGGAAAGTTGCTTGAAGTATAAAACCGGGCAAGTGCGGACTCGCACTTAAAGAGTTCCGTACCCAAAATGGTGATATTTAGCGTCACACATTAAAGTCTTTTGTATGGAAAACGACCATAAGACAAATAAGGTAAAAATATTACGTTTTATGTATGGGGACCCCCTTTATTTTTAAATTTTATTTTTAGTATTTGTCATTGTAGCGGCAGCAGAAATACACATTCTGTTAAAATTTTAACTCTCTACCTATTACGGTTCCTGACATACAGTCCGCTGACAGACCGACAGACGGACGGACAGCGTAGGCTTAGTTATAGGGTGCCGTTGGCACCCTTTGGGTACGGAACCCTAAAAAGGTCAAAACACGGCACGGGATTAATCGATACATAATAAATTCTTAACGATCATTGGCAATTTTGTAATCGATTCTTGTAATAATTGTTTCACTAAGAAAATTGAACACCACTGTCCACGCGGTACAATTTAATTGCCGATTTTTCAAATTGGCAATTACCCTCCCCCCCTTGTCTATATCTAACTGGTATTGCAAGCATCTATAGGCTACGGTAACTTCAGGCGGACCATACGCTTGTTTCCCACTTTAGTCATATAAAAATATACTGAGTATCATCATCATCTCAGCTGAAAGACGTCCACTGCTGGACATAGGCCTCCCCCAAGGTTCGCCACAATGACCGGTGTTGCGCTGCCCGCATCCAGCGGATTCCCGCGACCTTCACCAGGTCGTCGGTCCACCTTGTGGGAGGCCTACCCACGCCTAGCGCGCCGGTGCGCGGCCGCCACTCGAGAACTTTTCGGCCCCATCGGCCATCCATACTGAGTATTATTATAGTTCAGAAATCGGTAAATCAAGTAAAGTGGTAGTTATACGATGCTCGATTAGGGCCGGGCCGGGGAACGCGCGCCTTGGACCCACGACCCCTGGAACTAGCATACTATTACATTATACCACGGCGCGCTCATTATGTCACATACCTCAATATTCGCGTGATTGCGACTGAATAATTAATTTCAGAATAATTATAGTGGAAAACGGATTTGAATGAAAAAGCAGAAACGTACTAAGTTATACTTTTGAAATTGAAAAAAAAAGTAAAGTTTAAATCATTGATTTACGAAGGTGGTCGTCAAAATGTATGGGGAGCCCAGCGTGCACTTCGTGGATTTACTCGAGCGTCGTCCAAACCTAGTAGATTCGGTAGATGAGATGATAGGAAGAATACACTGTTCTAGATGTTTCCACTTTCAGCGGTGGGGGAAGCGTCTACATGACAATTTCATTTTTTTTTAATAAAAAGTAATGACTTGGAAATACTCAAACGTGTCAGATATTGATACTTTTCATGCTCCAACATGATAAATTGAAAAAAAAAAAATACTTGAGCGCGCCAGATTTTGTAAGCATCTATAGGCTACGGTAACTGCTTAAAATCAGGCGGACTGTACGCTTTTTTGCCACCGCAGTCCTATAAAATAAAAATAAACTGAGGGGGTGCAAAAGTGAAACTTCCAGATGCTCCCATTTCTTAGACTGACGATCAAATTAGCAAAATTGACACTTTTGACACTTCTTAGCTAGTAATGAATCCCCCTTATCTTAATCTGACGAGTACGAGTATTTTAAGATGGTCTATTTTTTTTTTGGTTCCCCTGGGCGTACCCACCAATATTAAGGGCTCATACTGGTTGGAGGTTCTTATCAATATGTAAGCTATCTCCCTTATCTTAATCTGACGCGCTCGAGTAAATCCAGAAAATCCTTCTACGGCTCCCCATCTATGAAGGGGGAACGCACTACGAGCTGGGTGGAAGTTCCTAGCCAGACAGACGTGCCTTATAGCTTCACTAAAGAGTCATAACACACCGGGACACATGGCGACGTCGCCAGCCACCGTAGCCAACTAATTCGAATTGAAATGTATGACAGGTAACACGCCTGGCGACGGACTGGCGACGTCGCCATCAATACAAATTGTTTGGATACGTAGCCGGCGACGTCGCCATGGTGTCCCGGTGTTTTATGGCCCAAAGTCAGGCCAACGTAAGAATGCCAATAAACAAATAACATCGTACAGTTGGTGTCAGTCTGGCGACATGGAGCTGTTATAGGACTTTATATTGTTGTATTGTTGAACATTGTTGACGCATGGGAAGCGAATGCGTGGATATTTTTTGTTTGCACGTAGGATACGTGATAAAGAAAGCTTTGGGAACCCTACAGTTGACTAATTTCAGGCATGCAGCCCTAATCCAACCGGGCGGGGTCACGAGTGAATTCTAGTAGGTATAATAAATATATGCAAGTCAATATCCAATGTTAAACAACATAGGAGGCTTACCACGACCTCTTATCGCGATTCAATTATAGGAACGTTTTAACGATTCAGCGACTTTTTGTGCAATGACGTACCTTATTGTCATGACAGTAAGAAACGTCATTGCACAAATGGCCGCTGAAACGTTAAAACAAAACTGCTATAAGAGGTGGTGGTAAGGCCCCAGGTCTCTGCAAGCATTGATCTACTTTCAAAGCGGTACGCCTATGCAAGGATAACTTTATTGTAAGGGTACTTTCACATTCACGACACAATTCGCGAACGAATATTTCGCGTTCGACGCCGCTTTTGGTCCAAAAATCTAAATCTTTGAGAGCCATGGAGAATAAATAATTTTATCTATAGTATAGGGTTGAGGCATCATTGTGATAACTGCGGAAGCGAAATACACGCATTTATGTCATGTAATACAATTCATTTTAGTCTAATGATTCGTCATTCCAATATATTTTAGCGTAATGATTTGTAATTTCATTACATTTTAGCGTAATGATATATCATTTCAATCCATTTTAGCGTATTGTTTTGTCATTTCATTAAATTTTTGCGTAATGATTTCTCATTTCAATACATTTTAGTGTAATGATTTGTAAAAACGCCAAGAAGTCTGTCTAGGAGGGACCATAATGCTTGCGGTACTGTATAATGTGTACGGGCTTTTACGCGACCATAGATATCTGTTATGTAACACTGTTTAGTATGCCTTTTGTGTCCCCAGATGACCTCCAAATGATTGCTTTGATAAATGTTCATGTGTTGGTGCATTTGCAATGATATTAGAAATAATAATCATGTATTAAACGACCTCTTAGAAGCATGGAGAAGTTCAGATGTTATAATTTGGTCACCCATCCAATGTTCTGCCTTGCTAACGTGACCAACTAGACAACGACCTCCTTTTCCGTTGTAGAGCACGTTATACTATGTTATATTATACTTTTTTCATGCACTTATCTACAGAATATAATATTTGCCAAGTTTTGCGGCATGTGAGTGAAGTATAGATAAATCAAAGATCACCTTAAATAAATGTCTGATACCTCTTGATAACGGTTCATGCACCCGTCATAGTGGTCGCACGAGGTAACACAACGCACTGACTGAATGTATTATGCGTACGCGCATGCCGCTCGCATATTGGCCCTCGTGGTATCAGTCGCGCGCTGGCAATCGAACGGAGCGGACGTGCCGTTCTAAATTCGAAAATTTAAAAGTGAATGCACGCCTGCCTGTCACTTATTTGCAAGTCGCGCGTCAGTTCCGCGTTAGAAACCGCGCCTCGCGGTTGTATCGTTCGAATTCTCGATAAAATCGCGGGTGATTTTCATTAAAAACATTGGATTTAATTGACAAGATATAATTTTAGTGAGTGTTATTTTTAGTTTAATTATGAAATAAGTATTTTTATTTATTTGCATGAATTATGTTAATTAGTTAGCGCGGCGCTGAGCGAAAGTGTGTGCGTAACGAACGTGAAATTGTTACGCGGTAGGTATGTATTATAAAACAAACGTTTTCTTTAGGGTTCAATAGGCTATACGGGGAACTCTAAAATGGTCATATATGAAATGATAATCTGTCAGTACATTTATACAAATAAATAAAATGGAAGAAGTTTAATTTTTTTGTCTGAATGTATGTCTGTTTGTTCCGGCTGATCTCCGATACGGCCGGACTTATCGGGACTTTCACTGGCTGATGTTATAAGCCTTATAACATCCTTACTCTCTCTACCTAAGCCACTCCTTATAATATAAGAAGTAACTTAGGCTACTTTTATGTTAACAAACACATTTTTTTTGTGTTAAATTCCACACTTACGAAGTCGCGGGTACACGCTATTTTCAATTTCCTTATTTAATGTTTAAAGTTGCTCAACTTTATTTTTATCGTAAAACAGTCACTGCTTTTTTTTTTTATAAATAAAATATCAATTGAATTTCTATACAACAAATAAACTATGTACTATTACTAATACTATACTATTACTAGCTGTTCCCAGTCATTGCGTACGCGCAAAGTAAGTCCATAGCAAGCATATAGAGGCCGGCAGAACTCATACTTCCGAAGATATCGTGATGAGAGTGCCAGTAGATATCACTTAGTAGATAATATAAATAACTAGCTTCCGCCCGCGACTTCGTCCGAGTTAACTTTAAAATCTCACAGGAACCTGACATTTTTTCGGGATTAAAAGTTTCCTATGTTCTGCTCCAATGTCCTGTCTATCTCGATATCAAAATTCATCAAAATTGGTCTAGAGGTTTAGTCGTGAAAGCGTAACAAACAGACGGACAGACAGAGTTAGTTTAGAATTTATAATATTACTAGCTTCAGCCCCCGAATTCGTACACGCATAATTTTAAAAAAGTAGCCTATGTGCTAATCCAGACTATAATCTATCTCTGTGCCAAATTTCATCCAGATCCGTTCAGCCATTCTGGCGTGATTGAGTAACAAACATCCATCCATAAATCCATCCATCCAAACTTTCACATTTATAATATTAGTGGGATAATAATAATTAGCCCTTGCATCGTCCCACTTCTGGGCACGGACTCCCCCAATGCAAGGGGGATTGAAGTCATAACCCAGAGGACGATAATATAAAAGTAAAAAACTTGTAGGTATTAAGTTTTTTCCCATTAAGCACTACCTTTTGACCTGTAGTTTTGATAATAAATAATAATAATAAATATCGCCTGACTAACACATCAACTGTACACCACTACACCCCCACCACACCACCACACGAAACATGCCACGAAATTTACATATTAGTCGCGCGATTTTTTTAAATCATCGGATAATAACACGACGGGATCCGAGTTTAGATATTTTAAGCTCTACGTAAGACCATTGAGTTTCCTGACGGCTCCTCAATAGAAAATCAGCATTAGGAGCCGGTGATAGATTATGACGATTCAAAGAATTTTTTGAATGTTTAATATTTATTTTATTTATTCAGCCAACAGGAAGAATATTGATTTAGCAACCAAGCTGTTCCTAAGCGGTCGTCTCTTATCACCAGCCCGCTTTTTCCATTTCCAAATACTTGATTTGCTTTTCTATAATTTCAACAGGAAATTTTGATGGAATTTGACCACCGCTAAGCATACACAGAAACCGGTTGTCTGCCGCGACAGCCGCGACTTGCCGCGCTAGTATTTACTGTCAAATAGGTAGGTTTAAAGTCCAAATTCAATTCGCACCAAACAAGGCCTCAGCTATTGACCGCGGGACACATCTCCATTATCACTAGACAGACTTCACTACAGAATTAAGAAATTAATTTAAACCTTGTATGTTTCTCTTTTTGCCTTTTGCAAGACGTGTGAATATTGTTGACCCGCACTGGGCCAGGGTGGTAGATTGTGGCTGGAATCCCACTAGAATTGAAGGGGAATGTGCCCGGTATAATGGCAATCTGCAGACAAACTAAAGAAACCAACATAGCTCTAAGAATTGCAAAGTTGAAGTGGCAGTGGGTGGGGCACATAGCTTGAAGAACTGATAGCCGTTGGGCAGAATGGTTATGGAATGCCGACCTTGAGCTGGACAACAAGAGCTGTGAGCCACAAGCTAGACCGTCGAAATCGCACGCGTCGCGGGAAGCCGGTGGAGGCGAATGGTGGAGGATACTGTTGTGTGGAAGTCATTCGGGAGGCCTATTTTCACCAGTGGAAAATGGCCGGCTGATGGATAGAGGAAAATGACAATAGGCTCGTCCCCATTGGGACTAAAATGTCTTCGACAAAATGTGCACAGGTGTGCACCTGTCTAGTCCTTCGGGTAATGATAACAAAGGTATCCTCCCCCGCTTTCATTGCGAAGTTATTTATTAACTCGCAGTAACGTCGCTTCGAATCGTTTGTGTTTCAGCCAGAACTCTGCCGTGTTCCTTATAGCGTGTAAACCGTCTGTGACTAACCTTCCAATCATCTGACTCAAATAGTCCACAATGGACTGTCTGGGTAGAATTGAATCTGTCTATCCTATATCTAGGTCTAGACCATTTCAAGATCTTAACACTCATAAAACTTGAAGACCTCTTCGTTTTGTGGACTGAGAATAGGCCACGTGACTCACTCACTGCATCGATATCGATTTTCCTCAGGGCGTATCCTAAAAACGTTATTTTCGTAATTTGCCTTGGTCTAGTGTTTTGTACGTTCACAAATGACTCGCTGATCTTATCAGAGATCTCGAGAATTGTGAACAACTAAGGTTTCATGACATAAAGTCGTTGTAAAGGTAGGTAATCAACTTTCTAACGAGTTCATAAGGTAATCTGTAATTAGATACTGCAAATTGCCTTGATCCATTTTGAATTACCATTACTATTTTTAATGACATTGTGATTCTAATATCATATTGGGTAGCGACCTATTTGTTGGATTTGGTATATACCTTATTCTTTTATGATAAACTGAAAGAAAAATATAACGTCACGACTTTTATCCCCATTCGGGGGTAGTCAGAGGCTTGAGTGGCCATACACCACCACATTGTGGAGGTATTAACCAACTCAAAGCCCACGTTTCACCTGATAGTCAAAACCCAACGTGACAGGTGGTGAACCTTGTCGCCTTGGTGGTGAACCTTGTGTGAAACTGAAGGAATTGTCGAAAATATTATCTATACCTTTATAAAACTGTAATGAGCTCTCTACATTCCAGATATTTTTATTTAAATTGAATAGCATATTTTAAGGTCTCCGAGTAGA
Organism: Drymonia ruficornis; assembly: GCA_947859195.1. Taxonomy (NCBI): domain Eukaryota; kingdom Metazoa; phylum Arthropoda; class Insecta; order Lepidoptera; family Notodontidae; genus Drymonia; species Drymonia ruficornis. The sequence goes on from OX401917.1 coordinate 2,547,664, forward strand.
AATCAATTGATTTTAGAGATCTTGTCTGTTTGTCTGATGCGCAAGTGTAGGCATTTATTTGCGTGCCATTTATTCTGTTAACGTCTTAACTCATAACTTCAAGGTTATCATTAACCATTATATTCTTTAATAATATTGTATGCTTTTGTGGTAGTTATGACGGAAAATGTCAGCTCATAATGATGATTTTATGTTGCCATTCTCTTTATTTACACTTTTTTTGCAATCATACGATGTTGTTAAATTACCTTAATGGGATAGTCACCCGCCAGTGGAATAACCTTGATGAGGAACCTCTTCCTCTTATTGCAAACCTCATATTTTGGAGCATTCTCATACTATTTCTCTTTTCCAAAAAAATCCTCATCCTCAAGCAATTCTTCATTTTGAATAGAATAGGGGTTATTTTGCCACCAGTAGGGCTATTGCAACCATGTTTTTATCATCCCGTTGCCGCGTTGTCATATCCATTAAAATGGACCGATGAAGAGTCATGTGCAGATTTTAGTCGACAAGTTGCAAAATATTTGTTATATGGAGATGATTGAAGCAGGCTTGTAACAAAAGTGATGTCACAGATAACGTCTCTAGTGCAATCAAGTGATATCTGGTGAGCTGTTCCTTTTGCTCTCATTCACGTGTAATCAGATACTATACCACCAAGAAAACTAGGCACACGGGTGAATGCACCTTCGCCTCCGACAGGTGCCTAGTTGGCTTGGTAGGGCAGTTGTGTACTGACACTTATCGCTATCTTTATCATTTTATTACTCATCTACATCACAGATTAGAAAAGAAACAGTACTCTCAATGGTTATGATGTTTCTTGATGGGTTGCTAAGCTGTGGTGCGTGCCATGCGGCAATAATGACCTTTGTACCTAGTAACATTTACTGTATTTTGACCACACTTCAATAAATTTGTATAAAATGCCGCCGTTTTATGCAAAATTTGTGAATGGTTTATGAGTGGCAAGAACCTTTTGTTATGTTCACATACGTTTAAGTTAATTAGTTTTAATTTTCCTCGTACGCGGAAGTATTACTGACGATAAGTTTATTTATAAAATAGCATTTAAAATAAAATCGCAATATTAAAAAAGTTATATGAGGTGACGATGTGTAGTGTTTCGAGGAATCATTACACTAAAATGTACACTTATCATTTCATTATCATTTTAGGATAATGATTCATAAAAACCATCTTGCCTGAAATTACTAGTGATGTGACGCGTGACTTGCCACTTGTCTGGACTTGCCTTGTGACGAGTATTAAGTCACCTGTTGAAACATGCGTCAGATCATGCCACAAAGGTTGGTTTGGCGATGGGTTCTGGCTGGTTCTTTCTTCTATTCAATTCAATTGCAGTAAGATTATCACATTTCTGATGCAATTGTATAGCTCGCTTACAGGTGCTTGTAAAGGGGCATCTTTTGTGAGAATTTCTAGCCGCTAAGTTGCTAATTTTCGTGCACCTTGCTTAGCCATTTATCAAGATTTCTAGCAAGATGCAATATTGTACATTGTCATTGTCATTTACACGTTTATTAAAAACAAGGAGGCTCGTGGTTACCCACCAGCTTAAGACCATGACTGTCCAATCCTGGTTTGCGCACGCGTTCACGCCGCGTCGCGTTTGACCTTTGACACGCGTTTGATGTATCGAACTCATGGCTAATTGAATACATTACGCGTTAGGGACGCTGACTGAAAACCGGCCGCAATGGCCATAAACTGGTTTTTTTACTATATGTGGTTGGCCGCTTAACAACTGCACCAGGTGGAGGGCGAGTGCAATCTACGCTCTAGCGAGAGAGTCGGCCCCTCTAGCTAAGTCGCTTCGCCTACAAGCGTTTCTACAAATCGCTACGCTTCATGTATGGAAATGACATACGTCACATGATCTACTTATCGACTTGTAATGTCATTTCCATACATTTAAGCGTAGCAATTTGTAGAAACGCTTGTAGACGAAGCGACTTGGCTAGAGGGGCTGACCAGCCTCACCAGCCCCTCTAGCCAAGGGGGGCTGGTGAGGCTGATGGTTCAAGGACACCGCACAGAGCACGGCCTCGGCTTGGGCTGCTGCCAAATGAGACAGCGGGGGTAAATCCATCGCCGGATCGGAACGCCCGTAAACTGTTCCACAAATAGTCTGCTTTGTATGGAGAAATTATGGTTTTCGTTACTATCCTCTAGGTGCGCTGGGGTTGGGGGGCTGATTTGATGCCCGACTGAATGAGACAGCTATCAGAAAATATAGTCTTATTTAATTAAATGGCTTGTCTGATTAGATTTTTTGGTTTCGTTGCCCCCAATACAGGTTTGGTTAAGGAATAAAGAACATTAGGAAAAACTTAAATGAACCACCGAAAAATCGAAAAAATCTACATATTGGTAATTTTGTATGGGAATTGTCACTAAGAATAATAAGTAATCCAAATTACTTATTATTCTTATGTGGTACGAAGTTCACTAATATATAAAAAATCACATTATGTAATTAATTGCAAGGAGCAATCATTTCATTGCCTCATCTAAAGAGATGCGAATGGTCCATCTGACCCGCCGTGACGTCAACACGCCCTTGCACTTGACACGCCTCCACCGCTATCGGACGATACACTGATAACAGCTAAGCTAATCACCCACGAGGGACAAGGACGACGCGTGGAACTAATCGTCACACCCCTTTATTTTTACAAGAGAGAATGAGTCGAATTGATTTTTGGCTACCGCTTTTATAATAGCGGCGACGTAAGAGAAAACGGTGCTCAAGATCAAGGTCACGTGTATCGTGACGTCAGAGCGGAAGTGGGTCAAACCGTGTTACGAGTTTGGGACGGACCACAACTTGCGTATGAGTACTTACTTACATATACATTCGGAGAGGTTATTGAAGATATCTTAAAGAAAGAAACAGTCACAATTTGATCATATTTGACGACCGTTTGGCGCAGTAGTTTGAGCGTTGGGCGAGCTCGGCTCCCTGCATCGGGTGGTTGCGGGTTCGATTCCCGCCAGAGGCAAATTTCGGTAACGGCCTTTTCGTAATTTGCCTTGGTCTGGGTGTCACTGGGATCGTCCCCAGTCCATTGTATGGTAGCCATAGAACAAGTGTTGCTTAGTTTGGGACCATACAGTTGGTGTATTTGTCTGGCGATATACATGTATCTTTTCTGTTGAATAGGTGTGTCGATATGCCGCGCATGCCTCGGCCGAGCACTCATGACATTATATATATTCGTTTCAACGTCAAAACCGAGTGCTCGGCCGAGGCATGCGCCTGATAAAGGGGCAGCCAATGATTGATCCTACATAATTTGAGCTACAAAGAGTTCGTATGTTAAGTCTATTTAAGAATCGGGAGGCATTTTTAATTCATTTATAAATCAAAAAAATGGCCAATATAGAATAATCATTACTCTAAAATGAACAACTAAAATATGTGAACATTGAAAATTATATCAGTCATGTGATCTTATAGAGTGGCGATAGACCTAAGACTAACATTTAAAAATCACGAAAATAACAGTAAAAAGTCGTTGGTTTTCTCCGCCTATAGGCATCATGTCATTAACATACATTTTAGTGTAATGATTTGTAGAGTTATCTTGTCTAGATATGGCATAAACTCATTCATATCATGTGTAGGTAGGGTGGCCAAGTGTTCCGATTTTAGACCTCTGATCCTGCGGGACGCTTATTGTCCCGATTTTCAACATTGATTATTTTTTATTTATTCAATGTTTCTGCAATTTTTCAAGGGTGCGTAACTACGAAACTAACCAAGGCTAACTAGCCAAGTCCAAAACTATGTGGAATGACTACGCTCAAAGGGCCAAATTTGCATCATTCGAGTTTTGAAAAATCTTTTTGTCTAATTGGAAATCGATTAAATTGATTTTGAAAAAAAAATACGTCTCTATCCTGTGTTAATAAAAATTTCCAATTTTATGTGGCCCGGCTCGCGTGTTTTTTTATAAAGTCCCGAAAAAATGATTATCATAGTGGCCAGCCTATTCGTAAGTAAACACTACAAGTGTCGCGCAGTCAATTTTTATTCATTTTTCCCTCTCCATTTGTTCCTGCTACCTTGAACTACGGGCTGTTATATCATTTAAACAGGAAATCGAATAATAATGATATTATCGACGAGCTCGCACGTTTGACCATTAATAAATATACAAAAATACGAGTTATTAGTACTACTCCACCAAGCCAACTAGACACTCGGGTATAAATATCAAATGATAATAAATCAATGATTCCGCGGGCCTTCCACCTGGCTTCGTGGATTAGTAGAGGGGCGTCCATAAATTACGTGAGGCGTTTAGGAGGAGGAGGTAGGGCTGAATCGCACCCAATCTCATGTGGGGGAAAGGGGCTATAATATCACATATATTTTTTTCCTCAAGGAATTGTGTAAAATTGCGTGAAAACTAGGGTTCAATTAAGGTAATTAGGTTTTTCCACAAAAAATGGCTTTTGTAAAATCTCACGTGACATTTCACCAAGGGGAGAGGGGGGGTCGAAAAATCACCAAAATCGCCTCACGTAATTTATGGACGCTCCCTAGGTAATGATAACATGTGATACTAATGACACGAGCCAAATATTTACTTAAAATATGAACGTGTCATCAATCAAAGCCTTCCAGTCTCGTATGACGTAGTCTGTAGTCTCAGACCGCGCGTTTTGTGATCACGCGATCCCACACCACGCCGATCGGCCAATCGCGGCGCGTCTCACGCTATCAGCCAATTACCGCCCGCTAGATTCGAACGCGCGGTGTTCTAAAATCGAATTTTGATTTTTTGTTGCAGTGTTTTTTTATGTGGCCAGTAATTACGTAGATATACTATGTAAAATATAAAAAAAAAACATAAATATACATAATCAGTAAAGCGTTACGTTTTACGTCACTGCTTGCGTTAATAGAACGCTCAAGGCATGTGAAAATAAATAATTAATGACAAACATCTTTTATCGTCCACAGATTTACAATAAGAAGCACTCACACACACTGGTCCCTGTCAAGAAACACACACCAAGATGTCATCGAAAGCTATATACGAGGCGGCCGGCAAGGACCTTATTAACAGGTAAATAATGTACAGTCAGCAAATCTCTTCCGCTAATAGGTGCGTCTACGCGTCTAGTGGGCCTAGACGCACCTAGGCATTCGACAAGCCCGCAGTTTCTTGCCGGATCTTCTCAGTGAGGTCGCGTAGTGATCCGGTGGTAATGTTGCCCCCGTTCTCAAAGAGACAGCAGCACGCACCGAGGCCGTGCCCAACGTGGCGCCCTTGAGCCAGCTGTCCCCCTGCCCCTCTGGCTGGAGCGCACTTTGCGTTCGCCCTCAGAGGGCCTGTTCGGATGCAGTTGTAAAGGCCACTTTGGCCAACAACGTGCAGTCCATAAAAAAAACCAGCAAATTGGAATCGGAACGATGAGTGGGAGAGCCGGAAACCCAACACCTTGCTCCCTTCCCCTCCCTCTGTCTACTCCCCTACTTAGATTTATTATAGAATATACGCTATATTAGCGGCACGTTATGGTGGCACTTTTGACATGTAGAGGGGGAATAGGATGAACCTTGTTGCAACGGAATAAGATTCATTTTAGCATTCATTTTATGACATTCCTAAATTTTACATGTCAAAAGTCACCCTCTACATGTCAAAAGTGCCACCATAACGTGCCGCTAATATAGCACTTCGGAGTGCGGGTGGTGAGCGACTTTAACGGCTCCGTCCGGTACCATTCTGGATAAATGGTAGATAGATTAAAAGTAAAAATCTACATTTATAAAAATGACACATTTTACACAGAAAGTGGAAAATGGGCGGCCTTATCACTAATAGTGATCTCTTCCAGGCAACCTTAGGATGGAGAGGATCTAAAAAAAAATACGGGGGTGTACTTACATAAATGAACACTTATACATACACATAAATTACATGGTAGTGAGTGATCACAGTGCGAATCACACATTCAGTACAGTGTATGCTCTGGCGGCAGGACCTACCGCAGGTGGTCCTTGACGTCTCGTAGGGTTGCCAGGTATAGTGTGCAACTTTTTGTAACCGCAGGTTGGTAGGAGTTGCCACTATAATAAATCTAAGTAGAGTTGAGGGTCTTGTCCTACTAATAATAATAATAATATGCTGGGACATTTTTGTACACACGGTTACCTGATCCCAAACTAAGCAGAGCTTCTACTATGGAAACCAGATAACTGATATTACTACATATACTGCTTTTTTATTTGTAAATACATACTTAATATACATATACACCCAGACTCCGGACATACAGACATGTTCATGCACACAAATGCATGTCCCGGGTAGGAATCGAACCTACGACCTGCAGCGTGAAAGGTGCCTACGCGCCAACCACGCTAACGGGCCCGCCTCCCCTTCAGGTTGGCAACGTGCGAGCGATGCCTTTGATATTGCAAGCATGTATCGGTTACGGTAACTGCTTAACATCAGGCGAGCCATGCGCTTAGTAAAATAAACAAATCTGTTTCGCAGGCACATAGCGCCCGGCACGGCGATGGTGCCGTGCCGCTTCGCCACCTTCGAGCAGGGCACCGTCTGGGAGGACGAACTCGGCAAGAACCCCTGGCTCACCAAGGAGGTATTATCACCCTTATTAAGCTCCACTGAAATCTGAAAACAACAGCTGTTAAGTTCTCTAGAGAGGTATCATAAGCTATAGGGAGGGTATTAAGTTTTTGTTATTGAAATATCTACGGAATCCTAACTAGGGATGGAAACGATACATCGATGTTATTGCCTAAAAATGCCAAATGTTTGCCAAATCTTTGAAATGTTATGTATCGTGGTGCATTTTATTATTTTGACAGCTTTTGCACATGCACATTGTACTACCAAAATTGTGCTACTGCATATTTAAATCTCCTTTTAAACTTACTTTATAAGAAGTCTATAAAAACATCTATGGTTCGATACCTCGATCTTTTAAGGACCGATGTTTTTGATCATCGTTGTTTTTCGTTACGATGTTTGCATCCCTATGCGTAATTCATCACGCACTTAATCAGATTCTTAATTCTTAAATTCAGAGACTTAATCAGCAAATTGAAGTCTCATGCTATCTTATCCTGTAAAATAAAGATCATGAAGTTATTAATGGAGATCCGTTACGAATTTAGTTGAGACTGCAGATTTATAGAGCTAAGAAACCCATAACATACAGTGCAAAAATTTTTGGTCTACGACAAAAATTGACGAAGCTGTGACCAAATTACTAGCGAATTTCGCACGCGGTTGTTGTGACGTCATTTGAGCCCTAGAATTGATTCTCATTGTGTGTGTTCGTTCGGTCCGCAGCAACTGGTGGTGAAGCCCGACCAGCTGATCAAGCGGCGCGGCAAGCTCGGGCTGGTCGGCGTGAACAAGACCGCGGCGGAGGTGCGGCGCTGGCTCAGCGAGCACGTCGGCAAGGAGCAGCAGGTCGGCGCCGCCGCCGGCAAGCTCCGCCACTTCATAGTCGAGCCCTTCGTCAAACATGACGCGGTCAGTCACACATCTAGTTGAAGGAACTAATTTAGGAGTAACATATAGTTCTGTAACTAGATGTTTCTGCTAAATTAGTTTCTAGCAATCATTTCTGGTTGAAATAACTTATTTAGTGGGAACATCTAGTTTGTTGGAACTAAGTTTATCAGTAAAAACCATTTGGGAACAATTTAGCAGTGATATTTAGTCGTTAGAACTAATTTAGCAGTGATATCTAGTCGTTAGAACTAATTTAGCAGTGATATCTAGTCGTTAGAACTAATTTAGCAGTGATATCTAGTCGTTAGAACTAATTTAGCAGTGATATCTAGTCGTTAGAACTAATTTAGCAGTGATATCTAGTCGTTAGAACTAATTTAGCAGTGATATCTAGTCGTTAGAACTAATTTAGCAGTGATATCTAATCGTTAGAACTAATTTAGCAGTGATATTTAGTCGTTAGAACTAATTTAGCAGTGATATCTAGTCGTTAGAACTAATTTAGCAGTGATATCTAATCGTTAGAACTAATTCAACAGTGACATCTAGTCGTTAGAACTAATTTAGCAGTGATATTTAGTTAGAACTAATTTAGCAGTGATATCTAGTTCTTGGAACTAATTTAGCAGCCCTATCTAGTTGTTGATACTAATTTAGCAGCCCTATCTAGTTGTAAATACTAATTTAGCAGCCTTATCTAGTTGTTGAAATTATTTTAGCAGAGTAACAATATTACCACCTAAGCCAATGTGGATAAGTGAAATTCTCGTATTTAGATGAACGTAATAAATCAAAATTATTATATTTTGTTGACAGAACGAAGAGATGTACCTCTGCATCCAGTCCGGACGTCGGTCCGACACGATACTCTTCCACCACCAGGGGGGAGTCGACGTGGGCGACGTTGACGCGCTCGCTATACGGCTTGAGGTAAGTGGCCAATCAGCGAGCGAGCTTATTACGTCATGGTATTTAAAGACCAATGGCAAGAGTTAAACTTTTATGTGATATAAATTGTGGAAGCTTGTAATTGGCATTTGCTTATTTTTATTCTTACTTTCTCTGTGAAATTAGCCTTAAGCTCCCCAAAATGGGTGACCGCTAGTGGCAACAACTAAACTCTTCGATTCGTGCTTTGGGCGTAAAGCTGTCGGTCCCAGCCAAAGATATTACCAAGAAAGGAAGACATGTCACCTCCAAAATGTCCGTATTTCAGGTTCCCGTGGACACTTTCCCCTCGGGAGAGGACGTGGAACACACATTACTGAAGAATATCAAATCTTCTAGCATGAAGAGGTAATGAACTTAATCCTTCACCAATACTTTTGTGCAGAAACAATAGAACAAAGAGTTTTAATTTAAAGTAGAAATAATAGGCTCAAACCAAAGACCAAAATAATATGTGGGGTATGAAAAGATAAAAAAGAAAATAAATATGGTATAAAAAGATCTACTGCGGCCAAAAGCTGTAGCCCATTGACTGCAGCTCATATTATACGGGCTGGCTCGACTGGTGTAATATCATCCTCTCACAGAAGATCGGCGTAAAGTAGCTACTACAGCTTCATTTACTACGCAACTCAAATTTGAGGGCTGCTTAAATTTGACGCGCTATACAAAAAATGACACAACGACTTCTCAAACTCAACTGAACGATAAATGGGACTTAAATATTTCAGTAGCTTTTGAGTATTCGGCCGCTAGTCACATAAAAAAACTACTTATATTTTTTTAATAAGTTTTTTAAGGTTGTCACATTCTTAGGGCCATCACAGACATGCTACTTTTTGCATCGGCTATCGGCGATTTTGCGACTGCATAGCGTTTTGGCGACTCTGCGTTCCAGCGCAGTATCGAAATCGCGCGATTTTGCCACTGGTCGCCGCATTTAGCTTCTAAAAAGCGACTAAATCGTCGATCGCCGATCATAAAAGTAGCGTGTTTGTGGTGGCCCTTATTCCATTAGTTCCAATTTTTTTTCCTCTTCCAGATTACTAACAACATTCATTCTATCGCTATACCGCGTCTACGTAGACCTGTACTTCACATACATGGAGATTAACCCCATAGTGGTGACCGACGAGAGGATATATCTCTTAGACCTGGCAGCTAAGCTGGACCAGACAGCTGACTTCATTTGCGCCAAGAGTTGGGGGGAGATCACGTTCCCCCCACCGTTTGGGAGGGATGCGTACCCAGAGGAGGCGCATATCGCTGATTTGGATGCTAAGAGCGGGGCTAGTCTTAAGGTAAGTGTCTTTTGACCCTTAAAAAAATCGTTATTCGTTGTGACCACAGAGTAAAGACTAAAGAAAGAGGTGCCCTTATTAGATATTTGTATGAAACAAAACGTGGTCATTGTTTTTTCATTTTACTATTTACCGGTAAATAGTTGAACTACTCGCTAAGTTTTATGTCGATGTTAGTACTAGGCCGACCACTCGGCCGACTTGCTTAGGGCCAGTCCCCTTAGTAACTGGTCCATGGTTGTGACACCCTTTTAAGATATTTTTTTTTATATTACATTATGGTTTTCCCTTCATTTAATTTAACAGGTTTGTTAGAGTGATTTGATCTTTATGATTGACCCTATCGATTGCTGCCATAATAGTATAGGATGTTATTTTTTCGGATTTTAGCCGATTCGATTCCCGAGTGTGGCAAGCGAGTTAACGAAAATCTTTGAATGCAGTACGTGTTGTTATTCAAATAAAAATGAAATCTTCATTCAGTAAATTTTGCTATCCAAAGTATTTAAGGTACTTCCGCTCCATGTAAAGTCGTGGGGGACCCTGTAGATTTTTTTCTTCCTCAGCTAACAGTGCTAAACAAGTCGGGTCGTATCTGGACGATGGTGGCGGGCGGCGGCGCGTCCGTGGTGTACACGGACACCATCTGCGAGCTGGGCGGCGCCGCCGAGCTCGCCAACTACGGCGAGTACTCGGGCGCGCCCACCGAGACACAGACCGCCGACTACGCCAAGACCATCTTCAGTCTCATGTGCCGAGAGAAACATCCTAACGGGAAGGTGAGCTTAGCTGCACAACACTTGTACAACACTTGTACATCACTTTTACAACACTTGTACAACACTTGTACATCACTTGTACAACACTTGTACAACACTTGTACAACACTTGTACAGCACTTGTACAACACTTGTACAACACTTGTACAACACTTGTACAGCACTTGTACAACACTTGTACAACACTTGTACAGCACTTGTACAACACTTGTACAACACTTGTACGATACTTGTACAACACTTGTAGGATACTTGTACAACACTTGTAGGACACTTGTACAACACTTGTAGGACACTTGTACAACACTACAACACTTGTACAACACTTCTACAATACATGTACAACACTTGTACAACACTATAACACATGTACAACACTTGTACAACAATTGTACAACACTTGTACGACACTTGTACAACACGTGTAGGACACTTGTACAACACTACAAAACTTGTACAATACTTGTACAATACATGTACAACACTTGTACAACACTACAACACTTGTACAATACATGTACAACACTTGTACAACACTACAACACTTGTACAACACTTGTAGGGCACTTGTACAACACTACAACACTTGTACAATACATGTACAACACTTGTACGACACTTGTATACCACCTGTACAACATTTGCAAAAACACTTGTACAACTCTTGTACAACACCATTATAGCAGCTGATTTAAATTAGTCGTAATAAACGTGTTTCAAATCCGAATTTCGGATTCGATAGTCGCGATTTGACGTTTCTTCTTTTGCGGAGCCTACTCCGAAAGAATCCGGAACACTTCCGAAACACTAACCTAACCCTCGTGTTGTTTGTAACAGGTGCTGATCATCGGCGGCGGCATTGCCAACTTCACTAGTGTAGCGGACACCTTCCGCGGCATCATCACCGCCATCAACACGTACAAGGACGCGCTCATACAGTACAACATCACCATCTTCGTGCGCCGCGGCGGGCCCAACTACCAGGAAGGACTCAGGTCTGTACTGACACTATCATCATAATAATAATATCATCATCACCGCCATCAACACGTACAAGGACGCGCTCATACAGTACAACATCACCATCTTCGTGCGCCGCGGCGGGCCCAACTACCAGGAAGGAATCCGGTCTGTACTGACACTATCATCATAATTATAATATCATCATCACCGCCATCCATCATAATATCATAGACACAGCTAAAAATAAATGTATTTTTATTACACGACTGCCCAAAAAAAGGAGTGTATATGTGTTTAGGGTTCATGTATGTATGTATGTATGTATGTGAGATTCTTTATTCCACCATAACTTATAAATGCCTGAATGGATTTGGATGTATGGGGTAAAAAAAAAAAATGTTTCTTTCGTTATTACAATATGGGTATCAAATGGAAGGCCTTGATGAGCACATTCTAAAACTGTAGAATTTATAGGCATAATCTGACATAGGTAGGGTGTACATGCAAAACAAAGATTTCATTTTTTGGCTGTTGTCACTAAAATGCATAAAATAAAAATAAATAATTTAAAAAAATAAAAAACCCGACTGCTCTGCCAAAAAACGAACTAAAAAGTATAAAACAAGTGCAGTGTCATTGCAGTCGGGGGCCCTCTTAGATTAAATATGTTCCACAGAACGGTCCCCCGACTGTAATGACACTGCACTTGTTTTATACTTTTTAGTTCCTTTTTTGGCAGGGCAGTCGTGTTTTTTTTATTTTTTATTTGGGACCGCAACCGCTTCTACATATAAAAAGCAGATCCCTCTTGTCTTTTAGAACCTTTTTTTTATAGAAAATGTTGTGTCCAGGCAAATGCGCGAAGTGGGCCACCGGCTGCGCATCCCGCTGTACGTGTTCGGGCCGGAGAGCAACATGACGGCCATCGTGGGCCTGGCGCTCGGCCACGCGCCCATCCCCAGCGAGCACCAGCTCGACTACGCGCCCAAGCAGCTGCCCAAGCCGCAGCCCGCGGTGAGTGATTGCCCAAGTCTCAAATTGTAGTTAATTCGCTTTGCCCAAGTCGCAGACTGCTTTAGTGCACTTTGCCCAAGTCGTATGCTGCTTTAGTGCACTTTGCCCAAGTCGCAGACTGCTTCAGTACAATTGGCCCAAGTTGCAGTCTGCTTCAGTACACTTTGCCCAAGCCGCAGACTGCTTCAGTACATTTTGCCCAAGCCGCAAACTATGTTAGCACACTTTTCCCAAGTCGCAGTTCGCGGCGAGTGCTTGCCCAAGCTACAGGTTGCAGTTAGTACACATTTCCCAAGTCACAGACTGCTTCAGTACACTTTGCCCAAGCTGCAGACGGCAGTAAGTATTTTTCCCAACACACGGACTGCACTTTCCCCAAGTCGTAGTCTGCAGTTAGTACTTTGCCCGAGCGGCAGACTAGTGCACATTAGCCAAGTCGAAGACTGCACTGAGTACTTGCCTGTGATGCAAACTGCTATTAGCGCGCTTTGCCCAAGCTAGAACCTGCGATGAGGGCTTGCCCAAGTCTCAAACTGCAGTTATCACATTTTGCCCAAGTCGCAGACTACTTTAGTACACTTTTCTCAAGCTAAAGATTAAGTTAGTAAACTTTGCCCAAGCCGCAACTGACGGTGAATACTTGCCCAAGTCTACATCCTATTGCAAAAAATAATATTATTGTACCTATGTAACAGCCGAAACCTACACTGGAGTTCCCGGACTTTACGCCGAAGCTGATCGACCTGGTGTGTTCACAAGCACCGACCAGGCGCGACCTGGCCCCGCAGGCCGGCGCCGCTGCCCCGCTCTTCAGTGACAGGACCAAGGCCATCATCTGGGGCATGCAGAACAGAGCCGTGCAGGTAACGGACATTTTCCATCTCTGCCCCACACACCTCGCTCCACTCACCCTTCTCCTCCACTCACATTTCTCCTCCAGTCTCCCCTCCCTCACAAGCACCCCCGCCCATTCATCCTCTCCCCTAGTCATTCGTCTCGCCCCAGTCACCCCTCTCACCCACTTGCTCTCCCCTACTTACCTATCTCTCCCCACTTACCCATCTCCTCCATTCACCCATTTCCACCAGTCAACCCTCTCCCTCCAATAACCCTATCTCCCACTCACCCTCTCACCCACTCAACCTCGGTCCCCGCGTACCTATCTCCTCCACTCACCCATTTGCCCCCAGTCACCCCTCTCCCTCAAACACATATCTCCAACTCGGAACATATTACTTTAATTAGGTTGCGTTTCCCAAAGCAATTTTAAACCTTCATTTATTTTTTTTATTTTTGGGGCTAATGTATGATCATTAACCTCCTAAATTTTTTTTGTCATTTACAATGGTGTTACAAAGCATTTCTGGGATCAAAAGTAATTTGTAGTGAGTTGTAGTGTGAGTCCATCATAACTTTGATAACTTTCTATGAAGGTTAAAGTATATTTTTACCCCCAAATTTATGAAAGTTATGTGGAACTGTCATCATAAATCAGTTTGATCCCAGTAATGCTTTGTAAAACCACTGTTAACTGACTAAAATCTCTATACATTTGGAATTAATGTCTGTCTGTGTGTATATCAGGGTATGCTCGACTTCGACTACATATGCCGGCGCGCGGAGCCGTCCGTGGTCGCTATCGTGTACCCGTTCACTGCGGACCACAAGCAGAAGTACTACTTCGGGAACAAGGAGGTCTTCATACCAGGTAATACTACCACTGCACAACTCATGACACCCTGGTACCAGCGGTGATAGGGCCTCCGCAGACTTGCTACTTTTAGAACCGGCGATCGGCGATTTTGATGCTGCGTCTCGCTCGTTCGCGCTCGAAAAAACGCGACGCAGCATCGATACGTCACAAAATCGCCGGTCGCCGATGCTAAAAGTAGCAAGTCTGCGGAGGCCTATAGTGATAGACAAGCCTAATATGTTTAGGGTTCCGTACCCAAAGGGTGCCAACGGGACCCTATTACTAAGCCTACACTATCCGTCTCTCTGTATGTCCGTCTGTCAGCGGACTGTATCACACGAACCGTAATAGGTAGAGACAGGCCTCAGTCACTCTGTGGTTTCGGTCGAACTAGCTCCGATCGGTTCGCGTACAAAGTCTGTACGCAATTCAATATGGCCGCCGCGCTCCTGGCGTGAACACGCGCTATAACGTTTCGCGCGCTTTTGGTTGGTCGCTCGCGTTGGAATTATATTTTAAAATTAAAAATTACGAGCAAGACGAACTGTGGCGTATATGGCTGTCTAAATAGTTATAGAAACTGCAAATTGACATTTTTTTTCTTTGCCAGCTGATTGTGAAAGGTAATTGAAGCTAATTGAAGTTTTATTTTGTTATTATCTATACTAATATATAAAGAGGGAAATGCTGACTGACTGACTGACTGACTGACTGACTGACTGACTCATCAACGCCGAGCCGAAACTACTGAAGTTAGAGACATGAAATTTAGACAGTAGATATATTTTGTGACGTAGGCAAGCAATAAGAAGCGATTTTTGAAAATTCAACCCCTAAGGGGGTTAAATAGGGGATGAAAGTTTGTATGCAAGTTCGTCATTTTTCAAGTTAGAATTATAAAAATTGGTGTGGAGGTGAAGTTTTAAAAATAAAAAATATGGTTTTCAGCTTTTTGAAAAATTCAACCCCTAAGGTGGTAAAATAGGGGATGAAAGTTAGTTGGGAAGTGAGTATAGATGTTCGTCATTTTTGATGATAGAATTATGAAAATTGGTGTATAGGTTCCTTTTTATAAATAAAAAACTTGAATTGCTGCGTTTTTGAAAATTCAACCCCTGAGGGGGTAAAATAGGGGACGAAAGTTTGTATGGAAGTTCGTCATTTCTGAGGTTAGAATAATGAAAATTTGTGTTTAGGTTTCTTTTTACGTATTATAAATAAAAAAAATCTGCATTTTTGAACTTTCAACCCCTAAGGGGATTAAATAGGGGATGAAAGTTTGTATGCAAGTTTGTCATTTTTCAAGTTAGAATTATGAAAATTGGGGTTTAAGTGTCTTTTTAAAAATAAAAAATTATGGGTCTCGGCGTTTTTGAAAATTCAACCCCTAAGGGGATTAAATAGGGGATGAAAGTTTGTATACAAATTCGTCATTTTTCAAGTTAGAACTATGAAAATTAGTGTTTAGGTGTCTTTTTAAAAATAAAAAAATATGGGTTTGGGCGTGTTTGAAAATTCAACCCCTAAGGGGGTAAAATAGGGGACGAAAGTTTGTATGGAAGTTCGTCATTTCTGAGGTTAGAATAATGAAAATTTGTGTTTAGGTATCTTTTTAAAAAAATGTTTCGGCGTTTTTTTAAAATTCAACCCCTATGAGGATTAAATAGGGGATGAAAGTTTGTATGTATGCAAGTTCGTCATTTTTCAAGTTAAAATTATGAAAATTGGTTTTAGGTGACTTTTTAAAAATAAAAAATATGGGTTTCGGCGTTTTTTAATATTCAACTCCTAAGGTGGTAAAATAGGGGATGAAAGTTCATATGGAAATTCGTCATTTCCGAGGAAAATAAATAACACGAATGAATAATTGAGTTTAGGTTTCTTTTTACGTATCAAAAAATATGGATTTCAACTTTTTTTATGTAGCCAATTGACTGCAGCTCATATTATATGGGCTGGCTCGACCGGGGTAGTACCACCCTCTCACAGAAGATCGGCGTAAAGCAGCTATTACAGCTGCGTTTCGTACGATGAGTGAGGGAGCCAAAAGCTCCATCCCACTCCCCTTCAGGTCGGCAATTTGCGAGCAATGCCTTTGGTATTGTAAGCATCTATAGGCTACGGTCACTGCTTAACATCAAGCGGGCCGTAAGCTTTTTTGCCAACGCAGTCCTATAAAAAAATGTAGGTTGATCCTTTAAGGAAAATATTTATATAGTAAGCATCTATCATCATATACGGTAACTGCTTAACATCGGGCGGGCCGTACGCTTTATTGTCACCCCAGTCCTATAATAACAAAAAAAACAGGTTGATACTTTAATGAAAATATTTATATAGTAAGCATCTATAGGCTACGGTAACTGCTTAACATCAGGTGGGCCGTACGCTTTTTTGGTACCGCAGTCCTATAAAAATAATATAGATTGATGCTTTAAGGAAAAAATATATATAGTAAGCATCAATAGGCTACGGTAACTGCTTAACATCAGGCGGGCCGTACGCTTTTTTGCCACCGCATTCCTATAATAAAAAATATAGGTTGATACTTTAAAGAGAATATTTATATAGTAAGCATCTATAGGCTACGGTAACTGCTTAACATCAGGCGGGCCGTACGCTTTTTTGCCACCGCAGTCCTATAATAAAAAAATATAGGCCGATACTTTAAGGAGAATATTTATATAGTAAGCATCTATAGGCTACGGTAACCGCTTAACGTCAGGCGGGCCGTACGCATTTTTGCAACCGCAGTCCTATAATAAAAAAATCTGGTTAATACTTTAAGGAAAATATTTATATAGTAAGCATCTATAGGCTACGGTAACTGCTTAACATCAGGCGGGCCGCACGATTTTTTGCCACCGCAGTCCTATAATAAAAAAATATAGGTCGATACTTTAAGGAGAATATTTATATACTAAGCATCTATAGGCTACGGTAACCGCTTAACGTCAGGCGGGCCGTACGTATTTTTGCAACCGCAGTCCTATAATAAAAAAAATCTGGTTATACTTTAAGGAAAATATTTATATAGTAAGCATCTATAGGCTACGGTAACTGCTTAACATCAGGCGGGCCGTACGCTTTTTGCCACCGCAGTCCTATAATAAAAAAATATCCGGGATCCGGCAAACGGAAGCTGGGATCTGAAAAAACGGGATCCGGGATTAAGAAAATGAGATCCGGGATACGGGATCCGGGATAGGAAATCTGGGGTATGAAATCCGGGATATGGGATACGGGACCCGTGATATCCGGGGTACCGGAACCGGGATCCGGCAAACGGAATCTGGGAACGGGATCCGGAATATTCGGTATACGGGATTCGGGATCCGGAAAACGGGATCCAGGATCCGGGCAACGGAACCTGAGTAACGAGATCCGGGATACAAAATCCGGGTCCGGGATACGGGATCCGGGGTCCGATTTTTTTTAATTTCAATTCTGCGCGGACGAAGTCGCGGGCAAAAGCTATTTAGATATAAAAAGAAGCTCATAGTTCAGTGCAGTAGACGTTATTTACAAGAGGTAGGATCGAATAGTGGAATTAAAGCGAAAATATGTAATTTGGAACAGAATGAAATGACAGTTTTTTACGGTTATACCACGTTATACCTACTAGCATCGATTACGGAATACCTACCTACCTTAATTCCTTTCATAGTTGACGAGATCCATCGTGTTGCCAGTTTTTCTACTTACCTATATTCGTATTAGACACTTACCTAAGTCGATATAAGTAGATACTAGTTGCCGTAGCGTTTTATGAGCACTCGGCCACCGGCGGAAAAAGCGAGTGAGAGAACTATAAATTCAAGGTTAACGGTCATAACTCAATGAGCGACTTGCACTTGCTGTTGCTTGATATTTTACTATGCATCCATGCTATGCTATTGCGTATTGTTCCCATGCTATTGCGTGCTGTTATATGCGCTAATTAATTTACTAAAACATATTAATTTCACCACTCCATGTCCACGCTTCCCTTCAAAATACATTTTTAAATTATTTGTTAGATTTCGCATTTATGCTGCCATTAAATTTAATAACCGCTATTTTAAAGACAAAAAATATCGAAGGCATTACATTAAAGTGCAACAACTGTAATTTTTTAAAATGTATAGTTTTAATTAACATTTAAATACAAAAATGTTGGTACTATTTTATTTTTATTAATTGTGACAACCCTACCGATTGAAGGTTAAGTAGCGTGCAGCAGCGTGCGGCAGCGGGACGGCGAATTACATACGCTAACGCGTTGCGTCAAGGCACAATTTAGATTGCGCGCGGTCGGGCGCGGCAAGTTTAGGTAATAATAATAATTTAAAATGTCGGCTTTCTTCAAGATCAAAGGAGTGCAACTTCTGTACTCCTTATCTATTCTGTGGTAGAGAGTTGAAATTTGCACAGAATTTATATTTCTGCTGGCGCTACAAGAACACATACTATTTTTTTTTTAAGGGCGGTCCCCATACAAGAATAAAGAAATATACTTGATATTAGCACACCGTAGCCTATAGATGCTCGCAACACGTAAGCCATCACTCGCACGTTGCCGACTTGAATGGGAGAGAGCAGTTGGTTTGTTAGGCTTCAGGCTCTTTCAACAAAAATTGTACTATTTATTTATTGACTTTACGCCGATCGTCTGTGAGAGGGTGGTACTACCCCGGTCGAGCCAGCCCGTGTACCTGTAGTCCATCGGCTACAGCTAGGCTCAACCAATAACCACCAATGTTTGTTCCAGTGTTCTCCGATATGGATGTGGCAATGCGCAAACACCAAGAAGCAACGGTGTTGGTCAACTTCGCGTCTCTGCGGTCTGCATACGACAGCACCATGCAGGTACTGGTTACACTCGCCTGCACGTCTGTGGTGACATATCTAACCAACAACTCAACCCCCTCTCCCCCTTCCCCTCCCTTTGATATTGCAAGCATCTTTAGGCTACGGTAACTGCTTAACATCAGACGGGCCGTACGATTGTTTGCCTTAGACATAAAAAAATACATGAGCTGACCTCTCTCAATACGGACGACTGCTTGATGCAGTGGTTTGACCGTTGGCCGCTTGGGTCACTACATCGGCTGGTTACGGGTTCGATTCCCGCCAGAGACACCCCCCGTTCCCCTGTCCTGTCCCACTCCCCTTCAGGTCGGCAACGTGCGAGCGACGCCCTTTTGGTATTGCAAGCATCTATGGGCTGCGGTAACGCTTATTTGCAACCTTAGTCACACAAAACACCGAACTCTGTCCACTGTCTCTTGATGTGAACCATACTTGAATATAATGTTGAATACATTCATATGGTGTTGTTGAACAGGCGATGCAGCATCCGCAGATCAACACGATCGTGATCATAGCTGAGGGCATCCCGGAGAACATGACGAGGAAGATCATCAAGCTGGCCGACACACGCGGGGTAAGCAGACAGGCCTTGATTTATTTCTTAGTGTTTCGTACCCAACAGGTGCCAACGGAACCCTATTACTAAGCCTCCGATATCCGTCCATCCGTCCGTCTGTCAGCGGGCTGTATCTCACGAACCGTAATAGGTAGACAGTTGAAATTTTCACAGAATGTGTATTTTTATTGTCGCTACAAAAAAAAATACTAAAATTAAATTAAATTTAAAAATAAATGTGGTCCGCATACAAGAAACTTGATATCTTTGACGTCAATCTTTGTACATTTGACAGTGGTACGGAACCCTTTATGTGCGAGTTCTACTGGTACTTGTCCATTTTTAGGGTTACGTACCCAAAGGGTGCCAACGGGACCCTATCACTTAGCCTACGCTGTCTGTCTGTCTGTCTGTCGGTCTGTCCGTCCGTCCGTCTGTCTGTCAGCGGGCTGTATCTCACGAACCGTAATAGGTAGAGAGTTGAAATTTTCACAGAATGTGCCAAAAAAAATATACAAAAATAAAATTAAAAATAAATGTGGTCCGCATACAAGAAAATTGATATTTTTGACTAACTTATTGCTTTGACGTTAATCTTTGTACATTCGACGGTGGTACGGAACCCTTTATGTGCGAGTCCTACTGGTACTTGTCCGTTTTTTTTTATTGGCACTAGCATGTCGTGAAGATTGTCCGGCATGGTATATTATTATATGGTATTTATTGTGAATTTTGTATCTATGTGCATAATTTACAGTTCGCTTACGGTGAGGGAAAACATCGTGAGGAAACCTACCTATCCCTCGGGATTAGGTAATAGTCAGTTCCTGTATACACGGCGACAAGGTTCACCACCTGTCACGTTGGGTTCTGACTATCTGGTGAAACGTGGGCTTTGAGTTGGTTAATACCTCCACAATGTGGTGGTGTATGGCCACTCAAGACTCTGACTACCCCCGAATGGGGATAAAAGTCGTGACGTTACTTTTATTGTTTCCCCGGCAGGTGAACGTGATAGGTCCGGCGACGGTGGGCGGCATCAAGCCGGGCTGCTTTAAGATCGGCAACACGGCCGGCATGATCGACAACATCGTCGAGTGCAAGCTCTACCGGCCCGGCAGGTCAGCATACCACCCATAGAGTAAAGACTAAAGATAGAGGTGCCCTTATTAGATTTCTCTACTAAACAACGCGTGGTAATTTGCACGGGATGGCGCGGGTGGTGGGGGTTAAGAAATGCGTGGCATCTATCTACCGGGAAATAGCTGAACTACTCGCTTCGTTTTATGTCGATGTTAGTACGTAGTTTAAATATTTGCACTAGATGTCACTAAGTGTATGATCATGAAAAATTACGTACAAAGGGACGCCATCTAGTGTCGAATATAATTATATTTGGAATGCGAACGGTGGCAAGACGTCTACAAAGGACGAACGCCAACAGCACACTGACTTAAGCCACGCCTACTGTGATGACGTCACCGGCCTAGTTGTGCGATGTTTAAGCAACGCGGCTTAGCTGCTTAGACCCAGTCCTTTAGTATTAGATTCATGCATACAACTAATTTTACCGTGTAAACGCAACGCGAAACTAGTGTCGTTTTGCACAACGTAATAAATCATCGATGCCGACGGAGCCATGATCACAGCAATACTGTTGATTTCACGACACTATTATTTTAACGAAACAAGTTATCCAAATACTGCAACAAGTTTCATGAAATTAATATTATCATGCATGCCATTAATTTCGTAATGTAAATTCGGCTTTACAATTGTATTTAATTGCATGTGGAAGTCACAATTAACAATAAAATTAATTGTGTTTTGTTTGCGATTGACAAACAAATCACAAATCACCGAGTGTTTTAAAAGCAAAACAATAATAATTTAGGTACATAATAATATACGATAGTTGATATACAGATGCCTATTGAAGCCAGACCTACTTACCATAGACTACCTATCATACTTCCCGAGTTATGAGCCTTTGAAAATTTGTGACAACTTTCGAGTTGCGGCCTTAGACCACATCAAATGGCGTAGAAAGCAGCGTCAAGCATTTAGGAGTCACACCCACTGATATTCACACGTTTTTTTAGGTTTCGTACCCAAAGGGTGCCAACGGAACCCTATTACTAAGCCTCCGCTGTCCGTTCTTCTGTCAGCGAGCTGTATCTCACGAACCGTAATAGGTAGAGAGTTGAAATTTTCACAGAATGTGTATTTCTGTTGCTGCTACAACAACAAATACTAAAAATAAAATAAAATTTGAAAATAAAGGAAGTCCCCATACAAAAAACTTTATATTTTAGATTAATTTTTCTTTGACGTTACGCATTTTTATGGTCGGTTTCCATACAAAAGACTTCAACGTGTGACTCAAAAAAACACTATTTTTTGGGATGTTTCTTTATATTCTACGGTGGTACGGAACCCTTTTTGTGCGAGTCCGACACGCAATTGGCCGGGTTTTTTTTAAATATTTGTTTATGTGTGTGGCAGCGTGGCGTACGTGTCCCGGTCAGGCGGCATGAGTAACGAGCTGAACAACATCCTGTCGAAGCAGGCGGACGGCGTCTGCGACGGCGTCGCCATCGGCGGTGACCGCTACCCCGGCACCACCTTCATCGACCACCTGCTCAGGTACACCCACGAGCAAATACCAAGAAGAGAATAATTATAATAATAAATAATAATAACTTTATTTCAGATCACACATTAGACCATTTAGAATCACACATAAAAAAAAAAAAAAATAGTTTAATTTCCATAGGAAAAGATACATAAATTGTGCACATAATTTCTGGAAACCTTCCACACTAGGCTAGGCCTGTCCTGTGGAAGGTAACTCACATAATTACTTACATTACATTACATTACATTACATTAACATAGGTACTTACATTATATACACAAACAAATTGAAATAAAATTATAAATTACATATTGTAATAAATTTATAAATACAAATTAAAATATAATCATAAATTACAAATTGAAATAGCAATATTATGTTCTTATTAGATTTCCCTATGAAGCAACGCTTGATAATTTGCGCGGATGAAGGGGTGTTAGATACCGCCTACTTCTCTATGTTCTATCTACCGGTCAACAGCAAAAGTAGTCGCTTCGTTCTATGTCGATGTTACTACATAGTTAAACTTTTTCACACTAGATGTCACTAAATGTAGGATGGTAAAGAGACGTACAAAGTTGCGCCATCTAGTGTCGAGTTGAATTATATTTGGGATGTGAACGTTGGCAACACGTGTGCACAGGACGAACGCCGACAGCACACTGAATTAAGCCACGCCTACGGTGATGACGTCAGGGGCCTAGTTGAGTCATAGAGCCCGGTTGCTTAGACCAAGTCCAATTAGTCTTTTGTCCATGGGTACACCACTATACAGCTGCACTATTTTATTGGTGATAGAGCCAAGCTGTAGCCAATCGACTGCAGCTCATATACTGCTGGCACGACCGGGGTAGTACCACCCTCTCACAGAATATGCGCGTAAAGTGGCTATTACAGCTGCGTTTAGTACGATGAGTGAGAGAGCCGGAAGCCCAACTCCTTCCCCTCTTCCCCTATCTTCTTTTCACTCCCCTTCAGGTCAGCAACGTGCGAGCGATGCCTTTGGTATTGCAAGCATCTATAGGTTAAGGTAACTGCTTAACATCAGTTGGGCCGTACGCTTGTTTGTAACCGATCACAGTATTTTTAATTATATTTTTTTTTTATGTGTGTAGGTACGAAGCGGACCCGAGCGTGAAGATGTTGGTGCTGCTGGGCGAGGTGGGGGGCGTGGAGGAGTACCACGTGTGCCGCGCCATCCGCGACGGACACATCACCAAGCCAGTCGTCGCCTGGTGCATCGGCACCTGCTCCGGTCAGTGGGATATAATGATGGAGTCACAAAGAAAAAAAACAAAAACAAGACAAACAAACACACAAAGAGAAAGATACACTAAGTTAACAGATAATAATAATAATATCGTGGGACATTTTTGTACACATGGTTACCTGATCCCAAACTAAGCAGAGCTTGTACTATGGAAACCAGATAACTGATATTACTACATATACTACTTTTTTATTTGTAAATACATACTTAATATACATATACACCCAGACTCCGGACATACAGACATGTTCATGCACACAAATGCATGTCCCGGGTAGGAATCGAACCTACGACCTGCAGCGTGAAAGGCGCCTCTGCGCCCACCACGCTAACGGGCCCGTCAAACAGATGTCTGTTAACTTTGTGTATCTTTGTCTACTTGTGCCACCTGTGTCTACTTATTCAAACTGTGTCAACTTGACATATACATAGACAAAGTCGTAAAAAGTAGACAGGAGAAAGTTAGAAAAGTACACGAAGTTAACAAAAGTTAGAAAAGTATACAAAGTTAACAAAAGTTAGAAAAGTATACAAAGTTAACAAAAGTTAGAAAAGTATACAAAGTTAACAAAAGTTAGAAAAGTATACAAAGTTAACAAAAGTTAGAAAAGTATACAAAGTTAACAAAAGTTAGAAAAGTATACAAAGTTAACAAAAGTCAGAAAAGTATACAAAGTTAACAAGAATACAAGGTTAACAAAAGTAGACACGATGCAAAAGTAGAAAAATTTAACATATGTAGATAAAGTTAGAAAAGTAGACAACAGTAAGTGCATAAGATGTGAATGTGGACACGGTTTGAAAAAGTAGACAAAGTTAGAAAAGTAGACATCATTTTCAAAAGTAGACAATATGAATACAATATCTTGTCTTACGGGTACTTCTGCCTACCCCATTAATGTCAGTGTTGTTGTGTCACAGACATGTTCACGTCGGAGGTACAGTTCGGTCACGCGGGCTCGTTGGCGGGCTCGGCGCTGGAGAAGGCGGCCGCTAAGAACGCCGCGCTCAAAGCACACGGCGCCTTCGTGCCGGACTCCTTCGACACGCTCGGTACGTACCACCAGCTGTAGCCAATTGACTGCAACTCATATACAAGCTCGACATGGTAGCACCACCCACTCACAGAAGATCGATGAGTTAGAGAGCCGGAAGCCAAATAATAATAATAATATCCTGGGATTTTTTTTTTACACACGGCTACCTGATCCTAAACTAAGCAGAGCTGGTGCTATGGAAACCAGATAACTGATATTACTATATATATTACTTTTTTGTTTGTAAATACATACTTAATATACTTATACACCCAGACTCGGGACATACAGACATGTTCATGCACACAAATGCATGTCCCGGGTAGGAATCGAACCTACGACCTGCAGCGTGAAAGGCGCCACTACGCCAACCACGCCAACGGGCCCGTCAAATTCATTATTATTGTACCAGCTTCTGCCTGCGAGTTCACTCGCGTTGACTTTAGAACGTCCTGTAGTTAGTTTTCTGATAATCCGACAGGAACCTAACATTTTTCTGGGGTAACAAGTAGCCTATGTCCCTCCAAGGTCCTGTCTATCTCTATACCAAAATTCATCACAATTGGTTTAGCGGATTAGTCGTGAAAACGTAACAGACAGACAGACCTTAGATATTAGGGCCTTCGCAGACTTGCTACTTTTAGCTTCGGCGATCGGCGATTTTGCGACTGCATCGATGCTGCATCGCGTTTTGGCGACTCTCTGCGTTCGATCGCAGTATCAAAGTCGCGCGATTTTGCGATTGCATCGATGCATCATCGCGATTTTGCGACTTCCTGCGATCGGACGCAGCGACTGCTCCGATGCTGATCCGGTACCCTGAAGTCAACATCAAAAATCGCTGCGGCCGACATCCGCAAGTGTGTGGGGTGTAGCGTTCAGTCGCTGCATCGAGCTTCTGAAAAGCGTCTAAGTCGCCGATCGCCGATACTAAAAAGTAGCAAGTCTGCGGTGGCCCTTAGATGTGGAGATAATTTTATCGGGTTTGTTATTCCATAAAGGGGGTCTAATAGCTCCACTCTGCAGCATTGCTAATGCAATTAATTATTTATTATTTTCTAGAGTGGTAGCCGATTGGTTAAGCACGCGTCTTGCGGGTTTAAGGTCATGGGTTCAAACCCTGGCTCACACCCCTGGATTTTTCGAAATCTATGTGTGAATCATAACTTTAGTATGATTATCACTTGCTTACGGTGAAGGAAAACATCGTGAGGAAACCTGCATGTCTTTAGACATGTGAAATCCACCAACCCGCACTGGGCCAGCGTGGTGGATTATGGCCTGAATCCCCCTCGCATTGAGGGGAGGCCCGTGCCCAGCAGTGGGACGTTAAAAGGGCTAAATTATTATTATTATTATTATTTTCTAGAGGGATCCTTAATAATGCCACAAAATTTCTGTAAAACACATTTTACGCCATTCGTGATCATTTCCCGGGAATTGTGAACAGTGGCGCTATAAACCCCCAGAACAATAGATTGTGATATAATAAGTGATTGTATTTTTATTCTATAGGAACGACCATCAACGAAGTATACCAGTCTCTGGTCAAGGCCGGCAAGATCATAGTCAAGGAGGAAGTGGAGCCCCCCAAAGTGCCCATGGACTACGACTGGGCGAGGAAACTCGGGATCATCAGGAAACCAGCCGCGTTCATCAGTACGATATGCGACGAGCGCGGCCAAGAGTTGTCGTACTGCGGCGTACCGATCAGCCAAGTGCTAGAGAGACAGCTCGGAGTGGGCGGTACCATCAGTTTGTTGTGGTGAGTTGTCGTACTGCGGCGTACCGATCAGCCAAGTGCTAGAGAGGCAGCTGGGCGTGGGCGGTACCATCAGTTTGCTGTGGTGAGTGTGTATTAGTTATTGGGTGTGGTGGTGTGTTGTCGTACTGCGGCGTACCGATCAGCTAAGTGCTGGAGAGGCAGCTCGGCGTGAGCAGTACCATCAGCTTGCTGTGGTGAGTGTGTATTAGTTACTGAAGGTGGCGGTGAGTTGTCGTACTGCGGCGTACCGATCAGCCAAGTGCTGGAGAGGCAGCTCGGCGTGAGCATTACCATCAGCTTGCTGTGGTGAGTGTGTATTAGTTACTGCAGGTGGCGGTGAGTTGTCGTACTGCGGCGTACCGATCAGCCAAGTGCTGGAGAGGCAGCTCGGCGTGAGCAGTACCATCAGCTTGCTGTGGTGAGTGTGTATTAGTTACTGAAGGTGGCGGTGAGTTGTCGTACTGCGGCGTACTGATCAGCCAAGTGCTAGAGAGGCAGCTGGGCGTGGGTGGTACCATCAGATTGTGAGTGTGTATTAGTTACTGAGTGTGGTGGTGAGTTGTTGTATTGCGGCGTACCGATCAGCCAAGTGCTACAGAGGCAACTGGGCGTGGGCGGTACCATCAGCTTGCTGTGGTGAGTGCGTATTAGTTACCGAGTGTGGTGGAGAGTTGTCGTACTGCGGCGTACCGATCAACCAAGTGCTCGAGAGGCAGCTCGGCGCGGGCGGCACGTTTTTCTATTGAAAAGAGAAACCATTGTTTCTCGCCTGCTCTTCTCGTAGTAACGCAAAATTATCGATGTTAACGATTCACAAGTGGTAACTCTAGTTTACATGAATAAAAAAACTATTACTTTTCCCGAAACCTCGTCGAGGGTCCAACCTTGGCGTCATCGTTGGACACTGTCGATCCTGGCTTACAGGAGTAACAGTGGTGGGAGTGTGTGGCGGGCTTAGTCCCATTTAAAAAAATGGCGATAATTATTATGTATTTATTATTTTAGGTCCGTATTAATAAGGGCCACCGCAGACATGCTACTTTTTGCATCTGCGATCGGCGATTTAGTCGCTTTTAGCATCGGAGAAGTCGCTGCGTCCGACCGCAGAGAGTCGCCAAATCGCGATGCAGCATCGATACAGTCGCAAAATCGCCGATCGCCGATGCAAAAAGTAGCATGCCTTCGATGTCCCTAAATCTATATCCAAGTTGAAATCGATCTTAAGAAGCAGTTTTGACGTTTTATGTGTCACATACATCTCTCATCTGTCTAAAACAGCGTCTCAAGCTCGATCTCAAGATTAATACGGGCCTTATTGAGAGTGTAACGCCCCTCGGCAGGTTCCAGCGCGAGCTCCCGGACTGGGCGAGCAAGTTCTTCGAGCTAGTGTTGATAGTGACCGCGGACCACGGGCCCGCGGTGTCCGGTGCACACAACACGATGGTGACAGCGAGGGCCGGGAAGGACCTCATCTCCTCAGTCGTCAGCGGACTGCTCACCATCGTGAGTACATCTACTATACCAACTAGAGATGGGTTGTACTAGGTCAATTTGGGACTAGCACCTATTTAACTTGTATTTTAAAATACGTGATCCAGACACCTGTTCCACTTATTCCACCTAGTCTCCGCGGCCCGTACCTACGTAGACATTTAATCAGTACATTTTACTTATTAAATTACTGACGACACAAAAAAACGTTATCTCAATAATTTAACACACAAATATTATATACCAGCTTTTCCCCGCGACTTCGTCCGCGTAGAATTTAAATTTATAAAACGTCGGATCTCTGATCCGGAATCCCGTATCTCGGATCCCAAAAAATAAAGCCTTACTCAGGGATAATGTAGCATTCTAATGGTGAAAGAATTTTTGTAATCGGTCCAGTAGTTTTTGAGTTTACTCATTACAAACATCCATACAAATCTTCTCTCTTTATAATATTATTATTATTATTATTAGTGTAGACTTAGACTAGAAAACTAGTTAGCTACCTCACCATGTAGACTAAGTAATACGTAATACTCGTAATACATTTGACAAAAATCACGCTCTAAAATGTATGAAACAAGAAATTATTCTCAAAGTGCAAAGTGAAATTTAACCGCGGACCACCGTTATTCTCTAGATGAGAATACTTTCTTGGTGGACACAAGATCAGGGACGTATCTACCGCCGTAACAGCCGTATCAATGAGACGGGGCCCCCGGGCTACAGGGGCCCGGTACGTGTGGAAAAGTTCTTTACCCCCGGGCTTTCATCTGGCCCCCCAACAAATTTTGATACAGGGCCGTCTAGGGCAAGCTACGCCCCTGGGCAAGCTACGCCCCTGCAAGAGGTAACCGACGACCTGGTGAAGGTCGCGGGAAACCGCTGGATGCGAGCAGCACGGGACCGGTCGTTGTGGAAAACCTTGGGGGAGGCCTATGTCCAACAGTGGACGTCTTTTGGCTGACCTGATGATGATGATAATGATGATGATGATGATAATGATGGTGATGATGATGATGATGGAGATAATGGTGATGATGGTTATGATGATAATATTGATAATGATGATAATGATGGTGATGATGATGATGATAATGATGATGATGATAATGGTGATGATGGTTATGATGATAATGTTGATAATGATGATGATGATAATGATGGTGATGATGATGGAGATAATGTTGATGATGGAGATAATGGTGATGATGGTTATGATGATAATATTGATAATGATGATAATGATGGTGATGATGATGATGATAATGATGATGATGATAATGGTGATGATGGTTATGATGATAATGTTGATAATGATGATAATGATGGTGATGATGATGGTGATGATGATGATGTGTACAGGGTGATCGTTTCGGCGGCGCGCTGGACCGCGCGGCGGCTGACTTCTGCGCCGCGTACGACAAGGGACAACACCCGCAGGAGTTCGTCAACGAGAAGCGCGCCAAGGGAGAGCTCATCATGGGCATCGGACACAAGTACGTACACGATAGGCACGTTAGGCTCGCCCGGGGTAGTACCGGCTTAGTCGCAGAATGGGAACTTCTCAAAACGTGCACAGAAAAAAAAGCGGCACTTCGCAATTGGTGCACTTCTCATAAAGAGCACTTCTCATAACGGGCACTTCTCAAAAAGAGCATTTCGCAAAATGAGCACATCGCAAAATGAGCAAAATTTGCATTTTGCGAAATGCTCCTTTTGAGAAGTGCCCGTTATGAGAAGTGCTCTTTATGAGAAGTGCACCAATTGCGAAGTGCCCCTTTTTCTGTGCACGTTTTGAGAAGTGCCCATTCTGCGACTAAGCCGTAGTACCCTCTTGCAGATGATCGGCGTAAAGTAGCTATTACAGCTGCGTTTCGTACGATGAGTGAGATAGCCGGGGGTTGGGCTTCTCTTCCTTCTGTCCCACTCCCCTTTAGGTCGGCAACGTGCGAGAGATGCCTTTGGTATTGCAAGCATCTATAGGCTACTAACTGCTTAACATCGGGCGGGTTCGTAGTCTTGTTTGTCAACTTAGTCACATTAAAAAAAACTAATCGTTATAAAATACATACAATATGTTAAAAAAATCCTGTCCGAGCCGAAACCGGTATTTAGGTTTCCCAATCACATGACCAAATAAAATAAAATAAATTAAATATTCATGATAGTAAACATATTAATGACAATTTAAAATGCCATTTTTTTTTGCCTTTTTCCCTCAAAATGTAGCAAATTTAAAAAATATGACAACATCGTCACCGTTATTTTTTTCTAATTTTTTTTTTCTAAATTTTTTTAATGAAATTTTTTACAAAAATAGAATCTAATCTCGATACCCAACAATACGTTTTCGGGTCGGACAGGGTTTTCTTAACATATTGTATACAGGGTGGATTTTTGAGATGGGTTAAATTTCTAATATTTATCTAGATTGTGCTATTTTTGCAATCTACCGATAATATTATGCTGGCTGTACACGCTCATCTCGTCGCGTAGAGGCTACACCGTGTACACATTCGTTGTATTGCGACGGACCTAGAAGAAACCCTTTGACGCAAGCGAAAAACCGTCACGCTACCGAGGGCGAACGAGGGCCGCGAGACGCGATGCGCAAGGGTACCATGTACACACCCATTCTCGACCTGTCTCGTGATGTTTCGACGAGCTTGTACAACCGCCATTACTTTATTTTACACTATTGTTAAACTTTTCGCGGCCGCACCTTCTATATATTTAAATATACAATTAGATTTTATTTAAAGAAAGAAATAAAGAAAACATTTATTTGGCACAGCACGAAAGACACAAGTTGACACAACACAGTTTAAATAAAACAAAAAATATAAATAAATAGACAGAACAACAAAAAGGTAGAAATAAAAACAAGACACAAACAGAAGAAGACGAACGTGTCTCACGGCTGGACCAAATGGGTTCCCAGATCAGCCTAATGCCAGGCATAAGCTTGGCGCTGATTTTCATCTGGGACCCGAGTGCCTAACGGATGTCAAGCAGAAAATAGAATAGAAAGTAGAAAATAGAATTACTTAAAATTAGATACTCACATAAATAAAATATAAGGAAGAGTTAGATACTTAATGGATATAATAGAAATAAATTAACATTAACATTCTCAGAGTGAAATCAATAAACAACCCTGACTCCCGCGTGCGCGAGCTCAAGGCGTACGTGACGTCACGCTGGCCCGCGTGGCCGGTGACGCGGTACGCGCTCGACGTGGAGGCCGTCACCACGCGCAAGAAGCCCAACCTCATACTGAACGTCGACGGCATCGTAGCAGCTGCCATGGTCGATCTGTTCAGGCATTGCCAGCTGTTCACGCAGTAAGTATAGATAAGAATAAGAATCGGGTTGAGACATTTTTAGAATCCGGTTGAGACATTTTTAGAATCGTGTTGAGACATTTTTAGAATCCGGTTGAGACTTTTTTTAGAATCTGGTTGGAACATTTTTAGAATCCCGTTAAACATTTTGAGATACCTACTGAATAAATTTAAGAATTCTGTTAGAAATTTTAAGAATACACTTGAGAAATATTAAGAATCCTATTGAAAAGTTTTAAAACCCAATTGAGACATTTTATAACGCTCAGTAATTTTAAATACCAACAATTTTAAACAACATTAACCCCCCCTTGCAGAGAGGAAGGCAACAACTACATCCAAATGGGCTCAATCAACGCCCTCTTCGTGCTCGGCCGCACCATCGGTCTAGTGGGCCACTACCTCGACCAGAAGCGGATGAAGCAGCCCCTGTACCGCCACCCGTGGGACGACATCACCTACATGTCGCCGTTAAACTAAATAACATCTCATTGGTCCGAGTATAGCGAGCAACGCGGGGATTGGCGTGTGCGGTAACGCGGTGAGAATAGAGAATATGCGTAAGTCGGAAAATCGATTGAAACTTTTTTTCCTAATTGCTCTTGAAACTTGGCAACATCGGGGCCTAATGACTAGAAAAACATATGATCAATATCGTAGCTTTAGGTTAAGCTTCTAGAGAAATATATTGGAGCGCTTACAGCCTCCCCCTAACCTTATGACGTCACTAGTACACTCGCATCGACGTGTCAAAAATTATATATCTCGAAAACTATTGAGCATATTATGGAAATAATTTAAACAAAAGTATTTTAAATCATGCATATTCCCTATTGGTTTTTGCGCACGTGATAAGTCGTGTATACACCCAAACGTATATAGAACGTTTGAGAAAACAAAAGTGTTATGGAAATAAATTATGGCTCCGTTCATTTTTGGTCTCACTGACTTTGTCTGCTTTTACGCCAACTTTCGTTAAGCGAACTATACTTGACTGATATCGTTATAACTCTTGAGTAGACTATAATAGCGGCACGCTTTGATGGCCGTTTTGACATGTGGGGGGGAGAGGATGAACCTTATTATAACGGAACAAGATTCATTCTTAAATTTTAAAACGGCTAGTCTTATTCTGTTATAATAAGGTTCATTTTCTCCCCCTCCCCCCATATGTCAAAACGGCCATCATAGCGTGCGGCTATTATAATGATGGCCTTAACGTCGCATTATACAAGTAACATCGTGAACGAGACCTACGAAGCAAAAAAAAATCTAATTAACCATGTCGTCAATTTCCTTCTTGGTGTTGTAATGTAACGTCACGACTTTTATCCGCGTTCGGGGGTAGTCAGAGGCTTGAGTGGCCATACACCACCACATTGTGGAGGTATTAACCAACTCAAAGCCCACGTTTCACCAGATAGTCAGAACCCAACGTGACAACGTTCTTGGTGTTCCGCATTGTATACTTGGTTAAAATGTGGTGTATAGCCAATAATTATTCAGAGTTCCCCTAAATTTATAGAAGCTTATAATAGACTTACACTGGCATTACAAATCACTTTTGTTCCTAGAAATGCTTTGTAAAGCTGTTGTAAGCTGGATGTAACTTTATAAATTTGGTGGTTATTATAAATAGTTTAAATATAGTTTAGTGTGGGTTGTTAAGTGAAAATGCTATCAGTGCGATTCATTCCATCGGTCGTTTTATTTATTTCTAGCCTTCAGGGACCACTGTTGGGCACTTGAGCTATTGGATCACCCCCACAGGCCTCACCCCGAAGCAAGGGGGGCCGTGGAAAAAAAAAGTTTATTTTTATTTTCCACTACATTTCAGTAACGTAATAATTTATTGTACCAAATTAAAAATAAATGTTGTATTCACATGTCTTGAATATGGTTGAACCGTCTCAGGAATATCAGCTATCGGTCAAACAAAACCGCATCGAAATCGGTCCATCCGATTCAGAGTTACGATTACAGAGTGAAATTTATACATAAAGAAACAGTTGTGTCAGTTTTTTGTCCGGCTCGGGTATCGAACCCAATACCTCCCAACACGCTCAAGTACCCAAAAGTACTATAACTATTGTAAGTACGTTAGATCTGTTGTTTAAGTCCAATAATAATAATTAATAATTGTTTTTTTAACAGTAAACTTAATTATTTTGTTGCTCATTTTATTATTTGTATTCTATAAATAGTGTGTGTGAGTGAGACGGGGTATGACTACTTGATATTTATCAGCGAATTTAATATACAGGACATTTTTTTTACCTGTAAAGAAAGAAAAGAAACATTGCCTGTGCCTATTTTTTTTAATATTGTAACATATTTGCATTACTCGATACTTTTTAAAATGATAATTTTTACTTTATCCGAGTAATAAACAAACCATGGAAAACATGTAATCTAAACTATCGTATCTAAAATAAATTAATAAAAATAGTGGCCAATGACCTCGCCGCGTCGCGTCGGCGCGAACAGCTGATAAGGGTCAGTCGAGATAGAATTGAAAAATGCGAGGTCAATTTACTGGCTCCATTTAGGTTTAAAGATATTTATTCTCAAAAAAGACAGTCGTCACTTACATGAGAACAAGATTTGCTTATAGTAATTATACAATTTGTCGGTCGTTGTTCTTTTATTATCTAGGTACTCACTTAACGCATCTATATTTTAAATAGGATCGTATTACCATAGCCTTATGTCGGCTTGCGCAATGCTCGCGACTTCGCGAACCAGTAAATTGCTCGCGTATTTTCCGTTCTGTCTGAACTGACCCTAAGTCAGCGGGGGACTATAACAATATTTCAAAGTAAACATCTTGCGTAAACGTTAACTTTGCTAATTTTTTTTAAATATTAACAAAAAAATATAAATGTTATTTATTCACTTATAAAATAATTAAAAATAATAATTTAGCCCTTTTAACGTCCCACTGATGGGCACAGGCCTCCCCTCAATGCGAGGGGGATTAAGGCCATAATCCACCACGCAGGCCCAGTGCGGGTTGGTGGATTTCACATGTCTAAAGACATGCAGGTTTCCTCACGATTCACTTATAATTTAGCAGAATTTGCGCACTGTTTAAAAATGTCAGAGTTGCAAAAAAACAGGAAATTTAAAATAAAAACTGTTTAAAACGTGTTTAAATCATTGTTTAAAACATTGATTTTAATCAGAAGGAATAAATCACCGTGTTTAAAACGATTAAAACATGTTTTAAACAGGGTGTTTAAAACAAGGTGATTTATTCGTAACAACCCTGAAAAATGTGTCCTGTATATGTGCTTCTATATTGACTGCGAATCGTTTAAGGATTGCTTATAGTTTTTTTTTACTGGGACAGTACCTAAAATCTATTGGGAAATCCGAAACCATAAAAGTATATTTATTTATTTGCCACCAATCTGGGCCGATCGGATGATTCTGACCGACCAATTAGTGTCGATCGCTATAGCAGCTCAATGGCAAAGGCAGTTCAATGGCTAAGCGACTTAGGGCCCTCCTGGTATCTTAATAAAAGTACCTAATGCATCAATATAGATAATTGTTAAACTGACAATTTTTTTTCTGCATTTATCCCTTATAACCTCGTAGTTCGTATGAAAGCACTGTATGTAATATGTATATATTCATTTATATATTATAATTAGCGAAATACCACTGACTGGTGTGACTCAATCAAACAAAATATATTGTCGACATTATTGGTTAGAGCGCCTTTAGACTAGCTTTTTTGCGCGTATACGTTCGTTTCGGCATACGCGCGTACACTGTCTTATTCCAGCGTGTACGCTCGAACCGGTGGAGGCGTCTCTCGTGGCTCGCGCTTATACAAGTTTATAAGCGCGTCAATGTTCGTACGCGTTGCGCGTGTGGCAAAAGGCGCGCCTATACGCGACTACGTGCGCTTCGAAAAACGAGCGTATACGTATTAAACGCTAGTCTGAAAGCGCTTTTATAAAAAATTATAGTTCTCATCACAAAAAACTTTAAAGAACTTGATATCTGGTGTACTCGGCTTATTTAAGGTTAATAAAATAAGTATATATAATAGACCTGCTTGGAAATATAAATATTTTTATATAGGAATATATATTTACACAATTCGCAGTGACGTGTCGACCGAAAGTCAAATTAAACTTCAATGGCTAAATAATAGGGTTCAATTTGCAGGGAGATATTGTAGTCGGTTAACACGTTATTGTTAAAAGGTCGATATTAGATGCGGTAAGTGATAAAAACTTTTTTATAAAAAAATACAAAATGAAATGAGAAAAAATAATGTTGAACAAAATTGATATTTGCACTGAACTTTTATAAGTAGATTCACTAACACGTAGAATAATAATAATGTATAGAAGTGACACTACCCTCGACTTGGAAACGTCTATTGAAAAGGTGCATTTTAGATGTCACAAAGGTGTTATAGCTACTAGTTAATATGGTGTCTTATGCTCGGGATACACGGCGACACTCGACACTAGTGTATCTCAGTGTAGCGACACCGCCACTTCAGCTGTAACAAGGTGTCGCGGTGGTGTATACACTTAGACAGTAGATGTATACACTGGTGTATATGTGTCAAGTGTAGTCGTGTATAACGAGCTCTTATCTTAAAAAAAAAAACCATGTAATGACTTCAACTAATTTAAAAAAACTAAAATTTAATTGTCTTCTGTGGCGGCCTTTGTAGATTGGATCTTGTTTGCATTAATAAGGGCCACCGCAAACACGCTACTTTTAGCATTGACGATCGGCGATTTAGTCGCTTTTTAGAAGCTAAATGCAGCGACCAGTCGCAAAATCGCGCGATTTTGATACTGCGATCAAACGCAAAGAGTCGCCAAATCGCGATGCAGCATCAAAAGTCGCAGTCACCGATCGCCGATGCAAAAAGAAGCATGTCTGCGGTGTCCCTAATATAACCAATGTGTAATTGTGTTAAATCTCTAATTTATTGGTGTAATTGTGAAAAAACAATGGTTTGTGTTATGTACATATTTGAAAATTGACATTTTATTTCATTATATTTTTTTTATTTACTATATTGTTGTTTTTTATTTAACATACTGAGTTTTAAAAGTGATAAAAAGCTAGGTGCCTATAAATAAAACACACTAAAAACAATTTTAACAATAAATTTATTCATATATTTAGCAGTGTTGATCCAATGGTGATTATATTACTTTGGACCTTATCTATATTGATTTAGAACATAAATTACATTGTCACAAATCAGTGTTGTATTTTGAATATATCAGTCGTTTACCAACGCTCCCAATTCAGCCACCTTTAGGGCCACCGCAGACTTGCTACTTTTAGCATCGGCGATCGGCGATTTTGATGCTGCGTCTCGCTCGTTCGCGCTCGAAGAAACGCGACGCAGCATCGATACGTCACAAAATCGCCGGTCGCCGATGCTAAAAGTAGCTAGTCTGCGGAGGCCCTTAATGATCGATTTTTATACAAACATCTTTGCAGAACATTTACTTTCAAAATATAAAGTTACAATCGATATACAATGTAATTACAAAGCACTTATGTCCCGAAAAAACTTTACAAAACTATTGTAAGTGGACAATCATTACTATTATTTTGTAAGTCAGTAATTTATCAAGTCTTCACCTGTACGTTCTATGATATAGATACATACATCATACATCATGATTACGGTGAAGGAAAAACATAGTCAGGAAACCTGCATGTCTTAGACAATCTAAAACAAATCTAAGACGAAGGCTAGACGTAAAGTATATACTGTAGTCCGTCAGTATGGTACATAATGATGGATGTCATTCCATCAACGCAGGCTACACGTTCAGTATTTATTCCGTCAGTATTGTGACGTAGTTCGTACAGTCCAGACGTCAAATGAAACACGAAAGCTTGGTGGATATTACCTTAGCGCTTGGTTTAATCCGCAATCTCAGAAGACATGTCCACTCTATTGCTTTCGCGACGCGGAATGCCAAACTGTCATTCTGAAATACTGTCATCCATCAGTACACTAGCATGACTAGCCTACACGATCAGTTTGGACCAAGGTATTTGAAAAATAATGACGGACCACGGAAAATACTTTACGTCTAGCCTTCGCCTAAAGACATCATCTATTAAACCGAAAAATGCGTAAAATTCGGTTCACCCATTTGGGAGCTACAATGCAAAAATCTACCTTGTTTAAGCTTCCATATCTGCAGATAATATTGTTATAGAAATCGATCAAAACTATATATCTTCAATATTCACCAACTAATCCGCAACATTTGATTGTATTATTGATTGAGAAAATGAAATATAAAGTTACTTTTTAGGGAAACTACATGAAAACGATTTCAATTTTAACATATTTCTAAGTAACAATGTATTTTATATTTGATAATTTAATAATTATTGATAAAACCATAGATTAATTTAAGTTTCCGCGAGGGCGCTCCAACTAGATGGAGCACGCGCACTAATAAAATGCGGCAACTGATACCACACGAAATTTCGAGTACTTCAGTACATCTGACAGCAACCACTGTATGAAACTGACAGGCCGCAACGATAATAAGTTGCCGCAATTCTGGAAATGATTTTTCTTAGTAGGGCGGTATCTAAAGCGCACGCGCGAAACTTTTATAAATCTATGATAAAAACAATCAAACGTCACGAATAAGCGCGCACTATTAAAATATCAGATGTATTGTGACAAACACTAACACAAATTTAAAAAAATCTTAACATAATGAGTTTCTGTTAACTAAATTTAGAAAAAAATCTAACAATTTTCTATTAAAAACAAAACTCCAGAGTAAATATTAATAATTGTTTACTTAATAAATAACTTTAACTAATTAACCTATGAGTCAAATAACAGAATATAAAATAACTCTAAATAATAACTAAAAAAATATAAATTACGTTACAATGACAATTTGGTACAAGACATCCAATTGAAGTTGGATAAATTATAAAAAATAATTATTTATTTTTTATTAATATTAATTTATATTTTATTTTAATATAATACAATTTATGTTTTGGGTGGGTCTCAGATATGTGAACAATGACAGTCATACGAACAGACAAACTAAATAACAATATATTCGGCCAAGTATTCGCCAATATTCGTCCGAGTGCTCGCCTATATTCGGCTAAGTATTCGCCTATATTAGTCCGAGTACACGCCTATATTCGTCTAAGTATTCGCCTATATTCGTCTAAGTATTCGCCTATATTCGTCCGAGTACACGCCTATATTCGTCCGCGAACTCGTCTAGATTCATCAAAGCTCGCCAATTTATACAACTGTCATTGCTCGCATGTTTTTAATTATAGTTATAAAACAATAAAAGAAAAATGAGTGTCGTTCATCCCGAGTATGGCTACTTCTACAACAGGCGCATGCCGCGCCCGAGCACTCAGTTTTGACGTCGGAACGCATAGACATAATGTCATAACACGAGTGCTTCGCGAGACATGCGAGGCATCTGGACGCACCAAATAGTACGCGCGAATTTTCCAGGACAGCCGAACTTTGACATAAAGCAATTGCTAATTAGGGGCCGTCTATAAATTACGTCACACGTAAAGGGGGAGGGGGTCGACGAAATGTGACATTGTGTGACAAGGGGGCCCTCCCCCCCTTACCTCCTAAGTTTTGTGACGTCACATTTAAATATATAATATATCTAAGTATTTAAACCGAAATTGACTTGTTAACGAAATTTTTTTAAAATATCAGAATATTAAAAAAAAAAATTGTGACGTGTCACTAGAGGGGGAGTCTCACAAATGTGACCAGCTGTGACAAGGGGGAAGGGGTAAAAAAATCATGAAAATCGTGTGACGTAATTTATGTATGGCCCCTTATAGAGAGGGACCCACCACTCACCCTCGGAAGTGTCAACCTCCAAAATTATAAACCAAATGAATTGATCGATAATAGAAGAGGCCAACAAGACCTAACTCCCTGTCAGTCGAGAGTATTTCTGTCATGAGTCATGGACCCTAACAATTAGCAATTCTCCGCAGACAAAGCGAATCCAAAATAAATTCGACACGTGTTTCGCCTCTAAACGAGGTATCCTCAGGAAAGCTGGGCTACGACTGAGCTCACTGACTGGGTACGAACCCGGTATGAACGAGTTTATAATAAGAATGAATAATGTACACTGATATTCTACAATGGACATGATTTCTAGTTCAGTAAACTTAATAATAACTAAATTCAACTATAAAAATAATTTTGCGAGTTCTGGTATACACCCGTTTGTATATAAGACATCACGGGTTGCAGCTAGCCTACCAAAGCAAGTGACGTCATCTATGACGTCATAGAACCAGTACTCGCTGTAAACAAAGAATGAACACTATTACGTAATAATCGTTCAACCAATCACAATCGCTTTCGTTATTCTCGACCAATAGGATCGCTTACATTTCTGACCAATCACGCGACTTCTGCGAATGGTTGAAAGCTTATTGCGTAACACAACAACATAGAAGGAACCATGGTACGCCAGCAGGGCTAGCACCGACTCGCTCCCTATCTTACGTAACGCATAAGAGAGAGAAACTCAATCGATTTAACTCGCGTCTTGTCTTGTCACAGCCGGCTGTGCTACCAGTGCAGGTTTTCTTTCGTGGCGTTATAGGAGTGTTGTAGACTGCCACTACATCATATTACAAACTAATATTATTTATATAATAGTTTATATCTTTTTAATATGATTATCTACATCTTATACAAACTTATTTAATATACGACGGTTTTTCTTAGATTTGACACTTATTAAAAAATACATAATTATTGTATATACACAATTTACTTCATAATAATGTTTCTTATTTAATAGCTTAAAGGAAAAGGTGCACGTTTAATTATTAAATATAGTTTTCAGACGACCAATAGCGGGACGCAAAAGTAAGCGGTTGTTATTGGTTGTCAGTGATACACTAGACACTGGACACTTAGACACTCAGTGTATACATCGAGTGTCTACGTGTGTCCACCACCGCGACACCTTGTTGCAGTTATAGTGGCGGTGGCGATACACTGCGTATCTAGTCTCGTCGTGTATAGCTATAGATTTCTCAGTATCTACATTATATTTTTTCAGGCTTCAAAAGAAAATAATATTATTGATATAAAATATAATATTCTTTATATAAACTTTTCTCTATAATATTCTATTTATTTCTAAACATATTCCACACAAAACTTCATAGCTTTATACTTTGCCATTTTGTTTTAAGTAATAATATAATAAAAAATTATTATTAATTACATTAAAATTAAATATAAGTAAGTAATATACAAATATTATTTTATAACTCTTTTTTAATACTCAATTATTTTAATCTATGGAAATGTGCACTGTTCTATTTTGTTTATGTCTAATTTTTAATTTTACATCAATCTTCGAGTTGTTTTTAATATTGCAATTTAAAATTAAATGCGAATATCTAGCTGACAGTATTTTACATATGAAAATCATATTGTACATTATGTAACATTTCGTTTCAATTCCTGAACACAAAAAAAATAATCTTGTCCAAAATGAGATTTTTTTGAACTTATTTCTCTAAAATCTTAAAAATGTTTTTAACTTTTTAAACCGACTTCAAAAAGGAGGAGGTTTCTCAATTCGACCGTATATATTTTTTTAAATTTTATGTACAAAGGTAGGATGATAAAGCAAAACGAAACATTGCCATAACTCTAAAGATATCTTTTAGATTCTGTTTTGTTTATTACTTCATCATTTTGTAATTTTATCCCATCGCATTTAATTTGGAAGTTCAATTTTATTACCCATCTAAAAATCCATTAGAAAACATAGATTAATAATATGAGAGGTTGCAAAAGTACCTATGTATGTACCCAATGATCCAATTCTGAATCTAGATTAGGGTAGGATTGATTATAAGTCGCTTTTACGAGTCCTAAAATATCGAAATAAAAAAAATCTAATATTAATATATCGTTTGGTCATAGCTTAGCTCATAAAAAGGCTCCCTGTGACTTTATACAATAAAAAAAATAAAAGTAAAAAAAAACTGAAAGTTCTATAACGGACACAAAAGTTATTTAATAAAGTTTATACAGTAAATTTAAAAATAAATATATATTTAATCGAAACTGTCCATGTCAGACAATATAATAATAAAAATAAAATCAGCGGCTGACAATCTGATGCAAGCGAGCGATCCATTCGCTCGATTTTCTCGCTCAAAGTCGAGCGAGCGCTGGTCGCTAGCTCGCATGAGTCAGCTCAACTAATTCAAAACGTGGAACCACGAAATTTATTTACTAGTATAATTAAATATGACGCGAGCGAGCGATATATTCGCTCGCGCCATCCTGCACTAATTCTTCGCTCAATTTCGAGCGAGCTATCTGATCGCTAGGCTCGCTAGCTCACAAACATCAGTCCACCGATCCAAAAGTTTTTTCTTTCAAAATGTCAACGTCAAAGTGAACTGTCAAAACTGACAGCTACCAAAAGTAACACCGCGATGGAAGCCAGTTTTAAAGTGAAGTTAACACAGGCACAGAGTCACATTCGGCTTACGTCAGTGGGAGCGGGCTTGCATCACGTGGGCAAGTCGTCGGGCCTGTCGGGCCTGTCGGCGGGCCGGCGGGCCGCTACTATCGTCAGGTCGGGCCGCGTGCGCATCAGCTGCGAGGGGGAGGCGGGGGCCGCGGCGGGCGGCGCGGGGGGCGGCGCGGCGGGGGCGGGGGCCTCCCGCAGCGTGTCCAGGCTCGCCACGCGGATGGTCGGCCATTTGCCAGCTGTCACATAAATAAATAAATAAATATCGCCAGACTTAAACACCAACTGTATGGTCCCAAACTAAGCAACGTTTGTACTATGGCTACCATACAATTACAATGGACTGGGGGCGATCCCAGTGACACCCAGACCAGGGCAAATTACGCTCTACTTGATCTACCATCGACTAATCTTGATAATTATCTCGATAATTACCTAGGTTATTGAAAAAAAATCGTTATTTTTATGTATTTTAAAACTATCCCAAATTATAACGATATTCGATACTAAAAACTCTTAAAAATATTTT
Source organism: Drymonia ruficornis (assembly GCA_947859195.1). Classification (NCBI taxonomy): domain Eukaryota; kingdom Metazoa; phylum Arthropoda; class Insecta; order Lepidoptera; family Notodontidae; genus Drymonia; species Drymonia ruficornis. The sequence goes on from OX401917.1 coordinate 2,589,931, forward strand.
TTTAATTAATTTGATGTATCTTCTTAATTATAGCGGAATTAAAAAAAACTAAAATTAGTTTGTTAATGAACTTATATAAATGATCTGTCCATTTATGGCAAAAAAAAACATTTAATAAGTCAATTATCAATAATAAATTTGTAACTTCAAATCTTGGTAAAACTACATAAAGAGAGACTGGTCGACAACGGCCACTGCAAAACTCATCACTGCAATCACTGATCGGCAAACGATCGGAGGTTAAGCAACACTTGGCAAGGTAAGTCAGAGATGGGTGACCGTTTAGTGGCATTTGACCTGAGCGTCTCCGTGCTTCGGAGGGCATGGAAAAGTCGGTGCCCGTTGTTGTCATCTAGACAGCAGTCGTTAAGCCTTGTTAAGCCTTCGGGCGGCTTGAACAACTCTGACACCAGGTACCAGGGAACCATACGATAAGAAGAAGACTACATAAAAAAAATTAAAACACGACTGCCCTGTCAAAAACGAACAAAAAAGTATAAAACAAGTGCAGTGTCATTGCAGTCGGGGGACCGTTCTTTGGAACACTTTTTAATTTAAGAGGTCCCCCGACTGCAATGACACTGCACTTGTTTTATACTCTTTTGTTCGTTTTTGACAGGGCAGTCGTGGTTTAATTTTTTTTTAATTATTTATTTTTATTTTATGCATTTTAGTGACAGCAGCCAAAAATTAAATGTTTGTTTTACATGTACACCCTACCTATGCTAAATTATGTCAATAAATTATATATTTTTGAAATGTGCACATCAAGGCCTTCAATTTGATACCCATATTGTAATAATAGAAGAAAAACATTTTTTTTTCACATTTGAATTTTGAGCCATAACGCCGCCATATTGTTTTTTTTATTTTTTTCAAAAATAATATACCCAGTGTTACCCGGAATGATGTAAGGATTCTAACGATACCCCATACATCCAATTCGGTTCAGGCATTTATAAGTTATGGTGGAATAAAGAATCTCATATACATACATACATACATACATGAACCCTAAACACATATACACTCCTTTTTTTGGGCAGTCGTGTAAAAAACTAGGGATGTGTATACTGACTGGTGGCAGTGGTGGTGGCGACTGCCCCCGCGGTGGCGGGCTTCCCGTCGCGCGTCGGGATGACGCTGGCGGGGATGATGTCCTCGTCCGTGATGCTGCCCACCATGATCTTCTTCATTGGCTGATAAATCATTATTAACTGTTAGTAATATATAGTTAGTTGTTGTAAGTATTATTTATAGTCAGTTCCTGTATACACGGCGACAAGGTTCACCACCTGTCACATTGGGTTCTGTCTATCTGGTGAAACGTGGGCTTTGAGTTGACTTAATACTTCCACAATGTGGTGGTGTATGGTCACTCGACTACCCCCGAAGGGGGATAAAAAGTCGTGACGTTATATTTTTTTTTGTTAGTAATGTTTCCAAAAATCAGTCACATCCTTCACAAACACCTTTCTTTTATAGGATTCCGTACCGCAAAAGGAAAAAATGGAACTATTATAGGATCACTTTTTTGTCCGTCTGTCAAGACGTGCACAGCCCAAACCGCTGGTGTTAGAAACATGATATTTTAACAATATGTTTCTCTTATAGCGCAGATGAAGAGCATAGGAAGGATTTTGGAAAATTCCACCCCTACGGCGGTAAAAATAAGGGGTGACAGTTTTTAAATAGGTTTTTTGCTCAGAATTTACTTATGAACAAATATCACTGATCTATAGATACTACTCCACCAAGCCAACTAGACACTCGGGTATGAATATCAAATGATAATAAGTCAATGATTCCGCGGTCCGTCCACAACATAAAGACCTGGGCCAATGCCTGGGCACACCTGTGGCAGTAGCTCCCACTACGTGGTGGAAGGACCGCGGAATCATTGACTTATTATCATTTGATATTTATACCCGAGTGTCTAGTTGGCTTGGTACAGTGGGTTCGCATTACTCCTGCCTATAAATGGAGTACAGTTTACCTTGTCCTGGTGTGTTGTCTTACGCTGCGGCTTGCCCGGTACCACGGTCGCGCTGAACGTGCGCGCGCGACTCTTCAGGGACGGATCTATCTCGATCGGGATTGGTTCGAAATCTGTACGACAAAAGCAAAAAATAAATATTAATTTTACCAAAAAAAGTAGCAAGTATAAATTATATTTGTCACCCCGTATAGATATTGAGTGCGCTGGGGTCTAATAGCGACGCTATATAACATTGCTAATGCAATTCATTTTTTTATTTCTTAGCCGAATCTTTAGCAATTCCGCTAAATTTAAATGAGTCACACATTTTACGCCATTTGTGACCGTTCCACGGAAATTTAGCGGATTCTACTGGAGGGACGGAAAAATGAATTGCTTTTGCAGAATTGCTGTAATGTTGCATAGTGTCGCTATGAGACCTGCTGTAAAGCGCTGAAGTCCTCCAAAACGGTGGCGTCATTATAACGGCCGCAATAGAACATTGGCTATGTCAACTATGGCGCGGATGCCTAGAGACCGGTTTGACACCGTTTTTTTGTTCTAGTGCGGCCGTTACATGACGCCCACCGTTCTGGAGGAAACCAGCGCTTAAGCGATATTAGTTTAATATATATGTTTGTCAAACTTCACGTTCTCATTTGACGAACACATAAATACGCTCGCAGACAATGCTCGTGTTAATAAATGCATCTCAAAGTTGAGTTCGATCTTAAGATGTGTTCCATACATTAAACGTCAAAATTGCATCTTAAGATCGATCTCAACTTTGAGATGCATTTATTAATACAGGGGCCTTACCACCACCTCTTATAGCAGTTTTGTTTCTTATAGCGTCATTGCACAAAAAGACGCTGAATAGTTAAAATGTTCCTGTAATTGAATCGCAATAAGAGTTCGTGGTAAGCCCCCAGGTCTTAAAACTGAAGCATTACACAATGCCTAAGTATTTGACGTTTCAATACGCAAGACCTAGTGATTGTTGACGCTTGACGCGTGGCGTGGCGTTAATAAAGTGTACCTTTATCTTGCGCGCCATAGTCGGCGACGTGCGCGGCGACGTTAGCGGCGGTGACGCCGAGCGCGCGCGCCGCCGCGTCAAGCGTCAACTCGCCGCGTTGCAGCCGCTCCAGCACCGGCCGCGCCACCACCGCTAGCGTCACATACAGGGTGATTCAAAAGTCCGAAATGATACTTGGAGGTTTGAGTAAGTATAGGGCTTAGAATTAAAATGGTATAATTTTTTGATCGAAATTCGAACACTGTTTTTTAATATTATTTCAGCATATTTATAAAAGTTGTAAATATCTCAAGTGCATTTTTGTACTTTTTTCTTCTGTCCTTTCTTTTGTTCTTTGGTTCCAAGACAATTTAGCTTTTCCCTGGGACTCGTCGGCCCTTGGCGTCACGGACACTGTCGATCCTGGCTTACAGGAGTAACAGTGGTGAGAATGAGTGGCGGGCCAAGTGCCATTAAAAAAATGTACCTTGAATGTAAGTGGTGGCTACTCGTAAATGCAGTATACACTGTTTTATAGATCATTGAGTGTATTCTAAGGTCACAACACGAAAGCTGTGACAAATATTCAAAGGCCCATGACTCAGAAAATATGATAGTGAGGTATAAACTGTCTTCAGAAGATGTAGCCTACCGTGTATGTGCCTAAATCATTATTTCGGACTTTTGAAACATCCACACAGTGGACTCCAAATAACAGAATGAATGGTAGAGATTATAATTTTATTCTATTATTTGGAGTCTGCGCCAATTTACCTTCTAGAGTTCTAAAATTGTTTTTGAAGTCGCGTTTAATTATTATTGTTTGCTAATTTTCAGTTTAATCATTACACTATTCTGAAATATGATCTCTGGCACTATTCTACTATGTTACTGTTCTCTGGCCCTATTCTAGTAAGTATGTTACTTTTCTTTATCACTATTCTAGTTACCTTTCTCTGGCACTATTCTAGTATGTTATTTGGAACTATTCTAGTATGTTAAGTACTGTTCTCTGGCGGTATTCTAGTGTGTTACCTTTCTCTGGCAATATGCTAGTATATCTTTCTCTGGCACTATTCTAGCACGTTCCCTATCTCTGGCACTATTCTAGTATGTTATTTGGAACCATTCTAGTATGTTAGGTACTGTTCTCTGGCAGTATTCTAGTGTGTTACCTTTCTCTGGCAATATGCTAGTATATCTTTCTCTGGCACTATTCTAGCACGTTCCCTATCTCTGGCACTATTCTAGTATGTTATTTGGGACCATTCTAGTATGTTAGGTACTGTTCTCTGGCAGTTTTCTAGTGTGTTACCTTTCTCTGGCAATACGTTAGTATATTTTTCTCTGGCACTAATCTAGCACGTTCCCTATCTCTGGCACTAATCTAGCACGTTCCCTATCTCTGGCACTATTCTGGTATGTTATTTGGAACTATTCTAGTATGTTAGGTACTGTTCTCTGGCAGTATTCTAGTGTGTTACCTTTCTCTGGCAATATGCTAGTATATTTTTCTCTGGCACTATTTTAGCACGTTCCCTATCTCTGGCACTATTCTAGTATGTTACTTGTCTCTGGGCAGTATTCTAGTGTATTACCTTTCTCCGGCACGCCGAAGTCGGCGACGTGCGCGGCGAGGTTGGCGATGGAGACGCCGAGCGCCTGCGCGGCCGCGTCCAGCGACAGCTCGCCGCGCTGGAGCCGCTCCAGCACCTCGCACGGCGCCTTCGCCTGCCAGTACTCGCGGACCGCCCTGCCACCCACACTACTATTACACAACACAACATACGACCCGTTAAGACATTCACATAATGCCAAGTGTCCACTGGCAAGAAATCTTTCACAAGTTGACTTGCGCAAGCGACTTCCAATGTGTAAACGCTCGTGCAAGTGACCGCAAGTATCCTGCCGAACTTGCTGCAAGTCCCACGTGTACACGGTTGTGTAAAATTGCAGTCAGTGGAAACAAGTTAGCAATTGCCTTCTGCAAGAAATTGCGGAAGTTACTTGCCAGTGGACACACGGCGTAACACAAGAGAGTGGAATATATTACACTACTTTTTAATAGAGGATACCTTAAATGAGAATTCGTAACGAATTTAATTGAGAATGCAGATTTATAGAGCTAAGAAATCCATAACATACAGTGCAAACGATTTTGTTCTACGACAAAAATTTACGAAGTTATGACCAAATTACTAGCGAAGTTCGCGCGCGGTTGCTGTGACCTCACAAGGGCTGCTCGCGCTTTGTAGTGAATGGCGGCGCGGGCACAGCGCGCCTTCAAACCGATCGGCCCGTGTGACGTCACATTTGGGGGTAATGCTTCCGGCTCTATCACTCATCATACGAAACACAGCTGTAATAGCTACTTTACGCCGATCTTTTGTGAGAGGGTGGTACTCCCCTGGGCAACAATTGGCTACAGTTTGGCTCTACCATCAGTAAATACGTAATATAGCGTTTCCATGGCATTCTAACTCCATGGTTCAGCTCCTAACTATATAATATCGGTACATATCTATAGGCCTATGGGCTAAAATAAGGGCTATGCTACTTTAAGCATCGGCGATCGACGACTTAGTCGCTTTTTAGAACCTAAATGCAGCGACCAGTCGCAAAATCGCGCGATGTTGATACTGCGTTCGAACACGAGTCGCCAAAACGCGATGCAGTCGCAAAATCGCCGATCGCCGATGCAAAAAGTAGCATGGCTGCGGTGGCCCAAAATGAATATTATAATAGTGTGACTCGCCTGTATGGTCTGTTGATGCATCCGTACACGTCGCGGTAGCGGCCGTACAGCGTGCCGTAGCTCACGCCCAGGATCTCGGCCGCCTGCTTCATCTCCAACTCCTTCAGGCGCACCGCCTCCATCACCTGCACCATACACAACACTACAGGGTGAATTTGAAATCATCCTTTTAAAAGGTGATTCAAAACATGATTCAGAATATTTAGGGAATATTATTATATTATTATAATCACAAATCAATTGATAAAAATTTATTGCCCAGGTAAGGTATAACTGGTAACTGGTTTGCTTATTTCTTTACTCGAGCAATATTTTTATATCAATAGATTTTTTATTTATTTTCCCAAAAATTATACTGAATCATGTGTAGAGAAATAGTTTAAAAGGATGCCTATGATTTCAAATTCACCCTGTATACAAAACACATCATACACCCATCAATACCGCCAAGCTAAAGCCCTTCGTCCACGGCGAGTTCGACGTATCCCCTCTTCCGTTAATAGGTACGTCTACGCGCTTAGAGGAGCCTAGACGCACCTAGGCACTTGTCAAGCCCGCTGAGTTTCTTGCCGGATCCTCTCAACGAGGTCGCGTTACGATCCGGTGGTAGTTATACCCCCGCTCTCTCTCTAGAGACAACATCCCAAGCCGAGGCCGTGCCCTACGTGGTGCCCTTGAGCCAGCTGTCCCCCTGCCCGTCTGGCTGGAGCCCAATTTGCGTTCGCCCTCTGTCCGGGTGAAGTTGTAAAGGCCACTCTGGTCAACAACGTATAGTCCATCAAAAAAGACTCAAAAGAAACAGGTTACAATTTTATCACCAAGGAGTTGCATCTAAGGTCACCAGCTGACTTAGGGACTTAGTTCAAGGGCTGACCCCGAGGTCATAGACCCGCGGGGGTCAGTGACCGGTACGTACCCGCTTGACGTAGTTCTCCTCCCAGAACTGCGGGCGGCGGCCGTGCTGCAGGTAGTCGCTCAGCTTCACCACGTCCGTGAACCGCGAGTCAGTTGGACCCGACTTGGGACCCACTGTCGCTGCAACACACGGATTATTCAAAATATCGTCCTATTGAGAATGTTCGTGAGGATTTTTCTTAGTGTGAACTGGCCTTTAGGGCCGCCACATACATACGGAACACGGATTCCGTTTCGGAATATCGAATCGGGATTCCGAACGCAGTTTTTCTTAGTGTGAATTGGCCTTTAGGGCCGCCTCATACATACGGAACACCGTTTCGGAATATCGAATCGGGATTCCGAACGCAGTAAATCCATCCAAATGTATGGACGTATCACATACGTACGATATTTTTCCGTTCGAAATTTTTCCGTTTCGGAATTTAGAATGGTAGCCTGTGCGTCCGGAATTAGTCCGAACGGAAATAAAAGTATGTGTGTGATAAGCTTACGGAATCCCGATTCGATATTCCGAAACGGAATTCCGTACGTATGTGGCGGGCCTAAGAGCATTTTCCTTCTTTAGAATTTTTCTTTACGGAAAACTTCAATTGCGGGGTCCAGAACACACGCATGCCGCGCGAGACTACTCACCACATGCCGCCCGAGGCACGGCAGCCTCAGTCGCATGCCGCGCGAGGCAAAGGGCGAGCCAACCTACACTCTAGGCAGAGACATGTATAGCCGACATTATCATCATCATCACTCTGTCTCATGACTATGCCAACCTAGGCGAGGCAAATGACCGCGCTCGAGAGAGGCCGGGCGAGCATTTGCGTTGCGCGCGGTATGCCAAACTTCGCGAGGCAAGGCTGATTCGCGCTGTATGCGGGTGTTATGGACACGCCTAATCAGTATTAACCTTTGTGAACATTTTCTTTTATGAGCATGTTCTCTTAGTGGGCATGTCCTTTATGAGAATGTTATTTTAAGAGCATGTCCTTTTAAGAGCATGTCCTTTATGAGAATGTTCTTTTAAGACCATGTCCTTTATGAGAATGTTATTTTAAGAGCATGTCCTTTTAAGACCATGTCCTTTATGAGAATGTTATTTTAAGAGCATGTCCTTTTAAGGGCATGTCCTTTTAAGACCATGTCCTTTATGAGAATGTTCTTTTAAGACCATGTCCTTTATGCGAATGTTATTTTAAGAGCATGTCCTTTTAAGACCATGTCCTTTATGAGAATGTTATTTTAAGAGCATGTCCTTTTAAGGGCATGTCCTTTTAAGACCATGTCCTTTATGAGAATGTTCTTTTAAGAGCATGTCCTTTATGAGAATGTTCTTTTAAGAGCATGTCCTTTATGAGAATGTTCTTTTAAGAGCATGGCCTTTATGAGAATGTTCTTTTAAGACCATCGCCTTTATGAGAATGTTATTTTAAGAGCATGTCCTTTTAAGGGCATGTCCTTTTAAGACCATGTCCTTTATGAGAATGTTATTTTAAGAGCATGTCCTTTATGAGAATGTTCTTTTAAGAGCATGTCCTTTATGAGAATGTTCTTTTAAGAGCATGTCCTTTATGAGAATGTTCTTTTAAGAGCATGTCCTTTATGAGAATGTTCTTTTAAGAGCATGTCCTTTATGAGAATGTTCTTTTAAGAGCATGTCCTTTTAAGACCATGTCCTTTATGAGAATGTTATTTTAAGAGCATGTCCTTTTAAGAGCATGTCCTTTTAAGACCATGTCCTTTATGAGAATGTTATTTTAAGAGCATGTCCTTTTAAGAGCATGTCCTTTTAATACCATGTCCTTTATGAGAACGTTATTTTAAGAGCATGTCCTTTTAAGAGCATGTCCTTTTAAGACCATGTCCTTTATGAGAATGTTCTTTTAAGAGCATGTCCTTTATGAGTATTCCGTGTACTCACGCCTAGTAGAGAACTGCGCGAGCTGCGCCTTAGTGAGCTCGGCGTGCAGGTCCATCGTGTTGGTGGAAGACGACCCCGCCCCCGCCCGCCCCGCCGCCCCCCCACACCCGCCGCCACCCGCGCTGTCCTCCGACTCCTCGTCTGTACACACATACAGGGTGAATCTATGAGACGGGGCAGTAAAGCTATGGGTTCCTCCAATAGCGGCGCCGTCATATAACGGCCGCACTAGAACATTGGCTACGTAAACAACGGTGTCCAATACCGCTCTCTAGGGGGGAGGAACCCATAGCTTAAGGGAAGGTACCTTAACCGTTATAGTCACAGGAAAACGTTCCTAGGAGACCATCCATAACTTTTTGAGATATTCTGAACTGCATTCACAGATTTTGGAAAAAAATAACAGTCAGAGAAAAAAAATACTAAAATTTAAAAAAAAAAAAAAAACCTATCCATCCTACTACATTTAGGGATCAAAAGACTCTATGGGACCATTTAAGGTTTGAGTACCAGAAATGACAGAGATCTTCAAAAACTTTTCCCATACATTTTGTACGGAAAAACGATTAATCAAATCGAAATATTATTTGTTGCCACACGATCCTACTTCTTACAGTGATCAAAAGACCCTTTGAGGTCAACTGAAGTTTGAGTATAGAAACTCCGGTCATCCGGTAATGTTTGGAACATCTGTAAAAACAGCATCTTGAGATCGATCTCAAAATTGAGATGCATTTATTAATACGAGTCTAGAACAGAGAGGGTAATTACCGGCGCTGTTGTCTCCGTCCACCCGCAGCCTCGTGTGCAGGAAGGAGCCGATATCAGCGGGCGCGTCGGCCCACTCGTCATCAGACGCGTCGCGCGACGACGAGCCGCGCCCCTCCCCCTCCCCCCCGCCCCCGCCCGCGCACTCCCCGTCCGCCGCCAGCGGCATGCCCCACCCCACCACGCGCTCCGCTGATATATCCTGCGATGACGTGACTATCATCAACAACATACACAAATACAACAATCAAGGATCTTTTATTACTACAGGATAAACCAGTTGAGTTTTTGGTTATGAAGAAATTCAACTTTATTCTCCTGGTTTAAGGTCTATTATACCTTGACAATTCTGTAGACAGAAAAACGAGCCGAGCGAGAGGCCCCAGTTGGGACCGTGTCCCTGTCACTCCGAGTTGCCATGCCAAAATAATATTATCGTTGGGTAGTGATTGTTCGTTTTTAAATCAAGCAAATAAATTAATTTATTATTTATCGTGACTATTGTTTATATGATAAAACAACAGTCACGATAAATAATAAATTAATTTATTTGCTTGATTTAAAAACTACCAATCACTCAAGTTAAAAAAAAATGAATTCAATTATTATTTATCGTGACTATTGTTTATATGATAAAACAATAGTCACGATAAATAATAAATTAATTTATTTACTTGATTTAAAAACCACCAATCACTACCCAACGATAATATTATTTTGGCATGGCAACTCGGAGTGAGAGGGACACGGTCCCAACTGGGGCCTCTCGCTCGGCTCGTTTTTTGTGCAGTAGTGAACAGTCCAGGTATGTATTTACGTTCGTGACAACAATATAGTCAGACTAAAGGCTTCAGTTAGTTGACGGGCCCGTTGGCGTGGTAAACCAACCACGATTCCGCCTATCACGCTGCTGGTCGTAGGTTCGATTCCTAACCGGGACATACATTTGTGTGCATGAGCATGTTTGCACGCCCCGAGTCTGGGTGTAATTATTAAATAATTATGTATTTACAAACAAAAAGTAGTATATGTAGTAATATCAGTTATCTGGTTTCCATAGTACAAGCTCTGCTTAGTTTGGGATCAGGTAGCCGTGTGTAAAAGAATGTCCCAGGATATTTATTTATTTAGTTAGTTTTTATTGAAAAGTATAAATGTGTGTAGGAACGAAAACAGCTACACTTAAGTGGACCTGGGTGGCTCACCTGAGCCAGAAAGGTGGGCCAAAGCGATCACCGAGTGGGTCCCAGACATGGACCAGTTACTAAGGGGACTGGCCCTAAGCAAGTCGGCCGAGTGGTCGGCCTAGTACTAACATCGACATAAAACGAAGCGAGTAGTTCAACTATTTACCGGTAAATAGTACAATGAAAATGAAAAAACAATGACCACGTTTTTTTTTCATACTAGTATCTAATAAGGGCACCTCTTTCTTTAGTCTTTACTCTGTGGTCCCAGAGCAAGAACGTCGTCGGCGAGTAGAACGGTGGCGCGATGACCTCGACGCTCATCTAGACGGGTGGTATGAGAGAGCCCAAGACCGCGATGGATGGAATATGGGGGAGACCTTTGCCCAGCAGTGGGACACAGTAGGTTATAAAAAAAATGTTTTTCTTACACTTACTAAGTTGCCATGTTGCCATTCCTGATCGCGTTCCCTGGAACAAATCATAAAATATTAATTTAGAAAGAAAAACTTTATTGCGGCAAGCAAAATAAATACTAACCCCCTTATTCATAGAAAGTTATGATCGACTTGCAGTGGAATTACAAATCACATTTGTTCCTAAAAATGCTTTTCAAAACCATTGTAAACTGGCTAAAATCTCTATGAATAAGGGGGTAAAAATGTAACAAGAAAATAAATAAATAAACAGATTGTGCTCGCCGCAAACGGACCCAATTCAGCATGTGCTGGTTGACAAGAACCAGCGCTGGTCTTCCATTGGGCCCGTTTACACAATTTACACCATTCAAATCTGCAACATTGTGTAAATAATAAAGCAGAGTATGCACTCACGATTTGGTGACGCTGACGGAGTCGTCGTCGGTGTGTTCTGTGCCGCTCGCCAGCCGCTGCCGCTTCGGACTGGGGCTGTCACTGTCAACAATACAGACCAGGGGGCTTACCACAAGCTCTTATTGCGATTCAATTATAGGAACGTTTATCGACGTTTTAATGACGTTTCTTATTGTCATGACAATAAGGTACGTCATTGCACAAAAAGTCGCTGAAACGTTAATACGTTCCTGTAATTGAATCGCAATAAGAGCTTGTGGTAAGCCCCCAGGACATGAAAACAAAGTGACGCACATGATTCAAGTTAAAAATAAAAAATATACAGGGTGAATTTTTCAAGTGGACGTGCATGGCCAAATCCGAAACTATGAAGAATAGCGTAAAGTACTCAAAGAAGTCTCGGGCCCGATTTTGATGAAATCTAAAACTGCATCATTGGATTAAAAAAAAAACACACTGTATTATTACACTATTCAATGTAATGTAATGTAACGTCACGACTTTTATCCCCGTTCGGGGTTAGTCAGAGGCTTGAGTGGCCATACACCATCGCATTGTGGAGGTATTAACCAACTCAAAGCCCACGTTTCACCAGATAGTCAGAACCCAACGTGACAGGACTATTCAATAGTGTAGCTAATAAGGATTTTTTGTATAGGACTGCGGTGGCAAAAAAACGTTCGGCCCGCCTGATGTTAAGCAGTTACCGTAGCCTATAAATGCTTTCAATACCAAAGGCATTGCTCGCACATTGCCGACCTTTCGGCTCTCTCAGTCATCGTACGAAACGCAGCTGTAATAGCTGCTTTACGCCGATCTTCTGTGAGATGGTGGTACTACTGGATGGTGGTGGTTGTGATAAATGCAATAATGAATCTACTCACGAATCGGAGTTCTCTCGCTTCACGGGGCTACATTTCTCCTTCAGCGGTAGTTTTATTAACGGCGGTGGCCCACCTGTGGACAACATTCACATAAATCATTATTATTACACAATAACAGCCTGATGCTGTCGGTCACTGGTGACTACGGCGTAGATTGTTGTCGGTCACCGGTGACTGCAGATGTGAAATTATTGTCGGTCACCGGTGATTGTAGCGATGTCAATGCGTGTCGGTCACCGGTGACCGCGAGCCGACAATGCGTGTCGGTCATTGGTGCCCGCGGCTACCTTTAAAAAAATTATTAGAAAAATAAATATACACAGAAATACTTGTTCCACACACACACACACACACACTATAATAAATCTTTCTTGTACAGATATGGGTCCTGTTCCACACAATAGTTCGGTGCAACCCACACATTGAGTACCAGAGCGTATGCTCTGGCGCCAGGACCTACCTTAGGTGGTCCCTGCCGCCTCGTAAGGGGTTGCCAGGTATAGTGTGCCTGTTTTTATAACCCTCAGGGTTGGTCGGAGAGGTCACTATAATATACCTAAAAGCAGAGATATGGGTCCTGTTCCACACAATAGAAAACCTATTGTGGTCGGCCACCGGTGTGGCCATCTGAGGCAGAGTCAGAGAATATACCTACACATAGACCTAATTTGGAGCATAAACTCTCCGTCCACCAATGATAGTAATATTTTAATACCGAACACGCCTTTTTTAAATTTTATAAAAAACACGCCATAAGGTACAGGATCCCCCCATGTATAAGGGGGACTGAGGGGGATTTTTTGGTTTTTAATTATAAACTTGTTAAAATAATACACACCATTAACATTAACTTTTTCCTGTCTTCCTTCAATATCACTGTCTTCATTCCTAAAAGGCCGCGGTTCCGGTTCCGGTGTGCGTTTGGGTGACGTATGCTTGGGTGACGCATACTTGGGTGACGTGTGCTTGGGTGACGCGTGCTTGGGTGACGCCTTCGGCGGGTGCCTCGCTTCGTGCTGCTTCTCTGGTGGTTTCGGTTCTGTGTGAGTCGTTGTTATTATACCTGCGATAAAAAAAGAATTTAAATTATTATAATTTTATAATAGATGTGTCCATATGGCGCGCATGCCTCACCCGAGCACTCATATTATGACATTACGTCTATGCGTTCCGACGTCAAAAGTGAGTGCTCGCGCGAGGCATGCGCCTGATGAAGACGCCGCCAATGACTAGGATTTAAAAAGTGTATACAGCATTAGCGTGTGCAGTGATAGCCGATTGGTTAAGCACGCGGCTTGCGAGCTTAAGGTCCAGGATTCAAACCCTGGCACACACCACTGGCTTTTTCGAATTTTATGTGCGAATCATAACTTTTTTATTTATTTATCACTTGCTTACGGTGAAACAAAACATCGGCATCGTGAGGAAACCTTCACGTCTTAGAAAATTTACATACAGTATTTATAACAAGAAAACAATTTAAAAAAAAATTGTCTCTCTATCTATTTGCTCCGGTTAATCTCCGAAATGCCTTGACCGATTGAAACAGCTACAGTTATAAAAAAAATGAGTGCCCTGTGTTCTATATTTTGTTCTGGGCGAGAGCGGGAGGGTGTGAGATACGCACCGGCCTCGGAGTCGGGCGGCTCATCCTTGTTGTTCCACCGGATGTCCGTGAGGCCCTTGATGCGGAGCTCCTCCGCCGTCTTCAGCAGGCTCGCCAGCTGCGACTGCACACACACACACACGGAATTACACACTGAATACACAGAATAGATTCAAAAACTGAAACCCGACTGCTGAAAAATCACGGTCTAAAAGTATATCGAAGGCTAGACGTAAAGTATATACTGTGGTCCGTCAGTATGGTACATAATGATGGATGTCATTCCATCGACGTAGTTCGTACAGTATAGCCTTCGCCTAAGAAACAAGAAAATATTCTCATATTCTCATCTAGAGGATAGCGGGGGTCCGTGTAGGTCTTTTGGGGCAACGTGGCATATGACCACGGACCACGGCTATCCTCTAGATGAGAATATTTTCTTGTTTCATACTTTTTGAGCGTGATTTTTCAGCAGTCTGGTTTTATATTTTGAACTAATTTTTTATTAATGACATCGCTAGTCGAGCAACAAATCCTTGGATCTGTTTTTGTTTGATAGCCGTCTTAGCACGCATAAATGCTTTGTTAGTCTTGGTGGGGCATTTTGTAATACATTCAAAAACGTTTTGCATTTTGAAGGGGCGCGCCATGTTATCGTAGTATCTCTAGTATGTAGAGAAAACTCGCAGGAGACCCGATTTATACTGAAAATGTTCCCTGACAGGCGTTGGGTGACTCTTGGGTGACTCACGGGTGACTCATATTGGTAACTCCTGGGTGACTCATGTGTGACTCACGTGATGCACGTTCATCTCCCCGGTGTACATGTAGTCGAGCAGCGCGCGCAGGTGCCGTGGCTCCGCGCCGTCGATCACCAGCACGGGCTCCCCCTGCGCCTCGTGCGCGCCCAGCAGCGCGCCCAGCAGCTCCGAGCACGCCGCCAGCACCACCCTGCGGGCCGAAAGGATTGTAGGCTGTGCTTGGGTCATGTGGGAGGATTGTACCTATGCTGGTGTCATGTGGGAGGATAGTATCTGTGTTTGATTTATGTTGGATTACAATAATTTTATTTGGTCCACATGAGAATCTTGGTCTCTTCGTTGGTTCATGTGGGAAACTATGCTGGGAAGACATAGCTTCCATGCTTGTTTCATACTGAGATAATGCCAATCTTTCCTAATTGGGAATAAGCTAGATTATTAAAATAAAAAAAACTAAAGAGGTCCCACCTGTGAGCCCTGAGCGACACCCCGCGTATGTTCTGCGGCTCCACGGTGTCTTTGTTCGACACCTGCGTCGCGAAGCTCGGCGAGCAGTATAGCGTGACATCACAGAACCGCTCTGGAACACGACATAACAATGTTACCATGGTTTCGTAAAAACTAAGTGGTATACTGTATCAAAGGCTTTATAAAAGTCGGGAATCACTTTATAAGTTTTAAATAGAAAGTTCTGTTAAATTATGAGTTGTATCAGGCTGGAATACCACGCCCAAGTCTTTCTGTATTTGCTAGCATAGACCACAGATGTACTTTACATAGACAGACCACCATAGACCTTCTAATGCCATATAAAGTCGAATTTTTGACGTAAACTGAGGCAAACTATCTTCCCTCTTGTGCCAAAATCAAATTAAACCGATGTAAGGAACCCTCTTTCACCATGTCCGTCCGTTTGTCCGTATATCATATTTTATATACAGACTATTAGAATTTTAGGATGACATATACGTACAACACATATTCGTGTGCCAAATACACGAATATGTGTTCCCGCCACAAAGAGATACCTATAGGTAAACATTTAAGCAAAAAATAATCTAGGGTTCCTTCATCGATCAAAAAATTAATTAAGGATACCGCAACTAGTGATGGGATGTTCTCGAGAACATTCTCACCCTCGGAAACTTACTCGTGAGAATTTTCGAGTATTTATCTTCTGAAGCATGTTAAACTTGGCATAAACCTCATTAAACATGCAAGTACGATGGTTTTAATTGTTTTTAAGATTGAAAGTTAGGATAACGTCACCCAAAATATAAGATTCTCAAAAATTCT
This sequence comes from Drymonia ruficornis, assembly GCA_947859195.1. Lineage (NCBI taxonomy): Eukaryota > Metazoa > Arthropoda > Insecta > Lepidoptera > Notodontidae > Drymonia > Drymonia ruficornis. The sequence goes on from OX401917.1 coordinate 2,605,847, forward strand.
CACGAGTAAGTTTCCGTGAACCGCAACCCATACTTCAACTATTATTATATTATATATTAAAATGTGACGCTACAATTATGGTAGAGTCTGTAGTCTGTACTGCGCGGTACATGACCGTTCGTCACCAAGAGGTCACTAGTGATATTGTGCCTTATCAGAGGGTTCCTCCCCTATGTCAAAAGGGAGGGTATAAAAAAATTGCCTACTGCCCCGAGTGTGGTCTCGTTAGACAGATACCTTGCATTCATTGCCAAAATAAGCGCGATAATGCGCATCTACAGCATTAATACATCCTTGATTGTAGTCTAAAATATTCCACAAACATTCGTTATGCTAACGGTAACTTGTTCCGCGTGTGGGCGGAGGGGCAGTACAATTAGCTGCCAAAACGACCAATCCAACGTCGCCATTATAATGTACACATCAAATGTTATGTAAAAGACAGCTGTAGCAAGATAGTAGACTTATGTATACATATAAAGCCAGTTATTTTTATTGCCAAAATTGGAGGCGACTTCGGTTTTAATGTATTACACCAAATAGCCACGTCCAGATGTCCGCGCGAGTCCGATGCCGAGCGAGGTAAATTGTCTCACGACGTTTGACTTGCCTCGCGCGAGGCAAATGCGCGCCCTGCCTCACCTGAGCGCTGTCATTTACCTCGCCTAGTTTGGCATAGTCATGAGACAGAACGATGTCAAACGTGTCAAACTGATGGCTCGGGTATCTGTTTAGCTAGAGTGTCAGTTGCCTCGCCATTTACCTCGCGCGGCATGCGACTGAGGCTAACGTCGTGCTTCGCGAGGCATGGGGGTGAGCTGCCTCGCGCGGCATGTGTATGATGTAGACACGCCTAATTACCAAGAAAGGAGATATGTGACGGTCCAAAATAGTTTGTGCTACTGAACGGAGTCCAAGGACACAGTATAGCACAGTCGCTCGCGGAAAATAATGTTGAAAACATTTTATTGCTAATACGGCTCATCTTCTGTTGCATAACACGCATCAAAATGCCTTTAAGTTGATTGTCACATTGCGAGTGTGATGACAGATGTGTGAATTTCGCTGCATGTAGTGGTGCACAGCACAAGTCTAATGATTGCAATGTAAGAAGGAACCATATCTTCTAAAATAGTACATCAATGGTTCCTAAACATTACGTTGGTCTATGGTCTGGTCATCGAGTCTGTCATTAAGTAACTGTGGGGCTACTCCGAAATACGAATCGAAACGTTTTGGCTGACAGATGGTACGTTTTCCTACACTCCGAAGTTCGGATTCGATAAATCATATCAAATAATTTTGTTTTATTCATTTAAGGGACGTACCCATACTACGTGACCTATTTTTACACCCGTAGTATATGTCAAGACCCCCCCCTCCCCCACTAGTTTTCACGTAATTCATATAATTTGTGTCATATTTGCTGCATATGTGAAAAAAACGCTAAAATCGTTAAACGCTGCGCGCCGTGTTTCAATATAGCTCGAAAAAGCGCGAGATTTCCCTAAAGGATATTGACTACGTGACGAAAACTTAAACCCCCTCCCCCGCCCCTGTGACCAAGTGTGGTATTTTAAAGACCCCCCCCTCCCCCCCCCCTAAACGGGTCACGTAGTATGGGTACGTTTCCTAAGCTAGATAAAGCATTTATAAATCGTCAATAACAATATTTAGCCGGTCGATAGTCCTGATTTGACGTTTCTTCTTTCGTGGACCCTACTCCGAAAGAATCCGAAACACTTTCGGAAAAGAAAATGTTCCACCCGTCAGCCGTTTCGTTTAATATTTCGCAGTAGCCCACTGGACTTCGCTTCGTCGCCTGACAGGCCACTGCGGCCAAATAGTGCGGCCATGCCCTTGATTATTGTGGCCTACATATTACGCAACAGCCCTAAATAAAGATGCAATTCATAAAACGATTTATTTCTGTACGCCCGCGACCAAAATAGCATCAGTAATAATATAATTGCACGTATAAAAACCAAAACGTATTTTTAATTCTACGTACCGCGGTCTAGTGTCGAGACCTGTTTGAAAAACCGGTATTTTTATTTTCGGACATCGGAGGTCTTTACGTCTATTTCGAAAAACGAATTAACATAAGTCGATTCTTTTTTGTTTTAATCGTGGACGTATAATTTAAACTGGACTGCGCACACTATTTAAATAAATAATAAATGTATTTCGCAGTGACGTAGTAAATCATAAATTGGCCGACTCGACCTAGGTAGTACCAACCTGTCATAAGATCGGCCTACAACTGTGTTTCGTACGATGAGTGAGAGGGCCAGAAGCCCAACCCTCTGTCCCACTCGCCTTCAGGTCGGCAACGTGCAAGCTATGTCTTTGGTATTGCTTCTATAGGCTACGGTAACTGCATAAGAGCAGGCGGGCCGGGTACGCTTGTTTGCCATTTGGTGTTCCAAATATTTTCGAAGGTCCAGTCCAGTTAAATACTCTGTCCACGGCAGCAGCTATTTTTGAGTGAACCGCTTTTTATATCCGCGTTTTTTAAATGTTAATTGGTATTTTTAAATCGAGAGCCGGTCCGTTGGCTTCCTAGATAATTTCTGGTATTCCCTACACTATAATTTATTAATAAAATATTTATTTTATTAAAAAATAAAGGTAACGTTAAAGAGTTTTAATATGTCCATATTTTTGAGCTAGTCTAGCGAGGCCAATAAGAATGGACCTACCTGGCAAATCTACGCCACCTACTTTGCACTTACCACTGCATGGGGTGGTTGCGGGTTCGATTCCCGCCAGAGGCAAATTTCGGAAACGGCCTTTTCGTAATTTGCCGTCTGGATGTCGCTGGGATCGCCCCCAGTCCATTGTATGGTAGCCATAGCACAAGCGTTGCTTAGTTTAGGACCATGCAGTTGGTGTGTATATCAGGCGATATTTATTATTTACTAGCTGTGCCCCGCGACTTCGCCCACGTGGAAATTGATATGTAAGATCAGCTTATGTCTTATTCCAGAGCCTACACTATCTACCTTTCAAATTTCATTAAAATCGGTTTAGTAGTTATTATGGAGATATGTGGTAACAAACATTCACATTCACACACACACACACACACACACACACACACACACACACACACACACACACACACGCACGCACGCACGCACACACACACACACACACACACACACACACACTTTCGCATTTATAATATTAGTAGATACAATATAGTTGGGGAGGGGTTTCTGGTTTTGCACGAGCGCGTCAGATTAAGATAAGGGAGATAGCTTACATATTGATAAGAACCTCAAAAAAAAATGAGCCCTTAATATTGAAATCAGATGAACCAAAAAAAAAATAGACCATCTTAAAATACTCGAACTCGTCAGATTAAGATAAGGGGGATTCATTACTTCTTGCCGGCTCTTCTCAATGGAAGCAACATTACGAACCGGTGGTAACGCTAAAATATTGTTTATATTGACTATTTATAAATGCTCTAATGAGCTTACATGAATAAAAACCTTTTGACTTGACTTGACTTGCTAAGAAGTGTCAAGTGTCAATTTTGCTAATTTGATCGTCAGTCTAAGAAATGGGAGCATCTGGAAGTTTCACTTTTTCACCCCCTCAGTTTTTTTTTTTTTTTTAATATAGGACTGCGGTGGCAAAAAAACGTACGGGTCGCCTGATTTTAAGCAGTTACCGTAGCCTATAGATGCTCACAAATTCTGACGCGCTCGAGTAATTATTTTTTTTCAATTTATCATGTTGGAGCATGAAAAGTATCAATATCTGACACGCTTGAGTATTTTTATGTCATGGCTTTTTATACAAAAAATTTTTTTTTTTTCATTTATACGCTTCCCCCACCGCTGAAAGTGGAAACATCTAGAACAATGTATTCTTCCTATCATCTCATCTACCGAATCTACTAGGTTTGGACGACGCTCGTGCAAATCCACGAATTGCACGCTCGCCTCCCCATCTAATAGGAAGTAGTATATGTCTATTGTCTATGGTACGAACCTTTTTCTAGTAGTTGCGCGAACATGTTCTGCACGTTGGAATGGTGATGTTTCCATCGGAGGCAGTACTGTTGCGGCGTCATCTTAATTCCTAACTACACTCTTCAATAAATTAAATAATTTACGCTTTGGTATACTGAAGGCAGGCTGTGAGAATTCAGTTTGGTTCCCAGATTTGGTCTTTTTAACAAGGAAATTGTATAAAATATTATATAAATAATTTCAGATTTAGGTACATCAGATTTTTGTTTTAGTATTAATTTGATTCTGGAATGTTATCCTTCGGTGGTTTATCTGTAACAAAAAAAAAGAATACATTAAAAAAGTATTTTAAAATGACGTATGGGACTTTTTGGCGGGAAGTGGAAGTGATGTAATTCTTTTTTCAATTTCCAAAACTTGTATTTCTTAAAATGTGTAATGTTGGCGAAAAATTAACCATTATAATACATCATATGTTTATGTGTGTTAAGAGTGTTTGGGTTGTTCAAAGATGTTCAATAATTTGTCAACAAAGTATTCAACACTTTACTGATAGGGTGTGGGGTTTAGCCTAAGCAAAGGTATTCAAGTTCGTTTTATGCATCAAGCACATATGCATAAAACGAACTTGAAAATGTTTTTAACTTAACACTGGCTAAATGTGAAAATCAAGAGCCATAACAAAAAAAACATGGTACAGTGGTTTCTTTGCACCAGAGAAATTGAACTTCGCCTTTTGCAATGACAATGGATCATCATAGCCAACGGCTTACGACATTTTGATAAAAAAATAACAAATAAAAAACTTATCGGACCGAAGTTACCTACCTATTCTTATTTCGAATTTTAATTTATCAACTGTGGCTTAATTAACTGTTTTTTATACGGTGATAACGGTTAATGAAATAGTTAAGTTTTAATAAAAAAATAAATAATTCAACAAATTAAAAACACGACTGCCCTGCCAAAAAACGAACTAAAAAGTATAAAACAAGTGCAGTGTCATTGCAGTCGGGGGACCGTTCTGTGGGACATATTTAATCTAAGAGGGCCCCCGACTTTTTTGGACTGTGCTCATCAAGGCCTTCAATTTGATATCCATATTGTAATAATGGAAGAAACAATTTTTTTTCACATATTAAAGTTGAGCCATAATGCCGCCATATTGATTTTTTTCAAAAATAATATACCCAGTGTTACCCGGAATGATGTAAGGATTCTAACGATACCCCATACATCGAAATCCGTTCAGGCATTTATAAGTTATGGTGGAATAAAGAATCTCACATACAAACATACATACATACATGAACCCTAAACACATATACACTCTTTTTTTTTTGGGCAGTCGTGTAAAAAATACCATTCACTATGGTTGTTGATACGGTTCACCAATTATTTACACGGAGGGGTAGCATGACCTCCAAGGGCTTATAGAGGCTATGCACACTGAACAACTTTAGTTGCCGAAACTATCAACATTTTTATGGGTTTATGGCAGTTGCAGCCAACAATTGCCAGTTGCAGCAACAGTTGCCGCGATGGTTTTATATGAAAGCAGCTAGTTGCCAGTTGCCGCAACAGTTGCTCGTGTGCATAGCTCCATAGTTAACGAAAATCAAATTCGTTAAATGATCCAAACTTCATTGCCAGTAAAGCTGCACATTTCCGCTAGGGGCGCTGTTGGTGAGAACGTAAAGTTTCGATAATGAAGTGGTCTTCAAACTTATACTTTTCTTAACATATACGTCACGACTTTTATCCACATTCGGGGGTAGTCAGAGGCTTTGGCCATACACCACCACATTGTGGAGGTATTAAGCCAACTCAAAGCCCACGTTTCACCAGATAGTCGGAACCCAACGTGACAGGTGGTGAACCTTGAAGCCGTGTATACAGGAACTGACTATTACCTAATCCCGAAGAGCAATCACATGAATAAATAAATGGTAATTTATCATCTAGGTTAATTTGTATGAGGCTTTAAAATAAAATGGCGCCGACCATTGTACAGCGTAAACTATGACCTCTACAGGTGATATTATAAAGTTAAATAAAAACTTGTTTTAACTAAAATATTATCCGGTCCACGTTCAAAAATAATAAAAACACCGCCGAGTTCACTTATCACTTGTTTTTTCAACAAATATCACACATATTCAACAAACACAAAATTTTCCTTTAACTGTCAGGGTTGTCACTTGTCACGCGCTCAAAATAGAAACTTTACTTCTATAGTCTGATTTTTAATTAGACGAAGCAAACTGACAGCTATAAATGTCACTGTTATATGAATTTGAACCTTATTTGTTCTATTTATATCGAAAAGTGACATTAGCACCTGTCAGTTTACTTCGTCTAATTAAAAATCAGACTATATATTTAACTCGTGCCGCGTATGCCACTAAAGTGGAATTTATAACTAAGGGACACCGCAGACATGCTACTTTTTGCATCGGCGATCGGCGATTTAGTCGCTTTTTGCATCGGAGCAGTCGCTGCGTCCGACCGCAGAGTCGCCAAAACGCGATGCAGTCGCAAAATCGCCGATCGCCGATGCAAAAAGTAGCATGTCTGCGGTGGCCCTAAATGCGCCAGACTTACACACCAACTCTATGATACCAAACTAAGCAACGCTTGTTATGACTATTATACATTGGACTGAGGGCAATCCCAGTGACACCCAGGCCAGGGTAAATTACAAAAAGGCCGTTTCCAAAATTTTTCTTTTCTTTCTTTTGTTTCTTTCATACGCTCGTACCACACCAAGCGGTCGTCAACTTGTACCCCGGCTGCCTCTCGTGCCTCTCTTCGCGTGGATGCTCTACCATGTACACATTAATTGTATTGCGATGGACCTAAAAGAAACCCTTTGAGCGAAAAACCGACACGCTACAGAGGGCGAACGAGGGCCGCGAGACGCGACGAAGGCACCATGTACACACTCGTACTCGGCCAGTCTCGTGGTGTTTCGACGAGCGTGTACAGCCGGGGTCAGTGACAACCCTATCCGCCACAACAAACAATTCTATTTTCGAGTTTGAGTTGTTGATAAGGGCCGGGAACTCTGAACCCCGATATCATAGTTTCGAAAATGATTACGTAAGCCGAGATAGCGTTATCACGGTTTTCGAAGTTGAAAACACAATTTTTAAATATTCCAAAGTATTTTTTTTATGTTGGAGATAACTTACACGTGCATGTATAAATGGGGGCAACGAAGTTTTTTTTTGCCACCATGCGGCGCCACGTTGCAGTGGAGTGACATTGACACTTGACAGTTTTAGAAAAACTACCTAATCTGTGGTTATAGTCTTCTTGCTTAAAAAATATGGCTCACCCAGTTTAATATTTATTTTGCCAGTGTCAATTAAGTAACTAATATCAACAATAAACTTAATTAATAACAATGCAAAACGCAAAAAAACTATTTGCCTGACTGTATATTATGGAAAACCAAATTGGAAGCCGAGTCGCAGACGCCCAGTTCTATTCCCTTTCTCTTTCTGTCTCCGAGTGTCTCGCGATCACGGATGTATACAGGAGGATCTATTACTTGAGTTTTTGGTTAATAAGAAATTCAACTTTATTCTCCTGTTTTAAGGTCTATTATACCTTGACAATTCTGTAGACAGAAAAACGAGCCGAGCGAGAGGCTCCAGTTGGGACCGTGTCCCTCTCACTCCAAGTTGCCATGTCAAAATAATATTATAACGATAATATTATATATTATATATATATATATATATAATAATATTATAACGATAATATTATTTTGGCATGGCAACTCGGAGTGAGAGGGACACGGTCTCAACTGGGGCCTCTCGCTCGGCTCGTTTTTTATGCAGTAGTGAACAGTCCAGTATGTATTTTCGTTCGTGCTCGCGATATTTATTTATTTAGTGTTAAATTCGTAATGTCACTGACAGAAAGGAAGTCCCTCTGTACGTAGTGCATGGAAACAGCATGACTCTGTCGTTCGCGAAAAATAATGTTGAAAACATATCGGTATTGCCAATACAGCTCATCTTCTGATGAATAATTCGTACGCATCAAAATACTTCGAATTGCGAGTGCGATAGCAGTGGTGCGCTGAGCACAGGTCTGGTAATTGCGATGTTAATAGTTACCGTATCTGCTAAAACAATACACCAATAATACAAACAGACACTTCAAATTTTTTTATTTGTATACATGGTGAATTTGAGACCATGGGCATCCTTTTAAACTAGCTATGACTTGCCACATGATTCAGAATATTTTGGGAAAATAAATTAAACAAAAACGATTGATAAATAAATATTGCTCGAGTAAGCAAATCTTATCTGTTACCTGTTTACCTTACCTGGGCAATAAATATTTATCAATTGATTTGTAATATTCCCTAAATACCTATTCTGAATCATGTGTAGAATCACCATTTCAAAGGATGCCCTTGATTTCAAATTCACCCTGTAGATGTGGCCAATACTTTTAAAAACATATTATACATCTATGAGTATATCCTATATGTGGCAATATCTAAACTAGTACATTTTCTTATGTGACAGCGTCGCGCGCTCGGCTTTCATTCCGAGAACGGCGGCAAAAAATGCGCGCGTTGAGAAACCATCGCTTGGAATTTGATTTTTGTTGTTGAGCTGTTGTTATTCAGGGGCGTAGCTACCGCCGTATCAATGATACCCGGCCCCCGAGCTACAAGGGCCCCGAACATGTGTGAAAATTCGTTACCCTTAATTTGGCCCCCCAACAAATTTTGATACAGGGTCCTTCTAAGGCAAGCTACGCCACTGCCTAGGTACTCTATATCTGTGTTGTTATGCCGTGTGTCCACTGGCAAGAAAACTTGCACAAGTTTACTTGCGCAAGCGACTTCCAATGTGAAAACACTCACGCAAGTGGACTTCTGCGACTTGCCGAACTTGTTGCAAGTCCCACATGTACACGGTTGTGTAAAATTGCAGTCAGTGGAAACACGTCGGCAAGTGACTTCTGCAAGAAATTGCGGAAGTTACTTGCCAGTGGACACACGGCATTACAAACAGTAAAAAAAAACCTACTATCTATGGTTCGAAAGCAATAATCCGTTTTGTAATCGCTTCGAATTTTGAATTTTCACACATTTCCGTAGTAAATTAAAGTCATAACCACGAACGACCCAAAACGATGCTGCTGGCCTACTCCGAAATACGAACCTAACGTTTCGGCTGACGGATTGTCGTGATTTTGACATTTCTTCTTTCGTTTTTCTCTACGTTTTGACATTGTTTTGATCATAAATCGAATCCGTACTTCGGACGATCCGTCAGCGACGTATTTCGGAGTAACCCCCCTGGGCATGTCTGGGTTCGTAATGTCGACCGGTGACATGGAACTAGTATGCCAATATTTTTAATCTGTGACGTTTAAGTCATCATGATGATGTTCATTGTTCATAATCTAGTAATGGTGATTATTATTTTGCCTAATCACTTCTATGAAAAAGTCCAAGCTAGAAAATTTGACTTCATTTAACATTTCTTATCAAGTCCGTTATCAATCAATATTTTGAAAAAGTTAACGTTAATACGTCAATTAAAATGTGAAAATAAACAAGCAAGTTTATGATTAGATACCACGCGTACTAGCCGTCGAATTGAACAGATATCGTATCAAGTCAATGGAAAAATTGTATCAATGACTACTATAATAATAATAATATCCTGGGACATTTTTGTACACACGGTTACCTGATCCCAAACTAAGCAGAGCTTGTACTATGGAAACCAGATAACTGATACTACTTTTTTATTTGTAAATACATACTTAATATACATATACATCCAGACTCCGGACATACAGACATGTTCATGCACACAAATGCATGTCCCGGGTAGGAATCGAACCTACGACCTGAAGCGTGAAAGGCGCCTCCGCGCCAACCACGCTAACGGGCCCGTCAACTATTTGGACAGTTTCTCCCACTCATGCACATATTCCCCAGAAGACCATGGAATTTTGATCCCAATCAATACAGGGTGAATTTGAAATAATTGGCATCCTTTAAACTATGACTGTACACATGATTCAGAATATTTTGGGCACAGATTAATAGAAGTAGGCAGATGTAGTCTTGGCAACAAACGATGTGAAGCCGGGTAGCATTATATGTGTGCGTGACAACTAGGAGCGGCACTAGGGGCACATACATCTGTGTGCATGTAAAGTTGTGTAGTTATAAGTAGTGTCCGACCGAAGATTCGGTTTCGGTTTCGGTTTCGGCCAGTTTCGGCTCAAAAATCTAGTTTCAGCACCAGTTTCGGTTTCGGCTGAAAATCCACCGAACCTTTCGGCCGCGCCGAAACTCGGCGTTCGTGAGTTATCGCGCGTCACTCGGTTGATTTCGGAAGAGTTCGTGTCTCGCGTTGCATCCGCCATCGCGCATCGTCAGCTGTCAGATCGCCGGCCGGTATGGCGTGATTGTTTTGCGAGTTTAGTGTTATTTCTCGCTTTATTGGCCTTTATTAAGCAATGAAGTTCTTTCCGTGGAGTTATTCACTCGGATTTATGAATGATGAGAATTAAGTATGTAAAAGAAAGAGGTTATATTATATTTGATTCACACATTCATCATTTATTTATTACTTATGTTACGGTACATTTGTTTTATTGTTGTTGGATGAGGTTTCAAAGTACCCAAACAACTACCATCTATGATTTAGCTGTGTGTGACCTTCAGCAGGGCTATTACGTATCTCAGGTGACAACTGGCGTCGGTTGTACACCGAACTTTGATGGTAAATTAGAAAGACATAACATTGGTTTTACGTATTTAGGTGAATGGATATCAAGGTACAGTGAGGTTAGGTTAGCCCTGCAAGAAATACGTAATAGCAATGGTATGTCATTCTAATTCACCATCAAAGTTCGGTGAACAACTGAAGCCAGTTGTCAACTGACATACGTAATAGCCCCGCAGATACATAATTTTTTATTGGTAAAATAATTTGCTGTTGTCCATATATTTTTGAGAATCGATCTGAACGTGACATACCTATCTACTTAAGTGGAAAATGAAAACGGGGGTTTAATAAATTACTATTGCCACCCTAAATTATAAAAAAATATGAAAATCCCACAAAAACCCTATATAACCAACTGCAATTAAAATTTAAAATGATCTCAACTAATGTTAAATTTAGTCTTAAACATGTTGTGATTATAAACGCAATCGAATTGACAAATTTTTGTTCCAAGAAGTGTTAACATGATTGTTATAATTATAGTATTGTTAATAATAATATAATAATATTATTATTAATAATTATATTTTCACATACTTCAATTATTGTTTTTTATTTCATTTAACACATTCTAACATTTCTAACTGTCAATATAAGGGAACGAAATAAGACAAATTTCATTAAACAAAAGATTTTTAACTTGTCCGAAAAAGGTTCGGTTTCGGTTTCGGTTTCGGCCGAACCTAAAACAGATGCCGAAGATTCGGTTTCGGTTTCGGTTTCGGCAGAAAATCCTGTTTCGGTCGGACACTAGTTATAAGGCGAGATTGTATTCGCTTTTTTGTTTTATATTTGGTTTGGTGGCCACACTTTCGTGTTCTATGCACTCCATCTGTAGCTCCTAAATCTATGATTTTGGCAAACTAAATTAAAAATCTATTGATAAAATATTACTTGTGTAAGCAAATAAATGCAAGCAGTTAACTGTATTATCTTACCTGGGCACTGATTTGTTGATGAATATACCCTAAATATTCTGAATCATGTGTTGAATCACCGTTTACAAGGATGCCCATGATTTCAAATTCAGATTCTACAGGGTGAAATCGAAATCGTGGGCAATATTTTAAAATATGACTCAACACATGATTCACAATATTTAGGGAAAACAAATAAAAAAATCTATTGATAAAAAAAAATTGCTAGGGTAAGCAATTAAGCAAACCATTTAATTGTTATACCTTACCTGGGTAATAAATTTTTATCAATTGATTTGTTGATTAATATACCCTAAATATTCTGAATCATGTGTTGAATCACCGTTTAAAAGTATGCCCATGATTTCAAATTCAGATTCTATAATAGATTCAGATGATAAATAATATCCTTCAGGGGTTTCGCAATGCCCTCACCGATGTGGGCTGCCATTCGGTTAGAAGATCCTCGTAAATCTTAGCTTGTCGGACTCGTCGAGGGTCAACCCTTGGCGTCATCGTTGGATATCATTGTCCATCCAAGGAGTAACAGTGCTGGGAGTGTGTGGCGGGCCTAATCCCATTTAAAAAATAAATGGGCGAGGCTCTGTAAACGTGCGTTTCCACTGCACAAAAACATGTTGACACAACATATTGCTGTCTCTATTTTTTCTGTCATTAAATAGAGATAACAATATGTTGTGACAACATGTTATTGCGCAGTGGAAACGCACGGTAAGTTTTCTTCTAAGCCCAGCAAGTGCAACGCACCTACAGTCAGTGTTGTTTTTGTTGTATACTATTGAATTGGAAATGAGTTGCAGAACGGAGTGGCTCAGCAAAAACCAGTAGCGGGAGACCGGTGCGTCTAGTGAACCGAACAACAGAAGGATAAGTCCATTACACCTAAAGACATCACCAAGAAAGAGGGAGATAATGGTGGTAGAGCCAAGCTATAGCTATTGACTGCAGCTCATATACGGGCTGGCTCTACTGGGCTAGTACCACCCTCTCACAGAAGATCGCCGTAAAGTGGCTATTACAGCTACGTTTCGTACGATGAGAGAGCTGGAAGCCCAAGCATTTATTCCTGATCTTTCACATTCATAGTTTCTACGACCTTTTGCTAGATCGACTTGTGTGTTTCATTTAAATATAGACTTTTTATTATAATTTCTTCGAAAATAAGATAATAGACCATGCAATAACCCGTGCAGTGAGCCGAGCGGCCTTCGCTCAAACTACTCGATAAAGCAGCCAGTTTTCAAATATAGTAATTCATTACGCGACAGAATCCTCCTCCATATTCTCCTAAGAAGGAATACATGACTGGCTTATGTTAGTCCGTAAGGTATTTATAATATGGGCCATCGTTGCCTGAATTAAATTGTTATTATTATTATTAATCTGTATTTATTTATTTGTTTTCGGTATAACAACAGCTTTATAAACATAATAAGTTCATACTAGTAGGTAATAAAAAGCCTAAAAGAGAGAAATACTAAAACTATGTCCCGTAAAAGAATAACATAAAACATAGATCTTGTTAAGTACTATGTACTACCAATAAGAGCCGAAACCTTGACTAAGATCAATCTAGGTGATCCACAGATTGAGAGGCGAAGAAATCGATGGATAACAAATTTCGAATTTTTCTTGACGAATTTTAGCATGGCTAGGGACTGTTTCAAAATTGTGAGATAACTATTATCCTCCAAATAAATTTGTTCGGAGAAAAAAAAATATTTGTCGATTCTGAAAGAAACCCTTAATAGTGTACTTAGTTGTACTACTGCGCAGATCACCACTGTGGCACTAACGGTTTCTAAGCCGAGGGCGCCGAGGAACGCCGCGGGATCGCGTTGTACTTGCCTACCGTTGAAACAACCGCTACACCGACCTTTTGTACTAAGATATAGGTAGTTCATCATAGAGATAATGTACCACTTCTATATTATCTATGCTTATAAAGCTTTGTGGCAAGACTTCGCTTCCGTGTGCTGTGGTTATTACATCCCACGAATTTCATTATTTTTTACCCCCCCCCCCCCCCCGTCACATTTGTGAGACGTCACACTAGGGAGCTAATGTGACGTCACATATTTTTAGCAATGTTTTGTTAACAGTTCAAATTTCGCGTTTTGATACTTAGATATTAGAATTTTAAATGTGACGTCACGAAACTTAGGACCCCTCCCACCCCTTGCCACATAATTGGTGCGTTCCATTCACTGTTAATTTCGTTATTTTCGATCACAAATCTCGTTCCACTCGCACCAACTTGTACTGGAACTGATCATTATTATCGTTTTTAACAGTTTTTGTGGACCAAAATTGCAAAAATTACGGTGAATGGAACGCAGCAATTGTCACACTTCGTCGACCCCCTCCCACCTTACGTGTGACGTAATTTATAGATGGCCCTTAAGGCCTAAGTGGGCTTAGAGTGTGTATATAACTATGAATCAATGTCTTAGAATTAACGGATAAGTTATCTACCAGATAAATATGGCGTTCTGAGAGTCTTTCCATATAATATCTGTCAAAACGTATAGGTATTTATCTGGTGGATAAAATTTATCTGGCGATCATGGCGATACTCCAAAATACGAAACGAAACGTTTCGGCTGACGAATGGTACGTTTTCCTATTCCGGTGTTTCAGAAGTGTTCCGGATTCTTTCAGAGTAGGGTCCATGAAAGAGGAAACGTCAAAATCACTACTATCGAATCCGAAATTCGGATCAGAAACACTTTCGGAGATGTAAACGTACCATCCGATAACCGAAACGTTTCGTTTCGTATTTCGGAGTAGCGCCACAGGCCCTAAATCTATGGTTCAGCCAGCGTAGTCCAAGCAGAGTTGGGAAAAATTTAATTGCGATTAATTAATTGCAAATTGCAGGTTATGTCACAATTAACAATTCATTGTGATTTGTTCGCGATTGACAAACAAATCTAAATTAATTGTTAATTGTGACACCACAGGAAATTTGCAATTAATTAATTGCAATTAAATTTCGCCCAACTCTGGGTCCAAGCATGTGGTCAAACGTGATAGCGGCTTCATCACCGGCACAGATACTGTCCACTCATCACTATGTTTAGAAAGTAATTGAAAAAAGTAAAGAAATGTCAAAGAATTAACGTGATTGTGTGAATATGCAGCATCATCATTTTCACTTTATACGTTAGGGTGGCCATGCGTGCAGCGTTGACTGGGATTTTCCCGAAATCAATTAAGAATAGGCATTTTGACAGCTTTTCTGCTAACCATCTCAGATGATTTAGTGACGTATAAGAAATCCACAAAAAGGTGTTTATTTTAATTATTTTATGTATTCCAAAAAAAAAACAACACGATATTCAGCAATATGGGGAATTTATGACGTCACACACCAGCAAACAAACATCAACCAAAGACAACTGTCTTCAGTTGAGTTAGCATTGGAAACTTGAAAGGGCTCATACCAAAAGCCGTGAAACTGTAATTAAAAGAAAAAATACTGCTGTATGTTTGCTCCGCTGTGACGTCATGGAGATTCGCAGGACTTTTACATAAAGGTGGATCTATGCTTACGAGCCGAGCACGAGCAGAGCACGAGCGGAGCACGAGCCGAACACAAATTCGTCTAGTGTGGACCGACTTACGAGGCTCGAACGAGCGCGCTTCGAGCATTTGGTTTGCGCTCGACTGTGCTCCGACAATTGTCGGTTTTTTGACGCGCACATAGGGATTGGGAAATGCTCGAAGCGCGCTCGTTCGAGGCTCGTAAGTCGGTCCACAGTGCGCGGATTTGTGTTCGGCTCGTGCTCCGCTCGTGCTCGGCTCGTAAGCATAGACTTACTTAGACCTTAATGATTTGAGTGCGGATTATTCGCGAGAATTTTCCGCCGCAGTCGGTTGGAGCCACTGTAAATTCGAATCCATTGAAATTCAAGCGTGTGTTAATCTAACAGCAGACCGCGCCCTCCGGACCAATTTCAGAAAAGCACAATAGTGGCGCTCCTCTTGACAGCGTTTCGCGTCACTGGTTTTCAGCAAGGCTGGTGATGTCATCGTGACCTCACCGAATTGGAACGGACTGTAGCAGTTTTTTTATATCATTATTTTTTTACTGTCCAGCCCTTGCTCTATGCTGTAATGTCGACGGGCCTGTTGGCGTGGTTGGTAAGATTCCGCCTATCACGCTGCAGGTCGTAGGTTCGATTCATACCCGTGACATGCATTATGTGTGCATGAACATGTCTGTATGTCTCGAGTCTGGGTGTAATTATGTATATTAAGTATGTATTTAAAAGTAGTATATATGTAGTAATATCAGTTATCTGGTTTCCATAGTACAAGCTCTGCTTAGTTTGGGATCAGGTAGCCGTGTGTAAACGAATGTCCCAGGATATTTATTTATTTAATGTAAAAAATATCACTAACAAAGAAATCAATGAATAGCCGTGGTCCGTGGGCATAATATGTCACTTTGCCCTATAGGACCTTAACGGAACACGGCTATCATCTAGATGAGAATATTTTCTTGTTTCATACTTTTTAGACTGTGATCTTAGTAGTCGGGTTTTAGTGTTTGAACTTATTCCATAGCATATCTGTCAAAACGCCTTATTGATTTGGTGGATAAAGGTTATCTGACGATTCTGAAACAGTACCTTTAGTATAGTATTGCCTATGCCTTAGCTGTCCCCGGGACTCGTCGAGGATCAAACCTTGGCGTCATCGTTGGACACCATTGTCGATCCTGGCTTACAGGAGTAAGGGCCTCCGCAGACATGCTACTTTTAGCATCGGCGATCGGCGATTTTGATGCTGCGTCTCGCTCGTTCGCGCTCGAAGAAACGCGACGCAGCATCGATACGTCACAAAATCGCCGGTCGCCGATGCTAAAAGTAGCAAGTCTGCGGAGGCCCCAACAGTGGTGGGAGTGTGGTAAAAAAGTGCCTTTAGTATAACTTTTGCTGCGCGTTTTCGTTGCGTTTTGCGCGCGTGAAAAGGGCGTCGCAATAATTATTATTTCATGACGGGCCCGTTAGCGTGGTTGGCGCGGAGGCGCCTTTCACGCTGCAGGTCGTAGGTTCGATTCCTACCCGGGGCATGCATTTGTGTGCACGAACATGTCTGTATGTCCGGAGTCTGGGTGTATATGTATATTAAGTATGTATTTACAAATAAAAAAGTAGTATATGTAGTAATTATCAGTTATCTGGTTTCCATAGTACAAGCTCTGCTTAGTTTGGGATCAGGTAACCTTGTGTACAAAAATGTCCCAGGATATTATTTATTTATTTATGAGCAACTGCCGCAGTGTCGCTACTTGCTTGCCAGTCGCTTACTTTTGATAATTTAGGAAAACTAGGTGGTCATTCGCGGCATGTGCCCGATGTCAACGTAGCAGTGTGATATTATTGGTGCGTTCCATTTACTGTTAATTTTGTTATTATCGCCCACTAAAACTGTTAAAAACGATAATAATGATCACTTTCAGTACAAGTTGGTTCGAGTGGAACGACATATGAACGAAAATTACAAAATTAACAGTGAATGGAACGCACCATATGTAGATGGTAGAATATAACCTCCAAATTGGTAGATACTCTTAGCCAGTTTATATTTATAAAGCCTTTCTAGGAACGTAAGTGATTTGTAATGCCATCGTAATTGCATCATAACTTTATATTTTGAATGTTTTAATTTTTCGTATGAGAAAACTTTTTACTGCCTCCGCATATACCCACAACCGAAACGCGAACCAAAAGTCGTTGATGCTAAAACCTAACGTGTGTATGGTCCTTAAGCTTATAATCGCCTATTCGGATTACCAGACGCGCGTGCCATGTGACTAGAATATACAGGTGAAAGTGCTGCCAGCTAAGAAAATAAGATGTAACAAATTAGCCAAGAGCGAGATAGAAGAGTTCTTTATATTTACGTAATGTTAAAAGTTTATAAAACTGTACCTACATTTTAACTAAATATTCTTGAAACAATAAATCGTATGATTGCCGATAAAATAAACGAAATCATAAACGTAGATGTGGCGCATTAAAACCTCTTTAGATGTGGACAGAGGTTTATTGAATACAGGTTGCAATTAAAGAAAATATCGCGTGAATGACAAATAATGACAAATATCGACAAATGAATACAATTTAAAAAGTAAAATGTTTTATTTTTATTTTATTAAGGCTTTTAGCAGTTCTTTTTGAGCTTATGGCCAGTTAATTAATAGCAAAGTAAAAAAGGTTATATTTCATGTTCCTACTTAGACGCTATGACTACAAGTGGCGACTTTAACGGACGTATTTTGTAGTAGTTACTGAACCCCAAAATAGTAAAAGAAACTAATCAGTTACCGCAAATTACCGAAGAATTGCAGCTCAGCTAGTTTGCTAGTTTGTTGGTGTTGCAACAACGAAAAAATACAACCTCTTTTTCTTACCCTACATTGTAAACGTAATTTTCGTCGCCAGACTTTAAAAAAAGAATAGCTGCATTTTTATTTTTTTTGTCGGTTAACGAAAGGTTATGGCGTAGTGTTTTTATTTTAGCTTAGAATAACTTATTCTTTTTAATATTTTTTTAGCATAGTAGTATACTAATGAAGGCAGTTTTTAAAACCGCAGATTTTTTAATTTCCCAATGAAGCGAATAAAATTTGAAATATCTACAATAAAAAATTGAATAGTTGTATTGTAATTTATAGTGCTTGATTTAAGCACAAATTTTCTGCGGAAATGTAACAAAAATCGAAATTCAAAGCCCGAACGAAGCGAATTATTGCCTTCGTAAAAAACCTACTGTCTATCCTATTTAGGGTTCCGTACCCAAAGGGTGCCAACGGGACCCTATTACTAAGCCTACGCTGTCCGTCTGTCTGTCTGTCAGCAGGCTGTATCTAACGAACCATAATAGCTAGAGACTTGAAATTTTCACAGAATATGTATTTCTTTTGCCCCTACAACAAAATACTAAAAAAAAAAACTACAATACTAAAAATAAAATAAAATTTAAAAATAAATGGGGTCCCCCCATACAAAAAACTTGATATTTTTGACGTTTTTATTCTACGGTGGTACGAAACCCTTTATGTGCGAGTCCGACACGCACATGGTTTTTTTTTTTAATGGGACTAGGCCCGCTACACACTCCACCACTGTCCCACTACTGTCTATGCTTCTAACCGTGTTTGTAATAGCCCTCGTGTCCCATGTTATAGATATTCATAGTCGCCAGCCTAGTTCAGACTTTCCTATCACCGTAAGCCCAATTTTTACAAAATCATCGTGACGAATTCAGTTTTTTCCGGCCAGCACGTGTACTGGTTCATTGGTTTCTTTGCCGCTCGCAGCCTTCAGACACAAAAAATATAGTCAAAGAATAGAGAGTGCAGATTGGCCACACCGTAGCTCCGTCTTCACAGGCCAGTATTAAATTAAATAAAGTAGAAAAAAATTAGGTGATCTCGTAAATGTCATTCTCATGTCATACCAGTACAAAATGACATGTCACAGGCGTAAAATAAAATGTCAAAGGTTTCGGCAGAATTACACGATGCGACAGCTCTGTCGGTATTCAGGACAAAACATGTCAATGGCTCACTTGTGGACTGGTCTGACGTGGTTGACTCATGACGTTGGCTGTCATCTGTCAGTGTCACTATAAAAATAAATGATTGCAAGATTTCTCGAAAAAAAAGTGATGCGAAGTAGACTGCTAGAACTGTCAATGTCAACCCACCACTGACCACCAAAAAAACGGTCATTTTCAAATAGAGAATTGTCGTATTTTGAATCTTTATCGACACTAGCGACACTGTCAGCGAGTCAAATAAGCTTGTGGGCTCACGGAGTTCATAGTATACCTATTAGGTACCATACCTTCAAGATGGGACTATACTGTAGATAAGATAGACTGTGTAGTATGTTACAAAATAAATATACTTATTTTAGTACTTTGTCTAGCTTCATAGGAGTCTCCACAAGCCATCATTCAGCAAATACGGATGCGCTCACGCAACGTCATTGCTTTCTTGTCTGCGCAAACAGAGTGAGCGGTAAGCGATGAAGGGGGTTCTGCAAGTCATCTGGCATCTTAGCGCTTTAAACGTAATCCACCAAGCCAACTAGGAACTCTGATGGAATGCGGCTTCCCCGCCCGCACACCCGCCACCGCCTGCGGCTTCCCGCCCGCCACACCGAGCGCACCGGCACCACCTTTTCGTGCGGGTGACGTCACATTTGACAGGTTCCTAGTTGGCTCGGTGGAGTAGTATAAAGGTACCCTAAGAGGCTATGCACACCGAGCAACTTAGTTGCCGAAACTATCAACTTATTAATATATTTTTGGAAGTTGCAGCAAACAATTTCCAGTTGCAGCAACAGTTGCCTCGATTGCCGCAATTGTTTTAATATGAAAAAGCTAGCTAGCTAGCTAGACTTTACACAAAATTAGTTTTTTTTTTTTGAATTGACAATTTGTTGTTGGCCAAAGTGGCCTCTACAACTTCACCCGGACTTTGGTGAGTGCAAAGTGCGCTCCAACCAGAAAACAAAATTAGATAGAAGCCTAATGAATTTAGTATGGATGTGACACAGGGCACATTCCAAGCAAGACAGGAAAACATCACAAAAATTACTGAATGTCCTTTAGAAGAGACAGATTGTAAGGAAATGGAGACAAAAAAAAAAGTTGCGAGTTGCCAGTTGCCGCAAAAGTTACCCGTGTGCATAGCCCCTAATAGACTGAATGGGAACTATTTTTCAGCTCCAGCACTAGTACAGCCGGCCGTAACAAGACAAAACGCGAGATAAATCGATTTTGTCTCATTCTCTCCTATACATAAAGTAAGAGATAGAAAGAGCGTGACAACATTTTTAAACAATACCGAGCATTTAAGTTCGCAATTTTGATACAACTTGCATCAATGCGTTACATTACAGGCGAATGCTCCCTGTGAGGAAGCATCTTAAAATCAATGTCCAAATCTATGGTCACTGTAAGTACTACACCACCAAGCCAACTAGGCACTCGGGTATAAATATCAAATGATAATAAGTCAATGATTCCGCGGTCCTTCCACCACGTAGTGGGAGCTACTGCCACAGGAGTGCCCAGACATTGCCCAGGTTCACTACGTTGTGGACGGATCGCGGAATCATTGATTTATTATCATTTGATATTTATACCCGAACGCCAACTTGGCTTGGAGGATTAGTAGCTAATATTGTTATTTTTATGCCCTTATGGCATCTTTCAATAAATATTAACACCTAGTAAATTCCTAGAAATATCGATGCAGCATTCCCGCTCTTCCATTATGAACTCGATACCGCTTGCACACAATTTCCTAGTAATGTGCACAGCAAAAAATATAGCGTTACTTTTCATGGATACGTGCTAGCGGTAGGTACTATTCCACCAAGCCAACTAGGCACTCGGGTATAAATATCAAATGATAATAAGTCAATGATTCCGCGGTCCGTCCACCACGTAGTCATCGAGTCCAAAGCCCAAACTGTCTCCAAAAAACTGGGCATCCTAAATAAGGTGAAGCGGTACTTCACGCCTGGACAGCTTCTTACATTATATGTATAAAGCGCAAGTCCGTTCCTGCATGGAGTACTGCAGCCACCTTTGGGATGGCTCAGCCAAATACCAACTTGCTGCACTTGACTCGATTGAACGCCGTGCCAAGAGGCTAATAGGTGATAAAAGGCTGGTGAAGACTGGGCTTCACAGCCTGGATCACCGCCGTAAGGTTGCCTGCTTGTTGGTCTTTTACAGATTGTACTTCGGAGAGTGTGCACAAGAGCTTCATGAGCTCATCCCGCCTTCCCCCTTCTACCATCGGAACTCCAGACGCACTGCAGGATTTATTTATTTAATAAAACATAGAATAATAATAATATAACATAGTCCCACAAAACCGAGCAGTCGGTTTGACTGTGGGATCGCAATTTGGTTGATATTCCACATATTCGCACGCAGCGCTTCAAATCATCTTTCATAATGCGCACAGCCAAAGAGTGGAACTCCCTGCCTGCGTCTGTATTTCCGAGTGCATACAACCCAGATCTTTTCAAATGTAGGGTGAACAGGCATCTTCTGGGTGCGCTCGCTCCACCGTCGACCTCATCTTTGCCCCTGCGGCATGATTGAGGTCAAGAGCAAGCCCATTTTTAATAAAAGAAAAAAAAAAAACTTAGTGGGAGCTACTGCCACAGGAGTGCCCAGGCTCACTACATTGTGGACGGACCGCGGAATCATTGACTTAATCATTTATACACGAGTGCCTAGTTGGCTTGGTGAAGTAGTACCATGAGTTTCGACGATCGCTGTAATTTACGTAACATTTTTATAAGGCTCAGCGCAGACGGGCAACAGCCACCGGTGGCCAGCGACAAGCAGTTCGCACGCCTTTTCATGCATTTTGCAGAAATTCGCCGCACACGTGTGGCCGGTGGCGGCCACTCGAAGGTGAAATCGGACGCATCATTTTTCCTTCATTTTCATTAGCTTATTCGCTTCATTTTTTGGGTTCCGTACCCAAAGGGTGCCAACGGGACCCTATTACTAAGCCTACGCTGTCCGTCTGTCCGTCTGTCAGCGGGCTGTATCACACAAGCAGTAATAGGTAGAGAGTTGAAATTTTCACAGAATGTGTATTTCTGTTGCCGCTACAACAACAAGTACTGAAAATAAAATAAAATTTAAAAATAAAGGGGGACCCCATTCAAGAATCTTGATATTTTTGACGTTTTTATTCTACGGTGGTATGGAACCCTTTATGTGCGAGTCCGACACGCACTTGGCCGGTTCTTTGATTCCACCTTTAGCAGTGTCCGCGACTGTCGAACTGCTTGTTGCTGGCCACCGGTGGCTGTGGTCGGTGGCCCGTTTGCGCCGAGCGTTATTCGTTCCCTCTCTACCTAATTTATTTTCTGTGATCGCAAGTTACATAAAAAAAAATTACACCAGCCAGATAAAATTATCATCTTCCAAGACTAAAAATTGCTCATATATTATAGCTTGCGCACATTGGCGGACGGGATGGTAGAGCATTTTAAATTTATCAATAGAATTTAATACTTATCCAATCAAAATAAGGTATGTATTTCAACGCTCGGTGATCGGTTTCGGAGCATCGCCGCGCAGTTTTCTCGGTGCACCAAAGAGCATGCTGGAGCACCTTATTTCTATTGGATAAGTGTTAAATTCGATGGATAAATTTAAAATGCTCTGCCATGCCGTCCGCCTACGTGCGCAGGCCATTAAAATGACATTTAACACGTGTATTGTACATTTGTAAATCCATCACTCATAAGCACGACAAACTTATGTGTGCTGGCGGCCGAAACCGGAACTAAAGTTGTCATTATGAAAATGACAGTTTTGTATCGAAAGTAGCGCCAAAGTCGCCGCAAAGATAACTTTGTCATTGTTACTCTAACGATGCTTTCTTTTGACTGTTAAGATTTAATTTTTAACTAGGTATTTCTAGTTGCAAGATGCTATGGGACACTGTTAAACAAATTAATGTTATTTTACATGGCATATCACAGACCTTCTAACCCTCTTTTTTGGGGGTGGTTCGCAGCTGCAGGCCGATTTGCAGAAAAAAATTGAAATGTCATTTTTGAAAAAAAAAACTTTTTTTTTTTTTTTTAAATATTTATTGGCATCCGCGAGTGTTATTTGGATCACGAGCCAGTGATAAGTGGAAATAAAAAAAGTGAATAAACCTCATTACCTAATTAAGAAAAAAATATTGACGATCTTCAAGTCAGAGTAGTCCTTAATAGACATAGTAGATAACCTACAAGGAATCCACGCGACGTTCGTCGAGTGTGTTCATAACATCCTCTACAAAATTAAAACACACAATTTATAAAAGTTTGACAAATAAAATAGTACCTCTCTGATACTCTCTCCTTCGTACGATAGAACGGGATAGGTACAGATGCAGCGCTATTGCTGTCTACCAAAGAGAATATAACCACCACATTAGAAGAGTAGTATCTCCCATACTACCTAATCTACTAATTCTATAATTCGCAAAGTGTATGAAACGGAGGACGATCAGTATGGCGGATATCATTATCAGTCTATTGCTGCCATGGATGTATTAACTCAGGATGCGCATCGCATGATCTTCCCCTCTAGCTTTTTTTTATAGGTACTAGACCAAAAATCTCTGACACGTATATAAAAACTGTTTTCGAAATCGATTTGATCAGAGTAAGTATCGTTTTCGCGGTGTAAGGTGCTCCGTGAAAAATGCCGAATTGTCCCATTAAACATGTGCAAAGAAATTACAAAAAATAGTAATATACAAAAAGATGGGGTAACATTTCATATGTAAGTATTTTTGATGTAATTAATGCAATTTTTCTATTAAATTCATTAAAATATTAAATGTCATAAGAATCGAAAACATTATCGATACAATTAATCGAGTACGAATTAATCGAATAGTCTACTGTGACCATAGACGAATCTTTTCTACCCTGGCAACTGTATTTTTTATTTGTCAAATAATTGTCAAGTATTTGAACTTTGTAAACAAACGGATAAATACTGAATTACGCGGTGATAAACCAGTCGCAGGACGTTAAAAACGATTTACAATGAATAAATCATTAGTAATTCAACAAGAGAGGTGATTCACAAAGTTTACAGGCGGTGTCTCGCGGAATTTGAGGTGCAAAATATTTTGTCAGAACTCGACCATGTTTACCAAAGAACCGCTGATATTATAGGTATATAAGCAGTTTATTTTACAGTTTTTAAGTTAAATAATGTGTTTATTGTATACAAAGGCAGGCTCAAAGCTTCAGTTTACAGGTTTTTCAGTAAATATACATTGATCGCTTAGAGGTACATTCGATTGAACACACTTGATACTTGGTATTATTTTTATGTGTTGCTTTCATCTCGACCAATACATAAACTAAGGTTGCTTTATTTTTCTATGTTTGCTTGTCAGTTAACATCGTTACTTAATTACTAAATAAACAAATAATCTTAAAGCATTAAAGAAATTATCTTTTATTGAATTATTTTATTTTTCAGGTACCGTTAGAAGAATAGTCGAAAATTGCTCTTTACGATGACATTAATCGATTAATAATAAATCTTCAAGATGACAGCAATGCTGTGGAGACTGATGATGATGAGTTGATGAGGCAGCGGCAGGCCCACGCCAATATATGGATTTATCAGGAGTGGAATATTTAGACCAAGATTAAAATAAAAAAATAATTAAAAAACGCAGTAGCTATGATATGTTTGTTTTATTTTCCTAAAATACAAAAAAAAATAACTAACTCATGTTGAAACAAAAACACCCACTATCGAAACAATTCAGATAAATACGATCTCGATAAATTCTTGATCTTGATAAACGGAATCGAACCTGACACTGCTCCGGGTCCATATGACCCAGAAGCAGGCAGCGTCTGCTACTGAGGCGATGAATCACATATGGCATAAATATATGTATAATAAATATTATCTTATTGACCAACATCAAAGAAAACTTAAAAGTGCTTGCGCTTGCATTATGAATAATAAATAATATGGAAAATAATAAATCAAGTATCAAAATTATTCAGTCGTATTAGTGAATGTTGCAAGAATGATTTTTTACTATAAACTTTTTGATTTGAACAGTGTTGTAGTAGTGTTTATTTATGATTGCAGACCGGTATCGATAAAAATATAATATATATAGTGTATAATAAACCTTGGGAGAGGCCTATGTCCAACAGTGGACGTCTTTTGGCTGAAATGATGATGATGATGACATTAGTATAATAATACCTATTACGTTTATACGTACCTACCTAACAAAAGATATCAGCCAGGCCAGTGGCAGCAGATGGCGCTGGTCGAGTGGGAGTGGGGGGGGATGAAACAGCTTATTTGGGAACATTAGGTACTTATTTTTTAGATAATCTCATTTTCAAGGAACTGAATTGGGATGTACCCGGAATCATCTTGTTTCCGTTGAATATTTACGCCTCGTGAGTTACTCATTATTTCTTGTTCAGCTGTTTCAGTAGAGATAATTCAGTATAATTCAGTAGATTATAATGACAGCTATAAATGTAATAATGAGTATATGAAACTATCGATATAGCTAATTAGAAATATCGATAGTGGTATTCACCCTATTACACCGATGGTCCTACGGTAGTAAAATTTTGTATGTTGACGTATTAGATCTTTTAGTGTGCGTAAAATATACTAGTGTTGCACATTTCTTTACGTGTGCGTTTATAATGACACAAAATGTTTTGAGTAAGTGTGCGTCAATTTTAATGTAGTGGTTACCTCCCCTCCCCCAAGAATTGACAGAACATTTTGTTCGTTGAATTATGCGTGTTGCGAGTCCATTTTGTTACTTTGTTCAAGATTGCTGCCCACTGTTGGACATATGCCTCGCCCAAGCACGCCACTGAGCTCGGTATTCAGCTCTTGGATCCAGTTTCCAGCCACCTTCCGTAGGTCGTCACTCCACCTACACTACGCTTGCTTTCTCGTGGTCTCCACTCAAGAACTCGTCTACTCCAACGGTTGTCGGATCTTCGGACATAATCCATTAAAATTAAGAAGTGACGAAGGAAGGTTTACTAAGTATCTCAAAACAGGAGACGTTCGTAGGTAGGCATGTCTGTCATGTCGTCTAGGACCCACTTAGGGGCCATCCATTAATTACGTCACACGTAAAGGGGGAGGGGGTCGACGAAATATGACATTGTGTGACAAGGGGGTGGGAGGGGTCCTAAGTTTTGTGACGTCACATTTAAAAATCGAATATATCCAAGTATTAAAACCGAGATTTGGTTTTTTAACGAAAATTTTTGAAAATTGCTGAAAATTATAAAAAATATGTGACGTCACACAGGCAGGGGGGGGTCTCGCAAATGTGACCAGCTGTGACAAGGGGGGGTCTATAAATCATGAAATTCGTGTGACGTAATTAATGGATGGCCCCTTAAAGCACTTCCTCTGAGGTATCAACTACTCGTAGGCGGCGACCTTTATAATCCTTTATTCTCCAATCGAAAACATTTCAGCTCTAGGCTCCAACTCCGAAATACGAAACGAAATGCTTCGGCTGACGGATCGTACGATTTCCTACTCGACATATGTTTCGGAAGTGTTACGGATTCTTTTGTAATAGGGTCCACGAAGAAGAAACGTCAAATCACGACTATCAAATCTGTGGGCCTACTCTGTTTCAAACGAAAACGAAATTTCGGACGAAATTCGCGTATTTCCTACTAAGTTTCTCATTGATTCCGACATTTCTTCCGAACGAAAATTGTTTGACGTATTCGTCGTCTTCGAATCTAAACGTCAAACAATTTTCGTTCGTAAGAAATGTCGGAATCAATGAGAAACGTAGTAGGAAATACGCGAATTTCGTCCGAAGTTTCGTTTTCGTTTGAAACAGAGTAGGCCCTCAGAACTTCGGATCCGAAACACTTTTGGACAGAGTTGCAAAAAAACAGGAAATTTAAAATGAAAACTATTTAAAACGTGTTTAAATCATTGATTTAAATCAGAAGGAATAAATCACCGTGTTTAAAACAAGGCCTAGGTCTTTTTTTTTTTTTGTGGTGGTTTTTTTTCGTTCCCTGCCTTTGGAGTATGAAAACGATCCGTCAGCCGAAGCATTTAGTTTCGTATTTCGGAGCAGGCACCCTGGCTCTGGATGGCCTCGGCTTAACCGTTTTCAATTGTTACGCAAGAAGCTATAAGCACGAACGTACATACGTACATACATACGTACGTACATACTGGACTGTTCACTACTGCACAAAAAACGAGCCGAGCGAGAGGCTCCAGTTGGGACCGTGTCCCTCTCATTTCGAGTTGCCATGCCAAAATAATATTATCGTTGGGTAGTGATTGTTAGTTTTGAAATTAAGCAAATAAATTAATTTATTATTTATCGTGACTATTGTTTTATCATATTAACAATAGTCACGATAAATCGCCTCTCGCTCGGCTCGTTTTTCTGTCTAAGAATTGTCAAGGTATAATAGACCTTAAGGCAGCAGAATAAAGTTGAATTTCTTCTTAACCAAAAACTCAACTTGTCTATCCTCTATTAAAAGATCATTGGCTATAAGTACAAAAATTACAATCAATCTAAATTCGCTTCTTCCCCGTCACTTTGACGTTAAAAGTTGGCACTCATCTATCAACTCGGCACCCGACCAGCACCGCCTCGTTAAACTAACTGAACCGGAAATAAGTGGACCACGCGCTGACCACGCGGCGTTCACTCGTTGACCACGCGAGGTCCACTGGTTGATCACGTGACGTTTATGGTATAAAAGCAGCGTCCGCCCGCGGACCACCTATCGACAACGAGTGGACCCCGAGCGACGAGGCGGTGTTGGTCGGGTGCCGAGTTGATAGACGAGTGCCAACCTTATCATTCTCATTCAATAGTCGACGTAATTGACGTTTTGGCTTATTGGCCAGTATCTTCGTAAAATATTTGGGCTAATTTGCTAATTCCTCGGGTGACCCAATGACGTAATATATTATAGACCTGACATACACGAACATTAATGCTCTAAAAAGCATATTAAAATTAACCTATATATCAATAAATACAAGCCATATTATACATACGCCAGCCCTGTTAGAAAGAGATGAATATACATTTTAGCGTTATTGTCTACATAAACATTGGCGCCCATCCAGCGTCGCGGTGACACGGCTGCACGCGCGCTCGCCAATAGTGATGGGATGTTCTAGAGAACATTCTCACCCTCGGAAAATTAATCGTGAGAATTTTAGAAAATTTATCTTCTGAAGCATGTTAAACTTGGCATAACGTTAACGTTAAAGTTGGGATAACGTCACCCAAAATATAAGATTCTAAAAAATTCTCACAAGTAAGTTTCCGAGGGTGAGAATGTTCTCGAGAACATCCCATCACTAGTCGCCAATGATTATGGAGCTAAAAACGCGACAGTGTATATTTATTTCATTCTAACCACAAGGGGGCGTCCAAAAATTACGTGAGGCGATTTTGGATGATTTTTCGATACCCCCCTCCCCCTGGTGAGATGACATGAGATTTCGTGACCATCTCCCTCCCCCTCTAATCTCACGTGAGATTTTTCTAAAGCTTATTCTAGGGAAGAAACATGTTTTACTTAATTTAATCCAGTTTACTGGCAATTTTACAGTTTCGTGCGGTAGAGGGGGTATTTTACCCCCTCTCCCCACATGAGATTGGGTGAGATTTGGCTCGACCCCCCCCCCCTAAATGCCTCAAGTCATTTATGGACGCTCCCAAAGTCTGGCGTAGGTAGGTGGCTTTTATTCATTGATATAGCTAAAATTTTATATGCTGTTTTTAGACCATTAATGTTTGTGTATGTCAGGTCTATAATATAGAATGTCATTGTTAAACATTAGCAGATTGGGGCCTTGAAGTTAGTTCTACTAGTTTTAACTTCAGGCCTATATTTGACAGAGTAGGTATAGCCAAGATGTGTGCTTCTTAATTTAAAAACCGGTTTATAGACAAAGTTGTTTTTTTAATGTTATATTGAACAGGTAAGTCAAGCGGCAGCGTTAAACCAAAAATAAATTCTAAATATAGAGTCAAGGTGAATTAAAATAGCAAAAGTTTCTTATGTTTAATGAATTTTAATTATGACAAACTCCTTAAAATACAACATGTTTTGTGCTGCCACAATGCTGCTTGAAAATTATGACTAAATTTAAATTGGCACAAACAAGACTCTTGCTGTCTTGCTCAAATATTAGGACCAACAGAAGGACTTTTATTATTTCTAGCTAATGAGCTCCAATAACCTTCCTAATTTGAAAAATATGTATCCCTTAACACTGGCTAAATGCATAAGTTTTAAATGCATGACAAATGATTGCAGCTACTATTCAACTTTATGGCAATTGTTTTTTCGTCTTCTAGCTTTTAAATTTCAAATTAAATCACAAGTCACAACTACCGTTTGTGTTTCAACACATCTAAGAGTATTTTCGTCTTGCTCATATGTTACAAAGAAGCGAAGGATGGCAATAGTGTTGGTAGTATTTTTTTTTATGTGTTAGTGCACACAATATCAGAAACATCACTTAAACAATAATTGAAGTTGCTCTTCTAAACAGGACATCCCACTGCTTACACAAATTGAAGCACATTATTTAAGATCTATCCATTCCTTTCTTACAAACATAATTATATATCTCTGTCTCACTGGTTCTCAGAATGCACTTGTTTATACTGTGACAAAGTTTAAAGGTCATATTACTTACATCTTTGATTATGCATGCCAAAATTATAATTCAAATTATAGTTCAAAGACTAATTTTCAATTCTTAGAATATGATAATTAATGAGGTACATAATACCTACCTACTTAATCATAGATTTGCTTTATCTAATTAGATAAATATCATGTTCAAGCATTAAGTAAGTACTTACTTAGGTGTTTTTTGTGTAGCAGGTACTTAGTCGTTAAGTTAAAATTTAATTTACAAACAAGGAGATAACATCAAGACCAAGATATGATTTTAAATGAAGATATATATATATATATAAAATGCCAAAGTTAACATAAGAAAAGAGGTCAGTCTACTTAATTTAAGAAGTAAAGGTTACATGACATTTTGCTCCAAAACTACCAATTTTAAAAGTTTTGTCATGCTTTATTTATTTGCCATTAAACTCTTTATTCAATGTATAATAATAAATTATGTATGCCTACCTTTTATGATAATAAAAGTATCTAGCTAGCGAGCATTTTATACCTACTTGATAACAATAAAAAAACTTATTTTGATTCTGGCTAACAAGAAAGTGTCTACGAAACAAACATTTTCAAATTTGAATTTAGAACATTTGAGAATAATGTGCTATCATTTGTGTGCATTCATTTAGGTGACTAATTTGTTTAAAAATTTGTATTATCTTTCAGATAATTAATCAACTCTGGTGTTTGTGTGTTTAATATGTTGGTATGCAGGCCTGACAGTGTTGTGTTTACTGTGTTTAGGTTATGTTGGGATATACAGGATCATACTTATAAGCTGAAGAAACTGCTGTTGCTAGGTGATAATCGGAGTGTGTCTAGTGCAAATTGGTTCAAATCTGGTCCGTATCCTGCGAGGTCATTCTAGAAAGGTCTCTAATCAGTACTTACTCGAGTGACCGATCACTAGCGGCGGTCGGCCGAGTCCGCGGGCGCCGAGCGGTGCAAGCACGCCACCGACCACCCCTGCGGCCGCTGCAGCATCCGTCTCACCACAATAACACAATACCGTCGCACACTTTCACGATTGGAATGCACCAGACACAGTAACTCAACATTACACTAAACATGCACAAACACAAACATTTTGATCGGGTTTGTATCACAGGAGTCAACGGTCGCGCGGGCCCCGTGTCCCTCGCACTAACCCATATTCGGCCACTATATTACTGTGTAATCAACGGAATTATTACCAATTTACGGCACCGCGCTCGACGTCCGTTCGCCGCCGAGAAAATACTTGTAAAATCTTTTTCGAAAGCGCATAGACGCTCGGCGGACCTTTCGAAAATGTATAAAATACGATAGCGCGCTAAATAGGAAAATCGATAAGGCCGTTGGAACGCCGCCGAGCCGAAACTAGAATAATAATTTATCAAAAAATGTAATAAAAACGACATTATTTTCTTGTGACGGTTCCGAGCTGTCAGAATTTTCTATGTACAATACGACGGCGTTGTGGTCGCCGGTCGTGTCGCGTGCCGCGGGGCGCTAGAGGGGTCGTTTCGATTCGGCAGGTTAATAATAGGGTGCGGGCGAAAATCCGCCGTAATGACATTGTCGCTTACGACATTTCTACTCGGCGCTTATCGCGAAAAATACGAAACGGACTTGAATTTGTTTGTAAAACTTACGACGAGTTGTAATCAGTGGATTGGAAAATTCCAAATAATAAATGGCGAGCGGGCGCGCGATGTCCGTAGAAAGAAACGCGAGACACTGTTTTCGAAACAACGTTGGCTCGACGTCATTTTTGGCGTATTTTGAGTTGGATCGTGAACGGGAAAACTCGAAAGCGTTCGGTCGTGCGAGAGAGATAGTGGACTTATCGATACAAACAAAACTAATCTTTACGGCGCTCTACGGCCGTACATTATAGTTTGATATTGGTGTAATATTACGTGAAAGTGAGTGAAGCCGTACTATTTTGAAGTTTTTTTCTATAATACGTATAGATAGGCTAGAGAGGAGAACGGCTGTTTTTCTATGTAAAACTGCGCTAGTGTGGGTTACTTCCCGTACGTGTAGTTATCGTATGGATGAAAATTGTGTTTGTGTGTGTTTTGTATTACACTTATATAAAAAATGTATAGTCGCCGACTCGGTTACGGAATCAATAATCTAAATTTTCTATATTTTTGAAGTAGGTAATAGTCAACGTCGCAGAACTCGGTTCACATATTTGTACAAGTAATTGTAAATCAATATGCAGGTACTACCTACTAACTTTGGAGTCAGTAAATAGTGTTAATAGATAGCTATGTAGAGTTAGGTAACGATTTAATTACTGTAGTTCATATTGTATGTACTTAAGTTACTTATTGTACAATCGTTTGAATATTCAACAACTAATTGCGGTGCTCATCGGCATAATCACTAGGCATAACCAAGTACCTACTTACCAGCCTCCCTATATGAATATGCAACTTTAATTTAAGTAGGTACTCGTGAGTAGGTATCTACGCCTAGCCAATGCAATACCAAAACTTATTTAGCTTCTCCTGTATCAATTCGCAGGAATAAACCCTTAAAAAAACGTATTTAGCACTATCTTGGACAGTTCCGGTTCCGGGCAAATAATTAGGTCGAATCCAATTATGTTATCGCATCATCATACTGGCTGAAGTTGAAATGCAATTAGACGACGAAGTAATCAATCACTAACTGTCGCCTTCTCGTCTCCAAAGTTGCAATAGGTAACTACACGCCAGTACCTACCTTGGTGGCGATTTTGGTACGGATTCTTCTGTTTGGTTTACCAGCATCTCGTCTTTAGATGAGAAAGGTTTATTACTTATTCGCATGCACGGAGTCACAGCCAACAGCTATGCTATTAGTTACCTAATGAAGCTGTAAAGAGGCCGTTAATTAATGACAGACAGTCAGCTGGACCAACTCACACTCGAATAGACATCGACCCGACTGATGAGGTTCAAGAAATGCCAACTACTGCCCTGAGGTGAAATTCCTCCTATTCGTCATTCTGCAACTGCATGAGACTAGGCTTGTCGCTTTTGGGGTGTGCTGTTGAGTTTGTAGTGTACCTATTGCATCCACTGCCTATAGCGCACTTAGTGCTCGCTATAATGTGAAGCGAAAGGTCAACAGGATTAATGGAGGCGCTCATAGCCAGCTGCAATCAGGGATCGGTTAACGACCGGCGGTAAATCAGCGCTTGGCTAGGTTGGTCAGATATGGGTGGACATTAAGTGGCATTTGAACTGTGCGTCTCCGGGCTTCGGAGGGTCTCGGTTTTTGTCATCTAGGCAGCAGTTGGTAAGCATTGTGAGTAGCCTTCGGACGGCTTGAACAACTCTGACACAAGGTTGGTCACTAACTATACGTTAAGAAGAAAAGCACATCGTTCAAGGTATATCGTTGGAAGAGTAGGATTAATTTGAATTAGTGCTCTGCCTACACTTTTGGAGGGATAAGGATGTGAGTATCTATTTGTTTGCATTAAATTTACAAAAAAGAGCTGTTGGGGAGTTCCCCGAAACGATTTTCATAGTGTCTGCTGGTCATTTTGCACCATAAGTGAATTATGAATGGATAGTCAGTTTCAGCAAGCGACTTCGTTTGCGACAAGTTGGCTCTCAGACTATTAAACTACATATATGCACATGATTAGTTATAGTTACTTTTACATGTGTGTGTATTAGAACTACCACACATAAACTCCGTGAATGTGCGCGTGAGTGCAACCGTAATACAATCTAGTCAATTCGCGTTGGAATTTTCCCACCTTTCTCTAACAACTTATGTTAACTCGAATGCTCAGCGGGTTATGCCGCATTAGGGCGCTTGCGCAGAAAAGCAAGTTGTCGGATTTCAAGTAGTCGTACTCGTATGTACGGAAAATACACTTATATTTCATTTATGTATTATAGGTATAACATTATTTTCTAACATCGCAATCACAAAACTTGTGCTCAACGCAACAGTACATGCAGTGAAATTCACACATCTGTTATCGCCAAAGACTTTGTTAAAGAGTTATCGCACTCGCAATGGGACAATTCACTTATTTTATAATATAAATTAAGGCATTAATCACCGGAAGATGATGTCAATATTGGCAATACCGGCATGCTTACAAGTTACAACGTTATTCTCCGCGAGCGACTGGATCGTACTTTGTCCATGGACTCCGTTTAGCATGACAAACTATTTTGGACACTCACGTGTCTCCCTCTCTTCGTTATTTTTATGATTATTCAGTGCTTAAAGAATAAGTTTTGTTACTAAACGACTGAATATTGGCGCTTAAGATTAATTTAATAGTTACACTTTCTTTATGTACCGATTCGTACCTATTGGCAGACTTGTCGCGATTAGAGTCGAATTGAAACGAAAACCCGCTTCCTTATGGAGATGCCCTTACAAAGCTAGCTGTTCGAAGAGCGCCTTTATTTTTTAAGAATCAAGTTGTGTCAGCCGCGACTTTGTTTGCGTAGACTTTGGATATTGTTTTTATTTGACTATCGCGTGAAAAGTAATCATCTGAAAGACAGCGAAACCAGTCTGAAAAAAATAAAATAAAACGTTGATGTGAAAGGAAATTAAATCGATGTACCATGGACACATCTTCTAGCTAGACCACAGAGGGCCTACTCTGTTTCAAACGAAAACGAAATTTCGGACGAAATTCGCGTATTACCTACTACGTTTCTCATTGATTCCGACATTTCTTACGAACGAAGATGGTTTGACGTTTAGATTCGACGACGACGAAGACGTCAAACAATTTTAGTTCGTAAGAAATGTCGGAATCGATGAGAAACGTAATAGGCAATACGCGAATTTCGTCCGAAATTTCGTTTTCGTTTGAAACAGAGTAGGCCCACAGGTGAGAATGGTGAGATCGTGTCTGCCAAATATCAATTTAAAAAAATCTTTATTCGCTAATAAACAGCACAAAGTAACAACTAAAATATGCAGTTTTACAACCTCCATTGATTATTTGAACGCGAACAATGGCGACGGATAATGGAAGACAGAAAAATAGTGTAAAAACGACAATAAGGAAATAGTGGCGGTTACGTCACTTCCGTTACACGCGCACACTGCAGACGTGACAGTGTTGCAAACAATTTAATTATTTTAAAAAGTCGACCTTTTTAAAATGTAGCACATGCCTGACATCAGTAGAATAACTGAACATCTTTATCTGTTAATTGAATGAGAAGCGTTGGCTTAAGTAAAATGTACTGATGCTTGCTGGATTAATACTGGCGTGGTCCGCTCTGTTCTCCGAAGGAGTAACCATGTAGCCATTGGCGAACCGAGCTCTTGGCTTAGTTAGAAGGAGCAAATCAGTGTTATTGGCCTAAGAGGACAATGACGGGAGACAATAAATTAAAGCACGTTTTTTTATACTTGTCCTATTTGTCAAAGATGGCGTCCAGCGGGGCGATTGCGTAATTTTTTTGTCAATGTTTCAATTGGTTTCGTTCATCCTGTGTCAATTAAATACGAAACCAATTGAAAAATTGACAAAAAGTTACGCAATCGCCCCGCTGGACGCCATATTTGCTTACCAAATAGGACAAGTATAGAAAAACATACTATAGGAATTTCCTTGTAAATAGGCCTGAAATATAGATTCAGAATAAAAAAAAGTTGGCAGTCCAGGTCCAGGGGGGCGTCTATCCATTTTAAGAGTCCATTCGTGTTGTCTCCCTCCAATTTGGGAGACGATCAGCCGATCAACAAATCTATTATTTGTGATGGAAAATATAGGTATGAATTCCTAGGTATCTAAGCAAATTAACTAAAAGGATGTTTTCCTAAAAACTGTCGTAAGTTAAGTACCTACCTACTGTGGTAAGTAGTAGGTACCTACCTAAAACCACAAGAAAATGTATCTCAATCAATGCCTACCAAATATTGTTCTAACTTCTACAACTTTCGCGCTCAAAAAACTATTTTCTAATCGCTACATCACAGATAAAGTTAAATATTTTATCTGTAGCGTTATAAATTAATAAAAACTTGGTATTTTTTAAGGTCATCGGCCCAGTAACTGAAGGGATAAGGCACAGATGTCGGTACCTCGTAGGGCTGACTCTTAATCAATTTGAGGGAGAAGGGCTGACTCATGG
Organism: Drymonia ruficornis; assembly: GCA_947859195.1. Classification (NCBI taxonomy): domain Eukaryota; kingdom Metazoa; phylum Arthropoda; class Insecta; order Lepidoptera; family Notodontidae; genus Drymonia; species Drymonia ruficornis. The sequence continues at coordinate 2,641,950 of OX401917.1, forward strand.
CTGACTATAATCATTTTCTTATTTGAGGTTTCGACTTTCGATTGCCTCGGACTAGTGACTACTGATGGTGCGTTCCATTCACTGTTAATATACTCACACCAACTTGTACTGAAAGTGATCATTATTATCGTTTTTAACAGGTTTTGTGGACGAAAATAACAAAATTAACAGTGAATGGAACGCACCATGAGTAGTAAACTGGGGTGCTCATAACCAGCTGCAATCATTGATCGGTAAACGATCGGAGGTTAAGCAACGCTTGACAAAGTCAGGCAGAGATGAGTGACCGTTTAGTGGCATTTGAACTGAGCATCTCCGTGCTACGGAGGGCGTGAAAAAATATTTTGGTTTGGTCCCCAATAATCTGTGTCTACCCCTTCCAAACAATTCTACTACAAAGTAATATACTAAAAACTATTAAGTTGCGTCGTGTCTTCAAAACACCACTTTCGTAATTTCATTATCAAATAATTTATTTTCGGGCAACCTTAGCCCATAGATACCTTATAAACTAACATAATTACAAAAGGTGTTATTATTAGTATATAAAACTAATAACTATATTAGTATCAGTTTATGTACACACTGCCATCGTTGACTGCCACTGTGCTGTCTCCATCAGTCGGTGCTGCAATTATGACTCCAGTCGCAGTGTTGGCCACTGGAGCAGAAGTTCGTAGACTGTGACATTGACATTGTCCAACACTCACGTATTTATTTAAATCTGGGCAGGCCAGCCCTACGCGGGGGCAACGACCCCGCCGGCTGCCCCGATTTAATTGTAACTTTTTGGTTATTTATTATTAACCATACCGCACCGAGGTGAATGCGTTAACATTATTCAGTGAAAGCTTAAGACGATACAAGAAAAAAATGAATTTTAGTTTCGGGGTGTGGCTAGCGTCGCGTGAGCTGCCGAAGGATATATATCCCTCTCGCTTAGCTAGGACAGAACAGCTATGGAGTAGACTATAGTATAGTTATTTTTTGAAGGAACTATATTGTTTAATTCGTACAATTAAAATAATATGTCCCAGTGCACCTTTTAAAATAGATGAAATGGATGAAAATATTCAAATATATTTTTTTCGTTTTATATGGGATTTTTATGTCGAGTGTATTTGAAAAAAATAATTTAATTTTTATGTTGTTTTTATTGCTGAAGACAAAGTAAGTCAAAAGAAGACAAACGATACCTACAATATGCTGATAGATACGTATAACAATATTTCGATCGTATAATAGCCTATAACCAGCGGACGATCCAGACGCGTCCAACGATATCTCATTAGTCAAATTATTATGATAAAAATAGTTTGGACGTTATACGGGAGCAGATGAACATACATACATATCGGTCAAAATCATAACCCTCCGCCCACCGTAGTCGGGTAAAAATGTACATACTCTGTGTCAGTGACTGACTGCCGGATATGAGTATCTTTTTCATGTTTCGTAGGCAAAGGAATACTTTGGTACTTAACTTCGATGCCGATCATGAAGTCATCAGCGGTGTCATAATATTTATTTTTACCATATTTAATTTATTTTTTAATTTAATTTTCAGTTTTTATTAATTTTATTGATTTAACCATGCATTTATTTATTGTTTATCTTTTTATCTTTATTTTTTTATCTATCAAAATCACCCTTAGACTGGTTACCGCCACAGGTGACAAGAGGGCTGGCTCTTTCCTTGCTCAAAAAATTCGCTTGACAACAGGAACAGCTTGAATACAGGGAGGACATGCAGCCAGTATCCCACGCGGACGGTATTTGTTTAATTAGGGGTAGGTTTTTATTTTATTGTATTTTATTTTAATTTATGTTATATTATATTGTATTTTAATGATAAAACATGAAAAATAAAAAATATTTTTTTATTTTTTTAAATTTAATTTTACTTTTATTTATTGTTTTATATTTATTGTGAAATTATAATAATTTTAATAATCAATATTGGACTATGTCTGAAACAAATACATTGAATTGAATAATTTAAATACAAAAATTATCACATTAACTCGTTAAATCACGGTTTACACCCGCTAGAACGAAAAAGATCCTAACATGGTAGGTAGGACCTGAGGGTTGGCCAGTTAATTACTTAAAATACACTATATTTATTTCAAGAAAACATTCATAAGATCTGAAGGCGTCGGACTCGCACATAAAGGGTTCCGTACCACCGTAGAATAAACACATCAAAAATATCAAGTTTGAGACTTGATATTTATTTTTAAATGTTATTATATTTTTAGTATTTGTTCTGCACCGGCAACAGAAATACACATTCAGTGAAAATTTCAACTCTCTACCTGTTACGGTTCGTGTGATACAGCCCGCGCTGACAGACGGACAGACAGACAGACGGACAGCGTAGGCCTAGTAATAGGGTCCCGTTAGCACCCTTTGGAACCCTAAAAAGTAGCCTATGTTCTCCGCCAAGACCCAGTCTATCTCCATACCAAAATTCATCAACATTGGTTCAGCGGTTTAGCCGTGAAAAGGTAACAGACAGAGTTACTTTCGTTTATAATATAATAGATTGAATAGGACGGACAAACATTTTCCTATCCATATCTGTAATGTTATTTTTTACGATAATTTATTGATGTATGATATATTTATTACTTGCCCATCCATACCTACAACAAACGCAATAAAGCGACTCCATTGTTTTGACAAGCAATGTATTCCCACTGTCGGCCCAAGACCATGCTGCAAGTATATAACAGTAAGCGAAATAGGGAGTTTTTACAGAAATGACACGAATAACTATGAAATGACAAGAGATGACACAAAATGACAAGAGATGACACAAAATGACAAGAGATGAAAAGAAATTACACAAGACAAGGAAAAGCAAACGAAAATCACGCTGCAGTGCAGGTCGTAGGTTCGATTCCTGCCCAGGACATGCATTTGTGTGCATGAACATGTCCGCATGTCCCGAGTCTAGGTGTAATTAAGTGTATATTTAGTTTGTATTTACAAACAAAAAGTAGTATATGTAGTAATATCAGTTATCTGGTTTCCATAGTACAAGCTCTGCTTAGTTTGGGATCAGGTAGTCATGTGTAAAACAATTTCCAAGGATATTTATTTATTTATCATAGGCGTCGGCGGACTGTAAATACTGTACTGTACCTGTAATGTGGCACGACCGTAATATTTTTTCGTAATATTTTTTAAAAAATCCTTCACAGGACCGACGTCGAACAAGTCCGAGCGGACACTGACAATACAAAGTTAGAGAGAGACATGGTTAGTTCAAGTACTTAAAATGTGAGATGGCGATATTGTGCGCGCGCTCGGAAATAAACAACGTAAGCGCCAAACCACATTTACTTGAATTAAAAAAAAACTACTTCATGAATTAAAATATGGTTGAAGGGTAGTTTAGATATCATTATTTGCTATGTTTTAGAAATAATTTCGTGATCTAAATCGTAAAAACATCGTGGTAGCAAGGAAAATTGTAAATAATTAGAGCTCATTTCATAAATTTTTTTTATCGAGAAAATTTCATTAAATCGTGATTTGGATTTAAAGATACTCAAGATAATATAGTCAAAAATCATACATCTAAATATAAGATTCCTAGTCCACATACTTACTTAAAGAAAAAGTAGAATAGAAAATCAACCAAATTTCGAACCCTCCTCTTAAAAAAATGAATTGTCTATGATTTTGGAACGACACGACTCCGTGTTTTCGCGGCAAAATTAGTCTTTTATGGGAACCTATAACATGGTTATTAGTCTTTTTGGCGGGAAGTGGAAAAGTGATGTTGTCATTTTTGTTTTAATTTCCAAAACTTGTGTTTCCTTGTATTATAATGTGTAATGTTGGTGGAATATTAACCATTATATGTTCATCAATGTGCGTGAGTATGGGCAATTAGAACAAAAGTGGTAAAACATGATTTTCGGGTTCCTCCAAAGAGTCATAATAATTTGTCAGTAAAGTATCCGCCACTTTACTGATAGGGTTTTAGGCCTAGACTAGGTCTTCCTGTGCTTGACGAAGCAAATAAACTGTAATATTATATTTTACTTGACACTGGCATATGCGAAAAGCGACGCCATAACGAAGAAAAAAAAAACAAAACAACATGGTTATTATGTTAAATAGAAGTGATAACGTTATAAAACATTCCGGAATTCCTAGGGGCAATTTTATTTTGGTTTAGTATACCCATAGTATACCTAACTACATATCGGCGATGTAACGAACTGTAGTTCTACTACAAGTATTACGCAAACTACTCGCTAGCACCTACGTAAAGTGTGTTCATCGAAATTTACGCATCTCGTACGTATTTAGGGAGGGTCCTCTTATAGATCTTGTGATGCTGAATGCATTACAAACCTTGAAACGTCGAATTGGACGGCCCCGGTCACTCGAGGAACCAGTTTGCCTAATTTGGGTCTTAAGATCTAGGTTTAAGAACAGTTGTGATATCCATCACTTATTCGTAAAGTTCACAAAGTTCTTGTATGTCCATAAAAAAGAAGATTATTTACAAGTACCTGCCATTCATTCTAATTTGGAACTTGAAAGTTGATTTAGCACGAGTACCTATAGGTACGTGCCGTACCGTACCTACCAATTGCTGTTTTCTTTCCTCATAGTACAATATACCTAATATCTAAGTAGGTATGTATGTTGGTTAGTAAGCAGATATGATCATAATATTAAATGACGTCGTCGTCTCGAGAGCGTAGGCAGTAAAATAAAAAAATATATAAAAAAGTTGGGTCAAGCTGTAAAACCGAGGAGGCTACGCCTGGAAGATTCGAGGAATAAAAAAAGAAAAAATAAAAAAGCCGTAAAAAGGCATTGGCGGGGTAATAGAAGCGCGCGGAGTGCGGGCGCGGGAGGGTGGTCGAGGGGGGAACGCGGCAGTTCCTCGAACTTCCCACTACGCCATTTCGAAAATCGATCACGCGGCGCGTGTGTGGACCGTTTTGGATTTCGAACACAACATTCTTGAAACTTTACCGACAACCGAAATCATACTCTATGCTAACTTAATAAAGTCTATTTTCGCTTGTTACACAGTTTAATGTCGCGCTACACACACACACGCGTCGAGGTACCAAAATATTAATGGCGGCCTCGGTCCCGCCAAAATAGATTTTTTTGTACGTGAAAATATTTCGACAAAAGTAGGTACCGAGACAGGGGCCAGCGCTTGCATATTTTTGGACGCCGGTTGTTTGTTTGTATAGGACTGGATTTTTGAATACCTTTTTTTAGATTAACAAAATCTTTAAAATAAGTTCTTTGCAATAATCTCAAGAAGTAGGTACGTACAATACCTAATAGGTAATAACATAAGTACCTGCCTACTATTAAGATCATGGGTGGTGGGGGTATAGCTTCTGAGATAATGAGGTGAATCTTCAAAAATCTATAATTATTAAAGTGCTCTGAAAGGCCTGAAACTGGCAAGCCCTTAAATGTATAGAAATGACATTACAAGTCGTTAAGTAGATCACGTGACTTATGTCATTTCCATACATGAAACGTAGCGATTAGTAGAAACGCTTGTAGACGAAGCTATTGGCTAGAGGGGCTTATGTTGCTCAGGAGTATTTTCGTTCTGTACTGTAAAACTAGCTGTCTTAGAGGATAGATGGAGCTGTGAATATAGCAATATAGCCATACATTTTGAATAGGCAAGAAGCAGAAGAGAATTCAAACTTCAGAGAACACAGCGAAGCGAACCATGATTACCTCTGATCACCTGGGTGTTCAAATTCGCCAGGTAATCTGAGGCGACTTTTTCTTCCACTTTGATCACCCAGGTGATGAAACTGGAATAAACCTTCTCCGCGAATTTGACTGAAAATGTCACGCAAATGCTGGTAGAGCCAAGCTGTAGCCAATTGACTGCAGCTCATATACGGGCTGGCTCGACCGGCTTGTACAACCCTCTCACAGAAGATCGGCGTAAAGTAGCTATTACAACTGCGTTTCGTACGATAACAGAGCCGGAAGCTCAACACCCCTTTTCCCCTCACTCTGTCCCACTCCCCTTCAGATCGGCACCGTGCGAGCGATGCCTTTGGTATTGCAAGCATCTATAGGCTACGGAAACTGCATAACATCAGGCGGGCCGTACGCTTGTTTACCACCTTGGTCACAAAAAGGTACCCACGTAGGGCGTATTGGCGGGGCTCTCCCTACCTTTGTATGGTTCCGTGTAGCCTTATAACATCATAGTCCTTCTGTATGTCTTTCCGTCTGTCCGTCCGTCCGTCCCAGTCTGTCACAGTAGGTACTACACCAAGCCAACTAGGCACCTGTCGCGGGGAAGCCGTATTCACCCGAGTGCCTAGTTCGCTTGGTGGTTTAGTACCTCACTTAGTCTGAGATCCCAGACTAGACAACATAACAAAATGATAATGTACTAGGTACATGTCATGAAGTCTTCCTCATACCGGTATCGATTTATTTTTTTTCTTTGATCTACGCAGACGCGAGGATATAAAATTTTTTACAACCTCCCCGAGGCCCCCCGCCCCTATCTCAAAAAATCCCTCCTGCCAAGAAAACATGAAGGATGGGAATCTAGGGCGGCAGCGCCAAAAATATTAAAACCTTATTCGGAGGCCGTTGGTAGGAGATGGGAGGTCTTTGCTATAGTGGACGATTGCACAGGCATTCGTAAAATCCTTGATTAGTGATATCCTACAATAGTCAGAGCTTAATTAGTCAAATTCAAAATTTTCCAAATTCTTAAGTTTTTTTTTTATGGGACTAGTGCCGCCACACACTCTCACCACTGTTACTCCTGTAAGCCAGGATCGACAGTGTCCAACGATGACGCCAAGGTTTGACCCTCGACGAGTCCCGGGGACAAGCTAAGTTAGCTATTTATCTTAGCTATTTGATATGATCGGCTAGAAATGATGCGTGAAAGTGATGGCTTCGAGCGTAGGCCGCTCGGCCCACACCACGCACGGCCCAGGGGATTGCGGGTTCGATTCCCGCTAGAGGCAAATTTCTGAAACGGCCTTTTCGTAATCTGAAACAAAAAGTAGAATAGATGAAAAATAACGCGACATCGGTCAATCAAGCTGCTATTTATAGCATCGCTTTTTGCGGTGATGTCATTAGCTGCGGCTCCGTCATCCTGACTGCATGCTTTATTGTTTTGATAATAAGTTTGCAAAAACTAATACGGATCAACTTTGAATTCCGCGTACTAGCGAACTGGGAAACCCGTTGTTTTTGGACACCGTTTCTTATAGTAATTAAGTATTAGTACTACTTGGGGAACATCCATTAATTACGTCACACGAATTTCATGATTTTTAGACCCCTCCCCCCCTTGTCACAGCTAGTCACATTTGCGACACCCCCCCTCCCTGTGTGACGTCACATATTTAATATAATTTTCGCAAATTTTCAAAATGTTTCGTAAAAAAATTCAGATTTCGGTTTTAATACTTAGATTTATTAGATTTTTAAATGTGACGTCACAAAACTTAGGTCCCCTCCCACCCCCTTGTCACACAATGTCACATTTCGTCGACCCCCTCCCCCCCCCTTTACGTGTGACGTAATTAATGGATGGCCCCTTGTTACCTATTCTGTAGTGTTTAGATATAACCACAGCATGAAGGCGTGTTAACGTGCATTTTGGGGGTTTGTAAAACTGGTTATAAACAATTTTTTTTAATTAATTGCCTCCGGCTTTTGGTCTTGAGTCATGGGGGGGAAGGGGGGCAATTGCACCCATTCCCCCCGGTATCCTCACCTGCATGAAACTAGGGCTGTCATGCATTCGGGTTTTTGCGGATAAGTCTGCCAAAAGATTTGGTATTGACATAAGTAATAAAGTCTATAAAATGAATGTGTAGGTACTTACCTACGCATAAATAAGTAGAATTACGCATAAATAAGATGACGTAATTTCGTGCGCAGCCTCTCCGTGCGCCGCGGTGGACACGGTTACATACATTTTCGTGCAAAGCGAAGCTTGACCCACGTGCGTAGCGTGTGCGTGGCCTCTCCGTGCGCCGCGGTGGGTTTCCGGCTTAAGTCCGTTATAACTTTCTATTTGGGGGTTTATCTTTTTTTTTTTTTTTTAATAACTTATTTCGTTTCCCAGTCCTGGGCAAAGGCCTCCCCTTTAGGCTTAATTTATTATTAATTTATTGGAAACTGGCCAATAACGAAAATTAATGCGACTACTTCGCCAAGAGTACCTAACCTACCTGTACCATGTACCTTCTAACTTCGGGTACGTGTCGGCGCACGTGGCTCCACCTCGTGCGAGCCGCGTGACATGCAGCGCGGAGTACGAAGTGCGAGATCGAGGCATGGCACCGATCGAGGTCGAAAAAGTGTTCCCATCACTAATAGAATGATTTAATTTTCGAAAAAAAATAGGGTTTCCAAATTTGTCTATGCTTCATAGAGACTACAGCAAATTTATTGATGGTAGAGCCAAGCTGCAGCCACTTGACTGCAGTTCATATACTGGCTGGCTCGACCGGGGTACTACCATCCTCTCACAGAAGATCGGCGTAAGATGGCTATTACAGCAGCGTTTCGTACGATGAATGAGATAGCCGGAAGACCAACCCCCTCTTCCCCTTCATCGGCAACGTGCGAGTAATGCCTTTGGTATTGTAAGCATCTATAGGCTATGGTAACTGCTTAACATCAGGTGGGACGTACGCTTGTTTGCCACTTTAGTAATAAAAAAAACTAGTTATAACGGAATGTGGGTTTACAACAGTACCTACTCTTACGTACGGGTTATAAAGACATTGGAACTTTCCGTGTAATATAAAAAAAAACCATAAAAAATATTGTTTTTTTTCTATCATCATAGTATAGTACATTACTCAGCAGATTGGCCACGAAAAACATCGATCGGCAAACTTCGGAAACGTTCGTCAATTTCCGTCGCTTGCGGCCACGAAACTAGTGATTTATGATTAAAATTTTAAAAATAACAGCTTGTAGTGAATTGAGGTGCCCTATGATTTTGATGTCGAACGATTGCTTGATGTGATTACCTATATACGCACGGTAACAACGCCATACTGAAACAAAGCCAACAACATTATCTCAATAATTGTTGTATTAATTTAGAAGATATGGTAACTTCTAACATTGCAATCACCAAACTTGTGCTCAGCGCACCACATGCAGCGGCATCTGACATCGCACTCGCAATTCGATAACTCGCTTATTAAATACATGAAATACATTAACGACAAGGTTCACCACCTGTTACGTTGGGTTCTGACTATCTGGTGAAACGTGGGCTTTGAGTTGGTTAATACCTCCACAATGTGGTGGTGTATGGCCACTCAAGCCTCTGACTACCCCCCGAATAGGGATAAAAGTCGTGACGTTACAAGTTACAAGAAAAACATTATATATTCACTAAAAAATGAGCCGTATTACCAATACCGACATGTTTACAACGTTATGTTCCGCTAGCGTCTAAGGTGTACTGTTTCCACGGATTCCGTTGAGTACCGTTGAGTTCCGTTGAGTAATTTCATTTTCTCAATTTAAAAAAAATCTTATTAGCGGGTAAAGTCGCTTCACTCGTGGCCCCAAACCCCTAACCCAACGTACATTTTATAGTTAAACTATTTACAAACGAGCCCTACGAGTTCAAGCTGTTATCACCTTTATTGTGTTGCACATAAGGCTCAACCGATAATGAGTGACTTGTCCTCGACTGTAGTCATATTTCGCCTTGACACAAGATTTTAGTTGTGGTTAGAATTTGAATTTAGATTGTCTGAATTTTAGAAAGTGGTTTTAGTAATTTAAATTATTATTTAATGTAAAAAGTCTATGATTTTAATGGCCAATATACTTACTTAACGTGTTTATTTAAAATGCATTTTTGTTAAAAATTAATAGTAAAAAAAAATCAAAACACACTGCCAAAAAACTAAATAAAAAGTAATAAACAACTTATATAATTAAATTATCAGTATAGTCGGGGGACCGTTCTGTGGAACACTTTTTTTATAGTAAAGGTGTCAAACAAGCTTACGGCCCGCCTGATGTTAAGCAGTTACCCGTACCCTATTCGCACGTTGTCAATCTGAAGGGGAGTGGAAAGGAGGATGGAGAAGGGGGGTTCTGCTTCTGGCTCTCTCACTCATCGTACAAAACGTAGCTGTAATAGCTGCTTTACGCCGATCTTCTGTGAGAGGTTGGTACTATCCCGGTCGAGCCAGCCCGTTTATGAGCTGCAGTCAATTGGCTACAGCTTGGCTTTACCACCAATAAACTGATTTCCTGTTTGTATTTCGCTGCATGCAGTGGTGCGATTGCTTGTTAGAAGGTAGGTACCATATCTGCTAAAATATTACATCAATGTCTGCACACGACATTTTCGGAAAAACCTGTTCCTTAATAGCAAGTATTTTGAATAAGTTATTATTTATTTGCTACCTACCCGGATGTGTTTAACACTTACAAACACTATAAAAGTGAAAACAACTAGTCAGTGAAAGTCATTAAACTTCTGTTTACAATGAAGTTTGCGAGTCATATTTTTTACATGTCATTGATATAAATTTTATAACTACTCATAATAAATATCGTTAGCAGTGGTAGCCGATTGGTTAAGCACGCGTCTTGCGGGCTTAAGGTCATGGGCTCAAACCCTGGCTCACACCCCTGGATTTTTCGAAATCCATGTGTGAATCATAACATTAATATGATTATCACTTGCTTACGGTGAAGGAAAACATCGTGAGGAAACCTGCATGTCTTTAGACATGTGAAATCCACCAACCCGCACTGGGCCAGCGTGGTGGATTATGGCCTGAATCCCCCTCGCATTGAGGGGAGGCCCGTGCCCAGCAGTGGGACGTTAAAAGGGCTAAATTCTATAATAAATATCGTTAAGGTATTTTTGACACGGTATGCATAATTATATTATGTAATATACAACATTCTAGGCCTCCTTCTGCTTACCGTATGGTTAGTGGCCAACCTGTCAGTTGTTCAAGCCGCCCGAAGGCCTCTGACATGGCTTAACAACTGCCTAGATGACAACAACCGGGACCGACTTTTTACATGCCCTCCGAAGCACGGAGACGCTCAGTTTAAATGCCACTAAATGGCCAGTCATCTCTACCTGACCTTGCCAAGCGTTGCTTAACCTCCGATCGTTTACCGATCAGTGATAAAGCTGGCTATGAGCGCCTCCTTAGGGCCTCCGCAGACTTGCTACTTTTAGCATCAGCGACCGGCGATTTTGCAATTGTTTTGATGCTGCGTCGCGTTTCTTCGAGCGCGAACGAGCAAGACACAGCATCAAAATCGCCGATCGCCGATGCTAAAAGTAGCAAGTCTGCGGAGGCCCTTAACTACTCCTAAACTTAGGGCGTTATGAGAGGATTACAAAATAGTCAAATGCTATCGGTGGTGCTTTACAACTGGGGGTCTAATAGCGCCACTATGAACTTTGCCAATGCAATTCATTTATCTGATTTTCTAGAAGAATCCTTGGCAATTCCGCAAAATTTCAGAAAATAGTCACACATTTTACGCCATTCGTGACCATTTTACGGAAATTTAGCGGATTCTTCTAGCAATCAGAAAAATGAATTGCATTGGTAATGTTGCATACCTAGAGGCGCTATTAGACACCCAGGTCTTCCATCAGTTGTAATGTAACAGTCTTCTTTCAGTGGCAATCAGTCTATAGGTACTATTATTATTGTCTCCCGCTTTGCTACGGAGACAAGTGGATAATCTTCTTCCAACTCCTCCTATCCCTTCTTTTGATTAAATTCGTGCGGGTTCCAAGACAACTTAGCTTGTCCCCGGGACTCGTCGAGGGTCAAACCTTGGCGTCATCGTTGGACACTGTCGATCCTGGCTTACAGGAGTAACGGTGGTGTGTGGCGGGCCTAGTCCCAATAAAAAATCAGGATGTGTATTAATTGATCGAACGTTGCTCTATGTAGAAACGGTTGATCGACGTCGACGCATCACATTCTAGCATCGATCGATGGGCCGATGGATTACCCTCACTTAACTGATGTTTATTTACCGTGGATTAGCCCTTAACTTGCCTTCTTCCATTAGGAAAAAACATAGTTCAGACACGAACCACTATCGTTCCAAAAAAGCAACGCAAAAAGATTTTTTTATCGTTTTTTGTGTCGTGTTTTTTCGTACCCAATAGGTATTTAATACCGTTGCATGACGTAAGATCGAGCCAAATTTAGAAAGCCACAAATTTGATACTATTTTTAGCATCAGACTACATTATAAGCAATTTTGTATACTGACAACCGGTTCAGTGCGACTTTGACTTTTATTAGTACGGCGCTAAAGATATGTTTTTTTTTTCTAGATGTTGTTTAGGTTTAAGTTATGAATGTTTTATGGTATAATGATTATGTATTTTTCATTTATATATTCGGTACCTAAATATTCAGAAATAGAACATGTCTGGCGCGATCCTTAATTTGTATTTATTTTAATGTACGCATCAAATGCCGAATAGGTAGGTAGTAGACAATCCTGACTGATTCATTCCTCTCACCTTGCAATCTTACCTATAGTCTGATTTTTAATTAGACGAAGTAAACTGACAGGTGCTAATGTCATTATTCGATATAAATAGAACAAATAAGGTTCAAATTCATAGAACAGTGACATTTATAGCTGTCAGTTTGCTTCGTCTAATTAAAAATCAGACTATATGTTGTTCCTCCTAGCTGTACAAGTGCTCACTAAAGCCATGGTTTCCTCCGATAGCCGTGCCGTCATATAACGGCCGCACTAGAACATTGGCTATGTAAACAACGGTGTCCAATACCGCTCTCTAGAAAACCGCGCCATTTAGTTTACATAGCCAACGTTCTAGTGACGTCCGTTATATGACGGCACCGCTATTGGAGGAAAACATAGCTTAAGACCAAACAGTCTGGGTTGTCGATAGGGTTACCACCTATATTATTATATGGCCTTTGAATATTTGCCGCAACTTTCGCGGTGCGCCCTTAGTACACATCCGATGGCTCAGATCAGACAACAGTGTAAACTGGATTAACAAGTAGCAGTTATCAAGCAGAGGTAGGTATGCAAAAATATTGCATAGTAGGTACCTATAGGTAGGTTGAAATAATAGTTTTTTTTAAAGGCCGAAAATATAAAAAAAAATCATATAATATGTATGAAAAATCGTCATCAAATTTCGATAACTTTTTATACTATAGGTATACCGCACGCGCTGTACCGCGCCTTAGATACGCGAGCGGCGAGACGGGGGCTCATCGCTCTCGCCGTCCCACTCCCCCACCCGTCATCGCTCTCGCCTTCCCACTCCCCTACCTCCCCGCGCATACCTAAGGCGCGGTACAGCGCTTGCGGTCAGACTTTAATTAATTCTATGCCTGATACACATCCCCCAGAGAACATGCTATAGATACGAGTTTTTATTTTTTACCGACTATGTTGTTGGCCAAAGTGGCCTTTACAGCTTCACCGGGCAGAGGGCGAACGCAAAGTGCGCTCCAGCCGTAAGGGCAGGGGCGATAGCTGACTGGCGGGCGCCACGTTGGGCACGGCCTCGGATTGGGCAGCTCTCTGGGGCCATCCATAAATTACGTCACACGAATTCCATTATTTTTAGACCCCTCCCCCCCTTGTCACAGCTGGTCACATTTGCGCATGTCCCTGTGTTACGTCACATATTTTTTTAAATTTTCATAATTTTTCTAAATTTTTCGTTAACAATTCAAATTTCAGTTTTAATATTTAGATATATTCGATTTTTAAATGTGACGTCACAAAACATAGGACCCCTCCCACCCCCTTGTCACACAATGTCACATTTAGTCGACCCCCTCCCCCCTTTACGTGTGACGTAATTTATGGATGGCCCCTTTTGAGATTACTATGCGAGCTTGACTTGGTAAGTGTAGGTTCAATGAAAATGACATACTTAATAATATTTCGGCACCTTGAGTTGAGAAATTGTAGTCAGAGTGAAATATCAGATGCGCTTCATATATTCGCTCTAGAAAAACGTGGCAACCCTAGCAGCGAGTGGCACTTGTGCTAAAATTCTTAATTTAACAAAAATGTCAATCGATTATCAAACTCAAAAAAATCACGACGGCACGTTGACCAATCAAAGACATTACCAAGCAAGAGGGAGACACGTGACCGTCCAAATAGTTTGTCCTACTAAACGGACCCCGAGGACACACTACGACTCAGTCGCTCGCGGAAAATAATGTTGGAAACATCGGTATTGCCAATACGGTTCATTTTCTGATGAATACCTAATTCTTATGTATTTAATAAGTTGATTGTCGAATTGCGGGTGCGATAACTGATGTGTGAATTTCGCTGCAAGTCGCGGTGCGTCAATAAATATCGCCAGACTTGCGCACCAGCTGTATGGCCCCAAACTCAACGCTTGTACTATGGCTACCGTACAATGGACTGGGGGCGATCCCAGTGACACCCAGACCAGGGCAAATTACGAAAAGGTCGTTTCTGAAATTTTCCTTTGCCGGGAATCGAACCCACAATCCGATGAAGTGAGCCGAGCGGCCAACCCTCAAACCACTGCACCAAACGGTTGTCAATCGTCGTTGAGCACGAGTTTGTGATTGCGATGTATGAAGGTACCATCTCTGCTAAAATATTACTTCAATAGCCAACATAAATTTTGGAATAGTTACATCAAAACAAACAAAAAGCGTCTGGCCCTGAAGCGGCCGCTGGACGGTGTAAAAAAGAAATAATGTAGCTTTCCAATCCAAATGGTACAGAAGGTACATTGCGTCATCGTTTTTTGTGGGCCGACCTTTTCGAGTTTTTTTTTTCCGGTAGCCGTTAGAGGCCGCGGTGAGCGGAAAATTTTTGACTATTCATTGTAAGGAACATTGCACACGATGTACCGTAATTTGGCCGTTTTAAACTCGACTAGCTGCGCCCGTTGACTTCACCCGCGTTAATATTATACTGAATACTCAGAGGCTACTCAAACAAAGACAGTACTAAGAAAGAGGGAGGCATTGGACTGTCCACAATAGTATATGTTCTACTAAATGGAGTGCATCCAAGTTTATGGGTAATTCGTGAAAGATAATCTTTCAGAGGAAGCAACATGTAACTGAATCGAATCGGTAATACTTTTTGTTTTACAAACGTTCGTGAACATTGTCGAAATTAAATATTAGCAACGTATTTAAATATTCTTTACTTCAATCAAAATGTTGGATTTGATGTAAAACTAAAGTATATAAGCGATTTCAAATATTGCGCATATTCAGTGACTTATGTTGCTGACCGACACTATAATAATAATAATAATATTTATTACCAAAAAGACATTACTATTTACAGAGCAGGCAAAACACCCCACACTAGGCAACGCCTGTCTTGTGGGGGGTTTTAAAGAAATAATAAAAACAGTTTAACTAACTATAACTAAGTAGTCCGTATTCTGTAGTAGATACTGATGGAAATTAAATACACACAGTGTGTATACTTCTTTACACAATTTTTTTGGGGCTAGCAACTAACAAAAATGTCCAAAGTAACACGAAAATCATATCTTTTTATAAACCATAATATGATTATTCTTTGGACTTTAATAACAGGATGTTTAAAAATAAAACACGTGTTCCAACACGTGCGATTTTGGAAAACACATACCTACCAGCCAGTCTATATCATAACAAGTTTTTTTTATTAATATACCAAGTACCTACGAATTTTATGTTAATTCGACGAGACCACTGACTGTCAATTATTATAGCTGCTTCATCCTGCTAAACCACAGAGTAAAGACTAAAGAAAGAGGTGCCCTTATTAGATATATGTATGAAAAAAAAAACGTGGTCATTGTTTTTTCATTTTCATTGTTCTATCTACCGGTAAATAGTTGAACTACTCGCTTCGTTTTATGTCGATGTTAGTACTAGGCCGACCACTCGGCCGAGTTGCTTAGGGCCAGGCCCCTTAGTAATTGGTCCATGTGCTAAACGGAGTCCATGACTAAGCAATGACACCCACATCAGGGCTAATTACGAAAAGGTAGTTTTCGAAAGCCTGTGGCGGGAATCGAACCCGCAAGCCGATGTAGGGAGCCGAGCGGCTTACGCTCGACCCACTGCGCCAAGCGCGATTCACAACCATAGATATATTAGTGTAGCAACTCATTATAGGTCACCAACTGAGTCGCAAGAGGTATTGAACTACTGCGCAAGAGGTCTTCAGTTGTCTATGTTGGGGCCTGCTCCTCTAGACATGGCTGTCGTCTACATGCGTTTCTACAAATCGCTACGCTTCATGTAGGTAAGGAAATTACATTAGTCACGTGGTTTACTTATAGACTTGTAATGTCAATACATTTAAGCGTAGCGATTTGTAGAAGCAATTGTAGACGAACGAAGCCACTTGGCTATACTGATTATTTATTTCGTGGACTATAATGACAGCTTTTTATGTCAAACGTAAAATTAATTAGATCTACTGTTCATCAAGAATTGTGTTGTTTTTATGATTCTGGTTCAATTTTATTTACTAAAGAATAAAAAAATAAACAAGATCACTCATAAAAAACGATTTAATTAAAATATAAATTGACATTTATAGCTGTCATTTTAGTCCATGAAATTAAAAATTAGAGTATAGAGGAGCTGTACTCGTTTCGTTGATTTCAGGAAGGGTGATGATAAATAAAAATATGTCAAGTGAGTCCACCAACCGGCATTTATTTATTCATACAATATTAACAAATAAAATAACTTTTAAAAACCTGCGCTCGTGGTTATTGACTAATACATAGTAAATTGAATATTTTCTTTAATTAATTAAAATAGAGAACGAAAACAAATAATGTCTTGGTTGGTACATTTTTTTCTAAGTTTTGTGATCGCATCGGAACTTACGCTCTTGGTGTAATTAAAGCTTCCTTTCTTCATTAGGCGCGTACACATGTACCGAGCATCGCGCCCGAGCAGTCTTATGACATTAACGTTGTCTTAAGTCTGATAAATTCACAAAATAGTGACATTTGTAGCTGTCTTACTTCATCTAATTGCTGAGCGCGCCGCTCGGTACATGAGGACGCGTCATTTCCATATATTGTATAAGAAAACGGAATGAAAATGGAAGCGGGGAAATACTTTTTGACGTGTTTAGCTTTGTCGCGATGTGATTGAATATGTACAACAATAACCAGGAAATTGTGGAAAAGTATTGCTCGATTTACCGCCGAATACTCGTACGCAACTTAAATTTGAGAGCTGCTTAACTTTGACGCGCCATACAAAAAATGACAGTTAACGACGTCTCAAACTGCTAAGGCCCGTATTAATAAATCTATTTCAAAGTTGAGATCGATCTTAAGATTCAGTTTTGTCGTTTAATGTATGAAACATCTGTCAAAAACAGCATCTCGTTCGATCTCAATCTTGAGATCGATTTATTAATACGGGCCTAAGTGGGACTTAAATATTTAAGTAGCTGAGTATTCGGCCGTTATTCACACTCAAATATGAATCCGAATAGTTCCGAATGCGATCTGGGAGACTAGTACGAGTTTTCGGTAGCTTACGAAACCATTTCATATTTGTTTAAGAAGGCAAGCAAGCGTACAGCCCGCCTGATGTTAAGCAGTTACCTTATGTAGCCTATAGATGCTTGCAACCTGTTGCCGACCTGAAGGGAAGTTGGATAGAGGGAGAGGAACGGTTGGGCTTCCGGCTCTCTCACGCAGCTGCAATAGCTACTTTACGCCGATATTCTGTGAGAGGGTGGTACTACCCCGGTTGAGCCAACCCGTATATACCCAGTCAATAGGCTACAGCCCTTCCCCTTCGTCTGTCCCACTCCCGCTAGGTCGGCAACGTGAGAGTACGTGCCTTTGGTATCGTAAGTATATATAGGCCACGGTAACTGCTTAACATTAGGCGGGACCTACGCTTGTTTGCCACATAAAAAAATACATAGTAGCTGATTGGTATTAGACTGTGTTAAGACAATATAATGATAGCGTTTCCCTTGTCCCTAAGTGCGATATCGCACGAGGCAACCATGGTGGCGCCACCAGTGGGTGATTCGGTAGCCGACACCGAATTGGTTGCGCTACCAAGCGGACACCAGGTGCGATACCCTCTATACAGCTCTATACATATTGTTGGTGGAGCAACTGGTTGCGCTACCACTGGTGTCCTCGTGCTATATAGCACTTAGTATACAACGCATAACGAGTACGACTATAGTTATGGTTTCTTTAAACCATGAATACTGGTACTAGACTCCACGTGCTAACGTCGTGTCGTGTCTGGCCAGCGATTCTCAATGTCAAGCACCACTGACTTCTAATTAAATAGAGGCCAGTGCTAAGCACTAAACACTTATCAGTCTTTCATCTGTTCAGCGACGGGCGACTCTTACCCCTTCGAGAATAAGTATTTTAAAATTATTAAATAACTAAATGGCAATTTAAAAAAAAAATTAAAAATGACAAGCCCGCTGAGTTTCTTGCCGGATCTTCTCAGTCGAGGTCGCGTTTCCGATCCGGCAGTAGAATTTAGGAAAAAAATTGTAAAATGACAATTTGTAAGTGCCCGTGTAGGCCTAAATAAAATAAACGCTTTGATTTTGACTTTGAATGGGACTAGGCCCGCCACACACTCCCACCACTGTTACTCCTGTAAGCCAGCATCGACAGTGTCCAACGATGACGCCAAGGTTTGACCCTCGACGAGTCCCGGGGACAAGCTAAGTTGTCTTGGAACCCGCACGAATTTAATCAAAAGAAAGGATAGGAGGAGTTGGAAGTAGATTATCCACTTCCCTCCGTTGCAAAGCGGGAGACAAAATAACAGTATAGGCTGGTAGCCAGAAATAAGACTGTTACAACTGGTGGAAGACCAGTTGTAACGCACCACGGACAGTAATTTGACTATTTGGACCTAAACTCGTGATACTTGATTCCAATAATAGGTATGGCAAAAGCGCCTGAACGCACGGAAGTTCTCCCTGGTTTCCACAAGGTCCATATAATAAACAGAACCGGTCGTTGTGGAAAACTTTGGGGGAGGCCTATGTCCAACAGTGGACGTCTTTTGGCTGACATGATGATGATGATGATGAAGTGAGCAGCACGCAGATGAAGTGAGAAGTGAGTCGCCAGCAGTCTTAATATAAATTGCTTTGAGAACCACTGGCAGTTGTGACTGTCAACTGTCAATTACATTCATAAACAGACAACAACAAGCAAACAACGACCCGACAGTTCTTGAAGGCCGATAAAACATCGCCAGACAACCGCCAAATTACAGAGATTTGTAGCCAGATTACAATTGTTTTACAAAGCATTTCCAGGTTCGATTCCTACCCGGGACATGCATTTGTGTGCATGAACATGTCTGTATGTCCCGTGTCTGGGTGTAATTAAGTATGTATTTACAAACAAAAAGTAGTATATGTAGTAATATCAGTTATCTGGTTTCCATAGTACAAGCTCTGCTTAGTTTGGGATCAGGTAGCCGTGTGTAAAAAGAATGTCCCACGATATTTATTTTACAACAGTGACTTGTAATGCCAGTGTAATTCAATATCTTTTTATAAATTTGGGGGTATATGCACAAACTAACTGCATAAGGGGGTTAGATTACGAAGCCAGTACGAAAGCAGTCCGTTCAAGGCTTCGAATTTGAATCATTTTCTTAGTAAATTAGTGGCTATATAACGAACGAATGAAACTGTAGAAGCAATTGTCCGTGAGGTAACACACCCACGGACTGGCGACGTCGCCAGTCCGTCGCCAGCTATACATTTCATTGGCTACGGTGGCTGGCGACGTCGCCAGTCCGTGGGTGTGTTACCTGTCATACATTTAAATACGAATTAGCTAGCTACGGTGTCTGGCGACGTCGCCATGACGTCCCGATATGTTATGACTCCGTTACAAGCGACTTCAGAAGCCATACGCAACTGATATATATTTCTAAAGGTGTGTTACTTTCCTGGATACTGAAGACGAATTTGGCTACAAAACTCGAAATTTCTTTGTCTGGCGATATTTTACAATCATAAATGTTGAGAACCAGATCACTTATGTATTGCACCTATCGTCCGATTATGCAACAAATCGTCCGATTCTGCAACAAATCGTCCGATCATGCAACAAATCGTCCGATAAGTCGTTCGATCTTGCCCAACATAGTAGAGCGCTGGATCCCAATGATGTGTATAAGGCACTGTGTTCCCCGTTAACCCGCGGCCACGGAAATAACGTGACGCTCCGTACAAATAGCGTCAAGCGTCAAAATAAAATGTCTCAACTTTTACAGTCAGACTAACACACCAACTGAGCGGCGAGTCCCTAACTACAATTGCGCAGAATATGATGAAAGTTGTACAAATTTAACAGATTTCTAAGTCTACTGTCCATCAATGACAAGGGCAAATAGCTATTGCCAACCACTTTTAACTTTCGTAAAATTCGTAGTCTAAAAGCTATTGAACTGCCATCGATAGCGTTTTCCCATTCTGAACGACAAATCAGAGAAATGAACAAGGCCATTCTACCACACAATAGCAACGTAATAGCGAGACAGTTCGCTACCGGTCTTGATCAGACTTCGGATTTTTGGCACGATGGTAATCGTATTTTCCCCATTTGTTTACAAATGGCATTGAAATGTCAGTCGTTAGGACTTGACCGCCTGTATGGTCCTAAAATCATTCCGGACACGCAAAAGTCGAGTGATGGTTATTTTGACGCTGACCGCTGGGAGCGCGAAGCGTCACGTCTCCGTGACGTCAGCGCGGCGAGCGTCACGCGCTTAATAATCGTCGATGTCGTACAGGTTGTCGATCTCCTCGTCGTCGAGCTGCATCGACTGGAAATCCACCTTGTAGCGGAGGAGACCTGGAGACAATACATATGTATTAGAAGATATATACCATAAGAAGATATATAACATAACGGAAGGTAGAAAAAAACCAAAGAAACAGAAATTACAACTAAGGGGAAAAGGTAATTTAAAGAAATAAAGCTAAAAAAAAAAACAAACTAAGCAACGCTTGTACTCCAACCAAGTTCTACTTTCTATTTTAGGGCCACCGCAGGCATGCTACTTTTTGCATCGGCGATCGGCGATTTTGCGACTGTATCGATGCTGCATCGCGATTTGGCGACTCTCTGCGTTCGGACGCAGCGACTGCTCCGATGCTAAAAGCGACTAAATCGTCGATGGCCGATGCAAAAAGGATCGGCATATCTGCGGTGGCCCTTAATACATACATTCTAACCCCCCTACCTTTATGTCCTCCCTCTGTCCCACTTTCCTCATACGGCAACGTTCGGGCGATGCCTGTATTGCAAGCATCTACATTGTAATTACAAAAGAGTTAAACTCATTTTAAACGCGTGTCTAGTCAGTACAATTAAAAATTCAACTTTGAGACTCGTTTTTAATTATTTTTTTGTAATAATAATGCTATACTCTACACTAACTTTTTAGCTTCAAGCGGACCGTCCGCTTTAGTTATAATTAAAAAAAAACACACATGCTAATTAAAATAATAATCTAATCATTAAATTGGCAACAAATAACAACACAACACAATCCAGTTCCAGTAATAAATTACCTCCATTCCAAATGTTAGCTTGTTCAATAATAAAATACACGTTTTATTTCTAATGGCGGCTGTACACGCTCGTCGAGACACCACGAGACAGGCGGAGTACGACTGTGTACATGGTGCCCTCGTTGCGTGTCGCGGCCCTCGATCGCTCTCGGAAGCGTGTCGGTTTTTTGCGTTCGAGTCAAAGGGTTTCTTCCATACTCTGATTTTGTGGAGTAAAATTACAGCTATAAATGTCAATATATATTTTAATTGAATCTATTTTTTATGAGTGATTTTGTTAGTAAATAAAATTGAATTGATTTGAACCGTAATGATAAAAACAACATTATTCATGATGAACAGATCAAATTGATTTTACGTTTGACATAAAAAGCTGTCATTTAAGTCCGCATAATTAAAAAACAGAGTATAGGTCCATCGCAGCGGGCATCCAAAGTTCAAGTGATACGAGTGTGTACATTGTCGAGCCTCTACCCGACGAGGCACGCGAGGCGACAAGACGAGCGTGTACAGCCGCCATAATCCTTTCTCTCACGAAGTTTTACAAGCTACGCGACTGTGCTATATGTCTAATGTCACAGGTAATAAAATCAAACCAGACGTACCGTTGCAAACTTTTTTTTTATATATCAGAAAAGCATACATTTCCAACCCTTAAAATAGGCATAGACCATAAACACATCTTAAAATTAATGTTCACTTAATAGACTAGAATTGAAACCTTTTTAAAATTAGATATTTATTATTAACATTCCGTATTCAAAATAATATATTATCGATTAAAATCACAATCTACCTTCATCTCATCCTTAACCACCGATTCTGATTCGCTCTCTTATTGGACGGCGTGCCGCGGCGGGCGTGTCGGCCAATCAGGGCCCTCCATTGCCATTGAGCTGCTATAGTGATTGACCCTCTGATTTGTCCGCCGACCGACTGATCGGCCTCTGATTGGTCAGAATTAACCAACCAATCAGAGGGTGGCACCACAATGGCTAAACGACTAAGGGCCCACGAGTCCTGATTAAGGATGAGAGTAAGTTAAATTGAGATTTAAATCTATAATGGATTATTTGGCATGACCACATCATTATCAATCTAGGATCATTATCCTACGTCACTTTTAAATGATCCCAGATAAATAATGATGTCATAAACATAAATATATTTACTGCTTCACTCTGTTATTCAACATGTATATTGTGTCCTAAGGGACACTAGCAATGTGAATGGGTGCGTCCACATGCCTCGCCCATGCACTCGTGTCATGACATTACAATGCGATTAAAATAAGAATAGGACGGTCTCTCAGCTAACTTCACTCATATAAGTACGGTATCAAGTACTATACTTCTGAGTGAAGTTAGCCGAGAGCCTGTACAAGTTCCAGTTGTGACGTCACAACATGGCGCTAGGCCGGTCCTATTCTTATTTTAATCACTATCTATGCGCTCCAAATTCAAAAATGAGTTCTCGGTCGCAGCATGCGCATGAGACGCAGCCAATCAAATTTAAATCATATGAACCGCATTATAAAGTGCATTCTTGTATTAAAGGATTCTTCCTTGGATCGCGTTTTATTGCTAGACTTGCCGCCTGTTCCTTAATGTATGCTTCTCCTTACAATTTTAAATATGGATATGATCGACTTTTGTATAATATGTAACCGCTCAGATATTAAGTATTCAATACTCAGATTTTACATTTTATGGCCACCGCAGACTTGCTACTTTTAGCATCGGCGATCGGCGATTTTGATGCTGCGTCTCGCTCGTTCGCGCTCGAAGAAACGAGACGCAGCATCGATACGTCACAAAATCGCCGGTCGCCGATGCTAAAAGTAGCAAGTCTGCGGAGGCCCTTAATTATGTGGACTAAAATGTCAGCATTTTATGTCAAACGTAAAATTAATTTGATCTGTTCGTTATGAATAATGTTGGTTTTATGATTCTGGTTCAAATAAACTCAATTGTATTTACTAAAGAATAACAAAAACACGATCACTCATAAAAAATATTCAATTAAAATATAAATTGACATTTATAGCTGTCATTTTAGTCCACATAAATAAAAATCTGAGTATATGACATAAGTCGCTGAACATTATCATATTTCAAATCAGTAATAATCAATCATCTTTATTTTAAAACTGTACCTCTTCTTCTTATTGTATGATTAACAGCCAACCTGGTGTCAGAGTTGTTCAAGCCGCCCGAAGGCCTCTGACAAGGCTTAACGACTGGTCGGGCCCGACTTTTTACGTACCTTCCGAAGCACGGAGACGCTCAGTACAACACGATATAAAAAGAAGATTTTATAAACGTTGGTTGGTGAACATTGTCAAAATCAAATTGTTTATTTTGTTTTGGCCTACAGAGGCACTTACATGCTCATACGTATAGTTCGCGACAGGTCGAGATGACATTCGTGTTATGAGCTTTTTGCAGAATAAAATCCGAATCAAAATTACCAGGACCCGCAAAGCAACAGAATAATTTAATTTAATAATTTTGTGGGCGATTCTAATTGTTTATCGGGTCCTGCTAATTTTGATTCGGATTTTATTCTGCAAAAAGCTCATAACCCGAATGTCATCTCGACCTGTCGCGAACTAAACTAGTATATTATTTCAGGTGGCCCTCTTGTGGGCAATTTTATTTGGCAGCTATCTGAGCGGTTATTGCAATCCATACACACAATATAATAATATTATCGTTTATGTTATAGTGGTGTTTCCGATCGAGTTCAACAGCGGGCGGCACGTGGCTCCAACGATTGGGGAATATAGTAATAAATAAATATCGCCAGACTAAGCAAATGTATGTTCCCAAACTAAGTGACGCTTGTGCAATGGGTACTGTACAACGGACTGAGAGCGATCTTACCCCGAAGCTACAAGTAAAAGTGATTGCAAAAGCACCAACTCCAATGTATAGTTCAGAAATTTAGGTTGGAAGTGTCAAAGCTAGACACTTTTGTTTCTTTAGAGCCTGGCCGCATTGCGAATAAAAACAGTGCGGTTTATTTACCGCACCACACCCTTGTCAAATTGCCCGGTTTTAAAACCGCGAGTGCGGATACATTCATATGATTCCATGGGTTACAGAATTGCGGGAAAAAACCGCGCGCTTTTTATTCGCAATGCGGGCTAGGCCTTAATGATAAGAGTTAAGCTGTAGCCAATTGACTGCAGTTCATATACAGGTCGGCTCGACCGGGGGTAATACCACCCTCTCACAGAAAGATCGGCATAAAGTAGCATAGAGAGTCAGGAGCCCCAAGCCACCTTCATCGCAGGATCGGCAAAGTGCTTAACATCAGGCGAGCCGTACGTATCTCCCACGTGTAGCCAGGTGCCGCCCTCTATGTACCCGCAGTATATAATGTTCTATATAAGCTAAGTTAAGGCGTATCACTATTGCTGAAGGCATGTCGGTAGCACTGGTAAGACAATGGTGCGCGACTTTCGTTCACATCGTTTGGGGATTATTACGTCATGTCATAGACAACGAATCGACGAATGAATACTTTTTGTCTGGGGTGTAAGGATTAATGACGTCATGATTTGATATTTGAATTTCTAGGAATAAGAAGGTTGATTTCACCATTTATACAGTCGTCTCCGTGGTCTGGAGGCGATACGATACATTCTCAAACCCTCGGACGCTGGTTCAAAACCTGGGACCCGGACTAAAAAAGAATTATCTTATAACGACGGAAGGGACATTTCACTTGAAAGATAGGTAGAGGAAGAAGGATAGGGAAGGAGGAGGGGAGGCCCCTAGGGACCCTAGGAAAGAGTCCCTAGGGAGACAGGGACAATAGGGAGCAGCAATAATGAGATGACGAAGGTTGAAAAAGAAAAGAGGAGACCGACCCATAGACCACCATACGACTAGTAGACGACCGTAATACTATCAATTCACAATGCGAATTTTTCAGTCAACTGACGTACTAACTGGTACTGAATTGGTCCGAACGTGGTCATAACAAATACCACACACACAGATCGATCGTGAAATGTGCGTGGTTGTAGGTTGTCTACTGGATATAAAGTCGATGTTCTGCCGAATTTCAGCCACGAAGGCCAATTTCAACGGAGACTAGCCCCCTGCCTCACACATTGAATCTAGAAAACCCAGATTTGAACCTGCGACTCACATTTCCAATGCGATATTTCTACCAACTAGGCTATCACTGATTCATCAGATAAAAAAAATATTATATTAATAGTTGTGTCCACAACATGACGTAACAATGCCACATGACAATTTCAACATCAATGAAACCGATATAAATAAGGTGTAGAGCAGAAATAAACGCGTGACAGAGAAGGGAGAAGCTACAACAGTACAACGCAAGAGGCATCGGCAATATTCGGAAACCCGACCACTCCCGAACGGACAGCCAATAGCAAACGCTAATTTCTCTTACACGCCATTGGCCCAGATTACATACGAACTGGACTTAGAGTATTTTTACAATTGTGTATTGCGAAACCACTGGGCGCTCAGTCGCTTAGCCATTGAACTGTCACTGTAACGTTTTGTTATTGTTACCGACCCTATGATTGGTTAGTTGATTTTGACCGACCAATCAGAGGTTCAGTCGGTCGGAATAGCAAAACGATACAGTGGCAGTTCAATTGCTAAGCGACTCGGGGTCTGAGGGCCTACTCTGTTTCAAACGAAAACGACATTTCAGACGAAATTCGCGTATTTCCTACTACGTTTCTCATTGATTCCGACATTTCTTACGAACGAAAATTGTTTGACGTCTTTGTCGTCGTCGAATCTAAACGTCAAAAAATTTTCGTTCGTAAGAAATATCGGAATCAATGAGAAACGTAGTAGAAATTACGCGTATTTAAATTTCGTTTTCGTTTGAAACAGATTAGGCCCTCTGGTCTCTAATATCATCTTCGTGAATTCTTCATTATAAATCGTAAATTATATTAGAGACCAGGTTTTAACGACGTTTTAATGACGTTTCTTATTGTTATGACAATAAGGTACGTCATTGCACAAAAAGTCGCTGAAACGTTAATACGTTCCTGTAATTGAATCGCAATAAGAGCTTGTGGTAAGCCCCCAGAGGTTTCGCACTGGGCCACTCTTCGTCTGACCGGTGTACGTGGATCTTTGATGGCTAAATTTTTTTCTGACACTGAAGGCCCACGTAAAACGGTCAGACGAAGAATGAGCAAATTTTGTTAAGCGACTCGAGGCGCTGTTCGTATGAAATCTCTGCCAATGGCGTGTGAGAGAAATGCGCGATTCCTATTGGCTGTACGTTCGGGAGAGATCGGGTTTCCGAATTTTGTCGACACTTCCCGTACTGTGTACAATACACGTAATGAAAAGGACAAACGACTAAGACTGGGAGAGAACACGAAAAATATAGGATTAAAATTTTGGTCTTTCACACGGGCAAGATTGACGCTGCGACTTTTATGAAGATATCTTATGATTAAGGCATAGACCTGAACATAGTTTGCCATGGTCCGTTAAGCTGGGCATCCGTTTGTCGAACATCTACAAATCACAACGAAGATAAGGGCCATAACACACCGGGACGCCATGGCGACGTCACCGGCTTACGTATCCAAACAATTTGTATTGATGGCGACGTCGCCAATCCGTAGCCAAGTGTGTTATCTGTCATACATTTTAATACGAATTAGTTGGATACGGTGGCTGGCGACGTCGCCATGGCGTCCCGGTGTGTTATGGCCCTAAAGGTGCGCGAAGGCAGCTTTCTTCAAGAAACGAATGTCCCGTAGCGCATAAGATTTTATTCGTTAGTATGATTTTCGACTTTTAGTCAAGTCAAAGTGACTTACGTTACGGTATATTGTACTTAACGCAGAAAACAGAAAACTAACCGTTATTAATATCGTTTAATTGCGAATGTACGGTACTTGCTTTTCCATGATTTGCTTATTTCTTACTCGGATAAAGTAGCAAAATATTATTTTATATAACCGTAGGATAATTAATGGAAATGTGTTCCATTATCGATATAGAACATAAACAAAATTGCGCACTGTTTTAAATTTGCCCCTGTATAGATCCATGGGTAAGGGTGATATTCTACTCGTCAAATTTATTTATCAAATTTCGATGCTCAACATTTCATTGACGGACGCCCATTCCCCTCGTCAAATATCTTCGTCCAAGATTTCTTTCTAATTTGCGTAGTTGGGAAAAAAATCTTGACATTTGAAAGTCTTGCTAGTAAAAATGCAAATGAAATGTAACGTCACGACTTTTATCCCCATTCGGGGGTAGTCAGAGGCTTGAGTGGCCATACACCACCACATTGTGGAGGTATTAACCAACTCAAAGCCCACGTTTCACCAGATAGATCAGAAGGTCCCAGGTTCAATCCTCGGTGGGGCATGCACGAATGGATGAATTTTCATCTATGTGCATAATTTACAGTTCGCTGACGGTGAGGGAAAACATCGTGAGGAAACCTACCTATCCCTCGGGATTAGGTAATAGTCAGTTCCTGTATACACGGCGACAAGGTTCACCACCTGTCACGTTGGGCCTTGCTAGTAAATCATCCAATTTATTTGATCAAATGTTGGACATTGTACCGAAAAATTTGACGAGTGGAATACCAGCTTAACACCTATACGATATATAGAACCTGTGCCAAGTTCCAAAACCGCAGCATCAATCTCCCCACAAGACATCATCATGCAAGCATCTCTTAACTATTCTATCGTATGTTACGGCGGCGTTTTTATCTAAAAATCATTATTAATTCCGTGTCTAGTCCATGCTGGTTCAATAGTCGTCCAGGTCGACGTCGTCCAGCGGTTCGTCCAGTTGTAGCGACTGGAAGTCGACCTTGTATCTGAGTATTCCTACAGGGTGATGTGATACGTTACGTTACGTTTCCAGCGGCGTCCAGGGAGGCGAGAGAAATGTTAGTGATATGTTAGTAAAGCATTTTATACAGGCTGTCTCGAGTGTGAAACAATATTTGGGGGTATGCATGAGTATCTGGTATAGTCTATTCCAAAGACAAGAAGATCTAAGGGGCCATCCATAAATTACGTCACACGAATTTCATGATTTTTAGACCCCTCCCCCCTTGTCACAGCTGGTCGCATTTGCGAGACTCCCCCTCTCCCTGTGTGACGTGACATATTTTTTATAATTTTCAACAATTTTCAAAAAAAATCGTTAACAATTCAAATTTAGGTTTAAAAACAATAGATATATTAGATTTTTAAATGTGACGTCACAAAACTTAGGACCCCTCCCACCCCAAGTCACACAATGTCACATTTCGTCGACCCCCTCCCCTCCTTTACGTGTGACGTAATTTATGGATGGCCCCCAAGTATTATTTCACACTTTTGAAACACTCGTTATAATTGAGTGTAGTGTAGTGTAGTGATTGTAGTTGTTACCTCCGATGCCTCCGAAGCCGCGCACGAACTGGCTGCCCTCCTGGCTCTTGTCGGTGATGATCTCGAGCGTGGCGCCGAACGACTTGTAGTTGTTCGCGAGCCACTCCAGCAGCGGCTGACACTCCACCAGCTCCAGCTCCACGCCGCTCTACAGGACCATCACAATACAATTACATTATAAATAATACTAGCCCTTAAAATCCCCCGTTTGGCCGGCCCATAGAGTGAAGACTTAAGAAAGAGGTGCCCTTATTAGATTTCTCTATTAAACAACGCGTGGTAATTTGCACGGGATGGCGCGGGTGGTGGGGGTTAAGAAATGCGTGGCATCTATCTACCGGGAAATAGCTGAACTACTCGCTTCGTTTTATGTCAATGTTAGTACGTAGTTTAATTATTTGCACTAGATGTCACTAAGTGTATGATCATGAAAAATTACGTACAAAGGGACGCCATCTAGTGTCGAATATAATTATATTTGGGATGCGAACGTTGGCAAGACGTCTGCACAGGACGAACTCCAACAGCACACTGACTTAAGCCACGCCCACTGTGATTACGTCACCGGCCTAGTTGTGCGATGTTTAAGCAACGCGGCTTAGCTGCTTAGACCCAGTCCTTTAGTATTAGCGGGCATGGGCATAGGCGGGCCCGTTGGCGTGGTTGGCTAAGATTCGGCCTTTCACGCTGCAGGTCGTAGGTTAGATTCCTACCCGGGACATGCATTTGTGTGCATGAACATGTCTGTATCTCCCGAGTCTGGGTGTAATTATGTATATTAATTATGTATTTACAAACAAAAAATAGTATAATATATGTAGTAATATCAGTTATCTGGTTTCCATAGTACAAGCTCTGCTTAGTTTGGGATCAGGTAACCGTGTGTACAAAAATGTCCCACTATACTGTTAGACATAGGCCTCCCCCAAGCTTTTCCACAACGCCCGGTCCTGTGCCACTTGCATCCAACGGTTTCCCGCGACCTTCACTAGGTCGTCGGTCCACCTTGTGGGGGGGGCCTACCAACACTGCGACTTCCGGTATGTGGTCGCCACTCACGAACCTTTCTGCCCCATTGGTCAGAAAGGTTCTTGAGAGGCCATCGGGGTTGTGTATTGTGCAGTAATGTAAAATATTACCTCTTTGTCTGTGAAATGTGACTTGTCCTTCTCCTGTTCGGGCGTCAGATGCAGGATCGTCTCCACGCTCGTCGCGTGCGACTTCAGCACGTATCTGAAGACATAACAATTAATAATATACAAACAATGTCACTAACAAGTCTGTGCATTGCATAATAGGGGCCTTCTTGTGCTTATCGTATGGTTAGCGGCCGACCAGCCTCTAAAAACAGATTTTTAATTTTTTTTTTTTTTTTTTATTGTACTGCGGTGACAAAAAAGCGTACGGCCCGCCTGATGTTAAGCAGATACCGTAGCCTATAGATGCTTACAATAACAAAGGCATTGCTCGCACATTGCCGACCTGAAGGGGAGTGGGATGGAGGGAGGGGAAGGGGGGGTGGGCTTACGGCTCTCTCACTCATCGTACGAAACGCAGCTGTAATAGCTGCTTTACGCCGATCTTCTGTGAGAGGGTGGTACTACCCCGGTACTACTAATTAAAAATCAGACATCATAGAAACAAGTGGCTTCGGTCGGCTTCTACAAGCGTTTCTACAAAACGCTACGCTTAAATGTATGGAGATGACATTACAAGTCGATAAGTAGATCACGTGACTCATGTCATTTCCATACATGAAGCGTATCGATTTGTAGAAACGCTTGTAGACGAACGCCACTTGTCTAGGGGGGCTGGTGTCAGTTATTCAAGCCGCCCGAAGGCCTCAGACAAGGCTCAACGACTGCTGCCTAGCGATGCCCTCCGAAGCACGGAGACGCTCAGTTCAAAAGCCACTAAATGGTCACCCATTTTAGGACCAACCATTTTAAGGTGGTAGAGCCAAGCTGTAGCCAATTGACTGCAGCTCATATACGGGCTGGCTCGACCGGGGTAGTACCACCCTCCCACAGAAGTTCGGCGTAAAGCAGCTATTACAGCTGCGTTTCGTACGATGAGTGAGAGAGCCGAAAGCCCAACCCCCCCCCCCCCCCCTTCCCTCCATTCCACTCCCCTTCAGGTCGGCAATGTGCGAGCAATGCCTTTGGTATTGCAAGCATCTATAGGCTACGGTAACTGCTTAACAGTATACGGGCCGTACGCATTATTGCCACCGCAGTCCTATTAAAAAATAAAGAACCAGCGCTGGTTCTTGTCAACCAGCTCATGCTGGATTGGGTCCGTTTGCGGCGAGCATAAACAGTATTTTTTTTTTTTACATTTTTTTTTTTTTTAGTTTCTTTAAAGTTTTTCTTTCTTTCTTTTCCGATTGCCAAGCGTTGTTAAACTCCGATCGTTTACCGTTCAGTGATTGCGGCTGGGTACGAGCGGCTCCATGATTGTAATGCATAGTCTCACCTTTGTATGTCGAGGTTCTCCCAGCAGATGAGCGTCTCGACGGCGCCCAGCTCGAGCGCGCGCAGCGTGTCGTCCACGCCGAAGCAGTACTTGCCCGTGTCCTACACACACAATACAGTTAGATTACACAATAAAAAAAAATTTAAAAAAAAAACAAAACATTGGTACAATAATAAAAATCGTTGACTAATGCAGAAGTTTTAGAAAACTGTGTCGCAAAGCCAACGCAATAATGCTTCATCATCATCATCATGTCAGCCCAAAGACGTCCACTGTTGGACATAGGCCTCCCCCAAGGTTCTCCACAACGCCCGGTCCTGTGCTGCTCGCATCCAGCGGTTTCCCGGGACCTTCACTAGTTCGTGTCCACCTTGTCGGGGGCCTACCCACGCTGCGTCTTCGGTACGTGGTCACCACTCATGAACCTTTCCGCTACATCGGCCATCAGTTGCTTATTCTATTAGCCGACTTTATACATAGACTCTTTACTGCGTGAATCGGCTTTCGCCCATGTAAAGCAATTGCGCACACTCCGATAGCTTGTGAAAGCACGTACACGACAAGTTTGCGCGATTGAACGCAGGAAAGCTTGCACGCGCAATCAAAAATGATTGTTTTTGACCATTTTTATGTTCGTTGACTCCTTCGCGCGCTATTACTCCTGTACTTTTATTCAGAGAGGAAAGAGCGCCGTGTAAAGTCTAAGGGCCGCCACATAATACGGAATTCCGTTTCGGAATATCGAATCGGAATTCCGTTTCGGAATATCGATTCGGGATTCCTGAAGCAGTCAATCCATCCAAATGTGTGGACGTATCACATACGTACGGTATTTTTCCGATGCGGAATTCCGAATGGTAGCCTGTGTGTGCGGAATTATTCCGAACGGCAATAAAAGTATGTGTGTGATAAGCTTACGGAATCCCGATCCGATATTCCGAAACGGAATTCCGTATGCATGTGGCGGCCCTAATAGCGCGTGATTGAGCACAGGAAACTTCCGCGACTGAATTATCGATTCACGCGTTAAAGAGCGTATGTGTAAAGGCGGCTAATAGTTCACAAGTTGTTAGTACTGGAGTGTACCTGTGAGATCTCGTCGAAGTATCTGCCGATGAGTTTCTTCTCCTGAATGAACTTGACGTTCTGCAGTGACTCGGCGGCCAGCTCGATGGCCTGGTTGAACCCATTCTCGCCGCCGTACGACACGTCTACCAACTTTATTATCTTCGCTTGCAGACGCTGCCCACGGGAAATACAACATTATTATTTACACTGTTTCTTGCGAGACGAGACCCGAGACGCCCCCCTCTACCACGTAAGATTCGGATCAACCCCCCCCCCCCCCAACGCATCACGTAATTAATGGACGCCCTCTAACACGAGCAACTCAAAATTCAAAAACTTTATTTCGTGTAGGCCTACGGGAGCTCTTAAAAATTGTATTTTTTAAAATTGAATGCTACCTCCAGATCGGAAACGCGCTCTCGACTTAGAAGATCCGGCAAGAAACTCTGCGGGCTCGTCTTTTTTACATTGATTGTAAATATACACTGTGAATTTTTCAAGTGGGCGTGCATTGCCAAATCCGAAACTATGAGGAATAACGAAAAGTACTCAAAACAGTCTCGGGCCCGATTTTGATGAAAACTAAAACTGTATCATTGGTCTTTTGAAAAATCAATATTCCTAGCCAGGAATCGAACCCGTTGATTTTGAAAAAAAGCTAGCTAGCGAGCTATTTTTTACTATTTAGCGGAAATCTGATAGACAATCAAAAAAGGAATTGCATTGGCAAGGTTGCATAGTGGGGCTATTAGACCCCGAGTGCGTGCTCACCGGGTCGAACATGTCGGACTGCGACAGCTCGGTCTTGAAGTCAGCAGAACCAGCCAGGATGAGCCCGGCGACATTAGGCCTGTCCGCGCTGATGAACAGCTGCGTGGCCACCTCGGCCACCTTGCGCACGTAGTTGTGCCGCTTCTCCATGCGCAGACGCGCGAAACGCAGCGCCGACTGACCACCGCGGCCGTGCTTCTTGGGTAAATCCACTGTGAACTTGTGGAGTACCTGCGAACGATGCATAATAGCGTGTTAATACATTGAAATTATTTTCAAAATAACTTTAGAATAGCCACAAAAATACTGATGCTCAATAAAAATCTAGTGACATCATAATCCGTAACTATTAGAAAACTTTGAAACTATGGACTAGACTCGACGCCCGACGAATCTTACGGCCCGTTTCCACTTGTCGGGCCCCACAGAAAATCGGCTGCTCTATTGGCAGAACATTATATATTTAGCTGTTCACACTTACCCGACATCGATTTCTTGTCGGCGGCGACAAGAAATGTTGGGTGTTTTGCCAACCCTTTATGTCCAACCTACTCGCGCGCAGCCATGCAGTCGGTTCGAATCTCGTTCGCCTAAGAAGGGCCTGGCAACCCTCTCCCCGCTCCCCCTTCTTCCGTCGCTAACTGCTCTGTAGATCGTAGATTGTAATAAAATGGCTCCAGCTTCGATCGGCGTCACCCGAGAAGTGTGAACAAAGGCCCCGACACCCGATTAAAATACGGAGCCCGACACTCGACAAGTGGGAACGAGCTCTTACGCACTCACCTCCCGTGTGTTTCCTTGCAGCGTACCGAACAGCGCGCCGTTGCCGTCCATGACAATGAATCCGAACTTGTTGTCGTCGGCGAGCAACGCCGTGAGCGCCTCCGTGTGGAACTTGTTGTCGCACAAGTACAGCAACGTGTTGATCGACTTGAAGTCGATGATCAACGCGCCCTTATAGACTCACCTTCCGATGGTTTCCATGCAGTGTACCGAACAGCGCACCGGTGCCGTCCATGACAATGAATCCGAACCTGTCGCACAGGTACAGCGACGTGTTAATCGATTTGAAGTCGATGATCAACGCGCCCTTATAGACTCACCTCTCGAGTGTTTCCTTGCAGCGTACCGAACAGCGCGCCGTTGCCGTCCATGACAATGAAGCCGAACTTGTTGTCGTCGGCGAGCAGCGCCGTGAGCGCCTCCGTGTGGAACTTGTTGTCGCACAGGTACAGGGATGTGTTGATCGGCTTGAACGGCTCGAAGTCGATGTTCACCTTCTTCTCCTTGCCCTCTTCTGTGACGATGGTGCCGCAGTAGATGACGAGCCCGTTCGGCGGTACTGGGGACCAATCACAGAAAACCATTCAGATCACCATTCTTTTATAGCCAAGGATGGTTGGCAGACGGTCCATCTGATGGTAAGTGGAAGCCGCCGCCCAGGACATAATAATATGGAACTTAAGGGGAGCAGACGCGGGTTGCTTAGTTTGCGACCATACAGTTGGTGTGTAAATCTGGCGATATTATTAGGGCCCCCGCAAACATGCTACTTTTAGCATCGGCGATCGACGATTTAGTCACTTTTTAGAAGCTAAATGCAGCGACCAGTCGCAAAATCGCGATGCGAAAAGTAGCATGTCTGCGGTGGCCCCTATTAATCGTAAATTCGCGCCGGTCGACATGTTGTCGGCCATCTGTTAGCAGTCTTCTGGCCGACATATGTCGACGGCCAAGGATGCCCTCATTCGTTGTGAACTAGTGACGTGATTCGAGGATGCCTTATCTACAAATTCTTAGAAAAATAAAACAAAAACAGACTCCAAAATACCCTTCAGCAAATATTCTTTGAAGTCAGTGCAAATAAGTACCTAATACATGAACATAGATTGTCTATTACCTTGAAGTGAGCAGGTAGTGAGGTAGTAAGGTCGGGGTAGTACTCACCTTTAGTGTACAATTTGAGCCTGTGCTGCACGGAGGTGATGGCGCCGAGCACCGAGAGCCGGTTGACGCGCGACTTGATGTTGGACGCGGTGCCGAACTCGTCGGCCAACATCTTGGACACGCGCGAGATCTGGTCCTTGGGCGGGATGATCAGCGAGATCATCGATGTGCCGTTCCTGGAATACCGAGAACCGTGTTATCATGGAAATGTGATGGCAGCTGTACACGCTCGTCGAGACACCACGAGACAGGTCGAGTACAGTGTGTACATGATGCCCTCGTCGCGTCTCGAGGCCCTCGTTCACGTGTCGGTTTTTTACGCTTGTGTCGAGAGGCACGCGAGGCGAAGAGACGAGCGTGTACAGTCGCCATGACGTCATGCATGCGTATTTTTTTATTATGCACCAGCTCAACTCCTGGCTACGGCAGCAGCACACTTGCATGCCAGTAACTGTTTTTATACAACTAAGGACACAACCAGTCAAGTCCGATTGATATTAAGAAGTTGCCGTAGCCTAAATAGATGCTTGCAATACCAAGCATCGCTCCCACATTACCGACCTGAACGAGAGTGGGATATAGGGAGGGGTTTTAGTTTCCAATTTCTCATTCATCGTACGAAACGCAGCTGCAATGGCTACTTTTCGCAGATCTTCTGTGATCTATGTTACTATCTATGTTACCGGTCGAGTCAGTCCGTGTTGTTTGCCCGTGTGGTAATGCACTAGGCACCAACAGTCGCATGGCGTCGCATTGCGACTGTTGTATAGTGCCAGAATCCTGAACTCGCGCAAATAACTAGTTCCGTCTGCTGCGACTGCGTGCATGCAAGTAACTTTATCCGTCTGTGGCGAGCTTTATGCTAAGGATACACGACGACACCAGAGGGCCTACTCTGTTTCAAACGAAAACGAAATTTCGAACGAAATTCGCGTATTTCCTACTATGTTTCTCATTGATTCCGACATTTCTTACGAACGAAAATTGTTTGACGTTTAGATTCGACGACGACGAAAACGTCAAACCATTTTCGTTCGTAAGAAATGTCGGAATCAATGAGAAACGTAGTAGGAAATACGCGAATTTCGTCCGAAATTTCGTTTTCGTTTGTAAAAGAGTAGGGCCTCAGAGAGACTAGACACTCGGTGTATCTCAGTGTACCGACACCGCCACTCGATGTTTATACAGAGTATTTCACTACTACTCCACCAAGCCATCTAGGAACTCCAATGGAATGCGCCTGCATTCCGCCCGCACACCCGCCACCGGCTTCCCGCCCGCCACACCTCCCGCACACCGCCACCGCCTTTTTGTGCGGGTGACGTCACGTTTGACAGGTTCCTAGTTGGCTTGGTGGAGTGGTAACTAGTGTCGTCGTGAATCCTTAGCGTTAAAGATGCAGAAGCTGTTTTAATCAATGTCATTACCAAGGTGAGCGAGCAGGAAGTGGTTTGTTTGCAGTTAGCACGGTCCTTATCGCTCTCGATATAGAACATAGTTTAGGTCACGCGCGTACGCAACGTAAACGTTGTTAATTCATCGCTAATATGGACCGCGGATGTGGAATTATTGGTGGTAAAGCCAAGCTGTAGTCAATACCAGTTCATATACGGGGTGGTGAGGGAAAA
The DNA here is from genome assembly GCA_947859195.1 of Drymonia ruficornis. Taxonomy (NCBI): domain Eukaryota; kingdom Metazoa; phylum Arthropoda; class Insecta; order Lepidoptera; family Notodontidae; genus Drymonia; species Drymonia ruficornis. The sequence goes on from OX401917.1 coordinate 2,678,913, forward strand.
CATCGTGAGGAAACCTATCTATCCCTCGGGATTAGGTAATAGTCAGTTCCTGTATACACGGCGACAAGGTTCACCACCTGTCACGTTGGGTTCTGACTATCTGGTGAAACGTGGGCTTTGAGTTGGCTTAATACCTCCACAATGTGGTGGTGTATGACCACTCAAGCCTCTGACTACCCCCGAATGTGGATAAAAAGTCGTGACGTATATTTCTTTTTTGTTTCTTTTTTCATACGGGCTGGCTCGAATGGGGTTGGACCACCCTCTCACAGAAGATCGGCGTAAAGTAGGTAGGTATTACTGCGTTTCGTACGATGAGTGAAAGAGCCGGAAGGCCAACCTCTCCCCTTCCCCTCCCCTTCAGGTCGGCAACGTGCGAGAGCTGCCTTTGGTATTGTAAGCATCCATGCCTATGGATTGATGTTAAGCAGCTACCGTCGCCTTACGGTAACTGCTTAAGGCCCTTCGCACACGGCGTCGTAACGTAAGCGTATCGTTACACGCGCGTAGAACGAGCATACATTACATATACGAGCACGTACATTTTCCAACAAGTCCGCAGACGAAGCGAAATCTCATACAATTCGCTGCAACACCGCTTCGTCTGCGGACTTGTTAGAAAATGTACGTGTTCGTATTGCTCTCGCTCTCCGCGCGTAGGTATTACGATACGCTTACGTTACGACGCTGTGTGCGAAGGGGGTAACATCACTTAGGGACACCGCAGACTTGCTCCTTTTTGGATCGGCGATCGGCGATTTAGTCGCTTTTAGCATCGGAGCAGTCGCTGCGTCCGACCGCAGAGTCGCCAAAATGCGATGCAGTCGCAAAATCGTCGATCGCAATGAAAAAAGTAGCAAGTCTGCGGTGGTCCTTAGTAAATATAACAAGTTTTCGAAAGACATGAAATCCCCAAACCCGCACGGGGCCAGCGTGGTGTATTATATCCTGTGGCCCGATTCACGTAACCAAAACCGTAACGATGTCTCAGCGATATAGTCGTTGATAGCCTTTTCATAATACGAAAAGGCTATCAACGACTATATCGCTGAGACATCGTTACGGTTTTGGTTACGTGAATCGGGCTACTGGGCGCTTACTCCGAAACACGAAACGAAATGTTTCGGCTGATTGATCGTACGTTTTCCTACTACGAAAGTGTTTCGGATTCTTTCGGAGTAGAGTCCACGAAAGAAACGTCAAATCACGACTTTCGAATCCGAATTTGAATACGGAGCACTTTTGGAGTGTAGGAAAACGTAGGTACCATCCGTCAGCCGAAGCATTTAGTTTCGTATTTCGGAGTAGGCGCCCTGAATCCTCCTCGCATTGAGGGGAGGCCAGTCGGGCTAGGGCAAAGCGCATTTTTTTTTAAATATACTAACTCTAGGAATGACCTGGACACTTTTGTGGGAAAGATGTGGCTGGAAATTGCCATGGATAGAGTGGTGTGGAAGAAAAAAGGCGAGACCTTTGACAGCCCAGCCCAGCCTTTGGACAGCCCTATAGGCTAACAAAAAATTAACTCTGTTAGCCTTTACGGGGTGAATCTGACGCCGCCTTAAAGGGTGCAAGTTCGTAAACATTCAAAATCCACAGAGGGGTGGCGCATAACAAAGGAACGCGCGCGTCTGCGATTATAGCTCTTCAGACATAAGCTTGCCTTGTAAATTGCGAAATAATCGCATGAATACTCGTATTCACACATGTAAGCTGGGTTACACGTGTGTTGAATGTCAATGACCCCAGGAACAGGGCATTATTGGAAATGTTGATTGTAATTTTCCATGTTCAAAAATAGGTTTCAATACATGATGTAAAACAGATTAGCCAGATATGATACCTTCCTACATCGCACTATACACTATACAATACACTTGTGCTGGGCGCAACACTACATGCAGTGAAAGTCACACATCATTTCATTGTTATTAGAGTTAAATTACAGTTATTAACACATAAAAAGGCAGTTTGAAGTGCATTATGCATCAGAAAGTGAAATTCATGATAAGTTGTATTTACAATACCGACAGGTGTTCAATATCATGTTCCATAGGTACTGTGGACTCTGCTTAGTAGGACAACCTTTTTTGTACAGTTACATGTCTCTCTATCTTGGTAATGTCTTTGTCTCCATGTTTTTTTTTATTTTGAGTACTAGCATTAACAACTAAATAGATGTTTGGTGACAAATATAGTATATGTACTAGGTACTGGTTGGGATTTTTCCCAATTCCCATGAAGTCACACTGTGGCAGTTAAGTATGTATGACTCATTGGGTATAAAGGGCTTTTACACACCTCTGGCAAAACTATTCTTATGTACCTACCTACCACTGATTTACAAAATAATAAATGATCTTTGAATGGGCAAGAATTTTGATAGTATTCCTATGTGAAGATTTGCGAGACCATGAAAGGAGGGTTATGTTATAATTTAGTAGTTGGCCTGTGGCCGTTCGGCCTACATAAATAAATGATTCTCATGACCATGTTCACAAAGTAACATCTCTATGTGATTATCCATTTATACAGTACCAATCTGTAATGTACTATATTCGACGGGCCCGTTGGTGAGGTTGGCGTGATGGCGCCTTTCACGCTGCAGGTTGTAGGTTCGATTCCTACCCGGGACATGCATTTGTGTGCATGAACATGTCTGTATGTCCCGAGTCTGGGTGTATATGTATATTAAGTATGTATTTACAAACAAAAAGTAGTATATGTAGTAATATCAGTTATCTGGTTTCCATAGTACAAGATCTGCTTAGTTTGGGATCAGGTAGCCGTGTGTAGAAAGTGTCCCAGGATATTATTATTATTATTATATTTGATGTGTTTACTAAATCACCCTGTATGTATGTAAAATATTTTGAGGCATCATTATCTTATACACCCCAATTATATTCCATGGTCAAAATAACAAAAATCATGCCCAAAAACAACCCTAGAGTAAAAAAAAAAGTCTAGCTGGCTAGAATTTTTCTTTCAACTTATTATTGCTATGCTACAAATTCAACAATAACCTTCGACCTCTAAGCCATTTCTATGGGAATAAAACCTCAATATTACCTTGAAAACATTCCATAGTTCTGAAGCAGTTATTGATTATCCTTGACTCATACAACATTGGGCTTTCCACTAGGATAACCATAAAATTTGTTCCAAGGACCGTTACAGACTCAAGTGTGCATTATAGGGCCTAAATACTACTAATAAACATAATAGTATGCCATGAAGATACAGCTGATAATGTTTTGATAACAATTAACAACATAAATTTTAGTGGCAAAATAAACCTCCAATAAAAATCGAATTTGGAATCCCGAATCCCTTCCATAGTTTATGGTAGCAGGAACTATTTTCCTAGGTTTTTTTTTAAATTGGGTGGTACTACGTAAACAGGCGCTTTGCCGCTTTCACCAAGCCTGCCCCCCCCCCTCGCTTTATCCGACTTGTCTGACCGTGCGTGGTTCATTCGGCCCTTTGCATAATCTTTAGCGCATTACTAAAGATCGAAGTAATTGTTCAATGCGCATTTTTCATGCTGGCGTGTCAGCAAGGTTATGAGGCGCGCATGCAACACGGGCGCATGTCGGGCGCATGTGTCGGTGACGCAGCCTTGTTGGCAATTTCACTCGATCATATGGCCAAAAGCATTCCACGAATATCACGCGAAAACACTTCAGACACGTTCCCGTAAATGATAAAACAACAAAACACTCACCCTCTCGCCATTTCCAAGCTCTTGATGAGCTTCTTGATCTTCCATATTTCGACATTGCGATCCGCTGACGATTCTTCGGACATTTTGGATCGGTTTTATTCAACTATATCACCACAAAACACACTAATTAACGATAAATAATTTATAAAATGTCTAATTATCACACCACTAAACTTCTAAATAAAGTAATACGAGGGGAAGGGAGCCCGACTTGCGGCCCAAACTGCTCAAATCCAGATCGAACCGGACGGACGAGACACTTCGCGACTTCGTTCACACACTTTCTAGTTCAGATTTACGTTGGCGTTGCCCGTACTTTTCTTCTCGTACGAGGATTCTTGGATTTCTTCTTAATTCGGTTACCCCTAAGCATGTGGGACGCAGAAATTAGACATTACAGGGATAAAAAGATGACGTTGAACAAACGATCGAACGAACGCCTCGTCGTCCGTCGGAAAAAGAAATAAAAAAAAATGCGTTTTTAGTTTGTTGCCAGTGCTAAAAAATCATCAAAAAACGTATTAAGCTCTTGAACAAAGTAACAAAATGGACTCGCAACACGCATAATTCAACGAACAAAATGTTCTGTCAATTCTTGGGGGAGGGGAGGTAACCACTACATTAAAATTGACGCACACTTACTCAAAACATTTTGTGTCATTATAAACGCACACGTAAAGAAATGTGCAACACTAGTATATTTTACGCACACTAAAAGATTTAATACGTCAACATACAAAATTTTACTACCGTAGGACCATCGGTGTAATAGGGTGAATACCACTATCGATATTTCTAATTAGCTATATCGATAGTTTCATATACTCATTATTACATTTATAGCTGTCATTATAATCTACTGAATTATACTGAATTATCTCTACTGAAACAGCTGAACAAGAAATAATGAGTAACTCACGAGGCGTAAATATTCAACGGAAACAAGATGATTCCGGGTACATCCCAATTCAGTTCCTTGAAAATGAGATTATCTAAAAAATAAGTACCTAATGTTCCCAAATAAGCTGTTTCATCCCCCCCCCACTCCCACTCGACCAGCGCCATCTGCTGCCACTGGCCTGGCTGATATCTTTTGTTAGGTAGGTACGTATAAACGTAATAGGTATTATTATACTAATGTCATCATCATCATCATTTCAGCCAAAAGACGTCCACTGTTGGACATAGGCCTCTCCCAAGGTTTATTATACACTATATATATTATATTTTTATCGATACCGGTCTGCAATCATAAATAAACACTACTACAACACTGTTCAAATCAAAAAGTATATATGTCGAGATTAATTCTTGCAACACTGACTAATACGACTGAATAATTTTGATACTTGATTTATTATTCATAATGCAAGCGCAAGCACTTTTAAGTTTTCTTTGATGTTGGTCAATAAGATAATATTTGTTATACATATATTTATGCCATATGTGATTCATCGCCTCAGTAGCAGACGCTGCCTGCTTCTGGGTCATATGGACCCGGAGCAGTGTCAGGTTCGATTCCGTTTATCAAGATCAAGAATTTATCGAGATCGTATTTATCTGAATTGTTTCGATAGTGGGTGTTTTTGTTTCAACATGAGTTAGTTATTTTTTTTTTGTATTTTAGGAAAATAAAACAAACATATCATAGCTACTGCGTTTTTTAATTATTTTTTTATTTTAATCTTGGTCTAAATATTCCACTCCTGATAAATCCATATATTGGCGTGGGCCTGCCGCTGCCTCATCAACTCATCATCATCAGTCTCCACAGCATTGCTGTCATGTTGAAGATTTATTATTAATCGATTAATGTCATCGTAAAGAGCAATTTTCGACTATTCTTCTAACGGTACCTGAAAAATAAAATAATTCAATAAAAGATAATTTCTTTAATGCTTTAAGATTATTTGTTTATTTAGTAATTAAGTAACGATGTTAACTGACAAGCAAACATAGAAAAATAAAGCAACCTTAGTTTATGTATTGGTCGAGATGAAAGCAACACATAAAAATAATACCAAGTATCAAGTGTGTTCAATCGAATGTACCTCTAAGCGATCAATGTATATTTACTGAAAAACCTGTAAACTGAAGCTTTGAGCCTGCCTTTGTATACAATAAACACATTATTTAACTTAAAAACTGTAAAATAAACTGCTTATATACCTATAATATCAGCGGTTCTTTGGTAAACATGGTCGAGTTCTGACAAAATATTTTGCACCTCAAATTCCGCGAGACACCGCCTGTAAACTTTGTGAATCACCTCTCTTGTTGAATTACTAATGATTTATTCATTGTAAATCGTTTTTAACGTCCTGCGACTGGTTTATCACCGCGTAATTCAGTATTTATCCGTTTGTTTACAAAGTTCAAATACTTGACAATTATTTGACAAATAAAAAATACAGTTGCCAGGGTAGAAAAGATTCGTCTATGGTCACAGTAGACTATTCGATTAATTCGTACTCGATTAATTGTATCGATAATGTTTTCGATTCTTATGACATTTAATATTTTAATGAAAATAATAGAAAAATTGCATTAATTACATCAAAAATACTTACATATGAAATGTTACCCCATCTTTTTGTATATTACTATTTTTTGTAATTTCTTTGCACATGTTTAATGGGACAATTCGGCATTTTTCACGGAGCACCTTACACCGCGAAAACGATACTTACTCTGATCAAATCGATTTCGAAAACAGTTTTTATATACGTGTCAGAGATTTTTGGTCTAGTACCTATAAAAAAAAGCTAGAGGGGAAGATCATGCGATGCGCATCCTGAGTTAATACATCCATGATTAAGCTTGCCATAACTAATTTTATCGAAACGTTTTAGTCGAATAACTTAGTTGCAAACTTCTTGTAATTCAATAACAAAAATAAAGGTAACGAGTAGTCAGTAGTAGAAACCCAAAGAAACCAATGAAAACCTCATGCCCTCAAGATGGGGTATTATTAAAAGTTCGCAATACCTTAGATTATATTAATTTCTTTAGTTTTAGTTGATTTTAATAATCGTTTAATTTTAGTGCTTAGACACTGTACTAAAATGGCCAGCACACTACTGTCATCTTATGTCCTCTACTGTCAGTCATCATTTGACATCTCACTATCTATTCCATCAATCATATGTCAAATTGAGTGGAACCGAGTTATGGTGCGTTCCATTCACTGTTAATTTTGTTATTTTCGTCCACAAAAAGTGTTAAAAACGATAATTGCTGCGTTCCATTCACCGTAATTTTTGTTATTTTCGTCCACAAAAAGTGTTAAAAACGATAATAATGATCATTTTCAGTACAAGTTGGTGCGAGTGGAACGTGATTTGTGGACAAAAATAACGAAAATTACAAAATTAACAGTGAGTGGAACGCACCAAATAATGATCACTTTCAGTACAAGTTGGTGCGAGTGGAACGTGATTTATGGACAAAAATAACGAAAATAACAAAATTAACAGTGAATGGAACGCACCATTAGAGGTTATAATTTCGCAATCCCTCCCGAGATGTTATGTAGTAAATTTAAACAAATTATATTAACGAGATCGTCCTTATCCAACAATGTACAATATCGGTGCCTAATAACTTCGAGTTTTGTATTTAAAAAATGGGTTAATATCGATGGGCTATTCGCTACTTTGGGTAGGAAAGATAATTCGAGGGGCATGTCGTCTTTGAGGATAATTCTAAAGGATTTTAAGTTGTGGAGGGTGTGGACAAGGAGTAATTTAGTGAGTAGTGTGGTTAGGAGGTATAAAAAGGATCGGGGAGTGCGGGAAGTGATACAATGCTTCAGGCAGGCGTTTTTCCGACCTCGTCAAACTTTGCTGCTATCAGCGACGGCAGCGTATAAAGCTAATGGAGACGGCGACGAAGCACCGCCTAGCTGTGACAAGAACATCACAGATAAGGAGTTACAGGTGCTAATATCATCAAATTACAATTTTTTTAATACCTACCTACTTGAACACCACTTCATAAGTCTTATTTAAAAAAAAAATGTTATAAACTGCTTTTAGTGAATGAAAATAATTAAAAAATATTTTAAATACTCATTAAATTTGTATCCTTTGTTTGTATACAACAAAGCTTTGCAAAAATACCACTTTTTCGCCTTTGTGACAATCAGGATCGTTGAAGGTCAAACAAAAATAACTAATATGTAAACAAGAGCAGATGAGAACAAAGAATGTTATCACTTGCTGCATTTTGTTTACCTTTCAATTTCAAAACAATTTTTTCTATACAAATAACAAGCATTTCTATACAAATAAGTTATAAAAAAATAATATTGCCAGATAAACACACCAACTGTATGGTCCCCAACCGAGCAACGCTTGTACTATATGCACCATATAATGGACTGAAAGGAATCTCAGTGACACCCAGACCAGACCATATTATGAAAAGGCTTTTTCTGAAATTTACCTCTGTTGGGAATCAAACCGCGCACAGAGTTTTACAAAGCATTTCTAAAGACAAAAGTGATTTGTAATGCCGGTGCAAGTCAATCTTAACTTTTTATAAATTTGGGGGTAACTATAGATCCTACCAGATCAAATCTCAACAAATGAGCATTGGGGCTACTCCAAAATTCGGGTCAATGTGTATCCTTAGGTGCGCTATTAGGTTTAGGTTTGAGTAGGAGGATGGGGCAAAGGACACGAGTCGACTTTGACCTCGAATAACCTTTGACCTTTAACCCCGAATGACCTTTTACCTCAAGTAACCTCGAATGAACTTGACATTTGACCTTGACTTTGAATGACCTTTGATCCCAAGGTCACGGACCAAGACCATGAGGTTTTTTAAAGTAACTGTAACGGGTACTATTTGGCTCTGGCCTAACCTAACCGAACGTGTCCAAGCATTTAGCAAGGTAAAAAGGTCAAGGTCAAAGTCAAATATCAAGTTCATTCGAGGTCAAATGACATTCGATATCAGAGGTTACTTGAGGTCACAGGCCATTCGGGGTTAAAGATCAAAGGTCATTATTCAAGGTCAAAGCCGACCCGTGTCCTTTTCCCCACCCTTATACTCAAACCTAAACCTAAACCTAAACCTAATTGTGCCCCTAAGGCTACACTCTAACCAAAATACACCCGCATCCCCCGCCAACATTACACCACTAAGGTGGAGGACATCGTGGAGTATGTGCGTCAGAAGCTCAAATACGTGCCGAGGGTGCAGCTGTTGGAGTCGCGCCGCAACGTCAACTTTAAGGCGTTTGTGGTGCGAATACCGACGTGTTATCTGCACCTCGTCATGGAGGAGAACTTCTGGCCGAATGACGTGGTGTTCCGTCGCTTCCGGGGACTAGTACCACAAGATCGTACAGTGAAGTGTACATAGGCTATAAAATATATATTAATAATATGTATGTTAGACTTTAAGGTATTTATAATATGGGCTGTAAATGCGTTAGTAAGTAACTTTTGTTATGTACTACATATTTCGCTGCCTGAAATAAATGATATTATTATTATTATTATAAAATTCGAAACAAATAGTTTCGGCTTATGGATTTTCCTATCGAATCCGAACATTGTACCCAAAACACTTTCGGAGTGTGGGAAAACGTACCATCCCTCAGCTGAAATGTTTTGTTTCGAATTTCGCAGTAACCCCACAATGGCAAGGAAATCAGCAGGATTGTATTTTTTTGCCATGGAGCCATGGAGATCCGTAACGAATTTAGTTGAGACTGCAGATTTATAGAGCTGAGAAATCCATAAAATACAGTGCAAAAATTTTTGGTCTATGACAAAAATTTTGGAAGCATGGGCCAAATTACTTACGAAGTTCGCACGCGGTTGTTGTGACGTAAACGGGCTCATGCGCGCTTTGTAATGAACGGCGCGGACACACGCACATGCCGCAGATTATAATGTAAATGTGTTATGAAATCGCAACGGATGGACCGATTTCGATGATTTAAAAACTATATTGATAAGAAAGCTTAGTTTTAACTATAGTGTTGGTTATGAGTTGAATTGTTGACCTTATATTGATTCTCATTGTTTGTTATTAATGTAAGGCTTGGTACCCATATGCAGGCTCTGGTGTCTGAGCTAGAGTGTGTGGCGTCGCTGTCGCGCACCACGCTGTTCTGCCCGAGCTGCGGCAACCGGCTCGTCATCGAGAAGAAGCTGCCGGGCGTGCGCTACTGCTCGTTAGTATGTTTATTATAACTGTATTGTGCTAATTATACTAACACCTGAGGTCATAGTCAATAATACATTGATGTATTATTTCAGTAGATATGGTCACCTCCTAACATCGCAATCATCTTCCGGCACTCCACTTAGGGCCTTAATACACTAGGACGCCATGGCGACGTCGCCGGCCACCGTATCCAACTAATTCGTATTAAAATGTATGACAGGTAACACACCTGCCTACGGACTGGCGAAGTCGCCATCAATACAAATTGATTGCCATGGCGTCCTAGTGTGTTATGGCCCATAGGGTCCATTCACACAGAACTGGCTCAGAGAGGAAAGTACATTTTTAACGCGTTTAAAAAAGAGTTTTAGGTCATTGAAATAAGGTTGATTTTTTCATGCACTGAGCGCGTTAGGTCGGCTCTTAGGCAAACTACGAAACGCAACTTCAATAGCTACAGGGGTGGTACTACCCCGGTCGAGCCAGCCCGTATATAGCTGCAGTCAATTGGCTACAGCTTGGCTCTACCACCTTGGTTGTTGTCAAACGTTCCATATGAAGTTTGCTACAATTAGATAATTGCTGTTGTGACTCAGGTGCAAGGAGCCTCCGGTAGCGGCGGCGTCGTCCGACGGCTGGGTGCCGTACATGGAAGCCGAGGATGTGCTGATATGGCGCAAGGAGTACAAGCCGGGCCAGGGACTCTACGCTTACAAAGGTAACATTAAAATTAGAAAAAAAAAAGTTATAGGTATACCGCAAGCGCTGTACAGCGCCTTAGGTACGCGAGCGGCGAGACGGGCGGACTCATCGCTCTCGCCGTCCCACTCCCCCACCCGTCATCGCTCTCGTCGTCCCACCATCCCACCTCTCCGCGCATACCTAAGGCGCGGCACAGCGCTTGCGGTATACCTATAGTGGTCAACCTGGTGTCGGAGTTGTTCAAGCCGCCCGAAGGTCTCTGACAAGGTTTAACGACTATCTAGATGACAACAACCGGGACAGACTTTTACGTGCCCTCCGAAGCACGGAGACGCTCAGTTCAAATGCCACTAAACGGTCACCCATCTCTGCCTGACCTTGTTGAGCGTTGCTTAACCTCAGATCGTTTACCGATCAGTGATTGCAGCTGGCTATGAGTGCCTCAAAACAAAAAACAAATATCTTTATTTAAATTGAGCACAAAGTACATTTTCATTCATTTAATTCAAAGTACATTTCGAGTGTACATTATTCTCTTGACATTTTTTTTTTATCTTCGTATGGGATGATAACATTAAGCTTTTAGTCCTACTACCTGTAACAACGTGCTCGTGCGGTGCCATTATATCGCATTCTAAGAAAAAGTTATGATTATCAGAGATTAAATCATAATATTATGTGTGACATGTTGTGATGCCTTTGGTATTGCAAGCATCTATAGGCTACGGTAACTGCTTAACATCAGGCGGGCCGTACGCTTGTTTGCCACCTTAGTAACATAAAAAATAGCCCAAGTGCGTGTTGGACTCGTACATACAGGGTTTCGTACCACTGTAGAATATAAAGAAACATCCCCATAAATGGTGAACTTTTGAGTCACACGTTGAAGTCTTTTGTATGGAAACCCACCATAAACTTGTATAATAACGTCAAAGAAAAATAAGTCCCCTTTATTTATAATTTACTTTTAGTATCTGTTGTAGCGGCAACAGAAATACACATTCTGTGAAAATTTCAACTCTCTACCTATTACGGCTCGTGAGATCGAAACTTGAAATCGAACGGGGGTCGAAAAATCTCAAAAATCACCTCACGTCATTTATGGACGCCCCCTAATAGGGTTCTGTCAGCACCCTTTGGGTACGGAACCCTAAAAAAGAAGGGTTCCACTATAGTTTGGTATGTGGGTAGTGTACGGCAGGTACAGCGAGGTCCGCGCGGCCGACTTCGCGGCGGTGCAAGTGGACGGAGCGTACCGCAGGCAGTGGGACGGCGCGGTGGCCGCGCTGGCGGTGGTCGAGCGCGCCGCCAACGGGCTGCCCGACCAGGCCGTGCTGCACTGGGAGGTGCTGTGGCCGGTGAGATATACACACAACTCGGTAGTACCACCCTCGCACGGAACAGCGGCGTAAAGCAGCTGTTATAGCTGTGGTTCGTATGATGAGTGAGAGAACCGGAAGGCCCACCCCCCTCCCCTCTTCCCTTCCGCCGTCCCACTCCCCTTCTGGTCGGCAACGTGCGAACAATGCGAGCATCTATAGGCACGGCACACGCCGGTGACGGTAACTCCTTAACATCACACGGGCCGCACGCTTGTTTGCCACCTCAGTCCTATAAAAAAAATCAAGTCATTTACGAAAAATTTATGAATTAATTTCTATATTAACTCTTAGAATAAGTACTGGCCAATTAAATTTATAAATGCAGGTTAAAATTGCATTAAATAATTACAAAATTAAAAAAAATAAAACAAACTGCAAAAGCTGACAGACTGCAGTTTTGACGTTTAATGTATGGAACATCTGTCAAAAACAGCGTCTTAAGATCATTCTCAACTTTGAGATGTATTTATTAATACGAGCCTAGGACAAAAAAAAAATGAATAATTAAAAACACTATAATACCCTTGTTCCCCGACTTTGTTGAGTAGTGTCATGAGTCGAAAAATGTCCAAAATCTCTTCACGTAATTAATGGACGCTCCTTTAATGCAATATTTTTAATTCCAGAGATTATTCGCAAACAGAGATTACGTATACATAAGGCGGCACAAAGAATACGACATCAACCTACCAAAGATTGATAAATCGCACCACAAGTCGACCCCAACCGAGTTGTACAACGAGCGACCCAGCGTGCACTCGCACGCGAAACGGAAAGCTATGGAGATGCACGCGCAGGAGCAGGACGGGAATAGCAACAACAGGGTGTATGTGATCGTGTCCCGGTCGTGTGAACACCCACAGGTAGAGAACGGCTTTAAATTTCAAACACGTTAAAACGCTATTGCTTTTTATAGCGTGCTTTAAATAGCGCTGAAACGCTTAAACGCTATTTTATATGTATTATAATAATATCCTGGGACATTTTTTACACACGGCTACCTGATCCCAAACTAAGCAGAGCTTGTACTATGGAAACCAGATAACTGATATACTACATATACTACTTTTTTATTTGTAAATACATACTTAATATACATATACACCCAGACTCGGGAGATACAGACATGTTCATGCACACAAATGCATGTCCCGGGTAGGAATCGAACCTACGACCTGCAGCGTGAAAGGCGCCATCACGCCAACGGGCCCGTCAAATAATATTGAGCTTATTTTTTTAGCATTTATTTTTTACTTGTACTTCATATGAAACTTTTAGATAGCAAAACGAAGTGACAGTTACGTACTGACGATGCTAATGTTTTGTGGTGTTGCTAGTGTTGTCACTAGCTAATAGAATTACTTATGTTATACAATACAAATTAGGTACTATAATATATTAATAATAATTTAGCCCTTTTAACGTCCCACTACTGGGCACGGGCCTCCCCTCAATGCGAGGGGGATTCAGGCCATAATCCACCACGCTGGCCCAGTGCGGGTTGGTGGATTTCACATGTCTAAAGACATGCAGGTTTCCTCACGATGTTTTCCTTCACCGTAAGCAAGTGATAATCATATTAAAGTTATGATTCACACATAGATTTCGAAAAATCCAGAGGTGTGAGCCAGGGTTTGAACCCAGGACCTTAAGCTCGCAAGACGCGTGCTTAAACAATCGGCTACCACTGCTTAGCTGCCTTAGCCAGCTGCTTAAATTAGGTACTACACAGTAATTATTATACCGTGTTTGTGTGCTTACATTAAATAGCAACATTTTTTAAATGCTATTTGCTTAAGCGCCCACGTTTACCCGTAGGTGCCCGAGACGAAGAACGCGATACGAGTGACCGAGTACTGGAGTCATATGGTCGTGAAGACCCTGGACGGAGCTGATAAGGTGACATTTTTAGCATGTACTTTAAGGGGTCTGTAGCTCAAAGAGAAAAAAACTGGGCCCTAGGGTTCCTTTTATTGACTGTCCGTCCGACCGTCTGACCGTCCATCTGTGCGTCTCTTTCTTTCTCAGTACGACGCGACTGTCCGTTCGACCGTCTGTCCGTCCATCCGTCCGTCTCTTTTATTTCTCAGTAAGACCGTCCGACCGTCTGTCCGTCTGTCCGTCCATCCGTCCGTCTCTTTGTTTGTCTGTCCGACCGTACGTCCGTCTCTTTATCTGTCTGTCCGACTGACCATCCGTCTCTTTATCTGTCTGTCCGACTGACCATCCGTCTCTTTGTCTGTCTGTCTAACCGTCCGTCTCTTTATCTGTCTGTCCGACAGTCCATCCTTCTCTTTGTCTGTTTATCCGACCGTCCGTCCGTCTCTCTGTCTGTCCGTTCGTCCGTCAATCAATACTATTATGTTTGTGCCGTCAGTCGGGCATGGAGTTCGTGCTGACGTACTACGACGAGCCGGCGGTGGGCGGCATGCCGAGCAGCGTGGCGGCGTGGGCCAGCGGCCGCGCCGCGCCCGCCTACCTGCTGCGCATGCGCACCGCCGCGCACCACTACCGCGCCTGGCGCCACCACCACCAGCAGGTGGGCAGCGTCGTTCCCAGGGCCGGCACTGAACCAACACCAGGACTTACCACTTCTATAGCCATGACAACCTGGTACTTACCTGCCTACGTTCGGAGGTTACGCAACGCTCGGCAAGGTCAGGCAGAGATGGGTGATCATTTAGTGGCATTTGAACTGAGCGTCTCCGTGCTTCGGAGGGCACGCAAAAACTCGGTCCCGATTGTTGTCTTCTAGGCAGCAGTCGTTAAGCCATGTCAGAGGCCTTCGGGCGGCTTGAACAACTCTGACAATATGTTGGCCACTAACCATACGATAAGAAGAAGATCACACCCTGGTACTTGCTGGTATTGATGGTATAACCAAGCCGTAGCCAATGGAGATCCGTAACGGATTTGGTTGAGAATGCAGATTTATAGAGCTAAGAAATCCATAACTAACAGTGCAAAAATGTTTGTTCTACGATAAAAATTGACGAAGTTATGACCAAATTACTAGCGGAGTTCGCGCGCGGTTGCTGTGACGTCACGAGGACCTCTCGCGCTTTGTAGTGAATGGCGGCGCGGGCACGGCGCGCTTTCAAGCCGATCCGTGACGTCACAAATGGCGGCCGCACGTAATATAAAATGTGTTATAAAAAACAGATGGACCGATTTCGATGATTTCAAAATTATATTGATAAGAAAGCTTAGTTTTAACTATAGTGTTCGTTATGAGTTGATTTTTTGACCTAGTATTGATTCTCATTCATGTATGGCTCATTCATGTATGGCCAATGAATTTCCCCTGTGTTAAGCGTGTCATTTCTATCGCAGGAGCTGCCAGACTTCGAGCCATTCGTGACAGAACCAGTAACGAACGAACAACCGAAAGAAATCGTACCGGTCTCCGAACAAGACATGGAGGTATTAATAATGTAATGTAATGTAACGTCACGACTTTTATCCCCGTTCGGGGGTAGTCAGAGGATTGAGTGGCCATACACCACCACATTGTGGAGGTATCAACCAACTCAAAGCCCACGTTTCACCAGATAGTCAGAACCCAACGTGACAGGTGGTGAACCTTGTCGCCGTGTATACAGGAACTGACTATTACCTAATCCCGAGGGATAGGTATGTCTCCTCACGATGTTTTCCTTCACCGTCAGCGAACTGTAAATTATGCACACAGATGAAAATTCATCCATTGGTGCATGCCCCACCGGGGATCGAACCTGGGACCGTCTGATTGTTAGCCCAACCTGTTCACCCCTAGGCTACAGTCGCTTATGGAGGTATTTAAATTTATTTATTTAGATACAAACAGTCTCATGTTAGGGGCCATCCATAAGTTACGTCACACGTAAAGGGGGGGAGGGGGTCGCCGAAATGTGACATTGTGTGACAAGGGGGAGGGTCCTAAGTTAAGTGACGTCACATATATTTTACAATTTTGTTTACTCACAGGGAGGGGGGGTCTCGCAAATGTGACCAGCTGTGACAAGGTCTAAAAATCATGAAATTCGTGTGACGTAATTAATGGATGGCCTATTATACAAGACCATAGAGACTTTTACATTGTACGGTAGCCATAGTTTATTTTTTTATAGGACTGTGGTAGCAAAAAAGTGTGCGGCCCGCATGATGTTAAGCAGTTACCGTAGCCTATAGATGTTTGCAATACCAAAGGCATTGCTCGCACTTTTTCGAGTGGAAGGGGGGGGGGATTTAGGCTTTCGGCTCTCTCACTCATCGTACGAAACGCAGTTGTAATCGCTGCTTTACGCCGATCTTCTGTGAGAGGGAGGTACTACCCCGGTCGAGCCAGCCCGTATATGAGCTGCAGTGAATTGGCTACAGCTTGGCTCTACCACCTTACTTTGCTTAATTTCCTTAATTCGCGTTGCTTAGTTTGGAACCATACAGTTGGTGTTTATGTCTGGCGATATTTATTTATTTATTATTTATTTTCAGACCTCAAAACAAGGGCCGGAAATGGAGTGCAACGAGTCTGCGACCCGCGACCAGAGCACGCAGACCGACGCGGAACAACCCGTGCGACCCGAGGTCGAGGTCACGCACCCCGACCCCGACCCTGACCTCAAGGTCAAGGTCGTTGTCATCGAAGTGTCGCAGAAAGAAACTGAAACGGTAATTGAATATGTATTTTTCGCTGAAATGTTTGTGTGAAACACACTACAGTAGATTTTTGCTTACTGGCTGTCTAACTCATCGTAGGAAACGCACCTGTGAGAGCTACTTTACCCTGATCTTCTGTGAGAGGGTGGTACTACCCCGGTCGAGCCAGCCCGTATATGAGCTGCAGCCAATTGGCTACAGCTTGACTCTACCACCTTGAAAAATGTGCCGCCGTGTTAATTTTATTAATTAAGTTAAGATGCTTTTTATGATGTTTTTTTTCATGATTTTTTGCTCGGATTAAGTTTTTTTTTTAAATACACAATAATTAATTTTAACCAGCCAATCAGATTTTTTTACTATACCTATTTGTGATGTTTCCATGGCAACGGCACGATGGTGTTCAGATAATAGGGACGGACGTTATATTTTGCCCCCCTGCTGGCACAGGGCAGCAAAATCGACTTTGCCAAAAGAAGGGTTGCAAAATAATGACAACATTATAACCTTTTTTGATTAATAGTACATTACTGCCGCGGTCTCTAATGAGTGTGTTGTTGACCGCGTTGTTGATGGCCGAAAGCGCGGCGCAGCGCAGCTCCAGTCCTCCACAGTGCGGTCAGCATTGCAACCCTTGATGGACAAGCTATAATAAACCATTATAGCGCGGCCAGCAAGGATTGCAATGATGACCAAGCTTGGAGGCCGAGAGCGTAGCGAAGCTTAGCTTGAGGCCATTATAGCGTGGTCAGCAGTGCACTTATTAGAGACCAAGGCTTGTATAGTGCTTTACTCAAAAATGCGACTATTATATGTCATGTAGCTCTTGCAATACGACAAATCCGATTTTACTCGAAGACGGTTTCCGAAATAACGACAACATTATAACCTTTTTTGATTAAAAATTGTTATTAAAGAACCTACTTATGTTTTCAGGACTCCTCCCTTACGGAAGCGGAGGACAAATCGGAAGAGGAAGACGTACCGAGGAACAGCGGATGGTGGCGATACCTGTACCCGTTCTACTACTTCGTGTGAAGCGCCCTCTGCCGAACACAATACTAAACTAAACTCCCTGCGTTTGATGGCAATTAGACTCTTAGGGGGAATTCCGTATGTATGTGGCGGCCAAAATCTGAATTCCGAACGCAGTAAATCCATCCAAATGTGTACGTATCACATACGTACGGAATTTTTCCGTTCAATTTTTTTCCGTTTCGGAATTCCGAATAGTAGCCTGCGTGGCCGGAATTATTCCGAACAGAAATAAACGTATGTGTGTGATAAGCTCACGGAATCCCGATTCGAAATTCCGTATGTATGTGGCGGCCCTTACCTCGCTTTACAATCTGGAAAGCTCAACCCAGATGGCGCTGGAAGTTGGAGGTCTTTTTTAGGGCTCCGTACCCATTACTTAACCTACGCGGTCCGTCAGTCAGTCAGCCGGCTGTATGTGTATTGTGTATCTCACGAACCGTAATAGATAGAGAATTTCACAGAATGTGTACTTTGTAGCTGATACAACAGCAAATATCTACTAAAAATTAAATTAAATTTATACGGTGCTACGGAACCCTTTTTGTGCGAGTCCGACACGCATCTGGCCGGTTTTTATGTTACTAAGGTGGCAAACAAGCGTACGGCCCGCCTAATGTTAAGCAGTTACCGTAGCCTATAGATGTTTCCAATCTCTCTTGGTGATTTAGTCGACCAGTTTAGTATTTTTTTAAGTGTTCCAATTTCGAGGGTTTGCTAACCATTTTGTTATATGCCCGTTACGCGTGCATATCGTCAGACTGACACCGACTGTATGGTCCCAAACTAAGCAACGCTTGTACTATGGCTACCGAAATCTTACCTCTGGCGGGAATCGAACCTGCAACCACCGGATACAGTGACCCGAGCGGCCTATATGTGAAAGTATTATTTCCAACGTACAAAAAAAAACGATTGTCTATGACTGTTCCGGACTTCTGAAACCAATGTAAACGCGCCAAAGTTAAAAAGTAATTTTAACATTTTGTATGGAACGTTTATTTTTTTTATTTATTTACAACACATCACGCCATACCCCGAGGGATGGTGGGCAGGGGTGCACTATTGTACACCTACATTTAGGGTGCGTTTCCACTGAAGCGGAGCTGGGCGGAGTGGAGCGGAGCGGCGGACTGTGATGGGCCAAGAGCGGCGTGAAGATTTCGAGCATTGTGATTGGCCAATTCACGGTCCACTCCGCCCAGCTCCGCGTCAGTGGAAACGCACCCTAAGACTATGGTATTACGTCCTATGTTATAGGAGATATACTGCCATTACCAGACTCGCATTGGTAATTAGAATTAATAATATCCTGGGACATTTTTTATTACACACGGCTACCTGATCCCAAACTAAGCAGAGCTTGTACTATGGAAATCAGATAACTGATATTACTACATATACTACTTTTTTATTTGTAAATACGTACTTAATATACATATACACCCAGACTCGGGACATACAGACATGTTCATGCACACAAATGCATGTCCCGGGTAGGAATCGAACCTACGACCTGCAGCGTGAAAGGCGCCATCACGCCAACTACGCCAACGGGCCAAATCAATCGTCAATTTGTTAAACTTTTGTATGCCGTATCGCCGATCTACGGGAAACACGATTCATTTTATACTGAGTGTTTAAAGAGTACGAAATAATAGTTTGTGTACCTCATACGGTAGCTGATATGCAGATGCCTAGTGAAGGCAAACTATAATAAAATAAATATGTATTTATTTATATTGTTGGAAAACTTAGGGGCCATCCATAAATTACGTCACACGTAAAGGGGTGGCAGGGGTCGACGATATGTGACATTGTGTGACAAGGGGGTGGGAGGGGTCCTAAGTTTTGTGACGTCATATTTAAAATCTAATACATCTAATTATTAAAACCGCAATTTGAATTTTGAACGAAAAATATTGATAAATTCAGAAAATTGTAAAAAATATGTGATGTCACACAGGGAGGGGGGAGTCTCGCAAATGTGACCAGCTGTGACGAGGGGGGAGGGGTCTAAAAATCATGAAATTCGTGTGACGTAATTTATGGATGGCCCCTTACAGCTAAAACAAAGTACATAATAAAAAAGTGAAATATATGAAAGCCATCTAGAAGTTTCCGCATAGACATCTTAAGATCCTAAGATATCCTGGGACATTCTTTTACACACGGCTACCTGATCCCAAACTAAGCAGAGCTTGTACTATGGAAACCAGATAACTGATATTACTACATACAACATGTTAAGAAAACCCTGTCCGAGCCGAAACCGGTAATTAGGTTCCCCAATCACATGACCAAATAAAATAATAAAAAATCATGATAGTAAACATATTAATGAACATTTAAAGTTGCAATTTTTTTTGCCTTTTTCCCACATAATGTAGCTAATTTTAAAAATATGACAACACCGTTACCGGAAGTAATTATGTTAGATCGTGTGGCGTCACCTCAGACCACAAAGTATGTGATGACGTCATTTTATGAAATTTTTTTTTTATGTAAACGGGGTATTTGTATTACAAAAAAATATAGGAGGCGTTTGCCCAGCAGTGGGACACATACTATGCCAAAAAAATGAAAAAATTTTTTTTTCAAAAATTAAAAAAATAAATTAAAAAAAAGTTTTTTTTTTACAAAAATGGAATCTAATCTCGATACCCAACAATACGTTTTCGGGTCGGACAGGGTTTTTTTAACATATTGTATACTACTTTTTGTTTGTTAATACATACTTAATATACATAATTACACCCAGACTCGGGACATGCAGCCATGTGCTATACCTATCACAATTTTAGAAATATAGGCCTTTAAAAATGTGTGACAACTTACGAGTTGCTGCCTTAAACCACATCAAATGACGTAGAAAGCAGTGTTCATTGCATTTAGGCAGAGATGGGTGACCATTTAGTGGCATTTGAACTGAGCGTCGCCGTGCTTCGGAGGGCACGTAAAAAGTCGGTCCCGGTTGTTGCCATCTAGGCAGTCGTTAAGTCGGAGGCCTTCGGGCAGCTTCAACAACTCTAACACCAGGTTGGCCACTAACCATACGACAGAGTTGGGCAAAATTTAATTGCAATTAATTAATTACTAATTGCATGTGGTGTCACAATTAACAATTAATTTTGATTTGTTTGCAATCGCGAACAAATCAGAATTAATTGTTAATTGTGACATCACCTGCAATTTGCATTTAATTAATCGCAACTAAATTTTGCCCAACTCTGCCATACGATGAGAAGAACGGGTCACAGGCACTGATATTAGCAAAATACGTATTAAACATGATCCTAGTATAATGTACAATGTCGTCTCGAAGAGCTGTGAACCAGTGACGCGTATATATATATACACCCGTTTGTATATCGCACGTTAGGTTAACCTATTGTTAATGTTACTAACATTTAGAATTAGTGACGTTACGTGCAATTTTTATATAATGATTTATGTAGTATTAATGTATACTGTACCCAGTCATATATGTGTGTGTCATAGCCAGCTGCAATCACTGATTGGTAAACGATCGGAGGTTAAGCAACGCTCGGCAAGGTCAGTCTGAGATGGGTAACCATTTAGTGGCATTTGAACTGAGCATCTCCGTGCTTCGGAGGGCACGTAAAAGTCGGTCCCGGTTGTCATCAAGGTAAGGCCTTCGGGCGGCTTGGACAACTGACATCAGGTACCAGGGAACCATACGATGAGAAGATGTGTTTAGTGCACAAGAAGTCCTCTGGACAGATTTTAACGAACAAATTAAGTTTAGATAGACGCGCATTAAATTGTTGAAATGTGAATGTATATGTAGTCGAAATTACAATGTATGGTGCGTTCTATTCACTGTTAATTTCACATCATTATCACAAATGTCGTTCCACTCGCACCAACTTGTACTGAAAGTGATCATTATTATCGTTTTTAACAGTTTTTGTGGACGAAAATAACAAAAATTACGGTGAATGGAACGCAGCAGTAGTCGGACCGCTATGTAGAGTTACTTGTATATGAATAAGGCGCAGTGCAACCGTAGTAATGCATTACTTGTAAATAGTTATAAATGTGTATAGATTGTTAAAGTTGGTACATTCAAATCTATTAATTTGTTAGTAAACAATTTTAAAAACGATTTGTATTTTATTGGTCACTAGCTGCCCCCCGCATCACGTAGATAAGAATAAGAATAAGAATAAATTTATTTTAAAACATCAGTTACACGTGCGTAAATTACAATAGTAGTATAATGGTATAAAGCATGTAACTAAATCACAATAACATGGGCGTGTTACTGTGGAACCCAAACTAAGCAAATGCTTGTATGATGATTACAGGAACAATGTTTCGGAAAGTGCTGTCGACATCATCAGTTGTACATACAACATGTCGCCAGAGGAGGTAGTGTTGGGTGCTACGTACATTAATTTGCAGGCGATATCTAGTCAAAAGAAAATACAAGTTTTTTCATCATCCCACACTATCTCCATGTTTCTAAACAAGTTTCTACGCACGTCCACACTCATACATCAGACACCGCGAGTGGGGAATACAGAAACATGCCGAGAAACACAATGTTTACCGAAACAAAACATTGTGTTCCTGAAACAAAAATATTTGTTGCAGAAACACGTAAATTCGTTTCTGAAACTGTGTTTATAAAAAATTGTTTCTCTGTAAACCAATACAAAAATGAAACAATCCATAATTGTACACAGTATATTGTTAAGCAGTAGGTACAGTACAGTCCCCGGTCAGTTGATGAAGAACTCGTTGGAGCGCTGGTTCTGGTTGTGGCGCCACTTGCACGCCCAGTTCCAGCACGACATGCCCGCCCACGGCTCGTCCGTGTAGAACACCTGCCCGTTCTGGTACATCTGCACACCAACATACACGTTTTATATACAGGATGTCTCAAAAGTACGAAATACTTGGGGGTTTGGATGAGTATCGGGAATACAATTGCATGATATAATTTTTTTATTGAAAATCGAACACATTTTTTTCAAATATTTTTCCCGTAAATTTTTAAATACTGTAATATCTCTAAAACTTCATTTTTTTAGGGTACCCAAAGCGTGCCAACGGGGCCCTATTATTATGCCTACGCTGTCCGTCCGTCTGTCCGTCTGTCTGTCCGTCTTCCGTCCGTTATCATCAAGTGATTAATGTCAGGTGATTATTGTCAAGTTTGTCAGGTAATTATTGTCAGTTGATTGTTGTCAGGTAAATATTGTCAGGTGATTAACGTCAGTAGCCCGATTCACGTAACCAAAACCGTAACGACATCTCAGGGATATAGTTGTTGAT
The DNA here is from genome assembly GCA_947859195.1 of Drymonia ruficornis. Taxonomy (NCBI): domain Eukaryota; kingdom Metazoa; phylum Arthropoda; class Insecta; order Lepidoptera; family Notodontidae; genus Drymonia; species Drymonia ruficornis. The sequence continues at coordinate 2,701,884 of OX401917.1, forward strand.
AGCCTTTTCGTAACGAGAAAAGGCTATCAACGACTATATCGCTGAAATGTCGTTACGGCTTTGGTTACGTGAATCGGGCCCCAGGTAATTAATCCAGTAAAAATTTGAACTCTACCTATTACGGTTCGTGATATACAGCCCGTTGACAGACGGACAGCGGAGTCTAATAATAGGGTTCCGTTGGCACCCTTTGGTTAACCCTAAAAAAGTGGCTATACCATAGACGAACCATATAAAGGACTGGGTCTAAGCTACCAGGCCGCGTTGCTATTACATCGCACAGCTCGGCCGGTGACGTCATCACAGTAGGCGTGGCTTAAGTCAGTGTGCTGTTGGCGTTCGTCCTGTGCAGACGTCTTGCCAACCTTCACATCCCAAATATAATTCTATTCGACACTAGATGGTGACCCTCGGTACGTTTTTTATATGAACCTACACTTAGTGACATCTAGTGTGAAAAAGTTAAACTACGTACTAACATCGAAATAAAACGAACCCAGTAGTTATGCTATTTACCGGTAGATCGGGGGGGCGGAGCTTGTAAATTGCCCTCCCAGTTTTTAACCCCCACCACCCGCGCCACCCCGCGCAAAATTTCCACGCGTTGTTTCATAGGGAAATCTAATAAGGGCACCTCTATCTTTAGTCTTTACTCTATGGGCTATACTCACAAACGTAAGGTCGGAGCTCTTGTAAGTGACGCCGTCGTACCCGAAGCGGAACACGAAGTTCATGGAGAAGATGGAGAAGATGCAGCGCACGTCCGTGGTGGCCGGGATGAAATACCGGTACGGGCCGCACCAGTACGAGATCTTCGGCTCGTACTCCACAGACTCCGGGAACTCCTCGCGGGGGTTGATCCTGGTGAACACGGTATGTTTAGGGTTCCGTATCTCGCACCTAAATAAATTCTAGCAACTCCTTAGTAATGGGAATCAATACTCGGTCAACAAATCAACTCATAACCAACACTATAGTTAAAACTAAGCTTTCTTATCAATTTAGTTTTGAAATCATCGAAATCGGTCCATCCGTTGCGATTTCTAACACATTTTATATAATGTGCGGCATGTGCGTGTGACGTCACGCGGGGCCGTCGGATTGAACGCGCGCTGTACCAGCGCCGGCCGCGTCGGCCCGCGCCGCCGTTCATTTCAAAGCGCGCGCGAGGTAAATGACGTCACGACAACCGCGCGCGAACTTCGCTAGTAATTTGGTCACAGCTTCGTAAATTTTTGTCGTAGACCAAAAATTCTTGCACTGTATGTTATGGATATCTTAGCTCTATAAATCTGCGTTCTCAACTAAATTCGTTACGGAAACCCATTTAAGTTAGACACCAGTTTTTTTTTTCAGGAGCACCGTAGACGAATGGCCTTAGGGCTCCGTTTTTCCTTTTGAGATACAGAACCCTAAGGCCATTCTTCTACGGTGCTCCTGAAAAACAAACTGGTTTCTAACTTAAATTACTAAGGAGTTGCTAGAATTTATTTAGGTACCTAAATAGGTGGTGGTTTCTGTGGACTGCATAAATATGCAGACCAACTGGACTCGTTAAGGCCAACGAGTCCCTTAACAACTGTCCATTGCCAAACCACTGGTTCAACAATATTACCTTCGTGAATTCATTATCGTTAATCGCAAATTCTTGCCGGTCGACATGTTGTTAGCAGTCCTTTGGCCAATGTTTCGCAATGGAATTGTTAAGAGATTCGTGACTCTGGAAGGTCACACCAAGTCCCCCTCCTCTAAACAGAATCCTGTTTCCGCGCATGCTAGAGACAAGATGTCAATGAATCTCATCCACTAGCTCATAGGAACGCACGAATTCTGCGTGAAAATTCGTGCTTTCCTCCTGAAACTTGAGAATTATGGTGGTAGAGCCAAGCTGTAGCCAATGTACTGCTGCTCATATACAGGCTGGCTCGACCGGGGTAGTACCACCCTCTCACAGAAGATCGGCGTAAAGCAGCTATCACAGCTGCGTTTCGTACGATGAGTGAGAGAGCCGGAAGCCCAACACCCCCACTTCCCCTCCCTCCGTTCCACTCCCCTTCAGGTGGCAACGTGTGAGCAATGCCTTTGGTATTGCAAGCATCTAAAGGCTACGGTAACTGCTTAACATCAGGCGGGCCGTACGCTTGTTTGCCACTTTAGTCCTATAAAAAGAAGCCACACTAGATATAGTCATAGAAACGCACGATTTCTGTGGCTGGGAAATATGTCAAGCGTACTGGGGGCTTACCACCACCTCTTATAGCAGTATTGTTTTAACGTTTCAGCGACTTTTTGTGCAATGACGTTTCTTATTGTCATGACAATAAGGTACGTCATTGCACAAAAAGTCGCTGAAACGTTAAAACGTTCCTATAATTGAATCGCGATAAGAGGTCGTGGTAAGCCCCCTGAAACTTGAAAAGTTCTCACTTGTAGATGCACTGCGCGTCGCTCCAGTTGTCGTCGGAGTGGCAGTACAGGCCCTGGCTGGGGTCCTTGGCCTGGAACTGCTCGGCGTGTGGCCCCACGTACGTGGTCTCCGAGTGACGGTGGTAGAAGCCGATGAACGCAAACGCACCTGGTCACAAAATATACATGTCAGAAACATCTTAATAAAATATTGTCCAATATTTATAAATTAGTTTGGTTGCCGCGAGGACGCTCCAGACGGAGCATGCGACTAATGAAATGCGGCAACTTATACTACGCCGAAGACGGCGTACTTCAGTACATCTGACGGCAACAAATGTATGAAATTTTTTGTCTGTCTGTCTGTATATTTGTTCCGGGTAATATTCGAAACGGCTGTAGCGATTTTGACTGGACTTTCACTGGCAGATAGGTAATGTTATAAGGATTAACGGTGGCTTTAATTTTTTAAACGTGTGTGATTAATCGTTTTCTAAAGTGTACGCGTACAAATTCGCGGGAACAGACTGTTAAAAATATTTTGACATTGGCCCTGGTAACGGCTGTAGCGATTCTGACTGGACTTTCACTGGCAGATAGGAAATGTTATAAGGAGTAACGGTTACTTTATTTTTTCAAACGTGTGTAAGTGTTTTCTAAAGTGTACGCGTACAAATTCGCGGGAACAGCTTGTTAATAATATTTTGACATTGGCCCTGGTGAGCCCAAAATTCTCGTCCTCATTGTGATGCTGACCTCTGAAAGTGTAGCAATGCGGCTTCCTCTCACTAGCGAGGATCATCTGCGCGTCCTCCTGGTTGTGCGCAGACGCGATGTAGTAGGATGTGTCCAGGCATTTGAATTCTGGAACAAGAAAAAGTGCAGTACCAACTAGGTATGAAACTATGATCGATGCGAGAATATGGTCGTGTTATACCCAGTATGAGGTCCTCCAACTCATAATCCAGGGAAAGATAGACGGCAGAAGAAGGGGTCGTAGAAGGATATCGTGGTTGGAAAAAGTTACGACAGTGGTTCGACAAGACAGGACCACAACTATTCCGAGCTGCGGTCTCAAAAGTGGAAATAGCCTTAATGAGTGCCAACCTCCGGTAGGAGACTGCACTAGGCGAAGAAAAGAATATGCAAAATTTTTTTGTAAAAATCAAAGAAAAAATAACCTTCCGGCTTCCGGCTCTCTCACTCATCGCACGAAACGCAACTGTAACAGCTACTTTACGCCGATCTTCTGTGAGAGGATGGTACTACCCCGGGCCTGCCCGTATATGAGCTGCAGTCGTTTGACTACAGCTTGGATCTACCACTAGCTACTATATAATAGTACAGCATCCTTCATCCTTACCAGGACTAGTATACAATCCGAAAGGAATCTTCGCCTGAGTGGACTTGATCTTCGCTTCAGAAGTGTCCATCTTCTTGTTCAGTTTCAGCAGCACCATGGACATGAGCGCCATGTCGGTGGCGAACAGCAGCCGCTTCAGGTCCTTGATGTGGGAGTCGATGAACGAGAACAACTTCTTCTGAGCCGCTTCTAAGATCTCGCGGCGTTCAGTCTGTGGGGTGTGGCAACGTAAGTCGCTGACTGAACATTTTCAGTTTTTCAAATCATTTGCACACTTTTGTTTTGCATCAATTCCATTACATACATACATACATATACTCACGCCTGTATCCCAAGGGGGTAGGCAGAGACTATTGATTGCCATGTGCTACGATTCTGACACACCTCTTTTGCTTCATCCACATTCATACATCTTCTCATGCACTGCCGTCGGTTGAGGGTGCTACGGACTTGACCTTTCTGGATTCCATTACTTTATCAATTATTTTTAATGATCGAACCAATATTTAAATATGTATGTGTCTGATATTGGTTGGTTATTGGTTTGGTTTGCGCCCGTGATATCACCAAACGGGCCCAATGGAAGACCAGCGCTGGTTGTTGTCAACCAGCACATGCTGAATTGGGTCCGTTTGCGGCAAGCACATTTAGCATAATTTTATTAATATTTTAATTGATTATTTTGTTGGTGTTTTTAATGGCTTGTCGCAATAAATACTTTCTTTCTTTCTTCTTTCTTTCTTTATTTAGTTCAACAAGGTTTACCAACGTCTGTGAGAAAAAGAGTACCGATTTCAGAAATTGAGAATGTTCAGCGATTTATATTGCTGACTGTACAGTGATTATGAGCAAAACACTTCCTGTTTCACGTCTGAGTCGATTCTGAATCGCGATATCAAAATACAAGAGGCACATTAGTATCATTGACAATTAGATCGTGTCGAGTGGAACAGGCAAAAAAAATATGGGAACAGGCTAACCAAATGCTGTCCACACGGTTCAATGTAATTGCCAATTCTATCAAATTGACAATCAGATCGTGTCGTATGGAACGGGTTAGCTAAAAGCGTTAGCTCAATTTGATTGCCAATTCAAACAAATTGACAATCAGATCGGTCCTGTGGAACGGGCTAGCTAAAAACTGTCCACTCGTTCAATTTGATTGGCAATACTATCAAATTGACAATCAGATCGTGTTGAGTGGCTAGCTAAAAGGTATCTTCACCGGGTTGTGCGGCTCCTTCATCCGTCCGTTCATGTAGCTGTAGTACTCCTGCAGCTTCTCGAACTTCTCGTCGGCGTAGCTGTGCCGCGGGTCGATGTCCTTCGCCGTCGGCATATTGTACGGCTTCTGTGGAACCGAGGTACGAACACTTGCTTTATTGAGGCACCGACTACCTACATACCCAGAAACCTAGAAGCAAGTAAGGTCGAAGACGACAAAAAGACGTCAATCTAACGTCAATTTAGGGTCATAAACGTACGTCTTTATGACGAAGATTTGGTACTAGGGAAAGTACCTAGCCGTGGCGTAGCTTACCTTAGATGGGCCCTGTATCAAAATTTGTTGGGGGCCCCCCTTAGACCATATAGGGGGCCCCCAAATGAATGGTAAAGATTTCTCACAGATGAATGGTTACTGATTTTTACACACGTTCGGGGCCCCTGTAGCCCGGGGGCCCCGAATCATTGATACGGCTGATACGGTAGCTACGCCCCTGGCACCAAGTCTAGTTATAAAGGACGCTCCTAACGAAGTATGTAGGATGTCACCCTTGCTGACCGGATACGGTATAGTGTGATAAGAGAGATGCGAGCTGAAGGATGATGTGGTGACTAAGATTGAGAAGAGTATGCTAAGATAGTTGGCCATGTAGAGACGATGAGTGAAGTCGACTAACGAAAGAGTTATACGGTGCGAAAGTAAGAGAATTAGTGATGGGATGTTCTCGAGAACATTCTCACCCTCGGAAACTTACTCGTGAGATTTTTTTATTTTGGGTGACGTTATCCTAACTTTCAATCTTAAAAACAATTAAAACCACCATACTTGCATGTTTAATGAGGTTTATGCCAAGTTTAACATGCTTCAGAAGATAAATTCTCGAAACTTCTCACGAGTAAGTTTCCGTAAGTTTCCGAGGGTGAGAATGTTCTCGAGAACATCCCATCACTAAAGAGAATGCGTTGGAAGAGCGCGCTCAAGGAGAACTTTTCACGACCAGATCAATGGTATTTTCCAGAAAGGTCGGGTCTGTAGCACCTTCAACCGACGGTAGTGCATGGAAAGTATGAATGTTGATGAAGCAAAACAGGGGGCTTACCACGAACTCTTATCGCGATTCAATTACAGGAACGTTTTAACGTTTCAGCGACTTTTTGTGCAATGACGTACCTTATCGTCATGACAATAAGAAACTTCATTGCACAAAAAGTCGCTGAAACGTTAAAACAAAACTGCTATAAGAGGTGGTGGTAAGCCGACTGGGGGCTTACCACCACCTCTTATAGCGATTCAATTACAGGAACGTATTAACGTTTCAGCGACTTTTTGTGCAATGACGTACCTTATGGTCATGACAATAAGAAACGTCATTAAAACGTCGTGAAAACGTTCCTATAATTGAATCGCAATAAGAGCTTGTGGTAAGCCCCCTGGTGTGTCATAAGAGTAGTATGTGGCAGTTAATAATATATCTGCTTACCCCCGTGGAATGCAGGCATGAGTATATATGTACATTTTAAAGAATATGTATGTACATTTTAAAGAAAAAAGTAACTTACGGTTTCAACAGTAGGGAAGGACAATCTGGCGAGCTGAAAATAGATTATCAGTTATTACCAATTTCCAAATTTAAAGGTAAGTTAGTACCTTCAGTACTTGAGTAAGTAAACTTTACTTACCAGTTGGAATGAAGATACATCGCTAGATGCTGTGCTATAATGTATATATACAAAAATCTGAAAAATAAATGTATAAGTAGGTTCAGAACACCAAATACATAAGAACCTTTGCTAGAACTAATTGGTCAATATAAAAGACTTCAACGAGCTGTGATGTGGGATCATTAGAACCTTAGCTAGAACGAATTTGTCAGTACAGAAGGGCTAGACAAGTGGCTGACGTCTACGAGCGTTCGTTCAAATCGCTACACTTCATGTATGGAAATGACATAAGTCACGTGATCTACATAGCAACTTGTTGTTGATCTACATAGCGACGTTTGACATTTCCATACATTGTGAAGTCTATCGTATTCTATTCGATTAGCGTTCATGCCACTTGGCTAGCCCCTCAGAAGACATCAACGAGCTGTTATATGGGAATATTAGAACCTTTGCTACAACTAATTGGTCAATACAAAAGACATCAACGGGCTGTGATATCGCTGTCACTCAATTACTAAGGCAATTTTTATCTGACCAAATGGGATCTCACATAATCTAATAGATAAGGAAAAAATACTTACGAGACATGATTTTAATATAATTTTAACGGTTCCCATTGAACGTGTTCGTTTCGCCAACGGCAGTGCCTAACTGTTCGTTTTAAAACCAATCAAATAACGATAATATATTATCAGAATCGTTAAAACAATTGCGGGCTAACGATCGTAGTGATCCAATTAGTGACTTCAACATTTTGTGCAAAAACCTTTTTAGTGATCATTCCCAAAGACCATACCAAGAAAGAGGGAATCATGTGAATTTTCAAAATAGTTTGTCCTTCTGATTGCATGGTTAGTGGCCAACCTGTTGTCAGAGTTGTTCAAGCGGCCCGAAGGGCTCTGGACAAGGCTAACTACTGCTGTCTAGAACAGGGATTCCCAAACTGGGTTCACTCCTAGGGGTTCCGTAGAATAGTTATCAGGGTTCCGCCAAAATTATTTATTATTAGCTATTAAATAATACCACGGTTACAAATATTATTTTGAAATAGCGCAAAATATGTGATGAGAGGGACCCATTACTTTTATGTAAATAGGTAGGTAGTTAGCAGGCATTCAGTTGTTCAGTTGGTATTGGGAGTGAATACCCTGAAATAGCCAAAAAGGCTATCTTAAAATTGCTGCCATTCGTCACAACGTATCGTTGTGAAACAGGCTTTTCAGCCTACGTTTATACAAAAAACAAATACAGGTCAAGATTGGATGCTACCCCAGATATACGCATATAATTGTCGGACATAATACCGAACTATAAAACTATCTATACATATAATAAGAATGTAAAATTGGTCGCGTCTGTACATTCGAAATATTTAAAAAAAAAATAGTGGGGGGGACTTAGATGGACCAGCAGAATTCATTTTTATCATTTTTAGAATTTTTGTCTGTGTGTATGTTTGTATGTTTGCTCAGATTTTCGAAAGAGCACAACTTCGAATCCACCGGGTGGATTTCAATTAAATTTGGCATGGATATGACTAATAGTCTAACTTAACATCTAGCATATATTTTTATTTCGGTAAAGTTTAGGGTTGCCACAAAACATTCAAAAACTACCTAAATATTCGAACACGCACAACTTCGAATCCAATGGATTGATTTCAATGAAATTGGGCATGGATATGACTAATAGTCCAACTTAACATCTAGGATATTTTTTTCTAAAATATTAGATTGTAAATTTTTATGACCACACAGAAATTCTAGCCAAAAATAAGTTTTAGTTATTGAAATACGTCTATTTAGAGCGGAGCCCTACGGAGCCCTACGTTGTGTGTGATCCGACACTATTTGGAATACATAATCTTAATTTTAATAATAATAATAAATATTTTATTGCTGCGTTCTACCATCTTAAGTTTCGTTTTTCTTAACTAGATGTCGCTATACTTAAAATCAGACAAAACCTGCCTTGCACCACATGTCAAAATTTAATATCTTCCTTGCTTCAAGAAATTTAGTTTTTTTATTCCTAATTACGTATAAAAAACATTAAAACATTAAGCTATCTTTGTATCACGCGGAATCTTAGACGTTAACTCTGGAATTCATCTCCACAGTACTAATGCCGTAGGGAAGCTACCTACCTAAGAAGTAAGTCTAGAGGACCTGCTGATTTTGAATTAAGTAGTAATAGAAACATAGACATTGAACTCTGAACTCCAACCCCTCAGGAATGATGCTGCTGGGTAACTGCCTGCTTAAAACATAAATCTGGAGGACCTGCTAACTTTGAATTAGCAATGTGGGTATCAAATAGAAACTTCTCAGGCGAGGTCGCGTTTCCGATCCGGCGCTAGAATTTAAGGAAAACATGTAAAATGACTACTTATAAGTGCCCTCCTAGGCCTAAACAAAATAAACGCTTTGACTTAGACGATTAACTCCGGACTCTAACTTTTTAAGCACGTGGTTGCGAAGTGACTCTTATCTAAGCCGTGAGTCTGGAGCACTCACTCATTTTAAATAAGGAACATGGGTATCAAGTACAAACTTAAACATTAACTAACTCTGGAGTCCAACCGCTCAGTCGTGATACTGTGAGTAACTACAGATATAGATAGTCGGATACAGATAGACTGGTACAGACAGAGATACTTACCTACCGATAGATTACAGACAGACCGATTCAGCAGACAGATACTTACAGCTAGACTGATACAGACAGACAAATAAAGTCAAACTTTTGTTATACAACTAAGGCGCCAGGCAAGCGTACGGCCCACCTGTTGTTAAGCAGTTACCGTACCCTATAGATGCTTGCAACCAAAGGCATCGGTAGCACGTTTCCAACCTGAAGGGGAGTGGGGTTAGTGGGAGGGGACGGGGACGGGGAGGTGGCTGGGTTGCGCTTCCGGCTCTCTCCCTCATCATACGAAACGAAGGTAAATTAGCTACTTGAATGCCGATCTCCACCTTACTGGTCAGACTCTACCACCTTACTGGTATAGACTGGTAAATATAGACAGCCACGGACAGACGAACTCAGACTGATGCAGACTGACGTAATACAGATTAGACGATAGACAAAATTATATTTAAGGGCTTCACCGACTGGACGCGGACGGAGTCGCGGGCACAGCTAGTTATTCATAAAACAGTAAAACAATTTCATTCTTCACATTAAAACTTTAAGTTAAGAATAATGTGTTTCAATTATATTACACATTTCTTAAAAAATATATGTTCTTATATAAATGTCAGTGTTGATTTGTGATCATTTGATATGGGGTTCCATAAAATAAAAGGTATTTGGTTGGTGTTCCGTTATCTTTAAAGTTGAGGAACCCCTGGTCTAGAATCTAGATGACAACAACCGGGACCGACTTTTTACGTGCCCTTCGACGCACGGAGACGCTCAGTTCAAATGCCACTAAACGGTCACCCATCTCAGCCTGACCTTGCCAAGCGTTGCTTAACCTCTGATCGTTTACCGATCAGTGAGTTATGAGCGCTTACAAAACGGAGTCCACGGACACAGTACGACTGAGTTGCTCGCAATAACAATAAATCGAGCAACTCTAAAATAATTTATTTCCCTTCTAACAACGAGTGAAAATGTTTAAAATCGACGAATCCTCGTTTCACAGGAGCTGCTCGCAGAGTCTTCATGGAATGCTTCGAAATAATAAATCTCCTGTTGCCTCTTGAAGTATGTGCGGTTGGCGATAGTTCAAACAATGCAGCCCCCGGCTCCGTGGCGAAGAATGTTAATAATGCTAGAATAAAAACAAGTATTATTTTCTAATTTCTCATACTCGGAAAGTAGTGTTTATTTGATCCGAGTAGCTGGCGGGAGATGTTATTTCCCACCTTTGGGCGGGGAAGACGCATAGTTATTACTTCCCACCCTAGTGTGGGAAGTAATTTTAATAAAAAAAATAGAACTAAATTAGTTTAGGCAGTGGGCTGTAAAAAATCTAACATAATTAAGATAAACGGCCAATGTGAATAAAAAAAAAATACTGTTATTTATTTATTATCCATTTTTTTGGTTTTTTTTATGGGAATTGATCCCTTTCGACCCTCGTATAGCAATTTACTATTTTACCCGACTACGGCGGAGGGTTATGATTTTGACTGGTATATGTATGTATGTGTCGGAGATGGCAACTTTTAAAAAGTATTGAAACGATCAAAATGGTACGACAGCGCCATCTGTAGGCGTTGGACAGAGTCCACTTGCGTTGGCCGGCACCGGCGGAGAGCACAGTACGGTTTGCACCGCCGCGCCGAGCGGTCGAGCGAGACATGCGATTGGAAACTGTCTTCGTGCCATTTTGAGATCTTATTAGTCATCTTTATACCCCCTGAACGCCCACAATATGAGAAAGCGACGGACCCAATCTTTCCTTCTCCGACATCAGAATTGGGATCGAACGATGGCTAAAAACGTTGATGATCGCGTAGAAATTTAACTGTTGGCAGTTATTTAACAGTTTCCAAGTCGTAGTAATGTTTTACGAGTGCGGCCGGACTATTTTGCCAATGTGATCAAAGTTGGATAGTAGTTCTTAATTTTATTACGGCAGCGTCACGTTTTTAGAAGTTTTGTGTAAGGGACTACCTTTGCGCGATGTCTTAACGATGCCCTTCGGATAAACGAGTGTTTACTTGGGGTTAGTAGACCAGTGCTTTTAGCTAAAAAGTGAAAAAATCTAATAGTAGGATGAAACCCATTGGAAAAGCAAGAGAATAGAACAAAAACTTTGAGCTAGCTGCAATCACTAATCGGTAAACGATCTGAGGTTAAGCAACGCTTGGCAAGATCAGTCAGAGATGATCGAGCAGTGGCCGCTCGGCTCACGCATCGGGTGTTTGCGGGTTCGATTTCCGCAACAAGCAAATCTCGTTTACAGCCTTTTCGTAATTTGCCCTTGTGTGGGTGGCACTGGGATCTCCCCCAGTCCAGTGTATGGTAGCCATAGTACAAGTGTTGCTTACTTTTGGACCGGGAGCCCAGCGTGCAATTCGTGGATTCGAACGAGCGTCGTCCAAACCTAGTAGATTCGGTAGATGACATGATAGGAAGAATACATTGTTCTAGATGTTTCTACTTTCAGCGGTAGGGGAAGCGAATACATGAAAAATTATTATTTTTTTGTATAAAAAGCAATGACATAAAAATACCCAAGCGTGTCAGATATTGATACATTTCATGCTCCAAAATGATAAATTGAAAAAAAAAAATACTCGAGCGCGCCAGATTTTGTTAACATCTATAGGCTACGGTAACTGCTTAAAATCAGGTGGGCCGTACGCTTTTTTGCCACCGCAGTTCTATATTAATAAAATAAAAAACTGAGGTGGTGAAAAAGTCAAACTTCCAGATGCTCCCATTTCTTAGACTGACGATCAAATTAGCAAAATTGACACTTTTGACACTTCTTAGCTAGTAATGAATCCCCCTTATCTTAATCTGACGAGTTCGAGTATTTTAAGATGGTCTATTTTTTTTTGGTTCCCCTGGGCGAACCCACCAATATTAAGGGCTCATCATTTTTTGAGGTTCTTATCAATATGTAAGCTATCTCCCTTATCTTAATCTGACGCGCTCGTTTAAATCCAGAAAGTCCTTCTACGGCTCCCCATCCATTTGGGAGCTCACAGTTGTCTGGCAATATTTAAAAACTGATAAGGTGATAAGTAAGATTCTTCACAATGTTTTCCTTCACATATTTAACTTACTTAGAATTACCAAATAATGCATATCTATTATAGAACAAACGATAGGTACAACTATTTGTAATTTTATTGTATTACTGAAGTGATGAAATAATTAAAAATTGATAATTAAATTACCCTATTTCACGCACCTGAAATGATTCTCCACGGAATACCGTTATCTCGCATCGTGTAGGATCACAGATTTAATTGAAAACTGCGTAGCTATTCATATTATGAATCGACAACGTTTTCAACTAGAGGCCTACAATACAATGTTGGATTCACTCAGGTAGATGGGAATAAGGTCCGACCGAGATCTCGGTCTCGGTCTCGGTCTCGGCCGTTCTCGGCTAAAATTTACGTCTCGGTCTCGGCGAAAATTTAGGGAGAATTTCGGCCGAGCCGTGACTGCGCATAACTAGAGAATTAGAATTTGTGTTCGATTGTGATCGGCTTAAAACCTCTACGGCCTCGTTAGCGCCGTACGGCGCTACAAAGCAAAAACTTTTTTTTTGATAGTGCGTGACTGGGCCATCCTATTTTTTTTTTTATAATGTTGGCATCACTACCCAAGACTATAGAGGACTAAAAAAAAAGGTCGGGTAGAGTGACATTTTGAAAATTTTACATTCTAGGTCTCGGTCTCGGCCGAGAATTTATTTTATTCTCGGTCTCGGTCTCGGCCATGATGAAAAAACTGGTCTCGGTCGGACCTTAGATGGGAATACTAATTTACCTGCTTCATTCAAATTATGATAGGACGCCTATAAAAAAAGCGTGGTCCTAGTATTACGCACACGTTTTCCATATATTTTACGGTATACAGATGTCAATATAGCCATTATCTATAAAAAATGTATAGAAAAAACGTTGTAGTCTTAATAGGGTGGGAATGCAGCGTTCCCGTTAAAATAGGACAATCAGTTTCGGAGATTAGCCGAAACAGTCAATAAAATTAAAATTACTTACTTAATGCCTATACCACCACACCACCGCTTACTGCCAATTGACTGCAGCATATATGGGCTGGCTCGACCGGGGTAGTACCACCCTCTCACAGAAGATCGGTGTAAAGCATCTATGACAGCTGCGTTTCGTAACATAAGTGAGAGAGCCGAATGCCCAAACCCCCCCCCCCCCCCTTCAGGTCGGCAATGTGCGAGCAAAGCCTTATTGGTATTGCAAGCATCTATAACAGTGTCATGTTAAAGTGTAGCGTGTCTTGCCTTGCTTATTTCGCAGGGCAGCACACTGGAGCTATTGTTTACCAAAATACATTGTATTAAAATAAGTAAATGGCGATTTAAAAAATATAATAAATTTAAAACAATGTAAAAAAGACAAGCCCGCTGAGTTTCTTGCCGGATCTTCTCAGTCGAGGTCGCGTTTCCAATCCGGCAGTAGAATTTAAGAAAAAAATGTAAAATGACAATTTGTAAGTGCCCCCGTAGGTCTAAACAAAATAAACGTTTTGAATATTTGAATCTATAGGCTAAATGCTTGACATAAGGCGGGCTGTACGCTTTTTTGCCACCGCAGTCCTATAAAAAAAAACTTATACTTTTGTATGTATATAGTAAAAGCTGTTATTTTTTACATTACAAACAGACGCGTAAATTTTATCTAGTTGTAGGTATGTATAGATTGGCTATGAAGGAAGTGTACTTAATAAAACATAATTTTTCATAAAATGTCGGTATTTATTCAAAAACCGCTATGCACCACACTAACATGTTTCTCCTTACATCTAATAAAACAACGATTAGCATCAACCCTTATATTATATAAGAAGAGCCTTCGTTCTTAGAAAATTTAATAAATCAACAAAAAATAATTATTAAAAATAATCAACTTTCAGTAATCACATTTGACTCACATATTGCGTAACATAAGTATTGATTAAGGCCCGTATTAATAAATCTATCTCAAGATTCAGATCGAACTTAAGACGCTGTTTTTGACAGATGTTCCATACATTAAACGTCAAAACTGCATCTTAAGATCGATCTCAACTTTGAGATGCATTTAATAATACGGGCCTAAGTGCATGTATCAGAACCGTCACATAACTCTTATCCACTAAATAAATATGGCGTTTTGACCGATATTGTATGGAAACTGTCAAAACTTCAAATTAATTTGATGGATAAAAGTCATCAGACGATTCTGAAACAGGTCTTAAGTACTATTATTTGGTTTGACCTCACACTATTAATAGTTATAGGTACAGTTTTAAAATGACGTCATTGCGTAATTAACTATTATTTTCTTCTTGTAGAAGCCGTGTATGCGTTACCGAAAATGTATAAAATACAATTGTATACATTTACTTAGAATGTATAAAAACTAAAATATCTGTGGTGAGTAAAATAATTCTGAAATGTGTAAAATAAAATAGAAGAAAATGTATGTATGTATGTCCTAGTAATTGTATACAATTTCTAAATAGAACTAGGAAACCCATCAAAATTAACGTCATAATAAGGTCATAATGTATTAGTTAAAGAATGAAAAACAAAACACCTAACCTAACTGAACCTAACCTAACCAGCGTATGACGAAATAACAACCTAACAACATCGCGACATCAACACATTTCAGATTGCTTTTAAAATGTATACAATTCCTAAGACATGTGTGTCATAGTTTACAGCTAAGTTTTACCGGTAAAACCAACCAAACCTAACCAAAATTAGGTTTTACCGGTAAATAATAGGACTTAACATACATTTACAGTAACATACATTTTCTGGGAATTCTGTATAATGACGGATTATAGTACGTTTTTTTATACTCGTCCTATTTGGTAAGCAAAGATGGCGTCCAGCGGGGCGATCGCGTAACTTTTTTGTCAATGTTTCAATTGGTTTCGTTCATCCTGTGTCAATTATATACGAAACCAATTGAAACATTGACAAAAAGTTACGCAATCGCCCCGCTGGACGCCATCTTTGCTTACCAAATAGGACAAGTATAAAAAAACTTACTATACATACATTGTCTGTAACTTTGCGACCAAGCTGTAGTCAATACACGGCTATTGAAGATTGAACGAAATGTTTGGAATGAGCGCTCGAGCACACAACTCATTCGCGCCCGTTTGAATATCACATCTATTGCACAATGCAGTCTAGACCCTTATATTTAATAGCACAAGTAGTGATGGGATGAATTGAAATAATGGGAATATTCCCCAGTTCCCAATATTCCCGGTAACGTCACATCACTAGACGCAAGTAATATCAAAGTAACTATAAATCAATCAACAATTATTATAAACATTGTACTTAAATCTAATTCAGTTCTTTCAATAAAAATATTAATTCTTAAAATATTAACCGTCCCCTTAAAGCGAGGGGGGTTCAGGCGGACTCCCACCACACTGGCTTAAATGGCCTTTATATAATTAGCTCTAAAGCCTACGTATACTACTACCAAGCCAACTAGACACTCTGATGGAATGTGCTTCCCCGCCCGCACACCCGCCATCGCCTGCGGCTACCTGCCCGCACACCGCCACCGCTTTGTTGTGCGGGTGACGTCACGTTTGTCAGGTGTCTAGTTGGCTTGGTGGAGTAGTATATGCTAGATTGGTCAGACATCCAACAGAGCAGGACAGATATAGGAACCGCCGACTTTAATTACGTCTTCTCACTATAGTTGTCTCTTTCTATCAGGCTTCAGATCGTAGGCCTTATAATAAACGACTCAACAGTCTTTAGAAATTAACCTGTACAAACAAAGACTTCAACCAAATCTGTTCAGCAGTTTCTGAGATCAGCACGGACAGAACAACAAACAGCTACTCAAGATCCTTGTTTTGAGGCGCTCGTAGCCAGCTGTAATTACTGATCGGTAAACGATCGGAGGTTAAGCAACGCTCGGCAAGGTCTGTCAGAGATGGGTGACCATTTAGTGGCATTTGAACTGAGCGTCTCCGTGCTTCGGAGGGCACGTAAAGTCGGTCCCGGTTGTCATCTAGGCAGTCGTTAAGCCTTGTCAGAGGCCTTCGGGCTTGAATAACTCTGACACCAGGTGGCCACTAACCATATGATAAGATGAAGCTCCTCGTTTGATAGGCTAGCGTAATCCGTCGCGCAATTTGATGCGTAACACTACGATGCACATTTACGCTGCGTAAATTACGCTAGTCCCATTTCACATTTTTGCATTTTAAATCAACATTTAAATTGACAAAAATAGTTGATAGAATTATCAGTTCAGTGTAAAATGTTTAATTTAATTATTTGATTGCTCAACAATCAATATTAAATTAATATAATATTACACACAACACTACCTATTACGAAACATAGTCTATCTCTTCTTATCGTATGGTTCCCTGGTACCTGTTGTCAGAGTTGTTCAAGCCGGGCGGGCTTAACGACTGCCTAGATGACAACAACCGGGACCGACTTTTCACGTGCCCTCCGAAGCATGGAGACGCTCAGTTCAAACGCCACTAAATGGTCACCCATCTCTGAATGACTTTGCCAAGCGTTGCTTAACCTCAGATCGTTTACCGATCAGTGACTGCAGCTGGCTATGAGCACCTCAAACATACCCCCATATTCATAGAGATTTTACCCAGTTTACAATGGGTTTCAAAAGAATTTTTAGGAACAATGTGATTTGTAATTCCACTGCAAGTCGATCATAACTTACTATGAATTTGGGGGATAGCCTATAAATATTTCTGTTTTTCTGTTCGAGCTAATCTCAGAAACGAATAGACATATTTTGTTATAATTTTAACTTATGCAGGTTAAGCTCTAAAACTCTCCGTGCGAAGGCTAGTCTATAGATCTAGCTAGAGCTTTGTACAGTGGAAAATATGACGCTTGTAGCGTCAAGCGTCAACATAAAATATATATCTATATCGCACTTTTAAGTACCTATATATCTTAAAGCAACTTTAGAGCGTCCATTAAGCCTGGCTAGTATGTGACTAAATTCGATCCGTACATTTTATTTCGACGCTTGACGCTACGCGAATAGACTCCATTTACAGAGAATACACAAAACATTTAAAACATTACAAAACCAGCTAAGCTGTACACATCAGCCTAAACAACAAGAATATATTACAAAATATTATCATACTAAAAAATATAGAATTGAGTGTCATACATAGCAAATAATTTTAAGGGCGTATGCACACGACGGAGTTGCCACTGTTAAACATGAAGACCTCAGTATACAGTAGCACTTAGCCTTAGTGTCGCCATACACCTGACTGCTTGTAGACAGCTCTAGAGCAGTTGGTTGCAGTCGACTGCAGTTTCAATACAAAATTGACATTGACACGGACCGCTCAAGCAGTCGGCGGGCGGTCGATGCGGTCTACTACAGCTAACTGCTCTAGAGCTGTAGACAAGCAGTGCGTGTATGGCGGCGCTTAGGGGCCATTCATAAATTACGTCACACGAATCCGAGGTTTTTTTACTCCCCCCGTCCTTGTCACAGCTGGTCACATTTATGAAGACCCCCCCTCCTTAGTGTGACGTGACATATTTTTTGAAATTTTACATCCATAAATGATTAATTTAAAATACCAGTTCTGAAATTTACGAAATTTTTCGTTAACCGTTCAAATTTCCCGTTGTAATACTTAGATATTAAACTTAGTACCCCTCCCACCCAACCTCGCAATACGTTAACCCCTTACGTGTGACGTAATTTATGGATGGCCCCTTACCTTTGTCACCGCCGTTCGGAGACTGTGCTCGAGTTGTTTAAATATCACGAGGACAACCATTCTTCTATTTTCACTGTGGTCACGCTGCTCAGTGATGTATTGAGCTGCGTTTTGACCGGCGACGATGTAGCCATACTTTCGTTCAGCATAAATTCCCTGAAGAAGTTGTTCATGAACTCGCAGTGTGGGTTGTCTGGAAAAAAAAACAGATTTATAGGTATCACAATCATTGACCTGAGACACCATATGGCCTGCGCACATTGGCGGACGGGATGGCAGAGGATTTTAAATTTATCAATCGTTTTTCATACTTAAAATAAAAATAAATTAATATAACGTCACGACTTTTATCCCCATTCGGGGGTAGTCTGAGGCTTGAGTGACCATACACCACCACATTATGGAGGTATTAAGCCAACTCAAAGCCCACGTTTCACCAGATAGTCAGAACCCAGCGTGACAGGTGGTGAACCTTGTCGCCGTGTATACAGGAACTGACTATTACCTAATCCCGAGGGATAGGTAGGTTTTCATACTTATCTAATCGAAATCCCACTAACATTATAAATGTGAAAGTTTGGATGGATGGATGTTTCTTACTCAATCACGCCAGAACGACTGAACGGATCTGGATGAAATTTGGCACAGAGATAGAATATAGTCTGGAATATAGGCTACTTTTGATCCCGGTAAAATGTATGGTTCCCGTGGGATAAATTATGCGCGGACGAAGTCGCGGGCGAAAGCTAGTAAGGTATATATTTCAATGCTCGGTGATCGACCTCGGAGCATCGCAGCGCAGTTTTCTTGGTGCGAAGAGCACGCTGGAGCACGTTATTTCGATTGGATAAGTATTAAATTAGATTGATAAATGAAAATGCTCTGCCAAGCCGTCCGCCACTGTGCACAGGCCTTTAGATGCCTAAAAAAACGAAAATGCTTAAGCCCGCGTCGACTATGTACGAATCGTAACTTTAATATAATTATCACTTGCTTACGGTGAAGGAAAACATCGTGAGGAAACCTGCAAGTCTAAGATATGTGAAATCCACCAACCCGCACTGCGCCAGCGTGGTGGACTATGGCCTGAATCCCCCTCGCATTGAGGGGAGGCCCGTGCCCAGCAATAGGACGTTAAAAGGGCTAAAATTACATAAATTTACAAGTATTGTTAGTTCCGTAGGCAGCCGACAGGGGCGCTGTACAACATGCCATGCAAACCTAGATACTAGTGAGCAAGATCAAACTGAAGCTACGTCCAGAAGTGTCACATGCCGCGCGAGGCTGCTCACCCACATGCCTCGCGAAGCACGACGTTTGCCTCAGTCGCATGCCGCGCGAGGCAAATGGCGAGGCAACTGACACTCTAGACAGGGAAAGGTATACCCGATCAATCAGTTTGACACGTTTGACATCGTTCTGTCTCACGACTGCCAAACTAGGCGACGCAAATGTGAGTGCTCAGGTGAGACAGGGCGCGCATTTGCCTCACGTGAGGCAAGTCAAACACCGCGAGGAAAATTTTCCTCGCGCGGCATGTGACACTTCTGGACGTAGGAAAAATGAGTCAAGGAAAGAAAAAGAATATAATTAAATAGTATACAATTTACACTGGATTCTTGGCCATTTGATGTGTTCTAAAGGCTGTCTGAGGGGTGTTTGGGTGTGACGAAAGTTGGAAAAAAAATTCAAAGGCCCATAAAACTAAAACTTTTGAAATACTTGGTAGTAATGAGATGTAATAAAGAAAATGCATGATAAAACTACTTGACATGCTTATAGGAACATACTTTGTAATGACACGCAGATTGTTAGTAATGAGGGCGTCCAATGTTATTTTTTGTTATTCTCGCGTGAATCTAGAACAACACAATAATACTGTATACAAAGACAATAAATAAATATCGCCAAACTTACACACCAAGTGTATGGTCCCAAACTAAGCAACGCTTGTACTATGGCTCCCATACAACGGACCGGGGGCGATCCCAATGACACCCACACCAGAACGAATTACGAAAAGGCCGTTTCCGAAATGTGCCTCTGGCGGGAATCGAACCCGCAACCACCCGATGCAGTGAGTCGAGCGGCCAATGTTCGAACCACTGCGCCAAGCGGTCGTCATGATAGCAGACTCGGCGTCCTAATATGTATATCAGAATGTGACAGCAAACAGTTACATATCCGATCGTGTATTGCGGGCACCTACGCATGTGCATTAAAACAAAAGATGTATTGATTTTTTTTGGGACATTCCACGGGATAGGGGGCGTCCATAAATTACGTGACCCATTTATGGGGGGAGGGGGTCGAGCAAAATCTCACCAAATCCCACGTGGGGGAGATGGGGGTCTCGGCCAATCTCATGTAATTTTTTTTTTACCGCAAGCAAGTGTAAAATTGCAACAAAACTGGTTTAAATTAAGTAAAACATGTTCCTGCTCTAGAATATAGCTTTCAAGAAATCTCACATTATATTAGAGGGGGAGGGAGGGGGTCGAGCCAAATCTCATGATATCTCACCAAGGGGAGAGGGGGGTCGAAAAATGACCAAAACAGCCCCACGTAATTTATGGACGCCCCCTTACATAGTACTGTAAAGAGTGAAGTAATTACCATTGGTGTCTGTTTCTGGTGTCTTTCTGAGCAAGTCTCCTTCACTAGTGCTTGCTTTGTTTCCATATTTATCTGGAGTGCCAGTATTAAATATTGGAGTCTCCGGCCTCTTCCTGTATCTAGGCTGACTTATAACTGCAGGCAGACTATGTCTAGACACAGTTTCAGGCTGAGTTTCTGTTCTGTGTGCAGTCTTCTGCCCATTCATAGGCATTTTAAACAAAATATCATCTTTTTTGATAATCTTTGTCTCTTTGAGATTGATGTTGGAAGACAATTTATTTTTAATTTCCAGGGTAGTTGGATTTGGTGGAGTTCTATTTTCAAAAGATTGCTTTTTAAATTCAGAGCTTTTGGATTTATTGTTATTTTCAAATATAGAATTAGAATTTGGCATTCTCTTTTCAAAAGTTTTATTTCTTAATTGAGGGCTGTTAGATTTATTTTTAATTTCAAATAGCGAATTAGAATTTGGTGTTCCATTTTCAATTTCTGAACTGTTAGGCACTGGCAATGGGTTAAGGTCTGGATTTTTATTATAATCTTTAGTAGGTTGTGAGCTGTTTTTAGGAGTTTTTTTCTTATCATCATTAGATTTCTTTGGCTTTATTTTAGAACTAGTCTTTTTGGTCTGAGATGCTTTGTCTGCGCGTGCCTGCATGTTCTGTTGTATCGGTGTGGTGCCTTGAAAATAAAGAAAACAAAATAAGTACAAAGTTACCTGTGCTGGTGGTGAAATTTGGAACTAATGATGACAGTATATTCTTACCTATATCTTTAGACTTTTTAGTTTTGTAAGGATGGTAGCAACACAATCAACTGCAAATATAAGTTTGTCGAGTTGTTCATATTGATCATTTTGTATTGTATAACAAACCAAACATAACAAATAACCGACAAACCGGTAGGTATTACAAATATATACAATACTTCCACTATACAAAACTTTCACAACAAAATAAAGCTGCTTAAAACTACCCACTTTTAAGCACAAAACCATGTAAACCAAAAACAGCTGGCCCGGTTTCCATTTTAAAAATAATCATCCAAGAATATCAGCTATTGAACAGAAAAACCGTCTCAAAACTGGTATAACCATTTAGGAGCCACAATACCACAGACAGACAGGTGAAACTCAAAAACACCGCTCAGTGTTTTGCTGGGGCCTTACACGGCTAACAGACAGAAACAGAGCTGTATGAAAGAAAGAGACAGTTGACATGCAACACACAAGAGGACATTTTTTCTAGCTAGCTAGGTCATTGACGTTTTAAACATAGACCCGACATACACAAATGTTAGTACTCTATAAAACAACAAACTATACCTACATATCAATGAAAACAAACCATAAAATGGTGCGTTCCATTCACTGTTAATTTTGTTATTTTCGTTATTTTTGTCCACATTTCACGTTCCACTCGCACCAACTTGTACTGAAAGTGATCATTATTATCGTTTTTAACACTTTTTGTGGACGAAAATAACAAAAATTACGGTGAATGGAACGCAGCATAAGTCCGCCAGACCTGGTGTAAGAAAGAAATGAATAAACATTGTAGCGTTTTAAGCTACATAAATAATCAATGGGGCACGCGTGCAGCCGTGCAGGCGCGTCGCTTGGTGGGGCGTGACTAACTGGATGTCGGGCAGTTACCCTGCAAAGCGCGTTATGAGATCCTACAGAAAGGAATTAGAATAACAACAGACACTCACCTTCGTTGATATTGCCGTTAATATCCAATTTTGTTCTTTTGAAGCATTTCAACTTTTCAACTTCGTGATCCACTTCGTTCTGTGCAATCAAAATTTCCATCTCAGCGAGTATGTTTTGGGATCTCGCGACCGCCACTAACGCTTCAGTTTTGTCCCTTTTCAATCTTATAGACGTCATTCTATGTTCTAACTTCGCTTTTAAACTAAAATCACTCATATCTCGAAAAGATCGGGTCAAATTTTCCAACGTATCGTCTATTTCTTCTAAACGCCTTTTTACAGAGTTCCTATGACTTAGCGGGTCCGACATTGTTAAAACTTTGTTATATAATCGTTTACTTAACTTTAGAATACGGCGTGCTGCGATGGGATCCCCAAAAGTAGACAAATTAATTAACCAATTTACTGAAAACAAAAACAAAATGGTATTGTGGGTGGTAGTAGAACTTTTGAAAAGCCATTCCAATCCAGCCAGCCAATGATAACAGTCCATTCTTGTTCTCCGTTCGTTTAGTTCATTCAGGTGGCTAAAATTAGAACTAAAACTTGCTACAATTTTGACAGAGACGCCGCTTCCGCCAGAACAACAGAAGTTGATTGGTTGCTGGTTGGCGCTACTGATAGGTAGATAGATAGGCACAGTATACACAGCCCAACGGCCAAGGTACCTTGCCAAAAAGGTGTATGATGTGGTGAAAAAACAAAACTTTAAAACAATGGTTGTTTTATTTATTTTAAGTTCTTCGGGAAAACAACACGATTATTAAATACGATTAAATTCAAAGTCGTATCAAGAGCCAAGAATGAGAAACGATTGGCAAGATTGCTCCATATCACATCAATATTGATGGTATGTCAAAGTCAAAGTCAAAAGGTTTTTATTCATGTAAGCTCATTAGAGCATTTATAAATAGTCAATATAAACAATATTTAGCGTTACCACCGGTTCGAAATGTTGCTTCCATTGAGAAGAGCCGGCAAGAAACTCAATGGTTACTCTTTTCAAAAGAATAATTGTATACATTTTCAAACAGTAACGCTATGTGAGCAGGCATGCATTAACACAGTGTGAGTAAAAAAAGAAAATAAGGTATTTAAATAAAAATTAATAATAAAAACTAGCCTAGAAAGCTGTGCATGCCTACTCCCACTTAACTGTCAAACCAAAAGGTGAATATTTAGAACGATTGTTTTGGTGTGATGCCTTCCGTGCTTAGGTCTTGTCTGTAAAAGTTTTGGAACAACGGTGTCAAGTGGAAAATGGGCGGACCAGTCCCCGCAAGCAGCGCCCGGAACCCGAGCATGACTTGAGCAGCGGCATCACCCTCCTCAACCATTTTAGAGGGAAGAGGGTGACCCGCTCCACAGAGCCACCGCAAGCAAGGACATTAGAGTGAGCATGACCGATCCATTACCGCAGCGACATAGTTCAACAAAGCTAAGTAAGCGTACGGCAAGACAACATCCGCTACAATTGACATACAAATGCTTGTCAATGGCTACATGATACATGATTTCCACAACTTAAAAAGGTGGTAATTGTGACTAATATGTCAATAGCGCTAAATTAAGAGTAGGAAGAGGAAAACAATAAATAAATAAGGAATAAATCAAAACAAGAAATTCTGAGGAATTATTCCCGTTCCGGTGGAGCTGGACCAGCACCTAGCCAAGCATCTTTATCTTTCAAATAATCATCTAATGTGTAGTAAGCCCGCTTACAAAGCGTACGCTTTACACAAGTTTTGAATTTAGTTTCACTAAGACTAAGTATGTTTGGTGGTATTTTATTATAAAACTTGACACAGTATCCCATGAAAGATGTGTGAACTTTCGCAAGTCGAAAGTCGATTTGTCTTTATTTCTAGTGTTATATCGATGACTCTCACCTAATTTTTTAAAGAGATGTAAATTTTTCCTAGTGTACATTATGTTTTCATAAATGTATTGGCATGGTACAGTCATAATGTTGATTTCCTTAAACCGTTCCCTCAAGGAGTCGCGACTTCCTAAATTATAGATGGCCCTAACGGCCCGCTTTTGTAAAATAAAAACAGATTCGATGTCAGCCGCCCTACCCCACAATAATATACCATACGACATTGTCATGTCATTGACATTGTCATGCAATAGTGTCCTATGAAAGTAACTAAAATAAACTATTCTCGCGGTGTCGATATCGGAAAGTTGTCTAATTTTCCTAACAGCGTAGGCGGCGGAGCTGAGCCGCTTCACGAGAGCTCTTATATGTGGGCCCCACTGTAATTTGGAGTCGAGCGTAATACCTAAGAAAACAGTATCATTAACGAATTCAAGTTTTTCTTTATTTAGTACTACATCGCATTCATTACTTCTAACATTAGGTAATGAGAATCTTACACATTTAGTCTTGTTACTATTCAATGCTAAATTATTAGTATTGAACCAGTTATGGACCTGAAGAATAGCATTATTCACGTTGTCCAAATTATTTACATGTCTACCTACTTTAAAAATCAAAGAGGTATCATCGGCAAATAAAACTATCTCTGCCCTACTTTTTATTATATGCGGAAGGTCATTTATATATACTAAAAACAGAAAAGGACCCAAAATGGATCCTTGAGGAACTCCCATTTTAACTAGAGAGCCTAACGATTTAACACCATTTATTTGAACGTTTTGTTTTCTACCTACTAGGTAAGATTTTATAAGTTTGAGCGCCCTATTTCTAACACCGTAATGTTCCAATTTAAGCAAAAGTATTTCATAATTGACGCAATCAAATGCCTTTGAGAGGTCACAGAAGATACCAATAGCATCCTGTGAGTTCTCCCATGCGTCGAAGATATGCTTGATTAAGGTGACACCGGCGTCGATAGTACAGCGGCCTTTGGTGAAACCATATTGTTGATCATGCAGGATGTTATTTGCGTTGAAATGATGTAACATTTGAGTAAGCATAATCTTTTCAAATATTTTGCTAAAAACTGGCAAGACGGATACTGGTCTATAGTTGTTGGGGTCTTTACTATTACCGGATTTAAAAAGGGGTATTACTTTACTGTATTTCATTAAATCCGGGAAGACTCCCTGATCAACACACTTGTTAAAAATCAAAGCTAAATATGGCGCCACAGTACCAATGATAGTTTTACAAGCTTTTACTGACATTCCCCATAGATCTTCAGTTGGTTTAATTTGTATGTTACTGAAGGCTTTAACAATAGACCGATCGTTAATATAATCGAATTTAAATTCTACAGGACAAGTGGCTATGTTATCTTTAAGAAGTGAGAGTGAAAGTGAAGGAGAGCAGTTTAAAAATTCTGTTGTTTTTACAGGGACGTTTGTAAAGAACGTTTCGAATTCCTGTGCTACATCTTCATTTGAACTAATGAGACCACGCGAGGTCTCTAAAGTGAAATCTGTATTGCGTTGTTTGGTTTTTCCAGTTTCACTGTTAACTATATTCCAGGTGGTCTTGATCTTGTTATCTGCAGATATAATTTTTTGTCTAATGTGTATCGTTTTGGCCGCCTGGCATACTTTCCTAAACAATTTAGAATAATTTCTAACATACTGAGTAAAAGCTGCATTTTGAAGCTGGGCCTTCTGTTCATAAAGCTCAAATAGCCTTTCCCTACTCCTACGTATCCCTAGGGTGGCCCAGTCACTGAAGGTAAATTTTGGTTTTATTGTCTTTGTTTTAATAGGAAATCTATTATCAAATTCTGTATGTATAACTGCAAAAAAGTCTGCGTAAAAACTATCAGGATCATCTAAGTTATAATTGGGAAAACTTAATTTGGTAAACAAAGTAGTATTATATTTTTGTAAGTTCCCTGATGTTACATTCCTACATTTAATTTTTATGGTTTTTATAGGTATGGTAGAATTAAAGGTGACCGTTTGACCACTATGATCTGACGGCAAATGGCAAACTATTGCTGTATCTAAATATTCACAACTACAGAATACATTATCTATACAAGTGGCAGAAGTAGAAGTTACTCTAGTCGGTTCGAAAAAAACGTGAGCTAAATTGAATGCTTTAAAAAGGCCTAACAGTCTATCAGTATAGCTAGTTTCTTCTAAAATATTAATATTAAAATCACCACAGACTATAATAGACTTATTACTTACAAAGATTTTTTTTAACACATCTTCCATCACAGATTCAAATATACTAAAATTCTGTATGTTTGGGGGTCTGTAAACACATACTATAATGTGCTTATCCAGCTCAACACAGGAAATCTCAATAATCTGTTCGACCGAGAGTCCTACTATATCTTTACGTTCTTTTGACTTAATAATATTTCTAAGTAATATTAATGTACCACCGTGAAGCCTGGACTTGCGGTTATAACAACTTATGACCGTGTAGTTTTCATAATTTATTAACATTTGATGCTCATTAAGCCAATGCTCGGAAATACAAACAATATCATATTGTGACTTTTCTAAAAATAATTCAATTTCTAATGTTTTTGATAAAAATCCCTGTATATTCTGGTGAAATAATCTTAGCGTTCCAGGCCTCTCTTCCTTCCTATAATTTTCGCACGTTTGTGAGACGCCAGGGATACTAGAATGTACCTCTATTGTCGGCCTCGGAAGTTTAAACAGTCAATCACAGCATTATTCGAATAACTAAATAATACTGATTCGTCTCCTATGCTAAGTTTTGTTGAATCTACAACAGCGTTAATATTATAAGCTATCAGTGTAGCAATCTTTTTTCTATCATTCTTAGGAAGATACATATTTTCCTGGGTCAGTCTAAAGCTACTTATAAACCTATTTGTGTCAAAAAATAAAATATTGTCATTATACCATGACAAAGTAAACATTAAATTATTTAAATACTGAATGTAGGTATCACAATAACCTTTGTATCGTTGTATCCATTGAGTCCAGAAATGTCATTCTCATTCATTTAATTAATCCCACAGATCCATTCTAATGTTATTCAATGCAAAAAGACATCTCAAATTAATGTGTAGGTACTCAAGCGCTGTTGCAAAGTTTATAAAAATAATAATAATTTAGCCCTTTTAACGTCCCACTGCTGGGCACGGGCCTCCCCTCGATGCGAGGGGGATTCAGGCCATAATCCACCACGCTGGCGCAGTGCGAGTTGCTGGATTTCACATGTCTAAAGACATGCAGGTTTCCTAACGGTGTTTTCCTTCACCGCAAGCAAATATGAAAGTTAAGATTCACACATCGATTTCGAAAAATCCATGAACCCAGGACCTTAAGCCCGCAAGACGCGTGCTTAACCAATCGGCTACCACTGCTTTATAAAAAGCAGCAAATAAAAAGCGAAGCTTTATAAAGCAAAGTTTATATCAATTAATTAAATGCAGGCAAGGCATGCCCGACGGGTACACCACACTATAATGTAATGCAGAACCTCACGAATCCATACCTATAGCAGATATCTGCTGGGTAGATTTGACAGCTTTCCAGTTATCCTGTTTTAACATCAAATCTGACGGGGTACCTGACAGGCTAGGTTCGGCCATAGTCAAACGATTTGATATCAAGAACATAGATTTTAGCTTGAATCAAGTCTGCTTGATCGTGTTGGTAATCAGCTTGCTGTATGCTCACGTCAAGGCACTTGGTACCTAACTATGCTTGATTAAAAATCTGCGTGCTTGACCGTAGTAGGGCAAGGGCTCTTGGCAGTACGTGTAGACACGGCTTTTGTTTGGCGCATGGCAATTTTTTTTTTTTTAATTTTAGTTAATCTTCGGTTTTATTCCAGTTTGCCTATTTCATTTATTCAAATATAAATATATACCTACTTACTAAAATTTGAATTATATTTAAGTAGTAATATTACACAACATTAAAAACAACAAAAAGACTTCATCATGAGTAGAAGTGGGTGCTTAAACGAAAAGCCGTTTGAAAAGTTCGCTTTTTTAAGTAAGCGCCTAAGCGCGCTTACAAATTTAATCGTGTTGCTTTTAAGCAATGACGGCAAGAAAGAGAAAGAAATTCCAAAAAATTACAAAACGTAATCTTATTTGTATGACAATACAGTTCAAATCAATATTTAATTAAATTTAAGCTTATTTCTTTACCCATAAAAAGCAATAATTTATAATACATTATATTAGATTAAAAACCATATTTCCATGTACATATGACTCACTATCAATTTTTCAGCGCGTAAGTTTTTGGCTTTTTGCTTGAACTTATGTTTAGTAAGCATTTTGCTTTTGTTGTCCGTTTATTGACGGATGAATTTTTGATTAATTTAAAAAAGCAGAAATGTACTTTTACAACTATTTTTAAAAACAAGCACAAGCGTAACAAGGTGCTTTTAATATAAAGCCGTTTATCACATCTTTAATCATGAGACTGTCGGACTGAGTAGGACAAAATCAAATGATTCCTTTTTTTACTTAAACACAAGACCTATTTTGTACTATGTATTTATTATTATTATTAAATTTCTAGAAGTTTTTTACCTACTATTCAAATTGATATATAATGGTGTACAATTAAATTTTATGGAAATGAATAAACCATGGATTTTACTTTTTAACGTTTTTCCGCAGCGCCATGGATTAATAGTTCTTTCATTCTTCCATTCCCCTCCAAATATCAATAGTGCCAACCAAAAAATACTCGAAAGCTCCACATTAGTGTTGCTGGTTTCTTAAATATTACCGGTTTATCGGGAAATAAGGTTGGCTGCTATAAATCTACAGTTAATCATCACGAAGTGCATAAATTAAATATACAAAGTAAAATCATGATTAAGTACGTTATATATTTAAGAAATTTTAACATTATGCACACTTCATCACCTTTCAAGCACTAACAATTATGCATCTGCATTTCAACCGATTTCGGCTTTAGTACCTAGTACCTAACATAGCTTTTGGAATAAACTTGGTTTACGAGAGCTGCTAAAGATCATAATATCAGTGTGAGTGATTTATGGTATTTGGGTCTTCACCATCACACTGACGGACCGTTAGATAGAGCAATAAACTACTGTTATCAAAACACACAATAATTATAGTTCCTTAATCTGTTGCTTAACTTTGATTAACTAAGTTTAAATAAAATTATATCCATGTAAAAATACCGATATATTTTTTATATTCGATTTAATGGGTAAAATTGGGAATAGCATAGGGTATTACAATGTATTAGTTCCTTTAGTTGGCAAAATGGGGATTGGTCGAAATTAACTATTTCCGGTTCCTTCCTGTGTGCAAAAATTTTCTCGCGTCCGCGTCCATTTTCGCCGTGCGCCTGCGTTGTTTTAACAGTTTTGTGGAAAATTAATATTTTACTTGCCTATGTGGTTCCAGTTCATATTGTAAGTAATATTTATTCATATTTTAATTACTTTCTACGTATTTAGCATATTTTAAACCTGCTTCGGTGTACATTTTCGGATTTTACGATATGCACAGTAGGTACTTGTTATATTTGAAAATCGAAGCTTTTCCATTGTTTTATTCCAGTAAAGTGATTGGTTTTACAGTATTTGTAGTGTTTTATCGTTTAGCCAACGTTATATCCGGTTTTTTCTAGGTTTTCAATAGGTTTTGTCTAGTTTTTCTAGATAGGTACCTACTAATGACGCGACGCTACAGAAAAAAAATGTCGGATTCCATTAATTTGATATCAATTTTATTAATTTTTAATGTGTTGTAAGCATGTTTTACATTGTTATTGTTTATGAATGGTTTCAAATTGTGCGGTGAAGTTGTAACGGTTTTCAGAAATTCCAATCTTGAAATTCTGCCGTTATTACAAAGTAATAGGTAGGTAGGTACCTATGAAATGAAATGAAATGTGTGTAGTTCGCCAACGCGCACTGGGTTATCTTGGTGGACTGGTCCGAATCCCCCTCTTAACTAAGGGGGACGAGTGTACATGGTACCTATTGGCAACAGGATCGCCCCCCCCCCCCCGACATATCCAACCCTGTCCTACACACACATAGGTGTATTGTACAATATGATGATGACATTCCACATTGAATTTTTTTTTTTTTTTTTTTCAGCCTACAGTGCTGGACATTAGCGACAGACACCATGGCGATGCCGTCAGCAGCTGGTGGCCTACATCGCGATGGACTGAAGATGAGCCGGCGTCCATCATGACGCAGAGTCCACCATTCTAAGTCCTACTGGTATGTACTTACCTATTTTTAATTTCACTATTATCACAGTTTTCATTGATGGGGTATGCATAGGGTTGCCAACCATACTTTATAATAAAGTATCCTACTTTATTTTTGATAAATATACTTTATACTTTTACATAAAAATAAAGTATGTGAAAATACTTTATTTTTATGTAAAAGTATAAACATAACGCAATCATGTACAATTAAAATCCAAAAAAAGCTAAATAATCATCAAAAATCTTACAAAAATACTATAAATCCGAATGGGAAAAACAATACGACTGGTTAACAAGTAATTCTCAAAATAAAAAGTATGTCTTCATGATAAGAAATAAATAAAATTCATAATTCATAATTTGTCCTGGGGGCTTACCACCACCTCTTATAGCAGTTTTGTTTTAATGTTTCAGCGACTTTATTGCAATGACGTTTCTTATTGCCATGAAAATAAGGTACGACATCGCACAAAAAGTCGCTGAAACTTTAAAACGTTCCTGTAATTGAATCGCAATAAGAGTTCGTGGTAAGCCCCCTGGTCTGGGTGTTACTTGGATCGCCCCCCAGTCCATTGTATGGTAGCGATAGTACAAGCGTTGCTTAGTTTGGGACCATACAGTTGGTGTGTAAGTTTGGCTGATTGTATTGACATGATAGATTTTTACCTGTCTTCGTGGTTCAACTGACAACTATTATGTGAATGTTTAAGGTGTTTTTTTTTTGTGATAACATAGCAATTTAATGTACGGCCCACCTAAGGTTATCCAGTTACCGTAGCCTATAGATGCTTGCAATACCAAAGGCATTGCTTGCATGTTTTTTTTTTAATAAGACTTAACAATTGTTCAAGCCACCAGATGTTAAGCAATTGTCGTAGCCTATAGATGCTTGCAATACCAAAGGCATTGCTTGCATGTTTGATTTTAATGTGACTTAGGTGTCTTACAAGCGTGCGGCACACCTGATGTTAAGCAGTTACCATAGCCTATAGATGCTTGCAATACCGAAGGCATTGCTTGCGTGTTTGATTTTAATGTGACTTAGGTGTCTTACATGCGTGCGGCACACCTGATGTTAAGCAGTTACCGTAGCCTATAGATGCTTGCAATACCGAAGGCATTGCTTGCATGTTTGATTTTAATGTGACTTAGGTGTCTTAACAGCGTGCGGCCCACCTGATGTTAAGCAGTTATCGTATCCTATAGATGCTTGCAATACCAAAGGCATCGCTCGCACGTTGCCGACCTGAAAGGGAAGCTGAACAAAGGGAGGGGGAGGGTGGTTTGGGCTTCCGGATCTCTCACTCGTCGTACGAAACGCAGCTGTAATACCTACTTTACGCTGATTTTCTATGAGAGTGTGGTACTACCCCGGTCTAGCCAGTCCATATAAGCTGCAGTCATTCGGCTACAGTTTGGTTCTACTACCAATTTGTTATGTTTTTTTTTATATGTTTTTCAGCCTACAATGCTGGACATCATGACGGTGCCTTCAGCTGGCAGCTGACATCGTGATGGACTGAAGCTGCGCCGGCGTCCATCATGACGCAGAGTCCATCATTCCAAGTCCTACTGGTGTGTACTTCTTTTTAAAATCATTATCAAACTGTATTCATAGATTTTGTTTGTAGTAGAAGCTGTAGCCAATTGACTGCAGCTCATATACGGGCTGGCTCGACCGGGGTAGTACCACCCTCTCACAGAAGATCGGTGTAAAGTAGCTTTTACAGCTGCGTTGCGTACGATGAGTGAGAGAGCCGGAAGCCCCCTCCCCCCCTTCACTTTCCTCTGTCCAACGTGCGAGCACCGTACATCGAACTGCATCGGGTGGTTGCGGGTTCGATTCCCGCCACAGTCAAATTTCGGAAACGGTCTATTGGTAATTTGTATTTTTAGAATTCCAGAATTTCAGAGGTGCGAGCTGGGATTTGAACCCTAGACCTTACGCAGGACGCATGCTTAACCAATCCGCTATCACTGCTCTTGCGGTATTTTTATTTAACAAATTTATTTTTTGTTTTCAGATGCGGTCCATCTGCTGAATTTTGAAGTTGAATACTGCTGAACAGACTGACTAGCAGTGAACTAGCATTTGAAATATGCTGAATTGGGACCGTAGTGACAAGCATAGTGTTATGTTTTTTGTTGTTCATATATGCTTGTTGCAATAAAGATTTTTTCCTTTCATTTGTCTTTTTAAGAAAGGAAATACTGCATAACATGGCTTGAAGATGACTTCTGAAGAAAAAAATAATGGTCCTGCATCTACTGGTCCTACAATTTCAATAATAATTGTACCGAGCGTCTTTGTTATAATAATAGGAAATAATTTGGTGTCGAAAGTTTTGTAGTTGTCGAATTTTGTCTCGAGTTGGTCATTTGAATGTCTGTCAAGTTTTTTTCTTTTTTATTCAAGTTTGTCTCGAGTTGGTATACAATATCATTTTAATGTCTTTCTCAAGTTTAAATTCTAATGAGGAATCATTAAAACATTTTCTTGTCTCATCTATTTCTGGATTGGTTGTAGGGTTCAGCCCAATCGTCGATTGTTTCGGGTAAAGGGTAAGATGGCCAATTTATAAAATTAAAATTGTTATAAATTGGTCATGTCAATGATAATGGGGTTTGTCTCAAGTTGGTCTACAATATCATTTGAATGTCAAGTTTAAAAAAAAATCTAAATAAATAAATAATTTATTGTGGTACGTGTTACAAATGTCTTATAGATAAGTGGTGCTTTATGTCCAGCTATGACCAGCCTCAAGGGCGTACAATATTATTAAGTATTGTCGAGAGAGTAATAAGATAAAAACAATAAAACACTTTCTTGTCTCATCTGTTACTGGATTGGTTAAAGGGTTCGTCCTCATTGGTCGTTTCGTGAAAAGGGTAAAATGGCCAATTTATAAAATGTAAATAATTGTTATAAATTGGACATCAAAAGTCAATAATGGTTTCTTTCAAGTTTAATTTTTTTTGTTGTCTCTTAAGTATGTCTACAATATCATTTGAATGTCTCAAGTATTTTTCTAAATTCTAATGAGGAATAAATAAAGCATGTTCATGTCTCATCTGTTACTGGATTGGTTAATGGGTTCAGCCCCATTGGTAAAGTGGCCAATTTATTTAATTAAAATAATTGTTATAAATTGGTCATCATAAGTCAATAATGATTTGTCTTAATGTTTTGTCTCAAGCATTAACGTAGACTAGGAGGACAGCAAATCCTATTCTTAAAGAAGACTAACTACTGAAAATCTTAACTAAAAAGTACTATTATAGGACAAGTATATTATTTATTAAATATGTAATGAAAAGTACATTACAAAAGGTACAAACATTAACTTCTTTGCCAGATAGTTGCCAACTTATGACTTTAATTAAGTTGTCTATTTGTGGTGCGAGTTTATCGGCAGAAATAACTTTTAAAACTGTGTCCAAGTGTGCGTCCCCGATCTTGCGATCTCGCTTCTCCTTTCATCACAGAAAATAATTGTTCACACTTCATCATCATCATCATCATCTCAGCCGAAAGACGTCCACTGCTGGACATAGGCCTCCCCCAAGGTTCGCCACAATGACCGGTCTTGCGCTGCCCGCATCCAGCGGATTCCCGCGACCTTCACCAGGTCGTCGGTCCACCTTGTGTGAGGCCTACCCACGCTACGCTTTCCGGTGCGCGGCCGCCACTCGAGAACTTTTCGGCCCCATCGGCCATCCGTTCTACGAGCAATGTGCCCTGCCCACTGCCACTTAAGTTTTGCAATCCTACGGGCTATGTCAGTCACCTTAGTCCTTCTGCGTATCTCCTCATTCCTGATTTGATCTCACACTTAGGTACTTTCAAATATTGACAGTATTTTACAGGCAATTTTTTCTCATTTCTTGGTTATAAACAGGGTTGTTACGAAAAAATCACCTTGTTTTAAACACCGTGTTTAAAACATGTTTTAATCATTTAAAACATGTTTTAAACACGGTGATTGATTCGTTCTGTTTTAAATCAATGTTTTAAACTATGATTTAAACACGTTTTAATCAGTTTTCATTTTAAATTTCCTGTTTTTTGCACCTCTGGTTTTAAACAGGCAAGTACTTATAAAATTCGAATGTACCAACACTATGCTTTTTTGTTTTAAATGGGTGTGATACTGAATCTCAATGGCGGCGTCTTCACCAGGCGCATGCCTCGCGCGAGCACTCACTTTTGACGTCGGAACGCATAGACGTAATGTCATAATATGAGTGCTCGGGTGAGGCATGCGCGACATATGGACACATCTACACTTCGTACTACAAGTAATCGATATCTGCCTGTTTTCAAAATGCTCAGTAGGCCGCTTGTTTGAAATGGCTTGTCAACAATTCTTCCTTAATATTATAAATGCGAAAGTGTGTGAATGTTTGTTACCACGTATCCCCATAACTACTAAACCGATTTTAATGAAATTTGAAACTTGGATAGTGTTGACTCTGGAATAAGACGTATGCTAATCTTGCATATTAATTTCCACGCGGGCGAAACCGCGGGGCACAGCTAGTATAATTTAAATGTGTAAAGTTTTTTTTTAAATTCTAATCAGGAATGACTAAAACATTTTCGTGTCATCTGTTTCTGGATTGGTTAAAGGGTTCTGCTCCATCGTCGATTGTTTCGTGTAAAGGGTTGAGTGGCCAATTTATAAAATTAAAATTGTTATAAATTGGCCATCATTTTATCCCCATTCGGGGGTAGTCAGAGAATGGCCATACACCACATTGTGGAGGTATTAACCAACTCAAAGCCCACGTTTCACCAGATAGTCGGAACCCAACGTGACAGGTGGTGAACCTTGACGCCGGTCGCCGTGTATACAGGAACTAACAAATAATGGTTTATTTTTGTCAAAACTGGGTTATTTTGTTTTGGACAAATTCTTGCTAGGAAAGTTGTTTGATTCGTTAGCCAATTTATAAAATTCAAAAATGTTGTTATATTGGTCATCTAAGTCAACAATGTGTCAAAACTGGGTTACATATTTCGTTTTGGAAAAATTATTGCTGGAAAAAAATGTGTTGATTCGTCTAGGGTTATGGCCAATTTTTTTTTATTATTTTTTTAATTGTTCATTATAAGCCAATAATGGTTTCTTTGTGCGTAAATTGGTGCGGCCAGATAGGTTGGAGTGTAGCCTTAGGGGCGCAGTTAGGTTTAGGTTTAGGTCTAGGTTTAGGTTTGAGTATAAGGGTGGGGAAAAGAACACGGGTCGACTTTGACCTTGAATGACCTTTTACCTTTAACTCCGAATATCCTTCGACCTCAAGTAACCTTTGCTATGGAATGTCATTTGACCTCGAATGAACTTGATATTTGACTTTGACTTTGACTTTGACCTTGACTTTGACCATCTTACCTTGCTAAATGCTTGGACACGTTCGGTTAGGTTAGGTTGGAACAGTGACCACAACGCGCGAGCCGAGCGAGCGAAGCGAGCGTGCCGCGGCAGCGGCCGGCGAAGCGCCAGAGCCAAATAGTACCCATTACAATTATTTTTAAAAACCTCATGGTCTTGGTCCATGACCTTGGGATCAAAGGTCATTCAAGGTCAAGGTCAAATGTCAAGTTCATTCGAGGTCAATTGACATTCGATGTCAGAGTTTACTTGAGGTCAAAGGTCATTCGTGGTTAAAGGTCAAAGGTCATTCGAGGTCAAAGTAGACTCGTTTCCTTTTCCCCACCCGCATACTCAAACCTAAACCTAGACCTAAACCTAAACCTAATAGCGCCCCTAAGGATACACATTGACCGCCAGATGCCTCGCATGCCGCGCCCGAGCACTCATGTTATGACATATCTGTGCGTTCCGACGTCAAAACTGAGTGCTCGGTCGCGGCAAGCGCCTGTTGTAGACGCAGCCATTTGCATTGGAAAATATTTTGCAGGAAAATTGATTGATTCGTCAAGAATTACGACTGATTTATAATATTCAAATAATTGTTCATATTTTTTTCGTTTTGTCGTGGACAAGAAATCCTTATAAACAGTAAATGTTTTAAATAAACACAGCGTATATTTATAGCAGCACATGGTAATTACTATAACTAAACATAAATAGAAAACCTGCCCCTAATCATATAAATCTGGCCTGCGTGGGATGGCGCTCGCTGGCTGATTCTTTGAGCGAGGAAAGAAAACTCTTCTGTGAGTTGGTAGGGCCAATTCAGTAATTCTGCCGTTATTTTGGTTTTAGCCTGGAAGTAATTCAAGCAGAGGATCTTATTTGATTTATTGAACTTGTCATATAGAAATGGTTTTACGACAAAATTGAAACGTTGGGAAAATGCATTTATAAGTGTTTGACTTTTGGTACTAGAAGTCTAGTTCTTCGTTGCGACATAATATTACCAGTTCGCGAAAAAAGTCTTTCGCAAGAAACGTCTTCCGGCGTTAAATTTGGTAAGCTTGTAGCACCCAAAACTGCAATGGATGACTTGATGGCCTCTCGAATTTCTATGATCCTTTCAAGCGTGTAGAATGTGGAATTCCACCTCGTCGGGTCTCCTTGATCCAGTCGTTTGCCTGTGTTGCTGCATTCTGATTTTGGAACTCATCAAGTTTTGTGTGGCTTTAGTGCTTCGCTTGAAATAAGTGACGATGGCCTTCACACGGTCAATCACAGACTCAATGGCTTCAGATTTTTCCGTCGCTTCTTGTACTATTAATTTTATTATGTGTGCTGCACATCCGAAATGTTTCCACCCTAGTTCCTGCGATATGGCTTTCTTGATATAAGCCGCGTTATCAGAAACAGCTAAATTGTTTGACAGCAGCTGCACCATCAAGAGCCCCCGACATTCTGTAGCCACTAACGCCATCTTCGGCTACCGGAGGTATATCCCGCGTAAAATTTGTAAATACAGGTGCTTCAACTTTATATGTGTCTTTAGTTAGATTACCATTTGTACTGAACGCTAATGATAATGATTTGGGTTTGTTCCTTGCTTGTTTATCAATTCCGGGCGTGTTTGCGTGGTGCTTTACCACCAGTTGATATGGTGATATCATTTTCCTATTCAGTGACTGCAGTTTTCTTGACTATTTATTTCCTGCAATCGTCATAAGTTATTGTTCTTGTGTCTATATTGGAAAAGTATGACCGCTTCGAATAGGCGAGAGATTTGGGTTAGTGATGCTTGTGTTATCGCTCTCTAGAGCGAGCATTTTTTTAATAATAATAATAACACTCGGCTACAGCTATGACTTACCGCTACGGCCGAAAGGTAGCTTGGGTCGCGTGCAGCCGCAACCAGTGCTCGAGCATCTGAGTCCCAGCGCTCCGCCAGCGCTCTCAGGATTCCGTTCGGGCTAGACTAATGCCTTCGTTGTTCGCCTTAACAATTTGAATGCGCTCCAAGCAGAGGTGCGGGGGAGCAGCTAGCCAATACACCACAGGGCACAGCTTAGGCTACTGCCTATTGAGACAGCAGGGGTAAATCTACTACCGTATCACTAATAAATACGCATTATGCACCTGTCAACGAAGATATGAGCCAATACACTATAAACATTGTCTAAGTACATATATCATAGTCGAGTGACGACAGTTCGGCAGTATTTTTTGTAACATTTATTGTGCTGAACGCTAAGGACAATGATTTGGGTTTGTTCCTTGCTTGTTTATCAATTCCGGGCATGTTATCGTGGTGCTTTACCTCCGGTTGTAATGATTATAACATTTTCCTATTCATTTACTGAATTTTTGTTCAATATTTCCTGCAATCGTTATAACACAGTTCTTATGTTCTCGTGGGTATGACCGCTTCGAACGGGAGAGACGAGATATGGGTTAGTGATGCTTGTGTTATCCAAAATTTTGAAGAGCTACTTTGTAAGGAATTCCACCTGCCTTGGGAGGGTTTTTTTTTCATTGCACTTACCTACAGTTTTCTTGCTGCTTTGGGTGTTTTTTTTTCATTGCCATTACCTACAGTTTTCTTGCTTTTTTGGGTGGGGGTTTTTTTTTCATTAGCATTACCTACAGTTTTCTTGGTAAAATGTACCATATAAAGACCGCTTGTAGCAGTCGATACCGACCGCTCTAGAGCTGTCTGGTTGCGGTCGGAGTCGACTGCTACAAGCTGTCGTGTTCGACCGCAACACTACTGCTCAAATCAGTGTTGCCGCCGGATTCTGATAAATATATTTCTGTTGGTGGTCTCCGAGGACAGATGGCGTCGCTAATCTCTTAAAAAACCAATAAGTATCTTTTTTTAACGTTGGAAAATCCTCATGGCTCAAAATCCTCATCCTCATGGGCGTCTTTCCGCCTCGGGGGTGCGTACTAAAACCCAAGGTTGGAAGGGCGCTACGAAGTCGCACTTAGCAGGCACCGCAACAAGTAATAAGTAGCTTCCATCACCAACACCATCCATGATGTATAATTGTGCAATAATTCTTTTTTAGGCTCAAACGTTGTGGCATTTTCTATTGCTGACTTGGTAGTCACAAATCTACGTACAAAAGCACAGCTATCAGGTAGTAGCATTTTAATGCCTAGCTTTACTCTATGCCAGAGGAGTCTCGACGCTTTGAACTACTTCGACATCTCGAACCCTCAGCTTCATCCTATATCCACAGGTGGTCCTAGGGATTCTAGGAGAACGCTTTCATATATTTTAATCAAGTGAAAATACATCATTAAGATGGTAAGGTTTTACTGTTCCGGGGTTTTAAACGCAGAACGCGCTCGTAAAAGTAGTGATGTGCCGACTCTGCTAATTTTGGTATTCGAGTATTCTGGTACTCGTTAATAAAATAATCGAGTCAGTACTCGAGTCGGAGGACTCGGACAGGTATTCGAATACATGTATGAGTATTCGAATACTTAATAGGACTATAGTACTTTTGTATTATGTATTTGTTTTAATTATGGCGTCGCTTTTCACGTATGTCAGTGTCAAGTAAAATATATATTTAAAGTTTTTGGTTGCGTCAAGCACATGAACCCAGCACTCTACCTTTTTACTGTCCAAAAGACAAAAGCTCTTGAAATGTAGTGTACTTCATTCCAAAATGTTCAAAAAATTTCCGTTCATCTCTTCGTAACATATGAAATAATGAATGATGTTCTCCAAAAGTAGGATGTTAACTGGTTATTGGATGTAACCAATACCGCCTTCGGCGTGATTGGTAATTTCGCTTTATCAATACAGCAAGCAGCAGTGCAGCTTCATTAGATTCCATTGTAGCAAGCCGACTGAAGGCAACTTCATACATGTTGCTTTGCTTCTCGTGGTCCGTGCGGCGTGCGTAACTAACTTCACAAAAAAACCTTCCGTTGCGCTGTAGTCAGCTAAAAATAGACTTAAGTTTATAATCATAAGGTCGCGATTTGAGTACCCGACTTAGGATTCAAATACCATAAAGTACTCCGAACCCGTATTCGAGTGCCGGGTATTCGAATTCTATAATCGAACTCGGTACATCTCTACGTGAAAGTGTTGTGTGACGTGAACGCGCACATCTCTATGTGAAGACATTTCATTGTTAAATATCGTTGGTATTGGTTCTGGTTTTAAAGCAACTAATCGTTTGTACTGGTTTAGTTTTCTTTTTACTATATTTGTAGCAACATTCGGTTGGCATAAATGTGGGTTATTACTCATAATTTGATTGTTTTTGGTGATTACACGTCCACGACACTTCAAAGTTAGCCAGTTCACACAACACCAAACAGTAGTACCATTTTTATTTTCTCTTTTTTTATTGTGCTGATAGCCAGCACGCATCAATAACAGTCCTCCACGTTTATAACTTATTGTTCTTGTGTTCTCTTCGAACGGGAATAGGCGAGAGATTTGGGCTAGTGATGCTCCTTCTCCTTAGTGAGGCTGCGGAACACTGCGGATAACCATGCGATGTACACGCTCTTCATCGAACGCATATGTGTGATATGCGATCTTGCTTGGCCACAGACATTTTGAGAGGGCTCGGTGGTAATGCCCTGCGAGATGGTCCTCGCGTAGAAAAAGTTAATATAACGCTCGTGACACGTCCTCAATATGCGCTTCTGGGCGCTCTTGTTTTTGATGACAGGTGGGGGTGGCGGGGGTAAGGAAACTTGCGCGGGGAGGGGGATGCTCGTGGAACGATTGTCGATCTCGATATGCGCTCGCGGGCGGCATTCAATTAGCTATTTTAATGTCCACCCAAATCATTTAATTGAGAATACCTACTATTCTGGTGTAGGGAAGAGGTTTTAAATAATAAACAATTTAAGTAGAAACCAAGGTTTTATTAAAAAGATAAGAACCTACAACAAAGTAACGTGTAGCCTTGGTGAAAGCTGTGATTATAAAGGTAGTCTTTGCTTGTCCATGTCTTTGACAATAGAATTCGCC
This sequence comes from Drymonia ruficornis, assembly GCA_947859195.1. Taxonomy (NCBI): domain Eukaryota; kingdom Metazoa; phylum Arthropoda; class Insecta; order Lepidoptera; family Notodontidae; genus Drymonia; species Drymonia ruficornis. The sequence goes on from OX401917.1 coordinate 2,742,826, forward strand.
TGCCTGAATAGACATGTTTCTAATCACATAAAATAATAATTAAGAATCTTAATTATTTTGAGTTATTAGGCAATACCGACAACGTAGAGTACGTTGTCGGTCATCTATGTTGTTTCTTTGTGTACGTATTATTTTTAATTTTATTATTTTTTTTCGTTTTTATTTTGTGGATATTATGTTATTTTGTAACCCTGTCGCTGATTGTTTTTGTTGTACAAATTGATTTTATTTCGCTATTTTTCGCTTTCATTTTGTGTTATTGGATGACACCAAACACCACTAACCCAATATCTCGTCATACTCATTACCACATTCTTTTTTACTTTTCTTTTTATTGTTGTTATTTTTTCGCATTTTTTTTCCATTTCGATATTGTTTTGTTTAATTGGGTAACAACAGGCATCACAAACCCAAGTCATTTACCTTGCATTTTTTACTTTATCTACTTTATTTCTTTGTTTTTAATTGATTTTTCTGTTTTGATTGTCGGTGTATATTGTGAATAATTAGTGTCCTTACTTTTTTCGTTGTGTTGAAGTGTGTTCCTTAATTTTTTGGATGTATTGTATTGTGTATTGTATTTTTTGTATTGTTTTGAGGTGGGCATTAATAAAAAGACCGGCAAAGTGGTTGAAACGTAAATTTTTCAATCTCCACTCTTGAGATGATTTATTACAGTGTTATTAAATTATTACAGACTTCAGTAATTAATTAATGGCTTAAACATTACTCTGGAATTCTAGATCTTCATCCTTGTTGTCCTCGAACACATCTGTAAATGCGCAGAGCCATTATTGAAACAAGTAGACCGCCACAGTGAGGCAATAAGAATTCGCCCTGAAAAACCTTGCATTTCATCGTGCGTTAGGATCTGGAGGTACATTTACCCCTGCTGTCTCATTAAGCAGCAGCCGAAGCCGTGCCCTAAGCCGAAGTAGCGCCCTTGAGCCAGCTCCCTGCCTGGAGCGCTCTCTGCGACGTCTCTAGGGGTTATGTTTGTTTACTTATAACACATACCTGATTGTCTCTAGTTGTCATGTATTTAGTAGTTGAATCGTCACTTGACCCGAGACAATTAACTCTAATTTTTCTTGGGTCATGGACCTATCCTATGGTCGGTCATGGACCATATTTGATGCATTCAACATGCATCTCCATTAACATGCTTGGACTAGCGCTAATGAATATCCCGCATGATGAGAGTCTGTTTTTAACTTATTAAACTATTCTCTCGTGTAAGCGTGCATCTTTCCTTTCAATATGGGAGTAGAAGTTTTAGTTTTCAACCGGTATCCCTGGGTTTAGTTGTATTTCTTTCCATGCTTGAAATATGTGACCAATTTGACAAATATTTTTATAAAGAGCTTTCCATATTCAGTGACAGGCCTTCGTCCTAATCTAACGGTCCTAGTCAACGAATGCCTATCTCCAAGCAACACATAGGAATAAGTCAAGGTACAGAAGATGCCACAAAATGGAATGAATGCCTATCTCGCGTTGCCGCCGAGAGCGGCAGCTCGTGGCTCGATGCAACATTTTAGCAAAAAACGCTGTCGCCCGTCGCTGTCGTGCGAAGTCGTGGCCGATCTGTAAGCCTTGTGTTTTTATTAAACAAATAGTAAAGGAGGCGAAAAAAAAAAGCTGGAGATAGGCATTAATTCCATTTTGTGGCATCTCCTGTGCCTTGACTTATACCTATGTGTTGCTTAGAGGTAGGTATTCGTTCCATTTTGTGGCATCTTCTGTGCCTTGACTTATACCAATGTGTTGCTTGGAGATAGGCATTCGTTCCATTTTATGGCATCTTCTGTGCCTTGACTTATACCTATGTGTTGCTTGGAGATAGGCATTCGTTCCATTTTGTGGCATCTTCTGTGCCTTGACTTATACCTATGTGTTGCTTGGAGATAGGCACTCATTCCACTTGGTTGCATCTTCTGTCCCTTGACTTATACCTATATGTTGCTGGTCTTGCATCTAATTTGTGTTGTCTTCCATGTTGTTTGTTTTTTTACCTTTCTTTTCTTCACCTATTGAAATAGTGTACCTAGGAAGGTTCTCTGATAACTTTCCTTGTTTTACCTGCCTTGTGTTTTTATCAAACAAATAGTAATGAATGAGAAAAAAGATTTCTGGAGATAGGCATTCGTTCCATTTTGTGGCGTCTTCTGTGCCTTGACTTATACCTTATATTGTTTGTTTTATTTTACCTTTCATCACCTCCTAGTGAAAAAGTGGACCCAGGAAGGTTCTCTGATAAATTAGAGAATTTAACTCAATTACAGTAAAACATTTCTCAATAACATTGTTCCTGAGGCTATTGCCCTTCTGTCCTTCTTTCCTCTTTCTTTGTGTTTTATGTAGGTAGCAAAACGTCATGTTACCTGGATCATCCTTTCTTTCAACTTGCTGGAGCTTGTGTGCTTCTTTGGTTTTAATTTCAATTTTGCCTTTTGTTTCATGGTTTGTTTCTTCATCAAACACCATAACGTATCTTTTCTCCTTAGTATACGATATATTTTTAGCATAAAGATACTATTTATGGGACATATTAATGGAATCCATTTCGTAAACGTGTTGTTTGTATTAATTTTTCGACGCGCCTAAGAATTTAGAAATGCGTGTGTTAAAGTGATCGCCTATTTCGCCAACCTACGGATTGAAAAGGCCGTGTATTTAAAGACCACCAAGAAAAAAATACCTTGCATTGAGCATTGTGTTGTGTGGAACTATAACTGTCTTCTGTGTCGTGCAACCCTTGTGTTAATAAATTATCTTTATGGTATATGGAACCCTGGTCACGCACACATCACCACCAACCTCATCCGCTATAAATTCATTGTGCTGAACGCCGAGGACAATGATTTGGGTTTGTTCATTGCTTGTTTATCAATTACGGGCGTGTTTCCGGGGTGCTTTACCTCCGGTGGATATGGTGATAACATTATCGTTCCTGAGGCGTGCCTGAGATTGCCCTTCTGTCTTTCTTTCCTCTTTCTTTATGTTTTATGTTGGTAGCAAAATGTCATGTTATCTGGATCATCCTTTCTTTCAACTTGCAGGAGCTTGTGTGCTTCTTTGTTTTTAATTGCAATTTTGTTTTGCGTTTCATGGTTTTGTTTCTTCATCAAAACCATAACATGTATCTTTTCTCCTCGCGAGCTCGCCGTCGACGCCATTTTGTTATCTCCGTGCAAAGGTTGCGTATTCGCTGCGCACCCGCTCCGATTTCAAACCGCTTGTGTGATAAGGCCCTGAGTATTGGACACAAAGTTTTGTCAAAACTATTAATTATTCCGGTCTTTTTCACATTTTTTCTCGAGAAAGTTGTGTGGCCTACGCACTCAACATAATATTCATTGTGTTATACTGTTTAAATGTATACAATGTCTTATTGGTTACTTAAACGAGCAATCGCTCGTGCTACCCTACTGCGAATCTGACGCACAGTGCCTGACTTATGCCATGCAGCTCTGCAGAATCGTCTTGCACTTGGGAAAATGATAATTATTATTGAAATTATGCCCTGTCCTTGGTACCTCTGTAGGTATTCATCATTCATGAAAAATAACTGAAACTGCCGGCCGTAGATAAAGAATATTCCATTTAAAGACCAACAAGAAAAAAATACCTTCTTGTGGAACTATATTGTCTTCTGTGTCGGGTATATGGAACACTGATCACGCACTCATCACCACCAACCCCATCCGCTATAAATTTAAATGCATTGTGCTGAACGCCAAAGACAATGATTTGGGTTTGTTCCTTGTTGTTTATCAATTACGGGCATGCTTCCGGGGTGCTTTACCTCCGGTGGATACGATATCTTTTTAATATTTCCTGCAATAGTCATAAGTTATTGTTGTTGTGTTCTGTTGGCGAGAGATTTGGGTTAGTGATGCTTGTGTTATTCAGTAACAGGCCTTATTGCTTCGCTGCGACGTCGACGTTGTACAGGATGATAAAATGCCGAGATGGTGTGGTGGTCTCCATGGTTTCCTAATATCCAAAAACAATTGGAAGCTATCTTTACATTCCCAATTTAAATTAAAATAAACAAGCAACTCATTTTTTCTCGCCATTTTAAATTCAGTTTGCCAGTCTTTTTTGGTAAGTAATTCATTGTGCTGAACGCCAAGAACAATGATTTGGGTTTGTTCATTGCTTGTATATCAATTACGAACGTGTTTTCGGGATGCTTTACCTCCGGTGGATAATGATTTGGGTTTGTTCCTTGTTGTTTATCAATTACGGGCATGCTTCCGGGGTGCTTTACCTCCGGTGGATACGATATCTTTTTAATATTTCCTGCAATAGTCATAAGTTATTGTTGTTGTGTTCTGTTGGCGAGAGATTTGGGTTAGTGATGCTTGTGTTATTCAGTAACAGGCCTTATTGCTTCGCTGCGACGTCGACGTTGTACAGGATGATAAAATGCCGAGATGGTGTGGTGGTCTCCATGGTTTCCTAATATCCAAAAAAAATTGGAAGCTATCTTTACATTCCCAATTTAAATTCAAATAAACAAGCAACTCATTTTTTCTCGCCATTTTAAATTCAGTTTGCCAGTCTTTTTTGTTAAGTAATTCATTGTGCTGAACGCCAAGGACAATGATTTGGGTTTGTTCATTGCTTGTTTATCAATTACGAACGTGTTTCCGGGGTGCTTTACCTCCGGTGGATATGGTGATACAATTTTCCTATCTTTTTAAATATTTTCTGCAATAGCCATAACTTGTAAAAGTATGCCCGCTTCGAACGGTGAGAATAGGCGAGAGATTTGGGTTAGTGATGCTAGTGTAATCGAGTAACGGGCCTTATTACTTCGTTGCTGCGTCGACGTTGTACAGGTTGATTAAATGCAGATATAGAGTGGTGGACTCCATGGTTTCATGGTCTAAAAATTTTCGAAGCTGTCTTTACATTCCCAATTTAAATTTAAATAAACAAGCAACTCATTTTTTATTAAATTATAAATGTCCTGTTTCTCTTACCTCGCCATTTTAAATTCAGTTTGCCAGTCTTTTTTGTTAAGTAATTCATTGTGCTGAACACCAAGAACAATGATTTGGGTTTGTTCATTGCTTGTTTATCAATTATGGGCGTGTTGTCGGGGTGCTTTACCTCCGGTGGATATGGTGATAAAATTTTCATACATTTTTAAATATTTCCTGCAATAGTCATAACTTGTAAAAGTATGCCCGCTTCGAACGGTGAGAATAGGCGAGAGATTTGGGTTAGTGATGCTTGTGTTATTCAGTAACAGGCCTTATTGCTTCGCTGCGGCGTCGATGTTGTACAGGGTGATAAAATGCCAAGATGGAGTGGTCTCCATGGTTTCCTAAAATCCAATTTTTTTTTTAATATATCTTTATTTTCCCAATTTAAATTCAAATAAACAAGCAACTCATTCTTTCTCGCCATTTTAAATTCAGTTTGCCAGTCTTTTTCGTTAACTAATTCATTGTGTTTAACGCCAAGGACAATGATTTGGGTTTGTTCATTGCTTGTTTATCAATTACGAACGTGTTTCCGGGGTGCTTTACCTCCGGTGGATATGGTGATAAAATTTTCGTATCTTTTTAAATATTTTCTGCAATAGCCATAACTTGTAAAAGTATGCCCGCTTCGAACGGTGAGAATAGGCGAGAGATTTGGGTTAGTGATGCTTGTGTAATCCAATAACGGGCCTTATTACTTAGGGTGATTAAATGTAGATATAGAGTGGTGGTCTCCATGGTTTCATCGTCTCCTAAAATTATTCGAAGCTGTCTTTACATTCCCAATTTAAATTCAAATAACCAAGCAACAATTTTTTTGATTAAATTTATAGATTTTTTCCTCTTTATTCGCCATTTTAGATTCAGTGTGTCGAGTGTTTTTTGTTAAGTAATTCATTGTAATGAACGCCAAGGACAATTATTTGGGTTTGTTCCAGTCTTGTTAATCAATTACGGGCATTCCGGGGTGCTTTGCCTCCAGTGGAAATCGTGATAACATTTTCCATTATTTATAAACATTTCCTTCAATCGTTAAAAGTTATTGTTCTTGTGTTCTCTTGGAAAAGTATGACCGCTTCGATCGGGAATAGGCCAGAGATTTGGGTTAGTGATGCTTGTGTTATTCAGTAACAGGCATGCTTTGCTGCTGTGCCGACGACGTCCGGGGTGATTGTGAGATGTCCGTCCGTCCGTCCGTCCGAGAGTCCGTGATGTGACGTGGCGCAGCTCTGGGACTAGAGACGATCGTGATGAGCACTGCAACGTGATCAGAGAGTATGTGTTCGGGTAGAGCTTCTTGTGTGATCTGCCAGTATAGCCCGCGGTGGATAGTGATCGGCATCCAAAGAAAGACTATTGCGACCAGCAAAATCACTGACATAGGTAGGTAATCGTGTATAAATAATAATACACTGGTTGTGCTCACATCTGGGTAGCGGGTCGGGGTCTCTGGACCGTCGTCGAAGACTTCTTCCCTTGCGGTTGGTGCTCGTTGTATTCCATGCCGGGTTCTTGCAGTTGAAGTCGCCGACTATTGGCAAGTCCAGCAGCTGGTGGATATCAGTCAGATCCAGTTGAGGGCCAGATGAACGGTACGCCGCGAAGATGCGTGGCTCGGTGTCGGGACAGCTGGCTGGCAGGCGCCACGTTGGGCACGGCCTCGGCTTGGGCTGCTGTCTCTTGAGAGAGCGGGGGTAAAACTACCACCGAATCGTAACGCGACCTCACTGAGAAGTTCCGGCAAGAAATTCAGCGGGCTTGTCGAGTGCCTAGGTACGTCGAGGTTCTGCTAGGCGCATAGTTGCATTCATTTATTTATTTGTAAAAAATTCTGAAACGATAATATTTTCCCAGCTATAAAACACCTCCGCTAAACAAATCGAGACTCTTTTATTAAGGGCAATTTGGGGAACATCTACAATTGATGATACGAATACCGTGTCTTGCATGACCAGGGAGACACGGTGGACATCCCTTAATAATTCTTCGGAATTTGGCGGCATCGGATGGTAATTGTTTTAAGACGTTTTGCCGGTACATGTACTCTCCCATATACCATTTTAGTCTTTGCTGGCTCCTGCACGTGTGGCAATGCCGCTTTAGTTCTATCCATTTCCGCTCAATGGTATTTGTGTGAATTTTGCACTGAATAAGGTTGCCTGGTGCCCAAACTGTGGTGTACCGGGAGGTCAATTATTGTTGATGGTTGTCGCTCGCGGGACCACGCATTCCCAGCCTTAAGTGGACGCCGATATAGGCCCTGTGTTTAACAGACATTATAAAACTAACGGGCCTGACATTCCCAGCATTGATGGGGTGGGGGTCTAATGTGTTTCTACTTTTGTCCGGTATTAATTCCACATGTATGTATGTTTCTTGTTTTACGGCTCACACATCCGAATGCCCACGTCTAGTGCTATACGAGACGCCCCCTATGGCTTATTAGTATGGAGGTGATTCTCGTCAACCTCTACGATGTCATCATCTCCACCTATCATGGTTCGGTCGTGAGCTTCGTCCACCTCGCACACCTCCCTCAAATAATGGCAGTACCACCCCCGCGGGAGGTGGTCCTGTTATTACGTACCAGTTGGTAGTTCGCGAACTTAGGGTCGCGGCGGGACGGCTTGAGCAAGGTCTCCTGCACTAGCATGACATCAACTTGGTGATCCCGAAGGAATTCACCAACCTGATCTCTCTGATGGGATAGACCGAAGGCGTTGAAGAACGCCAAGGAGATTTGATGGGGCTTTGTGCGTTGTGGGCGTGAATCCATTATGGATTGAAACGCGAGTGGAATGAGGATAGTGAGTCATGCACGTCCGAGAAGGAGACATACGCTCGGAGGTAGTCGTCCACGGTACGTGCAGTGCGGAGGTGCTGGGCGAGGGCACGAATCCTATCGTGGTTGATGGCGGCAAAGAAGTTACGCACCAGAGTCAAGTCGCTGACAGCATCGGACGCTGCAGCGGGCGCAGAGGGCGCTGATGGGCTGGGCACCGGTGGAGCGGGCCTAGACGCGGAAGGCGCAGAGGGCTGTGAAGCAGCCGAGGCGGGCGCACGACGGCGAACGCGCCTCGCCCTTCTGCCGTTAGCCCTTGGGGCCCTGGAGCAGCCGCGATAATTCGCAGTATGCCCTTGGGTCCCACAGAGCACACAGCTAGGGGGCTCGGACGCAGTTTCCTTCCTGCGCTCGCATTGTGCAGTGGAGTGGTCGCCGATGCATTTGACGCATCGGGGATGGGCGTGGCAGTGACGGGCAGAGTGCCCGTACAACTGGCAGTTATGACACTGCGATGGAGTGCCATTCCTGAATGGGGCCTCTATAGAGATCCCCGAAAGGAGGCAGACGGCCTTGAGTCGGAAGACCTTGCGGGCTTCCTCCGAGCGGTCAAGGACCACCAGGACCATATCGTACGGTTGCCTGGTACGGGGCATATACATCCGGTGCACCTCGCGCACCGGCAGGGACTGCGACAAAAGGTCGCTCTTGATAACCTCGGTGTCGAGTCCAGCAAGAAGACCGCGGATGACCGCACGGAGAACGCGCTCCTCCTCGAGCGCGTAAGTGTGAAAGCCGATCTTGCAAGAACGCGGACAGTGCACGATGGGCGTCCGAGGTTTGGACGCGCACGGTAATTCCCTGCGAGGTCGTCCTCGCAGTGAGGAAGTGGATATGGCGCTCATGCAGCGCCCGGGGGATGCCCTCCCATGCGCCCTTGTCCTGAATGACAAGGGGGGGGCGGGGCGGACTTACGCGGGGCGGATGCCGTCTGCTCTGAGGCAGCAGGGCTGGCGCCGGACGGTCGCGGCGTGGGCGACATGGACACGTCGCGCGCGGCACCCTGAGTGGGTGTCGGAGACGGCGACGGAGAGGGGGAGGCAGAGCCGGGAGCGGCCTTGCTAATCTACCGGGGGGAGGGGCCCACGCGATTTAAGCGCCCTCTTTTTCCCTACTAGGGTAAAGTCGTCCTCAGAGGAGGACGAAGTGGTCTCGGGGAGGGGGGGGGGGAGAGTGGAGGAGCCGAGCGCCTCCACTTCCATATCTAATTCATCCGAATCGGCATCGGACCCGCACTCGGAGGCGGGAACAACCACTAGTGCGGCGGGCGATGCAGGTTCGGAGACAGGGTCCGGCGACGCAGGGGACTCGGAGTCCCCCTGCTGTTGGCGGAGAAGGTCCGAGATTAACCCCGGACACCTCTCCTGAACGACTCGGAAGAGTTCCCTAAGGAACTCCTCCGTTGGAGCCAAGGACACTGTGCCCATGGCAGTGACGTGCAACCGTACCCGCCCCACCTAGACGGCGGGGAGGGGGTGGATACCTAAGGTGTCCTACACTATCGCGTACCTTCGCAGTGTGCGAGGCGAAGGGTGAGTAATAGGTGTGTACCTACTTACGCCCACCGGCGTACCTAACACCCTACTTGTGACTAGCTGCCCCGGAGCATAGGACACGTAGCCAGAAAACCGGCTCGGCCCAAACAGCACCCAGGGAATAGGAAACGGGAGAGGGCTGGGTGGGAGGGAGACACCTGGTATCGACGAGGGTAGCCCCCAAGGTCGGTGGTCCCAGGCCCGGCCAAGTCTGCCTACCCCAGGAGGGAGGGCGAGCGCTTGGGTCACGCTCACTATCCACTTGTTATCACCGCAAGGTTTCCCGTGGATAGTACAAAAACTTGACAACAAAAATTGTTTCTGTCCAAACAGAAACAATCACGATTTGCTGTGAAAACAACAAATCGCGATCGCGCAGGCGTGCGCGGGGAAGGGCGGGGGGCGCGCGGTGACCGGCCGGCGACAGACGGCTGCGGCGACACGACGGCGCGCGCAGCGGCTGGCGAGCGACGGGCGGGCGGGCGGGGGGTGCGGCGACGCGAACTCGACGAGCTGCAATCACACACACACACACACGGATAGTAATACCGATGCACCGCACTTGGTTCGCTGTAAAAACAGCAAGCCAAGTACGAGAACAAAGGCAGAGGCCCTGCGACAGCAGCGGAGAGCGAAACGGCGAGAGCGCGCGGCACAGGGGTGCGCGGCTGGGCAGCCTGGCGCGGAGCGCGGAGCGACTGACTGCGACGGCTGCCGGAGCGGGACTTCTGGTGGTCGCGAGAGATTTGGGTTAGTGATGCTTGTGTTATTCAGTAACTGGCCTTATTGCTTCGCTGCGGCGTCGACGTTGTACAGGGTCATAAAATAGAGTGGTGGTCTCCATGGTTTCCTAAAATCCAAAAAATTTTGGAAGCTATCTTTACATTCCTAATTTAAATTTAAAAAAACAAGCAACTCATGTTTTATTAAATTTATAGGTGCCCTGTTCCTCTTTTCTCGACATTTTAGATTCATTAGGTACTGAAAAAACTCTTTCAGTGAAAGCTGACGTGGCGGGAGTAGATTAACATAGCTCCAGAGTCTAGTGACGATGGCTCTGCAATGTTTTTGTTAAATTCATTGTAATGAACGCCGAGAACAATGATTTGGGTTTGTTCATTGCTTGTTTATGAATTACGGGCATGTTTTCGGGGTGCTTTACCTCCGGTGGATACGGTGCTAAAATTTTCCCATCTTTTTAAATATTTCCTGCCATCGTCATAAGTTATTGCTCTTGTATTCTGGCTTGGAAAAGTATGACCGCTTCGAACGGTGAGAATAAGCGAGAGATTTGGGTTAGTGATGCTTGTGTACGGGCAGTAACGGGCCTTATTGCTTCGTTGCTGCGTCGACGTTGTACAGGGTGATTAAATGCAGATATAGAGTGGAGGTCTCCATGGTTTCATGGTCTCCTAAAATTATTCGAAGCTGTCTTTACATGTCCAATTTAAATTCAAATAACCAAGCAACAATTTTTTTTATTAAATTTATAGATTTTTTCCTCTTTTTTCGCCATTTTTGATTCAGTGTGTCGAGTGTTTTTTGTTAAGTAATTCATTGTAATGAACGCCAAGGACAATTATTTGGGTTTGTTCCAGTCTTGTTAATCAATTACGGGCATTCCGGGGTGCTTTGCCTCCAGTGGAAATCGTGATAACATTTTCCATTATTTATAAACATTTCCTTCAATCGTCAAAAGTTATTATTCTTGTGTTCTCTTGGAAAAGTATGACCGCTTCGAACGGGAATAGGCGAGAGATTTGGGTTAGTGATGCTTGTGTTATTCAGTAACAGGCTTGCTTTAATGCTGTGCCGACGACGTCCGGGGTGATTAAAAGCCAAGATGGAGTGAGGTTCCATGGTTTCTTTGATGCGAGTCCAGTCCGTGATACGACGTGGCGCTGCTCTGGGACTGGAGGCGATCGTGATGAGCACTGACACGTGATCAGAGGGTATGTGTTCGGGTAGAGCTTCTTGTGTGATCTGCCAGTATAGCCCGCGGTGGATAGTGATCGGCGTCCAAAGAAAGACTTAATTGCGACCAGCTAAATCACTGACATAGGTAGGTAATCGTGTAGATATAATACACTGGTTGCGCTCGCATCTGGGTAGCGGGTCGGGGTTTCTGGATCGCGTAACCGCGGGCTTCAGAGTCGCCGAAATCGTCTTCCCTTGCGGTTGGTGCTCGTTGTATTCCATGCCGGGTTCTTGCAGTTGAAGTCGCCGACTATTGGCAAGTCCAGCAGCTGGTGGATATCAGCCAGATCCAGTTGAGGGCCAGATGAACGGTACGCCGCGAAGATGCGTGGCTCGGTGCCGGGACAGCTGGCTGGCAGGCGCCACGTTGGGCACGGCCTCGGCTGGGTCTGCTGTCTCTTGAGAGAGCGGGGGTAAAACTACCACCGAATCGTAACGCGACCTCACTGAGAAGTTCCGGCAAGAAACTCGGCGGGCTTGTCGAGTGCCTAGGTACGTCTAGGTTTTGCTAGGCGCATAGTTGCATTCATTTATTTATTTGTAAAAAATTGAGCGTGCCAAAAGACTGAAACGATAATATTTTCCCAGCTATAAAACACCTCCGCTAAACAGATCGAGACTCTTATTAAGGGCGATTTGGGGAACATCTACAATTGATGATACGAATACCGTGTCTTGCATGACCAGGGTAGACACGGTGGACATCCCTTAGTAATCTTCGGAATTTGGCGGCATCGTATTGTTTTAGGACGTTTTGCCAGTACATGTACTCTCCCATATACCATTTTAGTCTTTGCTGGCTCCTGCACGTGTGGCAATGCCGCTTTAGTTCTATCCATTTCCGCTCAATGGTATTTGTGTGAATTTTGCACTGAATCAGGTTAATGCCTGGTGCCCAAACTGGGGTATTCCGGGAGGTCAATTATTGTTGATGGTTGTCGCTCGCGGGACCACACATTCCCAGCCTTAAATGGACGCCGATATAAACCCTGTGTTAAAAACTAACGGGCCTGACATTCCCAGAAATGATGGGGGTGGGGGTCTAATGTGTTTCTACTTTTGTCCGGTATTAATTCCACATGTATGTTTCTTGTTTTACGGCTCACACATCTGAAAGCCCACGTCTGGCGCTGTAGGATACGCTCCCTATGGTACTTATTAGTGTATAGGTGATTCCGTCAACCTCTACGATGTCATCATCTCCACCTATCATGGTTCGGTCGTGAGCTTCGTCCACCTCGCACACCTCCCTCAAATAGTAGTGCTCCTGTATGGCCGTTTTGCGAGTCAGCCCAACATCGCGTGCCGCCTGGGAAACTTGGTCCCATCTAAAAATGTAATAATAATAATAATCTAAGCATATTTAAAATGCTTACATTGAACTTTTCAAAAAAAATATTTTTTAAAGGATTTACCTCAATATTATTCCCCTGTCTCCTACAGCGCCATCTTAATCCTAACTTATAAGTACCGTTCTGTTCTGCATGCATCGGTCGTCTACATACAGAACAACGGTGCTCGGTGCCCTGGGACAACCGCGATAGTTCGCGGTATGCCCCTGGGTCCCGCAAAGCACACAGCTGGGGAGCTCGGTCGCGGTCTCCTTCCTGCGCTCGCATTGGGCAGTGGAGTGATCCCTATGCACTTAACACATTGGGGACGAGCATAACAGTTACGGGCAGAGTGCCCGTAAAGTTGACAGTTGTGGTTTTGGGAAGGATTGCCATTCCTGTGAGGGGCCTCTACTGTGAGCCCAGAGATAAGGCACACGTGACATGGGCTCAAGGTTGAAAACCTTGCGGCCTTTATCAGAGCGGTCGAGCACCACCAAGACCATGAATGATGGCCTGGTACGGGGCCTATACATCCGGTTCACTTCGCGCACCGGCAAGGACTGTGACAGAAGGTCGCTTTTAATGAGCTCAGTGCCGACCTCCTCGGGGAGACCGCGGTTGACTACGCGGAGTACGCGCTCTTCCTCGAGCGCATATGTATGATACGCGATCTTGCTCGATCGCAGTTTGGACGCGCACCATGATGCCCTGCGAGGTAGACCTCGCATAAGTTATATTAATTTAGGAAACCGAATAGCGCGCGATAATCTCGCCCTCTTTTAGCGTGGTCATGGGAATCAAGGGCGGGGATATTGTAACGCGTAATGTATCAACACAATCCGTCTTCCTGTCCCTGAGGTACCGGGCCAATTGTACATAAACAAAGTATACCCTTTGTTCAGGAGTGGTCGGTTAATATAGCGGCAACTCCACCCCGTTCTTGTACAAAGCCAGCAAATTCTTAGTTGGCTGGTACTGAAAGTCAAAGCAATAATTGTTATTGATTTTATTACAGCAAAAAATACTAATATTGACAGTACTACACGGTGGAGCCGCTTCTTTACAAGACCTCCTCCGCTTCCGCCTCCTCATCGAGGTACTCCCTCCCACTCGACGTCCACCTATTCGTACGGTTCGTGGGGTTTGTCGTTTTCCTCAGCGCCCTCCAGGTACTCAATGTCCTCCCTATCTCAGCGTCACTGACCTCGAGGATAGCCAGAAAATCTCCTGGAGCGTTGTCATGTCCATTCAAGCTTGCCATTTTTATCCTTAGAAGGCTGGTCATTATCAGTTGCGTTGGAAATAATTTTAATTTGGGAACGCTTAATAAGATTTGTGTCAGTTGTTTTCTTAGACAACTTGGATTGCGTGGTCGGTTCTTTTATATTAGAACCCTAGATGCTGCCCATGCATGTATTTGACAGCCGAGCACAATCATCTAGTGAACAGCGTACTATTCGCATTGCCAAAACGTCAGTTCGGTTTTTGTCCCATATTAGTTGATGGACCTCCATAGTTCCAGAAAATTCGTGTAAATTTTGGATAAGCATTTCTTTTTACACGACTGCCCAAAAAAAAAAGAGTGTATATGTGTTTAGGGTTCATGTATGTATGTATGTATGTTTGTATGTGAGATTCTTTATTCCACCATAACTTATAAATGCCTGAACGGATTTCGATGTATGGGGTATCGTTAGAATCCTTACATCATTCCGGGTAACACTGGGTATATTATTTTTGAAAAAAATCAATATGGCGGCATTATGGCTCAACTTTAATATGTAAAAAAAAAATTTTTTTCTTCCATTATTACAATATGGGTATCAAATTGAAGGCCTTGATGAGCACAGTCCAAAACTGTAGAATTTATAGGCATAATTTAACATAGGTAGGGTGTACATGCAAAACAAATATATCATTTTTGGCTGCTGTCACTAAAATGCATAAAATAAAAATTAATAATTTAAAAAAATTAAAAACACGACTGCCCTGCCAAAAAACGAACTAAAAAGTATAAAACAAGTGCAGTGTCATTGCAGTCGGGGGCCCTCTTAGATTAAATATGTTCCATAGAACGGTCCCCCGACTGCAATGACACTGCACTTGTTTTATACTTTTTAGTTCGTTTTTTTTCCAGATATTTTCTTTTCACTAATTTTCTTTCTATACCAACCTGCTCTGGGCCAGCGTGGTGGATTATGGCCTGAATCCCCCTCGCATTGAGGGGAAGCTCACATAATACTTTTCACAGCTTGTGAGAGTATTTATTCTTGGGTGGATGTTTGATCTAAAGATACAGTTGGCGAGTTAACTTGTTTGATGAGTGACATAGTAGTGATACTGCGGTATGGTATTCTGATATTGAGGAGCTTGTTAGAGTATATTTTCTTGGGTGGATTGCTGGGCTAACGTGATTTGAGTAGTCTCTTGTGGAGAGTTCAAGGGTATGTGAACTTGGATGTTGGGTGTAGTTATCATATTGAGGTGACTGGTTGATAGAAAATGGGGATTGAGCGCTTGAGGCCGAGTAAATTGATTCAGATGATGATTGTGACATCTGTGATAGACGTTCTTGGGTCATCACCGATTGTAGTTTTTCCTGGCAAATTAATGCCCTATCCAGGGGCATTTTCTTGAGTTGTACTGCCAAACTTTTGCAAAACAAATCAAACTCAGCTTCCGTTTTTCTCGCTTATTTTTGTTTTTAATTATTTAATTGCCCTATCAATCGGCATATCAATCTTCCTTTTGCGATTTATTGCTAAAACTTCCGCTTGAAATTTGTTAAGTCACGTCACTGTGCAACGACCCTTCTGCCGACTGTACAATTCTGGCATTTTTAAACCAAACATAGTAAGTACTAGAGTACAAGACCACGGGACTACAACAAATAAAAAACCTAATTTTGCAAAAAATATGTGGAAAAATATCAACAGAACATCGTTTTATCTACAATTTACACAAGAAAATGGTTATGAAAACTGTGTAACGGATTATTTTACTGTGTGGAGTAAAACAAGTAAAAAATCGTAATTTTGTAAAAAATATGTGGAAAAATATCAACAGATCATCGTTTTATCTACTATTTACACAAGAAAATGGCTATGAATTCTGTGTAACGGATTATTTTACTGTGTGGAGTACGTTCTTCACCGAGACTGCGTTGCCTGCGTGCCCTAAAATATCATCATGAAGTTTTTTCAGTTCACTTCTATGACACAAGCAAGTTTATCATGTTGGCTGGTCATATTTCTGGGCATAACTACAGTTTCGTTGGATATAATTTTGATTTGAGAACGTTTCATAAGATTTGTGTCAGTTATTTTCTTAAGATTTGGTGGGTTCTTCTATATTAGAACCCTAGATGCTGCCCATGCAGGTAGCGTTGCCAACAGTTTTTGAGAAAAAATTAGGGGAAAAACAAAGTATTTGGAAGAAAAAATAAGTATTTTTTAACATTTTATTTATTTTTCTCTTGAAGACATTATTTGTTTTGAGAATCACGTGTAAAAAAGCAATACGACTGTAACCAGTCGTATTGTTTTTCCCATTCGGGTTTATATTTTTGTAAGATTTTTGATTTCATTATTTTAGTTTTTTTGGAGGACTGATTGATGCCGGATTGACTGCCGATGTAGCACAATCATCACGTGCACAGCTTAATTTTCTAATTGTCGCATTGCCAAAACGTCAGTTCTGTTTTAGTCCCATATTACTTGATGGACCTCCATAGTTCCAGATAATTCGTGTAAATTTTGGATAA
Organism: Drymonia ruficornis; assembly: GCA_947859195.1. NCBI lineage: Eukaryota > Metazoa > Arthropoda > Insecta > Lepidoptera > Notodontidae > Drymonia > Drymonia ruficornis. The sequence goes on from OX401917.1 coordinate 2,759,277, forward strand.
GCATTTCTTTTTGCAAAATTCCAGATTCTTTTAACTAATTTTCTTTCTATACCAACCTGCTCTGGGCCAGCGTGGTCGATTATGGCCTGAATCCCCCTCGCATTGAAGCGAGGCCCGTGCCCAGCAGTGGGACGTTAAAAGGTCTAATATTATTATTCCATTTATTAATTATATATCCTACAAATTTACATTTTTAAATATAAATATAAAAAATAAATTTAAAAATATAAAAAATAGTTCCCCACCGGCATCGGGAACAGGGTCCTAGCTGCCGGTGGTCAAGGCTTCAGGGAGAGGAACTTCCTCACAATGCGAACCGTCTCAAGGAGTACTGCCTTCTGGATCTGACCCTTGATCCAGCCGCCCAACGCGAGCTTCTTAATATTATTATTATTATTAAGGCGATCTGTGTTTTTCCAGCTTGTTGTTGGTATTTCTTTAACTTCGCCCGTGCTTGTGCAGATCTTTTAAAGTAACCAACTGCAACTTTGATTATATTTATTATATTAAGGCTGTCAGCTCCTCTGACTTGGACTGCTAAATTGAGCGTGTGTGCATAACAACCGAAATGTTTCCATCCTAAATCCTTTTCGACTGCTTTTTTATGTTGGATCCGTTATCTGAGACTGCTAAAATATTTTATCAGTCACTTACCATTCATCTGTTACCCGTAACATTTCGTTGCTTTGTTGACACCCGCGAGCTCTAAAAGCACACATTCTAGCAAGATGGATGCTAGAATGTGATCATCTTTTCGATATAGTGGCCAGTAATCGCCATGATCGTTCATGGTCGTTCGTGATCGTTTGTATTTGAGGTTCATACATCGGTTATGATGCAAATGGATTCCACATTTTGAACTTGATTCGTTTTTGATGTACGTAAACTTTCAAATCTACTTGGTAATAAATTGTTAGCAAAGTATTTGCGTTTCGGAATCACGCAGAAAGGAAACGCCGAATGCATGACATTTCTGAATCCTTTATCTTCTACTATACCGAATGGTTGAAAATCCATAATGAATAAATCCATTATTAAATTATCGATATCTGATTTACATTTCTCAGCGATTTTTTATATACGTGGGTGGCAATTATTGTTCTGGAGCTTTTTTTTTGTTGTCGATGTGGAAATGCATTTACGCATCCCGCCTGAGCTAGGGCAAGCCCAGACGGGTATGTGGGACTCCCTGGCGGCTTAAAGTGCCGCCCGTCCTACCCACTAAAACCACACCGGTATCCCTTCTCAGCCCTGAGTGTCAGCATCACAGGCAACTCGCTCTCGCATTAGGTCCTGTCCTGGGGGATGGTGACTACTATATCACTGAACTATTAAAGGGAGCACTAGGCAAATAATAACACTTTCACAGAGGGGTTTCACTGCATTCCAACGCGAGACGTACCGGGAGCTGATGACTTCACAATGAAGACAGCTTAACGCGAACTGACAATCTATCAAAAATCTATGTTTATAATCAACTCCCGATGTTGTCAGACCAATTGAATTACACACTTTATTTTTCAATAATCCAATTAGAAACGCTACATTATTACACGTGCCGCGAACATGAAACAAAAAATAGGTCACGCGATCTTCTATTTTCTTCGTTGGGCGTGTATGCGGTCTTGCTACTTTCTTGTTCGCTGTTTTCCCCCACGTAGGATCGGCATCCGCGTTCGCTTGCGTCCGCTTCCTTGTCGCGGGCGCATTCTATCTATTTCTTCCAGTTGTGCGTATCGATCGCAATCAATACGAGAATTTTTCTACTTGGGAGCCCGTCCCGCAGGCTATTTGACGATTTTTTTTCCTACTTTCACCCTTTCTTCGCCCGTCATCGTCCACTTTTATGTATGTTTTCTATTTGACGTGAGATTTCTATGGCTTCATCTTCACTGTCATAACTATTTATACAATAGTCATCCATATAGTGGTTCTTCTCTATCGCTGCCGCGGCCAACGGGTATGTCTCCGCGTACTCCGCGGTCTATTTTTAATCTATATCGCTGTACACGGCGACGACATCGCGCCGAATATTACACGCGTCATTCTATACTCTATCGGGGGGGCGGTACCGCGGTACGTCTATAGCCCCGCCATAAGAAGCGCTGCATGTACCTGTCGCACTCTCTTGTTTTTATGCTCATAAACATCTCTTTGATGTCGGCAGTAACCGATAGCGGTAGCGGATTGCGATGTCTAAAACGCATCAGAACGCCTGGCAGCGATTGCAATAAATCTGGCCCCGCTCAAATGGTCACACTCAACTGATGTTACTATCTATTGATTGTTGGGACAATCGTAATCCGCGCATAGTACGCGCCGCTATATCTCTATAGGATCCGCTACGACCGCGTATCTTGAATGATACACTCGCCGACTTCTCCTGGTCCACTCTTGCTCCGGCGACACCCTCTATTTTGAGTCGCTCGCGAGGTCCGGTGTCGCATATGGTCTCCGCTATTCCCTCTTCAACGAGAGTGCACTTGGACCCGTCGTCCAGCAAGGCGTATGTGTCTTTTGTTCCTTTTGGGCCCGACACTTTGACCGGCACTATTTTCAGTATTGCGCTTCTATTTTTCGCCCGCGCCGAAGCAACTATAGCGGTAGATGTCTGCTCGGGCTCTTCAGTCTTTGCTGGACGCGGTGATGAGTGCAGCATCTTGTGGTGCATATATTTGCATCCGCCTATGTCTTACTTCTTCGGCTTGCACACGTGCTTGAACCTTCGCTTTCTTAGACACCGGAAACACAAATTTTGCTTCTTTGCAATTTCCCATCTTTCGGGTACTTGCATTCTCTTCAAGCTGGCACATTCCTCGTGTTTGTGTTGTCCTTTTCCACATACATTCGGTCTTCCGCGGCGGCGTCTTCAGGAACGGCATAGCTACGCTTCTTCGCTCGCCGCACCGCTCTCCCGCCGGTCCGACCGTTCCGCTGTGACTTGTAAAAACCGCGACAGACGTACTAGGTCGGGTTCCTCTGCTGATGCGTCCGCTGCAAAGTCGTAATATCTATACCGCAACGTCGGTGGCAACTTGTCCGTTACTTGCCTCACTATTTCGGGGTTAAACAAATACTGCTGTTTGTTTAACGCACGCACTGTCGTTATTACATTCGACATTTTCGATGCGAAGATATGTTTCTCGTGCGCCTTCTACAAGTGTCGGTAGGCTTCTTAGTTTTTCCATCTCTGCTATTACAATAGCGTCGGGCCGACCGAATCTTGTCTCTAATAGCTGCATTACCTCCATGGGTGTAGTTCTTCCTATGAATAGACACTGCACCGCTTCTTTTGCAGCTCCTTTTACCCCGCGGCGTAAACGTGCTAAGTTATCGGTGTTGTTATATGTACCGCAGGTCGCCTCGAATGCCGCCTTGAACGGCAGCCAATCTTGCGACGCACCGTTGAATACAGGAAGCTCCTGGTACGGCCTCGTCATGATGGCTGGCGGCTGGGCTGACCTTGCTGCGAGGGTTATGGCTGCGGCAAGCTCCTTGAGCGTGTCGTCACGGCTCAGCGCCTGTGGCTTCTCTATTCGTTGGGCTTGTCGGACCTCCACCGTAGGTTGATCTATTCTATCTTGCACTATTATGGGTACCGCTGGTGGCAGGTCTTGTTCCCGTGGCTCCTCCCGATGTGGCTCCATGGTCAACGCCAACGCTTAATAGAACCCGATCGGGTTCTATTAAGTATATCTAAATTTTTCAAGTTCTTAAAATTTATTTCTCAAGGTTAAATATTGCCATTTTGACAAATTTAAAGATGTCATTAAAATCAACGCATCTTCTCCACTGAAAACAGTATTTTCTGATTTTGAACTATTTTCTTCATCTTTTTTCTTTGCTATTTCGTCAATACGATCAGGATATTTTAACAAAAACTTCAGTTTTTTGGTCATACTGTTATTTGCTAACATCTCTTTAATATCCTCTGTTACGCGCGCGCGCGCGCTATTTTTCGTTGGCGGAAACGCATTAACGCCCGACAGCGACTCTAGTAGGTCCGGTCCCGCGAGGAATAGGCTATTCAGACTGGTCTCAGCTGCCGCGTCGTGCACTATCCTTATCTTGTTTGGCTTTTTGGCTTGCCAGGATGCATGACGCCGAAGTGTGGCAGGTACCACACGTTACTATTTACTATTGGCGGTGCTATCTCGGCATATCTGCTCGGGCTCTTCTTTCTTTGGTGTGCGTGGTGCCGACGAATGCAAAATCCTATGATGCTTGTATTTCAGCCGTTGATGTCGCATTTCTTCGGTTTACCCACAGAACTTGGGTTTCTTTAGGCATCGAAAACACAGATTGTGTTTGTTAGCTATTTCCCACCTGAGAGGCACTTGTGACCTTTAGAAATCAGCGCACTCTTCGTGTCGATCCTTTGCCGCACACTAAGCACTCCGTGTCCTCTGCGTACTGTCGCGTCGGCGGTACCCGGTGCCGACGGCGACGCCGGTGGATCTTGACTCTGCCATTCGTTCTTGTCTTGTCTTGTTCTTCTAGACGCTTCAGTTCTTGCAGCTCCGCCAGGTCCCCTTGGCTTCTGGTGACGACCATCTCGTTCGTTTGATAGCTGGCGGACGTTCAACTGGATCTTGGTTGCTGATTTCTTGATCCTGCTTCGCAAGGACCACGATGTACAGGATATTTCAGTTGTAGAACTGTATCTTCTTGGTGGGTTGATGTCTTCAAATAAAACTCGTAGTAATTTTCAGCAGTAATCGGCAATTTTTTTTTTATGGCTACATGTTGTTGGATAAAGTGGCCTTTACAATTCCACCGGGACAGAGGGCGAACGCGATTTTAGGATCGCGGTGGGACTGCTTGAGCAAGGTCTCTGCACTAACATGAAATCAACTTGGTGGTCCCAAAGGAATTCACCAACCTGATCTCTGATGGAATATACCAAAGGTGTTGAAGAACGCTCAGTTCTTTGGGAGCGTGAACCCATTATGGATTGATACGGCAGTGGAATGATGACAAAGACTCATGCACGTCTGAGACATAGGCGTTAAGGTAGTTATCCTCAGTACGTGCAGCGCAGAGCCTAGGCCTAGCGCGGGTCTAGGCGCAGCCGGGGTCGGCGCACGACGGCGAGCGCGCCTTTCATTAGTCTTTGGGGCCCTGGACCAACCGCGATTGTTCACGGTATGCCCCTGGGTCCCTCAGAGCACACAGCTGGGGGACTCTGTAACGGTCTCCTTCTTGCGTTCACATTGGGCAGTGGCATGTTCCCCAATGCACTCGACACATCGGGGACGGGCAAAACAATTACGGGCAGAGTACCCCTAAAGTTGGCTATTGTGGCACTGAGATGGGATGCCGTTTTTATGGGGGCCCTCTATTGTGAGCAGCCTTATGGCCAGCCTCGGATTGGTCTTAAGATTACCAGGACTATGTCGTATGGTTGCCTGGTACGGGACATGTACATACGCTGCACTTCGCGCACCGGTAGGGACTGTGACAGAAGGTCGCTCTTTATGAGTTCGGTGTCGAGCTCTTTGGGGTTCCTCCACAGAGGACGACTGGGATATTGGTGGGGGAGTTGGCGGCCTCCCCCTCCATGTTTGTCTCTGACTTGCACTTGCCTAGGGTGTATTAGGATAGTCACTAGGAGTAAGCTCCTAGCTAGTGTGTGCCTTCGCTGTGGTGTAATGCGAAGGGTGTGTGTTGGTGAGTGCCTACTTACGCCAACCGGCGTCCTAAGTACCCTACTTGTGGCTAACAGCTCCGGGGCAGAGGACCCGTAGCCGGGAACCGGCTGTACCCAAAGAACTCCCGAGGAATAGGAAGTAGGGAAAGGCTGGGTGGGAGGTCGATACCTGGTGTCGACTAGGGTAGCCCCCAAGGTTGGTGATTCCAGGCCCGGCCAAGTTTGCCTACCCCAGGAGGGGAGGGCCAGCGCTTAGGTCACGCTCACTATCCACTTGTTGACACCGCTAGGTCTCCCGTGGATAGTATCAAACCTTGACAGAAAAGATTCCTGTCCAACAAACTGCAATTGCGCAGGATGTGCGCGGGGAGAGGCGCCGAACTTGGTCATTGGACAACTCAAATTCACCGGCAGCAAACAAAACATTTACAAGTTTCTCTTCATTGCTGTGCGTTAGTTTTTTTTTTTTTTTTTTTTAATTGACAATACGTTGTTGGCCAAAGTGGCCTCTACAACTTCACCCGGACTTTGGTGAGTGCAAAGTGTGCTCCAACCAGAAGGGTAGGGGACAGCACGCTCAACGGCGCCACATAGGGCTCGGCCTCGGCTTGGCTGCTGTCTCTAGAGAGAGAACGGAGGTAAAAACTACCACCGGATCGTAACGCGACCTCACTGAGAAGATCCGGCAAGAAACTCAGCGGACTTGTCGAATGCCTAGGTGCGTCTAGGTCCTGCTGGCGCAGGCGCATAGAGGCACCTATTGGCGGAAGAGGGAATACGTTGACCTCGCCGGCGAGGTCGGTGTATGATGGGTAGTGTGCGTGTGTCGGTCTCCTCGACATCTGAGTCGAGGAGAGCGGTGAGTGGGTCGGGTGGGTCGAGTAGTACATGCCGCGGTCGGCGGCGGTAGGTACTACTGAGTGTGTCTAAGTGCGCGGGCTCGTAATCGACGGCGGTGACGATTAGAGCATTCGAGTGATCGGAAGCCTTTTTAAAGTAGCGTTCGGACGCTTCTTTGAAGTACTTCCGAATGGAGACTAGGCCTAGATCTGAGTGAAGGTCTACGTTCCTCAAAAACCACGGGGCTCCCACGGCTTTACGAAGGAAGCGATTCTGTATGACTTGGAGACTGTTAATAGGACATGATGGGACGAATGCAAGTTTTGTAAAGTGTCACCTTATTCCTAAGGGACATTTTACTCCGCTTGCATATAAGATAGTGAAGGCGACCGAGCACAAAGGGGGCTCGGTTGCGGACTCTTTTAATATGAGGACCGAAGGTCATGGGGCCATCGGGTGTGACACCCAGATATTTGACTGTTTTGGACCAGGTGTTGGCCATACAAAGAGACCGTACCTAAATTTCCCACTACCGGTTTCATATGCGCTTATTTTGCCTTATTTAATAATTATGGTCCTCTATACCGAATTGTTTTTCGGCTTGTTTACTAGAAATAACGTTTTGTTTTACCAGGATCTTACAGCTATGTCCAAATTTTCCGCAGAGTAGTTTTTATAATAATCGGGTGTTCCTGAACGGGTCCGGATGTATTTCACGTGCTCCACGTCGAATTTCAACTCGCAGAGCGCTGCATGAATTTCTTCCGGCTCCGCATGGCTTGCTACTCCCTATTCTTTCGCAAGCCACGTCATGTACGATTGTACTATGCGGTACTCGTCGGCGTCAGTGGGCGTGAATTTTACACAGTTCCCAAATGGCCGGGCGCTCGGGGTCTTCTTCAATTGGTCGTCACTTGTTGACGACTTCGGCTGAACACCTGCGCGTGAGTCATACTTAGGCATTCGCTGCGGCAGTGGTGGAGCTACGCGGATGGTCTCGGCGACTTTTGCATAACTGGGCCGAGGTAGTTTCGAAGTGCGGGTTCTTCTCGGGTATCGAAGAGATATCGACGAGAAGATTGTGCAGGCGTACGTGATGGGCTCCATGAATGAGACCTGAGCCTTAACTTCTTGGGGTTTGAGGTGGGCGATGGCTCCTGTGAGGAGTCTTGCCGCTTTCTTCGGCGGGTGGTGGAAGTCGGCGAGGAGCGTACTGGGGGAGTGGTATCAACCCATTACTAACGGTAGCCTTACGAAATCTATTCTATTCTATTTTAACTATTTGTTTTATACAATCCTATGAACTGTCACTATTATGGTTTCTATTTCGACGTGACGGGAACAGTTTGGGCATTCCAATGCACGATCCTAAGACTGAGCATTGGGCTGGAGTAGTTTTAGGAGGCTTCCGAGGGCGGCATTCTCCGTTTTCTATGGCCACTAAAACGTTCTTGAGGACCTAAATAGTCATATCGAGGCCCCCAGGTTTAGCCCCTGTGGGCTGTGTTGAAGGAGGATTGGCGGAGGTGGCTCTCGATCGCCCTTTCTTCGCCCCGCGCTTCCTTTTATTTTTGATGGGCTCTTCATGGCCTGTAGGCGGTTTAGCGCCATAAGATTAGAGCCGGCCGTCACTTGTACTGTCGGTCTGTCCGCTGGGATGTTTGGCTTCCTTGACGCGTTCGCGCGACAGTTCCCGCCTTTTTATTGCGGGCCTGTTTTTTAAATACCGGGCATTCGGTGTTGTTGGTGGTGTGTGCACCTTGGCAGTTAGCGCACGTTGGGGGCTCCTGTCTCGGGCGAGGGCTCTCCTTAGCTTGGTGTGGTCCGCGGCAGCGGACGCAGGACTGTATCTTGTGGCAATTGTGGCTGCTGTGCCGAAACTGCTGGCATTTGTGGCACGGCGCGAGCCCCTTTTTGCCGCGCCATGCCTCTATTTTTATAATAATTATAATTCATTAATTTCAGGGTAGGCCCATAGATAATAGATAGATTTTTATGCCTGGCATCATGAGCAATTCCCGGACATTATATATGCCCGGGATGGTGCCCTCCTTCCTGCACGGGCTCGGATGTGATTGACGTGGTCGGCGTCAAAGCCGAGCTCTTGAAGCTCGGCACGGATCTCTTCCGGCTCCGTGTCCGCCGGCGGGCCTCAAGGAAGTATTAAAAGCCAGTTTTCTCCACTAAAATTGTACTGACCATTGTTGATAATTGTATTGACCATTTCTGGTGATGACTATTGAATTCGTTGCAATCTTTTTTTGATTCATAGCCAAAATATCAGTTTTTCTTTGTTTTAATTCTATTCTTAAGTCTGAGTAATTTAAGGGGCGTATTATCCATAAATGGAGAGATACTTGGCCATACCTCCCGGTATCACATACTAGTATGAAATTCTCTCCACTTCGAAGGGCTCCCAGATTATCTTGAAGAACTGCTATGATCTCGCTCAGGAGATCCAGCCGTTGGCCACCTAATTGAGGGCGCGTTGTGGAGGTTCTTGCTGCCGGTCTCGGCTCTTGTGGATTGTAGCGCTATGGGGAGCGCTTGCGCTGGGATCTCCCGCGCTGTGGTCCTGGGGGCGGATTGGGTGCATTGCGCCCTACGCCTCCTGTTCCTCCTCTTCTGGGGCTGACCGCTTCGCTCGGTGGGGCCGTTCGCTGCCGCCATCAAGGTGGTCTTGTCTAGCCAATCCTCGACGTTAGATCGCGTACGGTCATCGAGTATTTGACCATTACATTCACTGCCGTACTTACTACGGTCTCATCCGCCTGGACCTGCGCCAGATCCGCCTCCAGTTTATTATCGACGGGTACGAGCCGAGTCTGTCCTTTGCTTCAGCGGCCTCCCACTCCAATTGTTTGCATCTTGCCGTCGTTGATGTTGTTTGGGTAGATCTTAGCGATGCACTCCTCGCGGACATTAACGGTTCAGCAGGGTCCGCAGGTGGCGGAGGATCCGCCGTTGGAGCGTTCGCTAGTTGCAACTCCTGTTGTTGCATGCGCTCATCAATTTGCTTCTGCTGCTTCCGCGTCACGACATGACGCGGTGGGGTTGTAAACATTGTCCTTCCTGGTTGTTTACTGCGCTCGAAGACCACTATTAACTACCTACATAAAACACCACTTTTTCGTAACAGCAAAATTTTATTGTATTTTTTCCAAATTGACCGCTGATTCTAAGTATCTACACAATGTCATATAAAAATATTCTATGTAACCGGCCAGCACGTCGCCAACAGTCCTCTATGGCCCGGAAATTTCCGCGATATTCAAATCAATATTTTCGATAGCAACTTCCGTTAAATATTCTCTCTTTATAAAGCAAAATCCATTATCCAACAGCATTCTCAACGTTTGCGTGACCTTTTCATATAACATATGAATTTGGGGCGTTCTGCCTGCATTTCTATTATTTCCGGGGTGCACTGCGCGTGCACGCGTGCGTTATGGTCGCGCATACTGTACGCCATAAAGGGTGGGCTTGCGTCACCGAATATCATGCTCGTCATCTTGTAGTGGCGGGGCGGGGCGGATCGGTCGCTGCCGCGCCACAGGAACATTTCTTGAATGTCGGCGGTGACGGCGATCGGTCGCTATCGAAAGCGGAAGAGGATCCCCTGCAGTGACCTCTATGCGCCACTTCCTGAACCACTCTCCAAGAGTGTTCACTGCGCGGTGGAGAACGCGCGTGATGTACGCTTGGTGTAGAGAGCTCGGTGTGAGAAATATAAAGCGGTGTCGTCCGCATATAAAGCTAATTGTACATTGGCCGAACGAAGAATATCGTTCGTGTACAGACTGTATAATAGGGGCGCGAGTTTCTAAGGAATAATTGGAGGTATGAGCTAATACGCCATTGAGATCATTAACATTTAAACCATGTAACGGTTGGTTGTCACCAGGACACGAGTTAGAAACACTATTTTTGAAGTGCTTTGAATGCAAATGTTTTCTTAGAAAATTTAATAGCAAATATTTTCTATCGCAATCAACTTCGTGGCACTCAAACAGTAAAGTTATTTGAAATGCGAACACAAAAGTGTTACACAAAGTCCTGATTGCATACAAAACACGTAGGCATTTTGCTATAATATACAATAATTTCAGATAGGTACCTACGCATATTAGACTAGGACCGTAGGCAACCCTTACCCATCTTAGTCTAAAATAAAACTTATTGCATATTCAAATCTGCCAGAAGAGCATTCACAGATACTTATCTTAAATAACCCTTTTTGCAAGAAGTAGACGCTAATGCAATTTGCCCGGTACGCGCAGTTCAAAGAATAGTACAACTTGAATGTGACATCTACGGCTTCCACAATAGAATGTACTGTATATAAAGTGTCATTAATTACGATGTAGTAAATTTGTATTTCAGATAGTGTTGGACCTACTATAAAAATTGTGGGTTGAAATGTCAAACCGTGTGTTGCGTATTTCTCTTTGCGTCTTGATGTTGTTTCTTGCAATTCCGTTGCCGTTTTTATATGTGTGATGAATGGTTTTCGTGACTCCTGTTTTGATGGACGCCATGACTTTTTCGTTATTTTCGACCACTGAGTATTACGAGGCTTACCGGGTTTGTGGATTACCGATGACTATTGCGTCCTTCCACGCATCGGGGAAGACGCAGTCCGCCAAGGCGGCATTGAAGATGGACACTAAGATACAGATAAGTTGAGCGGGCAAGAGCTTGAGAACTGAGTTAGAGACGCCGTCGGAGCCCGGGGCCTTTTTAGGATTGAGATCCTTGATCAGATCCTTTACCTCTGACTCCGTAACTGGAGTGAGTGTAGTGGTAGGGGGTAGAGAAACCCTGCGCTCGACTTCCCATCAACGAGTTCCAGGTGGACAGGATCAATGGATTGGGTGCTCGGGGAACACTGGTTCTCGAGAGCGGAGGCTAGAAGCTCGGCCTTCTCGTCATCATCGAAAGCAGGAGGGCACCTAATATGCTTGCAATTGAAGTCGCCAGCCAGAAGCCAGATTTGATGGGGCTTAGTGCGTTGTGGGTGTGAATCCATCATGGATTGAAACGCGAGTGGAAGGAGGATAGAGAGTCATGCACGTCCGAGAAGGAGACATACGCTCGGAGGTAGTCGTCCTCAGTACGTGCAGCGCGAAGGTGCTGGGCGAGAGCACGAATCCTGTCGTGGTTGATGGCGGCAAAGAAGTTGCGCACCAGAGTCAGATCGTTGACAGCATCGGAAGCTGCAGCAGGCGCAGAGGGCTCAGGGCGGGGAAGCACAGGGCGTGCAGGCGCGGCGCGTCCGTTCCTCGCAGACGCGGTATACGGGAGCAGATTGCTCCAGACATTGCGCGCTGGGGGCGCAGTCCCGGGCGCCGCGGGCGCGGGGACGGAGGGTGCAGAAGGCACCTGGGGTTGGGGCGCAGAGGACGCAGATGGACTGGGCACCGGTGGAGCGGGCCTGGGCGCAGATGGGCTGGGCACCGGTGGAGCGGGCCTAGGCGCAGAGGGCTGTGAAGCAGCCGAGGCGGGCGCATGACAGCGAACGCGCCTCGCCCTCCTGCCGTTAGCCCTTGGGGCCCTGGAGCAGCCGCGATAATTCGCAGTATGCCCCTGGGTCCCACAAACACACAGCTAGGGGGCTCAGTCGCGGTCTCCTTTCTGCGCTCGCACTGGCCAGTGGAGTGGTCACCGATGCTTTTGACGCATCGGGGACGGGCGTGGCAGTGACGGGCGGAGTGCCCGTATAACTGGCAGTTATGGCACTGCGATGGAGTGCCATTCCTGTGTGGGGCCTCAATAGAGATCCCCGAAAGAAGGCAGACGGCCTTGAGTTGGAAGACCTTGCGGACTTCCACCGTGCGGTCAAGGACCACCAGGACCATATCGTATGGTTGCCTGGTACGAGGCATATACATCCGGTGCACCTCGCGCACCGGCAGGGACTGCGACTGAAGGTCGCTCTTGATGAACTCTGTGTCGAGTCCAGCGGGACGACCGCGGATGACCGCACGGAGAACGCGCTCCTCCTCGAGCGCGTACGTGTGAAAAGCGATCTTGCTCGATCGCAGAAAAGCGGACAATGCGCGATGGGTGTCCGAGGTTTGGACGCGCACGATAATTCCCTGCGAGGTCGTCCTCGCAGAGAGGAAGTGGATATGGCGCTCATGCAGCGCCCGGGGGATGCCCTCGCATACACCCTTGTCCTGAATGACAAGGGGGGGGCGGGGCGGACTTACGCGGGGCGGATGCCGTCTGCTGTGAGGCTGCAGGGCTGGCGCCGGACGATCACGGCGTGGGCGACATGGACACGTCGCGCGCGGCACCCTGAGTGGGTGTTGGAGACGGCGACGGAGAGGGGGAGGCAGAGCCGGGAGCGGCCTTGCTAATCTTGCCGGGAGGGAGGGGCCCACGCGATTTGAGCGCCCTCTTTTCCCCTACTAGGATGAAGTCGTCCTCAGAGGAGGACGAAGTGGTCTCGGGGAGGGGGGGTGGAGAGTGGAGGAGTCAGTGCCTCCACTTCCATGTCTAATTGATCCGAATCGGCATCGGACCCGCACTCGGAGGCGGGAACAACCACCAGTGCGGCGGGCGATGCAGGTTCGGAGACAGGGTCAGGGGACTCGGAGTCCCCCTGCTGTTGGCGGAGAAGGTCCGAGATTAATCCCGGACACCTCTCTTGAACTACTCGGAAGAGTTCCCTAAGGAACTCTTCCGTTGGAGCCACTAACGCGGCCACTCGTCGTTCGATAACGTACTGCAAGTCCTCGCAATGGAGTCCATGGACCAGAGTCCGGGACACATCGCGGAGCTCCTTCCCAAGCACGCGGCCGACCACGCCTGAGTCAGACCTGGACATGGGGGTAGAGACCTCGGCGCATGTACAGAAGGAAAAGAAGAGAGCGCGCTAATAATGCAGCATACCTCTCCTTAAGGTGAGCACCTGCTCTAGTTATTAGGACGTCGTGCGCGACAAGACTCTACCCCCACTCCCCTCGTATAATCGCGCGACCTACCGCAGTCCCTACCCGTGCACACCTGAAGGTGTAAGGAGTGCCTGGAGTTTCTAGGGCGCTGCAAGAGCGCAATATTCATTTCATGTCCGCGAGAGCTACCTCGCAGGGCATTATGGTGCGCATCTCCAATTTTCTGCGATCAAGTAAGATTGCCCGAAAAGATGGGCACTCGAACAGCGCATGCGTCTTCTCGCAGCTGGGACATCGGCCGGCGTCGTCGGGTTGCTCTGCCTCCTCCTCCGTCGCGTACACAGCAGTCGTTTTCTTCTTCGGTGCGGCGGCTGGCTTCTGTTCCCGGGCGGGCGTCGTCGGCGGCGCGTATGTGTAGCGCAGCGCTATGTCCGCTTCCCTAGTGAGGAAGCGGGACAGCTCGACGATTTCCGGGTCCGCCGTACCTCTGTGCTGGTCTGCGTAGTCGCACCAGCGCGACTTGATGTGAGGGCTCAGCTTTTCGAGGACTTCCCGGGCCAGCATGGGATTGTGTAAATACCCACGCCGGTCCATGTTCTGCAGCACGCAGACGACGTTCTGTAGCTTCACGGCGAATTTATTCAAATCCGCCGCCGCAGTGCCGGGCTTCGGGAGCTTCTTCACATCTTCCAGCACCTGGTCTATGATCAGCTCGGGCCTTCCGAAACTCTGTTCGAGCGTCTTCATGATGATATCTGGGTCGGTCGCCGTATGCAACAGCGCGACCACGGCATCCCGGGCTTCGCCTTTCAGGCAGCTTCGCAGCCGCTGCAGGTTCTCCGCGGCCGTGATGCGGTGCAACTGTGTCGTGTCGCGTACCGACGCCTTGAACGGCAGCCACTCCCCTGGTGCTCCGGTGAACGTTGGCAGGTCCCAATTAAAACGGGGCCGCGGTGTGGCCATCCGTTCGATGGCATTGGCGAGCTGCTCGATGCCCGACCGTCTTCCCGGCGTCGGAGACCTACGCCGATCGAAATGCGCCCGCCGTGGTTCGTCGGCGTGACGCGGTGTGTCCCCACGCTCCCCCCCGTAGCGTGGCAGGGTTCGTGCGCAGCCATTCGTCCACCCGCTGAAGGTCCTCGTCGCTGGTCTTCTCGGCCGCCGGAACTTGCTCTTCCTCGTCCTCGAACGTCGCGACTTGCGCCGCGAGCCGTTTCTTGATCAGGTCGGCCTCGATTTCCAGCTCTCTTCGACGTACTTCTGCCATCTTTTCAGCGGCTTCCAGCTCGGCCAAACGCAGCCGGAGCGTGGAGCTCGTGGTCCGCTGCGAATGCGCTGGGGACTTGTTTTTTCCTGGTCGAGTGGTGTCTTCCGTGGGTGCTGCACCGGCGGTTCCCTGCGCCGACGGCGATGCCGGTGGATCTTGCGTTTGCCTCCGGAACCTTTCTTGTTCAAGCCGCCTGAGCTCCTCCAGCTCCGCCAGATCCCCTTGACTCCTTGTGACAACCATCTTCGTTCTTCAATGGCTGGCACACGTTCACTGGAGTTCTTCGTTCTGGCAGACGTTCAACTGGAGTCTTCTTTTTCTTCCTTACTCTTGCTGGTTCCCGTATAATCCGGCTTCTGCAGGACCAAACTTGTTTAGGATGGACTGTATCTTGAGGGTTCCTATCTTCTTATCTTCAATAAAACACGTATTCAGGAAAATATCGGGAACATTTATTATCAATCAATCAATCAATAGCGGGTTCTTCGCACACTCCTCCCTTGTGCAGGGGGGAAGTGGGGAAATTGCTTCAAGGCATGGCCCTTTTGCAATGGTTTCTGTCCGCTGCTCATTACTATGAGCAGGGTCGTTGGATACGATAACATGTGTTACCGTTTTAGGGGTTTTCTAATTGGTTAAGTTTATCTCTTGATTATTAGATCTCGCTGTAGGCGGTGGGGGAAGTCCGGGGTCTGGCGTGGAGTGGCGCGATGTTCCTCAGATGCTGATGCCGCGAGGCGTCCGCCCTCCGAAACATGCTGGTGAGACGGCCTACGAAGTCGTCCAGGCTTTCGATTTTAAGATCCCTGGCTATCGTCGCATTCCGTGTCCATCGTCCGTCCGTCCGTCGTGTCCGGGTAGCGGGTCGGGGTCTCAGGGCCGCTGATCGTGTAACCGCGGGCTTCGGAGTCGTCGAAGAGAAGTCTTCCCTCTCGGTTGGTGTTGGTTGAATTCCATGCCGGGTTTTTGCAATTTAAATCGCCGGCTATGATGGTAGGGATTGGCGAGTCCAACAGCTGGTGGACGTCAGCCAGATCCAGGTGTGGGCCAGGTGGGCGGTAAGCCGCGAAGATGCGTAGTTCGGTGCCGGCGATGCGCAGCTGCACTCCGAGGCCGTACATGGAATTCAACTGGTGCGGAGGGATGGCTTGATGGACGACTCTTCCCTTGACAAGGACTGCCAGACCTCTGTACACTGATTGTCCAGAGTGCTCGTCCTGTCTATAGATGAGGTACCCGGGGAATTTGGGTTTATCCGCAGGGCCGAGGTGCGTCTCGTTTATGAGCGCCACGTCAATGTCCTGTTGTTGCAGTAAAGGCCGGAGGAGGGTGACCTTCTTCGTGAGGCTACGGGCGTTCCAGCTTAGCAGCTTCAGGGGCGTGTTATCCATAAGTGGAGAGAATCTTTGCCATTCCGCCCAGTATCACTGGTATGGGATTCTCTCCACTTCGGAGTGCTCCCAGGACGTCTTGTAGGACAGCTATGGTCTCACTCAGGAGATCCAGCTGTTGGCCACCCATTTGAGGCTGTGTTCTTGTTGACGCTACAGGGGGCGCTTTTGCTGGGATCTCCTGTGCTGTGATCCTGGGGGCGGATTGACTGCGTTTCGCCCTACGCCTTCTGTTTCTCCTCCTCTTCTGGGGCTGAGCGCCTCGCTCGGTGGGGCCATTTGCAGTCGCCATCAAGGTGGTGGAGGTGCTCGGGGCTTCGCGTGCGTTTTCGGTGGGGGCGGGGCGTTTTGCGGACTCGCTCCGTGCTCTCCCACTTATGGCCACCGTGCCCGCTTTTTTGTTCCGGGCCTCCCTCCGGAACGTGGGGCACTTCATGTTGTTGGCCGGATGCGAGCCGCCGCAGTTTGCGCATGTGGCTGGCTCTTCCCTTGGCCGCGGGCAATCTTTTGCGGTGTGCTCTTCGCCGCAGCGCACACATGCCATCTTTCTGTGGCACTTTCGGCACTTTCGAGTGCCGAAACTGTTGGCACCGATGGCATTGGGCGGGGCCTCTCTTGCTGCGCCAAGCCTCTATTTTGACGCCGGGCATACAGAGCAGTTCCTCTACATCATATATGGCCGGCGTGAGGTCATGTGTGCGCTTTAGGATGGCAAGGAAAATGCATCCAGGTCTTCCTTGCCTTGCGCGGATTTGGCGTACGTACTCTGGCTCGCAGCCCCGAGTTTGGAGCTCCTCCATGATGTCGCTGGGGTCGGTGTTTGGTTGGTTGGTTTGGTCCCAGTTGAAACGGGGCCGCGGTCTGGCCATCCGCTCAATGGCGTCGGCGAGCTGTTCTATGCCCGACCGTCTTCCCGGCGTGGGTGATCGTTCACGCCGCTCGAAGTGTGCCCGCCGTGGTTCGTCGGCGTGCCGCGGTGTGTCGCGGTGTGTCGCCGCGCTCCCCCCGTAGCGTAGCGGGGTTCGTGCGCAGCCACTCGTCCACCCGCTGATGGTCGTCGTCGCTGGTCTTCTCGGGGACTGGTATTTGCTCTTCCTCGTCCTCGATTGTCGCCACTTGCGCGGCGAGCCGCTTCTTGATAAGATCAGCTTCTATCTCCAGCTCTTTCCTCCTCACCTCGGCCATCTTCTCTGCGGCCTCCAGCTCGGCCAAACGTAGCCGGAGCGTGGAGCCGGTGGTGCGTTGGGAGTGTGCGGGCGACTTGTTCCTCTGCGGTCGAACGGTGGTATCTTCGGTCGGTGCTGCACCGGCGGTCCCCTGAGCCGACGGCGATGCCGGTGGTTCTTGTGCTTGCCGTCGGAGCCTTTCCTCTTCCAGCCTTCGGAGTTCCTCCAGCTCCGCCAGATCGCCTTGGCTTCTCGTAACAACCATTTCTTCAATGCGGTGGCTGTTACTCGTTCAATTGAAGTCTTCTTTGGTGACTGGCAGATCTTCCACTAGAGTCCTTTTTCACGTTCACTTGCTGGTTCTCTTCGATCCGGCCTTCGCAGGACCAGAACTGTTTGGGATGGACTGTATCTTGGGTTCCTATTCTATCTTGGGTTCCTATTCTTCAGGCTTCTATTTATATCTTCAAAATGAAACTCGTCTTCAGGAAAAATTGGTAACATTTATTTACAAAAAACACATTTCTTATATATACAATTTGGGGGTCACAACTAGTGTGGCCCCCACCACACAAACACTCTTTCCTGCGCCAATCTCGGCGCGCCCGATCTTTACGAGCTCGGTGTCCGCAACAGCCACCTTGAGGCTCTTTTCTGCCGGCAGCGAGTATGAGAACCAGGCGGATCGGCTACGCAGTTCGAGAGAGAAGGACCTCCTACCCTCAACCGCACGGATCACTTTTCTGCCATCCACCCGCATTCACGAAAGTGAATATTGGTGTGAAGCGCCCGTGTCTGCCGACACGGAGGGGACCACCACTTCATCGATCGCGGTTACTGCGTCCTCAACACGCTGCCGCCGTTACTACGGCACCAAAAAAGGCCCTTTTCAGGGCCAACTTGCACCTGCATACATTGCAACCAATTATTAGCTGGCTTCATTGAAAAATGAAGCCAGCTAATAACCAACCGGTATCGGACCGTCCCGATGACCGGCCAGCGCGACCGGTGCCCGAATCACCGGCGTCGCCGCCCGCGCCGCAAGCCGCACGCTATGGCACCGCCGACGCCAACGCTGCTGCGCGCACTGCCGCCAGTGAACGCGCGCGCGCCGCCGCCGCCGCCGAGCGTGCCGCCGCCGCCGCGAGCAAGGCTGCCGATGCGGTCGTGGCCGCTGCCGAGCGCAGTATTGCCGCCGCGCGCTGCGCCGAGCGCGCCGTCGCCGATGACGCCGCCGCCGCGCGCGCCGCCGCGAACGACGCAAACTAGGCCCGCACCGTCGCCGATGTGCGCTCCGCTGCCGAGCGCTCTTCCAACTCCGCCGCCGCCGCGCGCCTCGCGTGCTCAACCATTGCCGCCCCCCCCCCCGCCGCGTCATAACCCGCCTCCCTTCCGCGCGCGCACATCGACTATGCCCGCGCCCCACACCACACAGCCGGCGCGCGCCAAGCCAGGCATTTCCTGGGCTACCGCCGCCGCAACCTCCGCCCCGCTACCTCAACGTACCGCCGCCGCCGCCGCCGCCGCCGCTGCTGCCGCGACCTCTACCTCAAACCCGACTCCCCCAACGTTGACGACGGGGTTGAGCGGGTCCGACGACCCCAACCAAACGCCGCGCCCTTCGTCAGCGCAGTCTAGGCAAGGGCACCGTACTCCGTCCCCCGCCCCCCGCACCTCAGCACCGGCGTCGCCCGCCCCGCTTTACATGTTCACGCCCGGCACCCGCCGCGAAATCTCCAACATGTCCTCCGCGTCTGCCACGTCCGTCGCGTCCGCCGCGTCGAGTGACAGACGTAGCACGCGCTCTCTTCCCCTAACGGGACCCGCCCGCCGCCCGCGTAACTCTTCAGATGAAGAGAACCCGGAGACAGTGGAAAAGGCCAAAAGGAAATGCAGTGCGCAAATAACGCCACCGTCCCAACCTACGCAAATGCCGATGACCCCTCACACCCTGCAGATGGAAGCGACCCCTACCTCCGAGGAGTCCGCACCCGCAGTAGAGGTGGGCAAAGCGCCAAGGAATACCGCACTATTCAGCGTTACCTCTACATGCTTGAGAAGAACGAGAACATCGCCTGGTTCTCATACTCGCTGCCGGCAGAGAAGAGCCTCAAGGTGGCAATTAGAGGCCTACCGGCAAACACCGACCCCAGCGACATCATGGAGGAGCTCCAAACTCGGGGCTTCGAACCAGAATATGTACGCCAAATCCGCGCAAGGCAAGGAAGACCTGGATGCATCTTCCTTGCCATTCTAAAGCGCACACACGACCTCACGCCGGCCATATACGATGTGGAAGAGCTACTCTGTATGCCCGGCGTCAAAATAGAGGCCTGGCGGGGCAAGAGAGGCCCCGCCCAATGTCATCGGTGCCAACAATTCCGGCACTCGAGTCACCACTGCCACAGGAAGATGGCATGTGTGCGCTGCGGTGAAGAGCACACCGCAAGGGATTGCCCGCGGCCCAGGGAAGAGCCAGCCACCTGCGCAAACTGCGGTGGCTCGCACCCGGCCAACAACGCAAAGTGCCCCACGTTCCGGAGGGAGGCCCGGAACAAAAAAGCGGGCACGGTGGCTCTAAGTGGGAGAGCACGGAGCGAGTCCGCAAGACGCCCCGCCCCCACTGAAAACTCACGCGAAGCCCCGAGCACCTCCACCACCTTGATGGCGGCAGCAAACGGCCCCACCGAGCGAGGCGCTCAGCCCCAAAAGAGGAGGAGGAA
Source organism: Drymonia ruficornis (assembly GCA_947859195.1). NCBI lineage: Eukaryota > Metazoa > Arthropoda > Insecta > Lepidoptera > Notodontidae > Drymonia > Drymonia ruficornis. The sequence continues at coordinate 2,779,213 of OX401917.1, forward strand.
CAGAAGGCGTAGGGCGAAACGCTCTGAATCCGCCCCCAGGACAACCACAGCACAGGAGATCCCAGCACCAGTGCCCCCTGTAGCACCTCAAGTCACAAGGGAGAACACCGAAGCCCCAAACGAGCAGCAAGATCGGCAGCAAGATCGCGCCCTCAATCCGGTATTCCTTGGGTTTGCCGGTGCGCAGCTCTCCTCGCCACAGTAAACGTAGACTGTCGCGGTCTTCTTCCCTTATCTTGATCTGAAGAAACATTTCCTTGATGTCTTCTACGACTGCGACGGGATGTTGCCGGAACCGGATCAATATTCCAAACAGTGACTGGAGCAAATCGGGTCCCGGCAACAGCATATCATTCAGGCTCTTCCCTCCAAACTTGGCAGCGGCGGCGAACAAGCAACGGCTACTTGGCACCGAACCATCTTATATTCGGTGGAGGTAACGGGTTGTGGACGCCACACATATTAAGATTATGTTTTGCGTTTGATATTGCAGTGAGGAGTCGTGCATACTATACTACCGGCGAGAAACCTAGCGGTGCTTACAAGCTGGTAGTGAGTGCAACTCAAGCACTCGCCCTCTCTTACTGAGGAAGGCAAAACTGGCTGGGACTGGTACCACCGGCAATGGGCTCACTTAGTCGACACCCAGGTATCTCCTTCCTATATTAATTCCTATTCTCCGGGTGCTTTTTGGTATCGAGCCGGCTATAGCGCGTAATGTAACAAACTAGGGTCCTCCTGCTGCTAAGGTGGCATGGGTCCCTCGTGTGGGGCTCGGGTGGAGTGGGACATTCTTGTGGAGCTTGGGTGGAGCGGGTCACTCGTGTGGGGCTCAAATGGGGTATTGGGACCTCAAATGCAAGTCTGCGGTGCATCAAATGTAGCCACTAACCACTCAACATCCCACACCTGACGTTTAAAAGTGACTGCGATCGAGCTCCTAGCTGTGAACTCTGCGGGACAAAGGGGCACAGCCCCCTCTCCCCCAAAATGTAAGCAGGGCCGCTTCCGGCTCTGCTTCCCCCTCCCCTTCCCCTTCCCCTTCTCTATCAAAGACACGCTTCACTAGATGAATCACGCGATGTGCCTATGTCCACTCCCCGCCCGTCTGGTGGTCGCCTTCCACACTTACGCGCTCGAGGAGGAGCGCGGTCTCCCCGTAGGACTCGATACCGAGTATATAGCTGTCGCTCTTGAGCGACTTTTTGTCGCAGTCCCTGCCGGTGCGCGAAGTTCACCGTATGTACATGCCCCGTACCAGTGCCCCGATTCACGTAACCAAAACCGTAACGATAACTCAACGAAAAGGCTATCAATGACTATATCGCTGAAATATCGTTACGGTTTTGGTAACATGAATCGGGCTTCAGGGAACGATATGAAATGGCCCTGGTCGTTCTCGACCGCTCGGATGAAGGCCGCAAGGTCTTCCACCATAAGGCCGTATGGCTCATTGCTGGGCTCTCAATTGAGCCCCCCCCGAGCCCCCTAGCTGTGTGCTCTGTGGGACCCAGGGGCATACTGCGAACTATCGCGGCTGCTCCAGGGCCCCAAGGGTTAACGGCAGGAGGGCGAGGCGCGTTCGACGTCGTGCGCCTCACAGCCCTCCGCGCCCTCTGCGCCCAGGCCCGCTCCTCCGGTGTCCAGTAAATCTGCGCCCCAACCTAAGGTACCCTCCGTCCCCGCGCCTGCGGCGCCTGAGACTGTGCTCCCAGCGTTTAATATGTGGAGCAATCCGCTCCCATACACCGCGTCCGCGAAGAATGGGCGCGTCGCGCCTGCACGCCCTGTACTCTCCCTCTCGCCCCGCGCCCTCTGCACCTGCTGTGGCTTCCAATGCTGCCAGCGATTTGACTTTGGTGCGTAGCTTCTTTGGGCTATAAATCATTATAGGATCCGTGCTCTTGCACAGCAGGATTGCGGACGTTGCCGCCCGCCCCCTCCGCTTGTCATTTAGGACAAGAGCGCCTGGGAGCGCATCTCTAGGGCGCTACTAGGATAATGAAACGTCAGCCTATGTTACATTAAACCTAGCGGCGCTAACAAGCTGATAGTCGCTCGTGTCGCCCTACGGAAACACTTCACAAGTGTCCGCGTCTCGATTGATAGCTTTGCGTGCAGAGTGCACGGAGCACTGTGCCTATCCCCGCTGCATCAAATTAATTCGCTCACGTTTGAAGGTGACTGCGATCGAGCCCCCAGCTGCGAGCTCTGCAGGACGAAGCGATTTACCACAGGCGATCGCGGTTGCCCCAAACCCTTTAGGAGTATGAGGGGCAGGGTGGCGATATGCCCTTTGCTTTCTGCGGGGTGTTGGCTGACAACCCGCAACACGTATAAGGCTAGCCACTCCATACACCCTGCTCTCGCGAATACGTATGGGTTCGCGGGAAGGAGTTCCGAGCAAGTACCGCATGCATCTCCCGCGATTTTTGGCTTCGGCTGGATGACAGTCCCGCTCCGGCAGCCGTCGAGGTCGCACGCTCACAGCCCTCGCCGTCGTCCCCGTAGCAAGATTTTTCTTTAACGGCGAAGTGTGTGATACATTGGGGATTAATCTGTGTTTGTGTGCGTTTGTGTTTGTAGATATTGCGACGCGTTCGCATCGCCGCCTCCCCCGCGTGCCCGCCCGCCTACCGCCGTCGTCGCAGCGGTCTCACGCCTCCCCGCGCCCACCACGGCCCGACTCCAGGGGTAGGCAAACTTGGCCGGGCTGGCACCATGAACCTTGAGAGCTACCCTAGTCGACGCCAAGTGTCATCCCTCCTACCCAGCCTAGAGGTGAAAAAAAGGCAGCAGAGGAGGGACTCCCCTGCCTCGCCCGACCCGACTCCGAACCCGCTTCACCCGCCGCACCGGCGGTTATTCCCGCCTCCGAGTGCGGGTCCGAAGCCGGATCGGATCTTCTCGATATGGAGGTGGAGGCCGTCAACTCCTCCACCATCCCCCTCCCCGAGCCGTCCTCCTCCTCTTCTGAGGAGGACGAGTTTATTCTAGCCGGGAAGAAGAGGGCGCTCAAGTCGCGAGGCCCCCTCCCTCCCCCGGAGATCAGCAAGGCCGCTCCCGGTTCCCCTTCTCTCTCTCAGAGTGCCGCGCGCGTCGCGTCGGATGTGGTCCGCGAAGAACACCGTATGTACATTGTACATGCCCCGTACCAGGCCCCGTATCAGGCCCGCGGCGCCTGAGACTTCGCGAAAACGTCAGCTTATGTTGCATATCCTACAATAATTGTTATTTTTTTTATTTATATTTTATGTGTTGTAGGTGCCCTTAGAGTTAATTATTATGCCAATAAAGATTCTGTTTTGTGTTTGAGATTTCAGTGAGGAGTCGTGCATACTATACCTACTACCGGCGAGAAATCTAGCGGTGCTAACAAGCTGATAGTGAGTGTGACTCAAGCACTGGCTACGTCTAGTACCATATGCCACGGTCTCTCCTAGTCGACACCCAGGTATCTCCTTCCCAATCTACCCACTGTCCGAGCCCTGTTTGGCATCGAGTCTGCTACAGCACGCAAGTGAGGAAAAGGTGCAAAGTAGTGCGAAGTGCCACTCAGGCTCAAGGCTCAGATGGGGCGGGGTGGGTCGCTCGTATGGAGCTCGGGTGGGGTGGGATCCTACGGGAACACTTCGCAAGTGTCCGCGTCTCGATTAACAGCTTTGCGTACACAGTGCACGGAGCACTGCCTATCCCCGTTGCAGCAAATTCATTCACTCAACATCCGCTCACGTTTGAAGGTGACTGCGATCGAGCACCCAGCTGCGAGTTCTGCAGGACAAAGGGTCTACCACGGTAGATCACTTTTGCCCCAAAGCCCATAGGAGTATGAGGGGCAGGGTGGCAATGTGCCCTTTGCATCCTGCTCTATGCAGCGGCTCTATGATGCTGTTAGCACTATAGTAAAAATACGCAAATACGTATAGGTACGTGGAAAAGGGTTCCGAGCAAGTACCGCATGCATCTCCCGCGATTTCGAGCTTGGTTTGCAGTTTTTACTTGGTTGGTTTGCAGCCAAATGTTACGTCATTGGTTTTAACCCGTGCTTCGCTTGCTGTGATCCAGATTGTGCTATGTGCTCGCATGGCCGCACTTCAGTCGTGTCGTCGTGTCGTCAGGCACCGCCGACTCGCCGCGCGCCCTGCACCTCCGCCGCCTCTCCCCGCGCACACCCTGCACGATCACGGTTCGTCGGTTCGAGCGTGACCCAAGGGCTCGCTCCCCCGACTGCCAAGTTTGCCTGAGGTAGGCAAACTTGGCTGGGTCTTGCACCACCGGCCATGGTCCTAGTCGACACCCAGGTACCTTTTTTAATTCCTATTCTCCGGGTGCTGTTTGGTATCGAGCTGGCTACAGCGCGCGAGTGAGGCGAATGTACAAGCTAGGGACACCCCTCCTGCTGCTAAGGTGGAGTGAGGGTTGTCGTGTGGGGCTCTTTACTCTCGTGTGGAGCTTGGGTGGGGTGGGTCGCTCGTGTGGGGCTCTGGTGGAGTGGGGTGGGCCTCGGGACGGAACATAGCGTCCATAAACCTCGGACGCCCATCGCGCACTCTCCGCTTTTCTGCGGCTACTACTCTGTGTGTGTGTGTGTGTGTGTGTGTGTGTGTGTGTGTGTGTGTGTGTGTGTGTGTGTGTGCGCGCGTGTGCGTGTGTGTGATTGCAGCTCGTCGAGTTCGCGTCGCCGCACCCCCCGCCCGCCCGCCCGTCGCTCGCCAGCCGGCACCGCGCGCCCCGCGCCTCCGCTGCCTCTCCCCGCGCACGCGGTTTGTTATTCTCTGGGTGCTGTTTGGGCCGAGCCGGTATCCTCGGCTACGGTTCCTCTGCCCCGGGGCTGTTAGCCACTAGTACGGTGTTAGGGGGTGTAGGCATACACCCCCTCCCCGCTGTCTAGGTGGTGCGGGTACGTCTGTACTCTCCAGCCATGGACTCAGTGTCCATGGCCTCGTCGGAGGAGTTGCTTGGGAACTCTTCCGTCTTGTCCAAGAGAAGTGTCCGGGATTGATCTTGGACCATCTACGCCAGCAGAGGGGGGACTCGGACTCCCCTGCCTCGCCCGACCCCTCCGACCCCGCTTCACCCGCCGCACCGGCGGTCCGGGTCCGATGCCGGGACGGATCTTCTCGATATGGAGTCGGCGGGTCGCTCGTGTGGAGCTCGGGTGCTCGATAAAGCTCATCAAAAGCGACCTTCTGTCGTAGTCCCTACATGAGGTCCACCGAATGTACAGGTCCCGCACCAAGGATCCAGGGTGGTGCTCGACCGCATCCCCCGAAGGCCGCGAGGTTACCGCCGTAAGGCCCGCCTTCATTATCAAGGCCGTGTGCCTAACATCATGGCTTACTGTAGAGGCCCCCCATAGGAATGGCATTCCTTCGTAATGCAATAATTGCTAACTACGGGCATGAGTGCCCGTAACTGTCATGCCCGTCCCCGCTGCGTGAAACGCGTTGGGGACCACACCACTGCCCAATGTGAGCGCAGGAAGGAGACCGCGACCGAGCCCAAGCGCTGGGTGCTCTGAGGGCCTCAAGGGCTTACCGCGTATTATCGCGGTTGCCCAAAGGCCCCAAAGAGCACCGGTGGGTCGGCAAGGCGTGGTCGCCGTCGCGTGCGGCAATTCTACTGAGTGCTACGGCTACGATACGCTACGAGAGGCGTAGTAGCACAATGTCAGGACTGCAGACTGGGCCGTGCCACGTAGCCATCGACGGGAAATCACCCGCCAACTCGTATAGCTCATATATATAGGAATAGACTACTTTGGTCCTATGTTTGTTACAGTGGGACGCACGCGCCAGAAGCGCTACGGCGCGCTCTTCACGTGCCGGACGACACACTCAGTTCACGTGGAGATCGCCGGGAGCCTCACCACCGACTGCGGTGATGGCCCTGCGGTTCATCGGTCGTCGTGGGTGCCCGAGATCTGGTTGGATCAAGGCACCAACCTACGCGTCGCCGACGTCGAGCTGCGACGCGCGGCCGCTGACGCGATACACGTGGAGGCGTCTGTGCGCCAGTTGGCGCTACATTCCCCCGAGCGCCTCCATGGGCGGCGCTTGGGAGAGGATGGTGCGGGGTTTTAAGTCCGCCCTGGAGACAACGCTGCGTGAGCGGGCGCCCAGAGAAGAGGTACTCGCCACGCTTATCGTCGAGGCCGGGTATACGCGACTACATGGAGCTACAGCCAGTCCAAACGGCGAGGTGATTTATTAGCTATTTTTTAAGTGACTAAGGTGTACTGTAGCCTATAAAAGCTTGCAATACGAAAGGTATCGCTGGCACGTTGCTGACGTGAAGGGGACTGGATAGAGTTAGAGTGGTTAGAGTGAGTTTAGGGAACAATTAATTAGGGAATACAGATAATAAACGAAGCGAGTAGTTCAACTATTTACCAGTAAATAGTAAAATGAAAAAACAATGACCACGTTTTGTTTCATACAAATATCTAATAAGGGCACCTCTTTCTTTATTTACTCTGTGCACCAAAAACCTAGAAACTTGAAATTTTACAGCATACTGTAGTTCCCTAAACCCATTATTTGTAACACGCTTTTCATCAAATTACAGGTTCGAGCCGAGCGGACGAACAAGTGCTACGACGGCCGACGTAGAGGCTGGCGATGGCTGCGTCTACAACAGCCGAGAGACGCGCCGGAGCAGCCCGTTTTTCAGCCCGCGGACAAGCCAATTCCCCGGGTACTACATTTATACAGGGTTATTGGAAAAACACTAACAACCTTGCAGGACTGTTGTTACTGACATCATAAACAACAACTTTTGTTTTATGACTTTTTATAAAACATAATACATTTAACAAAAAATCACTTTCGAAAATGTTTTACCAATAACCCTCTAGAATGGACGAGCACTCGGGACATGCACGATAGAGGTCTGGCAGTCCTAGTCAAGAGAACAGTCGTCCATCAAGCTATTCCCTCACTATCGCTGAATTCCATGTACGGCCTCGGTGTGCACCGATACAGAGCTACGAATTTTCACAGCATACCATCCACCAACTACTGGACTCCACCAAGCTAACTAGGAACCTGTCAAATGTGACGTCGCCCGTACAAAAAGGCTGTGTGCGAGTTCCTAGTTGGCTTGGTGGAGTAGTAATAGCCGGCGACCTCAACTGCAAGTGTCCGGCATGGAATTCAGCGGACTCCAACCGAGGGAAGACGACTCTTCGATACGCAGCGCCTGCATAGCAGAGTTGGGCAACATTTAATTGCGATTAATTAATTACTAATTGCAAGTGGTGTCACAATTAACAATTAATTGTGATTTGTTCGCGATTGCAAACAAATCAAAATTAATTGTTAATTGTGACACCACATGCAATTAGTAATTAATTAATTGCAATTAATTTTTGCCCAACTCTGCTGCATAGATGCCCGCCCATCTGCGCGCCTCCAACCGGAGCGAAGTGCAACAGTCGTAGTACTAGGTTAGGTTCATAGGTTTAAGGGGACATTCTCCACACACTACTCCGCCAAGCCAACTAGACACTCGGATGAAATGCGGCTTTCCCGCCCGCACCCCCGCTCTCACACCGCCACCGCCTTTTTGTGCGGGTGACGTTACATTTGACAGGTTTCTAGTTGGCTTGAGAGTAGTAGTCTTCATTCATAGCAAGTATTTTTGATGGGCTGTCGCCTGGGCCAGTTGGGAACAATACTAGTTTTAAGTTTTAGTTAAGGCGATAAATAATACAATAGATTAAATTTAAAACTGTATACGTTTATTTTATTGTAAAATAAGGAAATACTATTGACCTTTAATTTATTGGCTTGATTAAAATAAAGTAGACGTTCGGATTGGCCGTAAGTACAATGGGAAAATTATTTTTAATCGGGGAACTTGCTACGTTGATTTGTAGTTCGCGATTAGGTGACAAGAGAATGAACTCGCGGCCAACCCGGATTGCAGAAACTGGAAAAGTGTTCTTATTTCGGATCCTTGCTCCATAGAAGCTCACCCTCCCTCCTAGAAGAAAACCTAGAACAGAATAGAACCTAATTAGGTAAGGGAAATAGTGAATAGTGTTAGTAGACTCGCTCACTAAGCACTTAAGTTCATAGTGTGCCCAGGATAGACGACCATCGAGAGCGGCGTCGTCAACCGCATATGTGGCGCTGGCTGTCGAAGGGGTACTGAACATGTTATACAGTAGCGGCATTTTACGATGGCCGGTTTGACAAGTAGGAGGTGAAGAAAATGAACCTTATTATAACGGAATAAGAATGACAGTTTTAAAATTTAGGAATATCAAAAAATGAATGCTAAAATGAATCTTATTCCGTTACAATAAGGTTCATCCTCTTCCTCCCTCTACATGTCAAAACGGCCATCATAACGTGCCGCAGGTATAATAGAATAAGAATAAAATTTTGCGTGCCAATGACAAGTCTCATTTTTATTTTTTCCTTCCTCCCCTATGGCATCACACTAAACAAGTCTCTGTTAGTTTATTCAATCGACCCTGCATTGATGGTAGTGGCATCTAGTGGTGAATAGTAGTATCACAGTGTATCCATAGTATGTGTTTACAACAGCGCCATCTATTGCCTACCAAGTATAGCGAGTGACACACCCCGGTACTACTACAGACCGCTCACAGTTATTTTACCTCTGACGTTTACCTTATTTATTTATTTTTGTAAAACGTAGTCGATATTAGGTTTTTATAAGTCATGTAGGCTGTAGAATAAAGCCTAATCTACAGTTCATGGTCTCAAAGGCCAAGTTTAAAGGCTGACTTTGCGTTTTACAAAAATAAAATGAGGAACGTCAGAGGTAAAATAACTGTGAACGGAGACTACTAGTTAGGTATTGATTAAATACAAAGTAGTACCGGGCGGTGCCAATAGATGGCGCCAACAAACCGATAGATAATATTGTAGAGGCACAATTAAAAACTAAACTGAAACCTTGAATTACCCAAATCGAGGGCGTAGAAACAGATTTTTACAGTATGTCATGGTGATGATGAGATGGGCTTACCATTGTTAATTTTGGGGCAATTTTAGATGAGGCTTAAGGGCCGCCACATACATACGGAATTCCGTTACGAAATATCGAAACGGGATTCCGTAAGCTTATCACACACATGAGTTTATTTCCGTTCGGAATAAGAAGGCTCAGTTGAGAGACGCTAGCCATTGGCGGCGTCTTCATCAGGCGCATGCCTCGCGCGAGCACTCAGTTTTGACGTCGGAACGCATAGACGTAATGTCATAATATGAGTGCTCGGGTGAGGCATGCGCGCCATATGGACACATCTATTGAGTGCAGACATTCCGTCAGCCTTGCATTGTTGCTAAATCTAGCTAAGAAGAAGAAAATACGTCGCCGTTACTGGGTGCATCGGCATCCCCTCAACACCGAGAGATTGCAAGACAGTAAATATTATGTAAAAACCGGCCAAGTGCATGTCGGACTCGCACATAAAGGGTTCCGTACCAATAAGAAGATAGTGCTTTGGTACCTGCAAACAATTTGAAATTTAAAAGCTAGGTTGGTTTATATTTTTTTCAAACAACGCCATCTGTTATCGAGTAGCAAAGTATTAGGTATAGTCAAATCATTAGCTGTTCTTATGTTTTAAATCTATGCTACTAGAGTGCGCTGTATTCAATACTCAATTTTTAAATTTTAAACTTCATTTTATTTTTAGTATTTGTTGTTGGCACGAGAAATACACATTTTGTGAAAATTCCAAGTCTCTAGCTATTACGGTACGTAAGATACAGCCCACTGACAGGCAGACAGACGGACAGCGTAGGCTTAGTAATAGGGTCCCGTTGGCACCCTTTGGGTACGGAACCCTAAGAAGGGCCAAATTTTAAGCCAATCCAGAGAAGTTTTTTAAATATTATCGGATGTCTATAAACTCTTTCGACGAATTATTAAACAACATAAAAGAAAGGATTACGAAAAGACATATAACATTTATTAATTAGTTAACAAGGTAACACTTATTAATCAGTTAATATTATGTTAAGTTCACTGTGCTATTTCAAGTTGTTCTTGCGAGTTTAGTACCACCACTATTGTGAATTGTCCAATGTGGGTGTTGGCGAAACGCAAAACGCCTGATAAAAAAATATTAGCAACGACCCATGCAATTTCACTTTGCGCATTGCTTCTCGTTCGGAGTTTTTTTTTTTTTTTTTAATATAGATTACGTCACTTGCAAAGTTAACCTTTTTTTAAATAAAGTATGTTTTTTGTTCCCGACACGTCGAAATAGAAACCTAAAGATAGTAACGAAATTAGATCTATTATTAGTTCGCGATTAGCTGTCTCATTGTTTGAAGATATCAACCCCCGGTTCGTCGCGGCCTCTTGGATTGCAGTGAAACCTCTGCTCTGGAAGTGTTGTTATTTCGCCTAGTATTCCATAATAGTACAGTGATAGGAGTCACCATCTCCCCAAGGACAGGACCTAAGTAATTAAGTGTTTAGCAAATAGTGTTTTTAGGTTTAGGCATTAGGTTAGTTAGGTCATAGGTTTAGGGGACATTTTGTTTCTATTCATCGGTCACCAAATGTGCCACGGAGCGGACGGGTCATAGAGACGAGGCCCGAATAGCTGTCGAAGGAATAGAGAGCCGACCGTGCACATTTTCTGGTCCTTCGAGCCGTATCAAGACGCTCGATTTCAGGACCGAAGAGAGAAAATAGAAAAGATGGAGAAACTGAGGAGCTTGCCGAAGCTAGTGGAAGGTTCTCGTGAAACATGCATCTTCGCGTTGAAAGTGTCAAACATTATATCAACAGTGCGCGCGTTGAATAAGCAACAGTACTTTGTACAACCGGAGATAGTGCGTCAAGTGACCGACAAGCTGCCACCAACGCTACGGTACAAGTATTACGACTTCGCGGCGGACACATCGGTAGAGGGGCGTGATTTAGTTCGTCTATCGCGGTTCCTGCTAATTATGGCAGAGCGGTGCGGCGCGTACGCGCCTGCCGAGCAAATAGCGCCATCAGACCGGCGGGAGAGCGGTGCGGCGAGCGGCGCCGCAGGCGCTAAGACGCGGACGTATTCAGTAACCGAAGTCTTCGCCGCGGAGGACACGGAAAGTTTAGTGTGCAAGGGAAAGCATAGACATAGACACGAATAATGTGCCGACTTCAAGAAATCACAAGTGCCCAATAGGTGGGAAATAGCGAAGGAACATAATTTGAGTTTTCGGTATTTGAAGAAAACCGCGCAAACCGAAGAGACGCGACATCAGTGGCTGTAAGTACATGCATCATAGGATGCTGCACTCGTCGGCACCACGCCCGCCGAAGATAGAGGAGCCCGAGCAGACGTCCACCGCAAAAAACTTACTATTTATAATTATTACTTTATGTAACCTGCCTATTTAATTTTCCAATAAGGGGCCATCCATTAATTACGTCACACGTAAAGGGGGGGGAGGGGGTCGACGAAATGTGACATTGTGTTACAAGGGGGTGGTAGGGGTCCTAAATTTTGTGACGGCACATTTAAAAATCGAATATATCTAAGTATTAAAACCGAAATTTGAATTTTTATCGATTTTTTTTTTAAATTTCAGAAAATTTTAAAAAATGTGTGACGTCACACTGGGAGGGGGGGTCTCGCAAATGTGACCAGCTGTGACAAGGGGGGGAGGGGTCTAAAAATCATGAAATTCGTGTGACGTAATTTATGGATGGCCCCTAAAAGAACATAATATTATAATATTCACACGAGTATTCTTGAACATTGACTTTCAGTTTCAAATGTTTACTATAAGGTATAGGTGGCCTTGTCCAACCAACTTCAATCTAGAATTTAATTTTATTGTAGGTACCTATTAAGGGCCATGTTCATCAACACACTAATGGACCGTTACAGCAGTAACCGATAGTTTCATGTACTGGTGAAACACGTTTACTGCTTTAACCATCTGTTAGTGTTGTTGGTGAAGTCTTAATCCTTTTCGAAAGATAGTGTAATCCACCAACCTGCACAAAACAAGTGTGGTGGGTTATCGATGAATCGATGACTGAATGTCCCTCGCCTTGAGGGGAGACCCGTGCCCTGGATGGGAAATATCCCTTTTAATAAAGGGACCTACCTAACAATATTTACAAAAACTTATCTATAGGTAGGTACAAGATATTATACATGCCTTTGAACTTAGAATTTATTCACCTTATGAATCATCTATTATGTCTTTGTCCACTGTTTGCTTAAGTATAGATAATGATTTTCCAAGAAAATATTGAGTTCCTCACTTCTTTGTTTGAAGTATCTAATGATTTGACTATATTTCCTCGTTTACTTTATCAAAAAGATTGGTGAATCATACCCATCATAACATGTTTGTAAAAAATAGAAGTCCATAACATATTTTTATTTTTACTAATTTGCTACCTAGTGACATAGAAAAAGATCTCAGTTTTGAGAAACAAATATATGACATTATATTGATATTAGAGGGCTTTTACAAACCTGGACCATCTGTTAGTTCGTTAAAGATTTTGACACTTATTTACTACGGAAATGTGTCAAACTCAAATTTGAGACGCGTTCTATTTTGGTATCTATTAATCTATCTTACCAAATAGGTAGTAGTTCTAAAAGTTAAACAACTCGTCTTTAAGGGTAGATATGACTATATGTAGTTATAGTTTATAGTATTGCATAATAGATCGTTAATATTTCGTTTTCAGTACGATGGAATAGACTGCGTAAGGTACATTTAACAATAGATTTTCTCTCTCAGAAACAATTCCGTATCTATGTGGCCGGCATAAACTGATTATGATTTATTAAGCTTTTAATTACCCGTTATAGGTTCGCTAAATAATTATGTTTCCATGAATAGTTGTTGTTCCTATTGTGTGATTGATTAGTGACAATCAAATTGAATTAAAATAAAAACATTGTTTTATTGCAAGTGTAAGTTTTAAAAGTAAAGGGTTCTGCATACTACCGGTGGGAAATGGTATCAACATGTCGGTCATGAACGTAGCATTCGCGTTCCCTCTGTAGTATACTAGACTGGCTGGATCTAGTACTACCGGCTTTGGGGATCTTCTAGAGTAGGTTAGATATGCTTTAATCAACGGTCGTTTGATTTTCGAGCATGATAGCCGAGCTGGCGCGTGTTAGAAGGTTTTACGGCTTAGTCGCGCAACTTGACTACGCTCTAACCGCGGCCGCGTGCCCCCGCCTAACGGTCCAGTAGCGCCCCAGCCCAACGGTGCCCATCGGTCCAATAGCGCCCAAGCCCAACCAACGGTCCAGTAGCGCCCCAGCCCAACCAACGGTCCAGTCGCGCTCCAGCCCAACGGACTAGTCGCACCCTAGCGTAACTGACCAGTCGCGCCCTAGCGCAACGGACCAATCGCGCCCAAGCGCAACGGACCAGTCGCGCCCGAGTGCAACGGACCAGTCGCGCTCTAGTGCAACAGACCAGTCGCGCTCTAGCGCAACGGACCAGTCGCGCTCTAGCGCAACGGTCCAATCGCGCCCAAGCGCAACAGACCAGTCGCGCTCTAGCGCAACAGACCAATCGCGCCCAAGCGCAACGGACCAGTCGCGCCCGAGTGCAACGGACCAGTCGCACCCATGCACAACAGACCAGTCGCGCCCTAGCGCAACGGACCAATCGCGCCCAAGCGCAACGGACCAGTCGCGCCCGAGTGCAACGGACCAGTCGCACCCATGCGCAACAGACCAGTCGCGCCCTAGCGCAACAGACTAGTCGCGCTCTAGCGCAACAGACCAGTCGCGCCCGAGTGCAACGGACCAGTCGCACCCATGCGCAACAGACCAGTCGCGCTCTAGCGCAACAGACCAGTCGCGCCCTAGCGCAACGGACCAGTCGCGCCCGAGTGCAACGGAACAGTCGCACCCATGCGCAACAGACCAGTCGCGCTCTAGCGCAACAGACCAGTCGCGCCCTAGCGCAACGGACCAGTCGCGCCCGAGTGCAACGGAACAGTCGCACCCAAGCGCAACAGACCAGTCGCGCTCTAGCGCAACAGACCAATCGCGCTCTAGCGCAACAGACCAATCGCGCCCAAGCGCAACGGACCAGTCGCGCCCGAGTGCAACGGACCAGTCGCACCCATGCACAACAGACCAGTCGCGCCCTAGCGCAACGGACCAATCGCGCCCAAGCGCAACGGACCAGTCGCGCCCGAGTGCAACGGACCAGTCGCACCCAAGCGCAACAGACCAGTTGCGCCCTAGCGCAACGGACCAATCGCGCCCAAGCGCAACGGACCAGTCGCGCTCTAGCGCAACGGATCAGTCGCACCCATGCGCAACAGACCAGTCGCGCCCTAGCGCAACGGACCAGTCGCGCCCAAGCGCAACAGACCAGTCGCGCCCTAGCGCAACGGACCAGTCGCGCCCAAGCGCAACGGACTAGTCGCGCCCGAGTGCAACGGACCAGTCGCACCCAAGCGCAACAGACCAGTTGCGCCCTAGCGCAACGGATCAGTCGCACCCATGCGCAACAGACCAGTCGCGCCCTAGCGCAACGGACCAGTCGCGCCCAAGCGCAACAGACCAGTCGCGCTCTAGCGCAACAGACCAGTCGCGCTCTAGCGCAACAGACCAGTCGCGCTCTAGCGCAACAGACGAGACGCGCTCTAGCGCAACTGACCAGTCGCGCTCTAGCGCAACAGACCAGTCGCGCCCTAGCGCAACGGACCAATCGCGCCCTAGCGCGTCGGTCCAGCGCAGACGCGATGGGCCAAACGCGCCCCAGAGTACGACGGATCAGTCGCACCCCTGACGCAACAGACCAGTCACGCGCTCTCCAGCCGCGCGCGACGGGTCAGTCGGGGCCTGAGGCGCGACGGTCCAGCAGTGTCCTCGAGCGCGGCAAATTCAGTCCCCGAAGAGACAGCCCTGCCGCGCCCGAGCGACACCCTCCCCACCCGTGCGCTCTTGTCGCGCTCCCACCCAGAAGTCCCCAGCTCTTCGCTTCCAGCCTTCCACCGCGATACTTCATCGTTCTCGCTGCAATTAATATTTCTTTCTTCACTGAAACTATCTTGTCTCTTCGATCTTCATTCACTTGACGAATTGTCTCTTCTTTCTTGTTCTCGTCTTCTTCTTTCTCTTCGTTCCTGGCGGACGATTTATTATTAGATGAGCTTACTAGCCTCAAGGCTATACCTTATCGAGAGCCGCATGGGTCGCAAATTTTGGAAAAAAAATGCAACTCATTTTTACTATCGTGATACCACTTTTTGGTCATTAATTCAATTATTTATTAATATACACATATGTAAATAATTATATAAGAACAAACAACATGGTTCTCATAATTATATATACTTTTTGAAACTTAATATTACAAATCCGAGCCACAAATCACAAAAAATAAACTGAAACTCGGGGAATACCTAAACTGTTATATAGCTTTTATACGTAAATAAGCTACTTATATACATTGGTCAGTATTTATTTACCTACAAAATGGACTTAGTAGTACATACTTACTAAATAATACTTAACATTCTTAATTTTCATTTGCATTCTTATATAAATAAGGTACCAAACATTATAAGAAAGCTTTGTTTATGTATACGCCTGTCAATAATGTAATAACAAAGGCTATTGATCCACGATCGTTGCGGGGGAATATTTTTAGTTTGTTTCAATATTTTGTTGTATTTAACCACCGCCTGTTTTGACATAAATTATTTATTCATATTAAATGTTATTACATGTCGATGTTTTCAATAACCTATACTTTACAAGGTAACAATGAGATTTTTTCTTAAAAGAATTAGTTTTTTTTAAATACTCTCAGCGGCCTCCTGTGGTCAAGCTCGGTAACTCGTAAAGTTCATGCTGTCGATAGAACAGCGACAATATGTTCACGTATTTCATGGTAGGTTAAAATGCTTTCGGTAGATGGCGCGATAGCAATAAGTTTTATAATCAAATAATTTATTTACTTAACTGTTTGTATCAATTATTTATAGACAAAAAAATTATGCTTATTGCTTACTGAAATATCTCCTTAAATACGGGAGTTTAAAAAAAACACGGCCAGGAAAGTACTTGCTAGGTAACTGCTTGCCAGCTAGTTTGATTTTTATTTATTCGTAGGTAGTAGGTAAATACTATTTATAGTTACTTAATAAAAATAAAACGATTATACATACATGTCCTCGTTCTCGGGCGAGGGCTACGTTTTTGTTATTTTTGTTGTTGTTGGTGGTGGTGTGGTAGGTGTACCTAGGTGCGGTAGTAGCGACGGCGGCGGCGCGGCGGTGTTCGTCGCTGGCGGCTGCGATAATTCCTTCCTTACTTACTTTTAATATTTAATTTGAATGTACTCGTCGTACATACTACATACACGAGTATTATACAAGGTATTTAATTAATTCGGTAAAAAATAACACACAAGTCCACCCCACGGAACGTTCGTTCGGCCGGCGGTCGGTTGAGCGCGGATTCTGTTGCGAAGCGACCTGCTGTTTTACGACGTCTCACTTGTGGCCTCCCAAAACGATCGGAAGCTCGTGCTATACGTACGAAATCCTGTTACGTTCCAAGCTCGATATCCTCGGCGCTATTTTATCGACCGAAATCAATGTGAACGTGGAGTTTTATAGAGAAAAATGAGATTTAAACGGGACCCGAGGTATGCATCGCACGCGGCGACGAAAACAAAACATCACAGAATTTCATACGTACACCCGGGCGAATGTGCTTTTCGACAGTATATAGGTCCGATTCGTGAAGATTCCCGTGGGCGCGTCCGTTTTTGTGTGCAACGTCGATAAGCATGATAAATTTTCATTTAATTAGATAGCTGTTAGTGAAAAGTTTCAAGTGTTCATACGAGAAAACGTCTCTCGACAACGCGGCTCTCGTTACGGT
The DNA here is from genome assembly GCA_947859195.1 of Drymonia ruficornis. Taxonomy (NCBI): domain Eukaryota; kingdom Metazoa; phylum Arthropoda; class Insecta; order Lepidoptera; family Notodontidae; genus Drymonia; species Drymonia ruficornis. The sequence continues at coordinate 2,796,089 of OX401917.1, forward strand.
AAAGTCTCGCTCGGTGTCACCGGCTGCGCGCACAGTGGCTCCATCTCGCTCACGTGAATCTACCTAGTCGTAGTGCAACAATCACATCATTTAAATCGTGTACCTACCTCTATACGGTAATTTATTTTAATTAATAATAATCAATCAAGTGTGTTAATAAATAACTACTACTACTACTCACCATGGCCGACACAGCAGTAGCGACCGAAGCGCCCGCGCCTGCGACCCCAGCGAAGAAGCCCAGGCAGGCGGGCGGCGCTGCAGCCGCCGCAGCCGCGGCCGGCGCCAAGAAGCCGAAGGCGAAGCCGACGCACCCGAAGACGTCTGAAATGGTCAACAGCGCTATAACCGAGCTCAAGGAGCGCAGCGGCTCTTCGTTGCAGGCCATCAAGAAATACATAGCGGCGCGCTACAAGGTCGACGCGGAGAAACTGGCTCCTTTCATCAGGAAATATCTGAAGAGCGCCGTCGAGTCCGGCGCCCTGATCAGGACGAAGGGCAAGGGCGCCTCCGGTTCGTTCAAACTCGAATCCAAGTCGAAGTCCAGCGGCGCCGGCGCCGGCGCCGCCGCCAAGAAGCCGAAACCCGCCGCAAAGTCTGAGAGCGCCGCGTCCGCCGCTAAGGGCGGCAAGAAGATCACCGCGGCCGCCGCCGGCGCCAAGACGAAGAAGGCCGCCGCGGCCGCGGCCGCCGCCGCTGCCGCCGCTTCGCCGGCCAAGTCCAAGGCCTCCGCGGCCAAGGACAAGAAGGCCGCCGCCGCCAAGAAGAAGCCGGCCGCCGCCGCCGCCAAGAAGGCGGCCGCGCCGGCGAGGGGCAAGGCGGCCGCCGCGGCCGCAGCCGCCGCCGCCGCGCCCAAGGCCAAGAAGACCGCCAAGCCCCCGACCAAGAAGCCGAAGGCGCCCAAACCCAAGAAGGCGGCCGCCGCGCCCAAGTCGAAGCCCGCCGCGAAGAAAGCTTCCGCCGCCAAGAAGTAAAGCCGTCGTCGTCGTCGTGAGAATACCGCATCGTCGTTTGAAACGCGACGCGGCCCCCTCCTCGCCTCCTCGTCGCCGGAACTACCACCGGCCGGCCGGCCGGCCGGCCGAGGAGCGCGAGGGCGCCGGTCGCCGCGTCGTCGTCGAACACGCACGCTGCGCGCGTGCGACACCAAAAACAGCCCTTTTCAGGGCTAACAAATATTTCACGACGTCATTGCGAATCAGCGCGTCGTTTCTATGTCGTACACGAAATTCATTCAATTTTTTATCACAACCAATAACTAGGTAGGTGCGCATCCATCCGCATGCCGCCGCCCGCCCGCCCATGTACATGAAAACGATTACGAAAAATTTCATGAAAAAAAAAAATAATACACGAAAAATACAGCCCGCCCGACTGCCCGACTGAAATGCTTATTATGTATTCCCAATACGAATTGGCGTATGTACGTACATACATACATACATACATACATACATAATAAAAATGAAAATAAATACTATAAATGCTATAAATAACACAACTGCGGCAGAAAACGAGTCGGTTGGTTTAGGTTAGGGTTATTTTTTTTTTTTTTATGACCACTCAAAAGCGTCGCACACAAATAGAACACTGCAACAGATACACATAATCACGTTAAAAATAAATTATGTCAATAAATAACTTTACTCACATAGGTACACAAGGATCTACTCTCGAGTAGATAGGTATGTAGGTCAGGTGGCAGCATCTAACACTCACGGCGGCACACACAGTAATTATTTTGAATTTAAAAAAATAAAAAAATATTTATCACTATAGGTAATAAAAAAAAATATATATTTATAAATTAAAAATAACACATACATACACATCATAAATTGGGATAATATACGTACGTGCAAAAAAAAAAAAAAAAAAAACAATAACAAAACGGCGCGCGCAATTAGTGTTTCAGTTTGTTGTTGTCGTCTCGCTCTAACCGTTCGTTCGACTCCCCACCCACTGGTTGGGACACGCGCTTTCGTTATATAAGAAAATGGAGCTCGATGCCGAAAAATTTACTAGCGCTTCGAGTACGGTGCGTCGCGGACGTCCCGTTCTATTTTCAATTTTGTGAATTAACCTCAGTCGGTATCAATCATGTCTGGTCGCGGCAAAGGCGGCAAAGTCAAGGGGAAGGCGAAGTCTCGTTCGAACCGTGCCGGTCTCCAGTTTCCCGTGGGACGTATACACAGATTGCTGCGCAACGGTAACTACGCGGAGCGCGTCGGCGCCGGTGCGCCCGTGTACCTGGCCGCCGTGATGGAGTACCTGGCCGCCGAGGTGCTAGAGTTGGCCGGCAACGCCGCGAGGGACAACAAGAAGACCAGGATCATACCGCGTCACCTCCAACTGGCGATCCGCAACGACGAGGAGTTGAACAAGCTCCTCTCCGGCGTCACCATCGCGCAGGGCGGCGTGTTGCCGAACATCCAAGCCGTCCTCCTGCCCAAGAAGACCGAGAAGAAGGCTTAAGGCGAGCTTCGCTTCGCTTCGACCTACCGATCGCCGTGCGTGTGTGTTACATCCACTATGCACCGGTGATTAACTAACAAAAGGCCCTTTTCAGGGCCACAATATGATTCGTCTTATGATATTATTCATCGATACCGACTGTTTCTTTTTTGATGGTTTTCGTCACGTCATGAAATCCATAACTACCATAATTATTCTATACACATACTCGGTAGGTATTATTATTATTATAATACACGAGACAGACACGTCTAAATCGGACGGCAAGAGAGATACGAGAGGAGCGGAGGTTACTTAATTACAAACACATATCGTATCGCAACTAAGGGAGGAGATATGAATGAATTATAAAAAATAAAAAACAACAAAATGGTTAGGTCTTTTTTTTTTTTTTTTTTTTTTTTTTTTTGAATTGACAATACGTTGTTGGCCAGAGTGGCCTCTACAACTTCACCCGGACTTTGGTGAGTGCAAAGTGCGCTCCAACCAGAAGGGTAGGGGACAGCACGCTCAAGGGCGCCACATAGGGCTCGGCCTCGGCTTGGCTGCTGTCTCTAGAGAGAGAACGGAGGTAAAAACTACCACCGGATCGTAACGCGACCTCACTGAGAAGATCCGGCAAGAAACTCAGCGGGCTTGTCGAATGCCTAGGTGCGTCTAGGTCCTGCTGGCGCAGGCGCATAGAGGCACCTATTGGCGGATGAGGGAATACGTCGACCTCGCCGGCGAGGTCGGTGTATGTTGGGTAGTGTGCGTGTGTCGGTCTCCTCGGCATCTGAGTCGAAATGGTTAGGTCCCTAAGACGGTTTGTTTATATAGTATAAGTAATATATAGATAGATGCAAATAAAAATTATTTACTTAGTACATACACTACCTACATTAGATGGTGATAGTTACATATTTACATAATTGGGAAGGGAATGGAATGGTTTATTTTTGACAATCATCATCATCATCATTTTAGTTTAGTAAACAAATAAATATTTACAACGAAACGGGACAGCACAGCTCCCTGCCCCCTCCCCCGGCCCTCCCGCACCGCGGCGATGACGATACGTACGCTGCTTCGCGATTGGCCCGCCGTCGAGACTCCGCTCTCTCGGTGCCCCACTATGTGTGCGCCCGTACGCTCCGCTATATAAAGTTGCTTTAGTAAAAATTTTCAACTCATTCGTGACTCCGCTCCGTAACTCCGTACGCGACAGTCTGTTAAGTTAATTATTGTTATTATTATTATAATCAACAACAATGCCGCCCAAGACTAGCGGAAAGGCCGCCAAGAAGTCCGGCAAGGCCCAGAAGAACATCTCTAAAACCGACAAGAAGAAGAAGAAGCACAAGAGGAAGGAGAGCTACGCCATCTACATCTACAAGGTGCTCAAGCAGGTCCACCCCGACACCGGTATCTCGAGCAAGGCCATGTCGATCATGAACTCGTTCGTGAACGACATATTCGAACGCATCGCCGCCGAGGCGTCCCGTCTCGCCCACTACAACAAGCGTTCGACGATCACATCGAGGGAGGTGCAGACGTCCGTCAGGCTCCTGCTGCCCGGCGAGCTGGCCAAGCACGCCGTCAGCGAGGGCACCAAAGCCGTCACCAAGTACACCAGCTCGAAGTGAACACCGACCGCCTCCGGTCGCTCGCTCGTCTACCGAGACATACACAAACAAAAGGCCCTTTTCAGGGCCACAAATAATATCCCAGTTTGTTTCTTATATTTGACACGATACGACGATATATATTATGTATAATAATTATTAAATCATTCCTACTACGGTAGGTATACATAATAGTCATTCATAAGATGATGACCCTAGCGACAGCCAATACGACAACAACAACGATAATGATAATAATAGAAACATAATAATATTGAATAGTACATACTACCCCTACTTATAATTTCAAGTTAAATTATTAATTAATTAATGGACGCCTACCTATAATTAGTATTTATCTGTCTGTGTAGTACATAAAAGAAAGAAACAAATCAAAAAAGTAACACACATAATTATGAAAAATATATATCAACGATACGGCGCAGGCGCGGGGCGGGCGGGCGGTGCCCGCGTCCGTGCTCCTCCTGACGAACGTTAGACGAGTGTAGTTCTGTATAAATATCGGGCGCCAGTATAGCGGAGCGCATTGCTCGGTCGCCTTCACTATCTTATATGCAAGCGGAGTAAAATGTCCCTTAGAAATAAGGTGACACTTTACAAAACTTGCATTCGTCCCATCATGTCCTATGCGAGTGTTGTGTTCGCTCACGCGGCCAACACTCACATCAACAGTCTCCAAGTCATACAGAATCGCTTCCTTCGTAAAGCCGTGGGAGCCCCGTGGTTTTTGAGGAACGTAGACCTTCACTCAGATCTAGGCCTAGTCTCCATACGGAAGTACTTCAAAGAAGCGTCCGAACGCTACTTTAAAAAGGCTTCCGATCATTCGAATGCTCTAATCGGCGCCGCCGTCGATTACGAGCCCGCGCACTTAGACACACTCAGTAGTACCTACCGCCGCCGACCGCGGCATGTACTACTCGACCCACCCGACCCACTCACCGTGCTCCTCGACTCAGATGCCGAGGAGACCGACACACGCACACTACCCAACATACACCGACCTCGCCGGCGAGGTCGACGTATTCCCTCTTCCGCCAATAGGTGCCTCTATGCGCCTGCGCCAGCAGGACCTAGACGCACCTAGGCATTCGACAAGCCCGCTGAGTTTCTTGCCGGATCTTCTCAGTGAGGTCGCGTTACGATCCGGTGGTAGTTTTTACCTCCGTTCTCTCTCTAGAGACAGCAGCCAAGCCGAGGCCGAGCCCTATGTGGCGCCCTTGAGCGTGCTGTCCCCTACCCTTCTGGTTGGAGCGCACTTTGCACTCACCAAAGTCCGGGTGAAGTTGTAGAGGCCACTCTGGCCAACAACGTATTGTCAATTCAAAAAAAAAAAAAAAAAAAAAAAAAAAAAAAAAATTTTTCGACCAAACGAGCGGCATCTCTCGCGCTGTGCGCACGTTCGTGTGAAGTGTAATCAATTGTAAATCAAGAGCAAGCAACATGACCGGCCGCGGCAAGGGAGGCAAAGGCCTGGGAAAGGGAGGAGCCAAGCGTCACAGGAAAGTTCTCCGCGATAACATCCAGGGTATCACGAAGCCCGCCATCCGTCGTCTGGCGCGCAGGGGCGGCGTGAAGCGTATATCCGGTCTCATATACGAGGAGACCCGCGGCGTGCTGAAGGTGTTCCTCGAGAACGTGATCCGCGACGCGGTCACGTACACCGAGCACGCCAAGAGGAAGACCGTCACCGCCATGGACGTCGTGTACGCGCTGAAACGTCAGGGGCGCACGCTCTACGGCTTCGGCGGTTAAGGAATTCGACGACGTGTGTACGCGCACACTACACGCGGTGTACGCGCACAACAACTACAAAACAAAAGGCCCTTTTCAGGGCCGCATATCATTCGATGTATACAAAAGTATAAGTTTCGTTCGACATGATTTTGTCCGGTCATGCCTATATATACATACATACAGCTCGCTCACTTACACCGTTTGAAGTGATAATAATTATTGCTTACTCACAATAGACTATGAAATTAAGGTACTTAGTACCCATTTATTATTTTCAACTTAGACCTACCTACCAGACTATACGTACTTACTTGCGTATGATGTCGATAGGTGCCTTATTAAACGTGAACGAACCACGGTGGTGCTAGTTTGATTTTTATTTATTCGTAGGTAGTAGTAGGTAAATACTATTTATAGTTACTTAATAAAAATAAAACGATTATACATACATGTCCTCGTTCTCGGGCGAGGGCTACGTTTTTGTTATTTTTGTTGTTGTTGGTGGTGGTGTGGTAGGTGTACCTAGGTGCGGTAGTAGCGACGGCGGCGGCGCGGCGGTGTTCGTCGCTGGCGGCTGCGATAATTCCTTCCTTACTTACTTTTAATATTTAATTTGAATGTACTCGTCGTACATACTACATACACGAGTATTATACAAGGTATTTAATTAATTCGGTAAAAAATAACACACAAGTCCACCCCACGGAACGTTCGTTCGGCCGGCGGTCGGTTGAGCGCGGATTCTGTTGCGAAGCGACCTGCTGTTTTACGACGTCTCACTTGTGGCCTCCCAAAACGATCGGAAGCTCGTGCTATACGTACGAAATCCTGTTACGTTCCAAGCTCGATATCCTCGGCGCTATTTTATCGACCGAAATCAATGTGAACGTGGAGTTTTATAGAGAAAAATGAGATTTAAACGGGACCCGAGGTATGCATCGCACGCGGCGACGAAAACAAAACATCACAGAATTTCATACGTACACCCGGGCGAATGTGCTTTTCGACAGTATATAGGTCCGATTCGTGAAGATTCCCGTGGGCGCGTCCGTTTTTGTGTGCAACGTCGATAAGCATGATAAATTTTCATTTAATTAGATAGCTGTTAGTGAAAAGTTTCAAGTGTTCATACGAGAAAACGTCTCTCGACAACGCGGCTCTCGTTACGGTAAAGTCTCGCTCGGTGTCACCGGCTGCGCGCACAGTGGCTCCATCTCGCTCACGTGAATCTACCTAGTCGTAGTGCAACAATCACATCATTTAAATCGTGTACCTACCTCTATACGGTAATTTATTTTAATTAATAATAATCAATCAAGTGTGTTAATAAATAACTACTACTACTACTCACCATGGCCGACACAGCAGTAGCGACCGAAGCGCCCGCGCCTGCGACCCCAGCGAAGAAGCCCAGGCAGGCGGGCGGCGCTGCAGCCGCCGCAGCCGCGGCCGGCGCCAAGAAGCCGAAGGCGAAGCCGACGCACCCGAAGACGTCTGAAATGGTCAACAGCGCTATAACCGAGCTCAAGGAGCGCAGCGGCTCTTCGTTGCAGGCCATCAAGAAATACATAGCGGCGCGCTACAAGGTCGACGCGGAGAAACTGGCTCCTTTCATCAGGAAATATCTGAAGAGCGCCGTCGAGTCCGGCGCCCTGATCAGGACGAAGGGCAAGGGCGCCTCCGGTTCGTTCAAACTCGAATCCAAGTCGAAGTCCAGCGGCGCCGGCGCCGGCGCCGCCGCCAAGAAGCCGAAACCCGCCGCAAAGTCTGAGAGCGCCGCGTCCGCCGCTAAGGGCGGCAAGAAGATCACCGCGGCCGCCGCCGGCGCCAAGACGAAGAAGGCCGCCGCGGCCGCGGCCGCCGCCGCTGCCGCCGCTTCGCCGGCCAAGTCCAAGGCCTCCGCGGCCAAGGACAAGAAGGCCGCCGCCGCCAAGAAGAAGCCGGCCGCCGCCGCCGCCAAGAAGGCGGCCGCGCCGGCGAGGGGCAAGGCGGCCATCTACATCTACAAGGTGCTCAAGCAGGTCCACCCCGACACCGGTATCTCGAGCAAGGCCATGTCGATCATGAACTCGTTCGTGAACGACATATTCGAACGCATCGCCGCCGAGGCGTCCCGTCTCGCCCACTACAACAAGCGTTCGACGATCACATCGAGGGAGGTGCAGACGTCCGTCAGGCTCCTGCTGCCCGGCGAGCTGGCCAAGCACGCCGTCAGCGAGGGCACCAAAGCCGTCACCAAGTACACCAGCTCGAAGTGAACACCGACCGCCTCCGGTCGCTCGCTCGTCTACCGAGACATACACAAACAAAAGGCCCTTTTCAGGGCCACAAATAATATCCCAGTTTGTTTCTTATATTTGACACGATACGACGATATATATTATGTATAATAATTATTAAATCATTCCTACTACGGTAGGTATACATAATAGTCATTCATAAGATGATGACCCTAGCGACAGCCAATACGACAACAACAACGATAATGATAATAATAGAAACATAATAATATTGAATAGTACATACTACCCCTACTTATAATTTCAAGTTAAATTATTAATTAATTAATGGACGCCTACCTATAATTAGTATTTATCTGTCTGTGTAGTACATAAAAGAAAGAAACAAATCAAAAAAGTAACACTTTTTTTTTTTTTTTTTTTTTTTTTTTTAAAATGACAATACGTTGTTGGCCAGAGTGGCCTCTACAACTTCACCCGGACTTTGGTGAGTGCAAAGTGCGCTCCAACCAGAAGGGTAGGGGACAGCACGCTCAAGGGCGCCACATAGGGCTCGGCCTCGGCTTGGCTGCTGTCTCTAGAGAGAGAACGGAGGTAAAAACTACCACCGGATCGTAACGCGACCTCACTGAGAAGATCCGGCAAGAAACTCAGCGGGCTTGTCGAATGCCTAGGTGCGTCTAGGTCCTGCTGGCGCAGGCGCATAGAGGCACCTATTGGCGGAAGAGGGAATACGTCGACCTCGCCGTCGAGGTCGGTGTATGTTGGGTAGTGTGCGTGTGTCGGTCTCCTCGGCATCTGAGTCGAGGAGCACGGTGAGTGGGTCGGGTGGGTCGAGTAGTACATGCCGCGGTCGGCGGCGGTAGGTACTACTGAGTGTGTCTAAGTGCGCGGGCTCGTAATCGACGGCGGCGCCGATTAGAGCATTCGAATGATCGGAAGCCTTTTTAAAGTAGCGTTCGGACGCTTCTTTGAAGTACTTCCGTATGGAGACTAGGCCTAGATCTGAGTGAAGGTCTACGTTCCTCAAAAACCACGGGGCTCCCACGGCTTTACGAAGGAAGCGATTCTGTATGACTTGGAGACTGTTGATGTGAGTGTTGGCCGCGTGAGCGAACACAACACTCGCATAGGACATGATGGGACGAATGCAAGTTTTGTAAAGTGTCACCTTATTTCTAAGGGACATTTTACTCCGCTTGCATATAAGATAGTGAAGGCGACCGAGCAAAAGGCGGCTCGGTTGCGGACTCTTTTAATGTGAGGACCGAAGGTCATGGGGCCATCGAGTGTGACACCCAGATATTTGACTGTTTTGGACCAGGGGATGGGTTGGCCATACAAAGAGACCGTACCTAAATTGGACCTAATGCGACGCGTGGAAGGGCGCCGAGCGGTGGACCTGGCAAAGAGCACGGCTGCGCTCTTGTCCGGGTTCACCTCTATGCGCCACTTCCTGAACCACTCTCCGAGAGTGTTGACTGCGCGTTGGAGGACGCGCGTGATGTACGCTTGGTTGCGGTGTGAGAAATATAAGGCGGTGTCATCCGCATAAAGAGCTAATTGTACATTGGCCGAACGAGGAATGTCGTTCGTGTACAGACTGTATAGTAGGGGAGCTAGCACGGAGCCTTGCGGGACTCCGGCTCTAATGGGATGGGGAGCAGAGAGCGTCCCCTCGACGCGATACCTAAAGGTACGATTCGACAAGTAGTCTCGTAAGATGAGCACGAGACTGTCAGGCACACCCATGAGATACAACTTGTAAATCAAGCCGTTGTGCCAGACTTTGTCGAATGCCTTGGCGACATCGAAAAAGAGGGCCCCAGTGGACCGGGGCTTAGTGGGCCTATTCATACCAGTGAGAATGTACTCCGTGATGCGGTGTACTTGGTGGACACAAGAGTGCCCGGCTCGAAAGCCGAACTGCTCATCGATAAGGATCTTATTGGAAAAGATGAACTCACGTCCGTTTTTGTGTGCAACGTCGATAAGCATGATAAATTTTCATTTAATTAGATAGCTGTTAGTGAAAAGTTTCAAGTGTTCATACGAGAAAACGTCTCTCGACAACGCGGCTCTCGTTACGGTAAAGTCTCGCTCGGTGTCACCGGCTGCGCGCACAGTGGCTCCATCTCGCTCACGTGAATCTACCTAGTCGTAGTGCAACAATCACATCATTTAAATCGTGTACCTACCTCTATACGGTAATTTATTTTAATTAATAATAATCAATCAAGTGTGTTAATAAATAACTACTACTACTACTCACCATGGCCGACACAGCAGTAGCGACCGAAGCGCCCGCGCCTGCGACCCCAGCGAAGAAGCCCAGGCAGGCGGGCGGCGCTGCAGCCGCCGCAGCCGCGGCCGGCGCCAAGAAGCCGAAGGCGAAGCCGACGCACCCGAAGACGTCTGAAATGGTCAACAGCGCTATAACCGAGCTCAAGGAGCGCAGCGGCTCTTCGTTGCAGGCCATCAAGAAATACATAGCGGCGCGCTACAAGGTCGACGCGGAGAAACTGGCTCCTTTCATCAGGAAATATCTGAAGAGCGCCGTCGAGTCCGGCGCCCTGATCAGGACGAAGGGCAAGGGCGCCTCCGGTTCGTTCAAACTCGAATCCAAGTCGAAGTCCAGCGGCGCCGGCGCCGGCGCCGCCGCCAAGAAGCCGAAACCCGCCGCAAAGTCTGAGAGCGCCGCGTCCGCCGCTAAGGGCGGCAAGAAGATCACCGCGGCCGCCGCCGGCGCCAAGACGAAGAAGGCCGCCGCGGCCGCGGCCGCCGCCGCTGCCGCCGCTTCGCCGGCCAAGTCCAAGGCCTCCGCGGCCAAGGACAAGAAGGCCGCCGCCGCCAAGAAGAAGCCGGCCGCCGCCGCCGCCAAGAAGGCGGCCGCGCCGGCGAGGGGCAAGGCGGCCGCCGCGGCCGCAGCCGCCGCCGCCGCGCCCAAGGCCAAGAAGACCGCCAAGCCCCCGACCAAGAAGCCGAAGGCGCCCAAACCCAAGAAGGCGGCCGCCGCGCCCAAGTCGAAGCCCGCCGCGAAGAAAGCTTCCGCCGCCAAGAAGTAAAGCCGTCGTCGTCGTCGTGAGAATACCGCATCGTCGTTTGAAACGCGACGCGGCCCCCTCCTCGCCTCCTCGTCGCCGGAACTACCACCGGCCGGCCGGCCGGCCGGCCGAGGAGCGCGAGGGCGCCGGTCGCCGCGTCGTCGTCGAACACGCACGCTGCGCGCGTGCGACACCAAAAACAGCCCTTTTCAGGGCTAACAAATATTTCACGACGTCATTGCGAATCAGCGCGTCGTTTCTATGTCGTACACGAAATTCATTCAATTTTTTATCACAACCAATAACTAGGTAGGTGCGCATCCATCCGCATGCCGCCGCCCGCCCGCCCATGTACATGAAAACGATTACGAAAAATTTCATGAAAAAAAAAAAAAAATAATACACGAAAAATACAGCCCGCCCGACTGCCCGACTGAAATGCTTATTATGTATTCCCAATACGAATTGGCGTATGTACGTACATACATACATACATACATACATACATAATAAAAATGAAAATAAATACTATAAATGCTATAAATAACACAACTGCGGCAGAAAACGAGTCGGCAGTCCCGCTCCGGCAGCCGTTGCAGTCAGCCGCTCCGCGCTCCGTGCCAGTCCGCCCCGCCGCGCACCCCTGTGCCGCGCGCTCTCGCCGTCTCGCTCTCCGCTGCTGTCGCAGGGCCTCTGCCTTTGTTGTCATACTTGGCTTGCTGTTTTTACAGCGAACCAAGTACGGCACATCGGTATTACATTTGTGTGTGTGTGTGTGCGTGTTGCAGCTCGTCGAGTTCGCGTCGCCGCACCCCCCGCCCGCCCGCCCGCCGCTCGCCAGTCGCTGCGCGCGCCGTCGTGTCGCCGCAGCCGTCTGTCGCCGGCCGGTCACCGCGCGCCCCCCGCGCCTCCGCCGCCCTTCCCCGCGCACGCCTGCGCGATCGCGATTTGCTGTTTTCACAGCAAATCGTGAGTGTTTCTGTTTTGACAGAAACAATTTTTTGTTGTCAAGTTTTGTACTATCCACGGGAAACCTTGCGGTGCTAACAAGTGGATAGTGAGCGTGACCCAAGCGCTCGCCCTCCCCTTCTGGGACAGGCAGACTTGGCCGGGCCTGGGACCACCGACCTTGGGGGCTACCCTCGTCGACACCAGGTGTCTCCCTCCCACCCAGCCCTCTCCCGCTTCCTATTCCCTGGGTGCTGTTTGGGCCGAGCCGGTTTTCTGGCTACGTGTCCTCTGCCCCGGGGCAGATAGTCACAAGTAGGGTGCTAGGTACGCCGGTGGGCGTAAGTAGGTACACACCTATTACTCACCCTTCGCCTTGCACACTGCGAAGGTACGCGATAGTGTAGGACACCTTAGGTACCCACCCCCTCCCCGCCGACTAGGTGGGGCGGGTACGGTCGCACGTCACTGCCATGGGCACAGTGTCCATGGCTCCAACGGAGGAGTTCCTTCGGGAACTCTTCCGAGTTGTTCAGGAGAGGTGTCCGGGGTTGATCTCGGACCTTCTCCGTCAACAGCAGGGGGACTCCGAGTCCCCTGCGTCGCCGGACCCGGTCTCCGAACCGGCATCGCCCGCCGCACCGGTGGTTGTTCCCGCCTCTGAGTGCGGGTCCGATGCCGAGTCGGACTACCTCGATATGGAAGTGGAGGCGATCGGCTCCTCCACTCTCCCCCCTCCCCTCCCCGCGACCACTTCGTCGTCCTCCGAGGACGACTTCATCCTAGTCGGGAAAAAGAGGGCGCTGAAATCGCGCGGCCCCCTCCCTCCCGGTAAGATTAGCAAGGCCGCTCCCGGCTCTGCCTCCCCCTCTCCGTCGCCGTCTCCGACACCCACTCAGGGTACCGCGCGCGACGTATCCATGTCGCCCACGCCGCGACCGTCCGGCGCCAGCCCTGCTGCCTCACAGCAGACGGCATCCGCCCCGCGTAAGTCCGCCCCGCCCCCCCTTGTCATTCAGGACAAGGGCGCATGGGAGGGCATCTCCCGGGCGCTGCATGAGCGCCACATTCATTTCCTCTCTGCGAGGACGACCTCGCAGGGAATCACCGTTCGCGTCCAAACCTCGGACGCTCATCGAGCGCTGTCCGCGTTCTTGCGTTCGAGCAAGATCGCTTTCCACACTTACGCGCTCGAGGAGGAGCGCGTTCTCCGTGCGGTCATCCGCGGTCTTCCTGCTGGACTCGACACCGAGTTCATTAAGAGCGACCTTCTGTCGCAGTCCCTGCCGGTGCGCGAGGTGCACCGGATGTACATGCCCCGTACCAGGCAACCGTATGACATGGTCCTGGTGGTCCTTGACCGCACGGAGGAAGCCCGCAAGGTCTTCCGACTCAAGGCCGTCTGCCTTCTTTCGGGGATCTCTATAGAGGCCCCATTCAGGAATGGCACTCCTTCGCAGTGCCATAACTGCCAGTTGTACGGGCACTCTGCCCGTCACTGCCACGCCCGTCCCCGATGCGTCAAATGCATCGGCGACCACTCCACTGCGCAATGCGAGCGCAGGAAGGAAACTGCGTCCGAGCCCCCTAGCTGTGTGCTCTGTGGGACTCAGGGGCACACCGCGAATTATCGCGGCTGCTCCAGGGCCCCAAGGGCTAACGGCAGAAGGGCGAGGCGCGTTCGCCGTCGTGCGCCCGCCTCGGCTGCTTCACAGCCCTCTGCGCCTTCTGCGCCTAGGCCCGCTCCACCGGTGCCCAGCCCATCAGCGCCCTCTGCGCCCAGGCCCGCTCCTCCGGTGCCCAGTCCATCCGCGCCTTCTGCGCCCCAATCCCAGGTGCCTTCTGCACCCTCCGCCCCCGCGCCCGCGGCGCCCGGGACTGCGCCCCCAGTGCGCAATGTCTGGAGCAATCCGCTCCCGTATACCGCGTCTGCGAAAAATGGACGCGTCGCGCCCGCACGCCCTGTGCTCTCTCGCCCTGCGCCCTCCGCGCCTGCGCCCTCTGCGCCCGCTGCAGCCTCTGATGCTGTCAGCGACCTGGCTCTGGTGCGCAACTTCTTTGCCGCCATCAACCACGACAGGATTCGTGCTCTCGCCCAGCACCTCCGCGCTGCACGTACCGAGGACGACTACCTCCGAGCGTATGTCTCCTTCTCGGACGTGCATGACTCACTGTCCGCTTTCCACTCGCGTTTCAATCCATAATGGATTCACGCCCACAACGTACAAAGCCCCATCAAATCTCCTTGGCGTTCTTCAACGCTTTCGGTCTATCCCATCAGAGAGATCAGGTTGGTGAATTCCTTCGGGATCACCAAGTTGATGTCATGCTAGTGCAGGAGACCCTGCTCAAGCCGTCCCGCCGCGACCCTAAGCTCGCGAACTACCAACTGGTACGTAATGACAGGACCACCTCCCGTGGGGGTGGTACTGCCATTTACTATAGGCGGTCCCTGCACTGTATCCCTATCGATACCCCTGCGCTCACCAACATCGAAGCCTCGGTCTGTCGTCTAGCCCTTACTGGCCATAGTGCTGTCACTATTGCCTCTATCTATCTCCCACCTAATAAGCTTCTCCTTAGAAGTGATATCGAAGCACTTCTTAATCTGGGAAGCGCGGTCATTCTGGCCGGCGACTTCAATTGCAAGCATGTTAGGTGGAATAGCCTTCTGACTACCCCTAATGGGAGACGACTTGACGCCTTGGTCGATGACCTTGACTTTGACGTTATTGCCCCTATGCACCCAACCCACTTCCCCGTCAATCTAGCCCATCGTCCCGATGTGCTGGATATAGCCCTCCTCAAGGGAATAACCCTCCGGTTGCGCTCCCTGGAAGTCCTCCAGGAGCTTGACTCTGACCACCGGCCTGTTCTTATGCAGCTCGGTCCGCCTCCTACTTCACAGCCCGTTACACGCTCGGTGTTGGACTGGGCGAAACTAGGTACTTCCCTAGCGGATACCTCCTCGCCAGATCTCGTTAGAATCCCAGACTCTATTCAGTCCCCTCAGGACACTGCCCAGGCTGTTGAAGCCTTCTCCAATCACATCGATTCGGCCATCAGCCACTCGTCCAAACGGGTCGAAGTTAGTGACTTTCACCGCTTCGTACTCCCGGACGACGTCAAGGAACTGATCCGAGACAAGAACGCATCCATCAGAGCGTTTGACACTTACCCCACCGAAGCCAACCGTGTCCGCATGCGTGCTTTGCAGCGTGATGTAAAGCAACGTATTGCGGAACTTCGGGAGGCCAGGTGGGGTAGCCTTCTCGAAGGAATCTCGCCAACACACCAGGCTTACTGGAAGTTGGCGAAGGCCCTGAAGACCGACTCTACGTATGACATGCCCCCACTGACGCGCCCCTCAGGCGATCCTCCTGCATTCGATGATGACGAGAAGGCCGAGCTTCTAGCCTCCACGCTCGAGAACCAGTGTTCCCCGAGCACCCATTCCATTGATCCTGTCCACCTGGATCTCGTTGATAGGGAAGTTGAGCGCAGGGTTTCCCTACCCCCTACCACTACACTCACTCCAGTTACGGAGGCAGAGGTAAAAGATCTGATCAAGGATCTCAATCCCAAGAAGGCCCCGGGCTCCGATGGCGTCTCGAACAGAGTTCTTAAACTCTTGCCCGCTCAGCTTATCTGTATCTTAGTCTCGATTTTCAATGCCGCTCTGGCGAACTGCGTCTTTCCCGATGCGTGGAAGGACGCAATAGTCATCGGCATCCACAAACCCGGTAAGCCTCGTAATGTCCCTACGAGCTACCGTCCCATCAGCCTCCTCAAGGCCTTAGCTAAACTCTATGAGCGAGTGCTTCACGCTCGGCTCCGTGAGTTCATCTTTTCCAATAAGATCCTTATCGATGAGCAGTTCGGCTTTCGAGCCGGGCACTCTTGTGTCCACCAAGTACACCGCATCACGGAGTACATTCTCACTGGTATGAATAGGCCCACTAAGCCCCGGTCCACTGGGGCCCTCTTTTTCGATGTCGCCAAGGCATTCGACAAAGTCTGGCACAACGGCTTGATTTACAAGTTGTATCTCATGGGTGTGCCTGACAGTCTCGTGCTCATCTTACGAGACTACTTGTCGAATCGTACCTTTAGGTATCGCGTCGAGGGGACGCTCTCTGCTCCCCATCCCATTAGAGCCGGAGTCCCGCAAGGCTCCGTGCTAGCTCCCCTACTATACAGTCTGTACACGAACGACATTCCTCGTTCGGCCAATGTACAATTAGCTCTTTATGCGGATGACACCGCCTTATATTTCTCACACCGCAACCAAGCGTACATCACGCGCGTCCTCCAACGCGCAGTCAACACTCTCGGAGAGTGGTTCAGGAAGTGGCGCATAGAGGTGAACCCGGACAAGAGCGCAGCCGTGCTCTTTGCCAGGTCCACCGCTCGGCGCCCTTCCACGCGTCGCATTAGGTCCAATTTAGGTACGGTCTCTTTGTATGGCCAACCCATCCCCTGGTCCAAAACAGTCAAATATCTGGGTGTCACACTCGATGGCCCCATGACCTTCGGTCCTCACATTAAAAGAGTCCGCAACCGAGCCGCCTTTGTGCTCGGTCGCCTTCACTATCTTATATGCAAGCGGAGTAAAATGTCCCTTAGAAATAAGGTGACACTTTACAAAACTTGCATTCGTCCCATCATGTCCTATGCGAGTGTTGTGTTCGCTCACGCGGCCAACACTCACATCAACAGTCTCCAAGTCATACAGAATCGCTTCCTTCGTAAAGCCGTGGGAGCCCCGTGGTTTTTGAGGAACGTAGACCTTCACTCAGATCTAGGCCTAGTCTCCATACGGAAGTACTTCAAAGAAGCGTCCGAACGCTACTTTAAAAAGGCTTCCGATCATTCGAATGCTCTAATCGGCGCCGCCGTCGATTACGAGCCCGCGCACTTAGACACACTCAGTAGTACCTACCGCCGCCGACCGCGGCATGTACTACTCGACCCACCCGACCCACTCACCGTGCTCCTCGACTCAGATGCCGAGGAGACCGACACACGCACACTACCCAACATACACCGACCTCGACGGCGAGGTCGACGTATTCCCTCTTCCGCCAATAGGTGCCTCTATGCGCCTGCGCCAGCAGGACCTAGACGCACCTAGGCATTCGACAAGCCCGCTGAGTTTCTTGCCGGATCTTCTCAGTGAGGTCGCGTTACGATCCGGTGGTAGTTTTTACCTCCGTTCTCTCTCTAGAGACAGCAGCCAAGCCGAGGCCGAGCCCTATGTGGCGCCCTTGAGCGTGCTGTCCCCTACCCTTCTGGTTGGAGCGCACTTTGCACTCACCAAAGTCCGGGTGAAGTTGTAGAGGCCACTCTGGCCAACAACGTATTGTCATTTTAAAAAAAAAAAAAAAAAAAAAACGAGTCGGTTGGTTTAGGTTAGGGTTATTTTTTTTTTTTTTATGACCACTCAAAAGCGTCGCACACAAATAGAACACTGCAACAGATACACATAATCACGTTAAAAATAAATTATGTCAATAAATAACTTTACTCACATAGGTACACAAGGATCTACTCTCGAGTAGATAGGTATGTAGGTCAGGTGGCAGCATCTAACACTCACGGCGGCACACACAGTAATTATTTTGAATTTAAAAAAATAAAAAAATATTTATCACTATAGGTAATAAAAAAAAATATATATTTATAAATTAAAAATAACACATACATACACATCATAAATTGGGATAATATACGTACGTGCAAAAAAAAAAAAAAAAAAAACAATAACAAAACGGCGCGCGCAATTAGTGTTTCAGTTTGTTGTTGTCGTCTCGCTCTAACCGTTCGTTCGACTCCCCACCCACTGGTTGGGACACGCGCTTTCGTTATATAAGAAAATGGAGCTCGATGCCGAAAAATTTACTAGCGCTTCGAGTACGGTGCGTCGCGGACGTCCCGTTCTATTTTCAATTTTGTGAATTAACCTCAGTCGGTATCAATCATGTCTGGTCGCGGCAAAGGCGGCAAAGTCAAGGGGAAGGCGAAGTCTCGTTCGAACCGTGCCGGTCTCCAGTTTCCCGTGGGACGTATACACAGATTGCTGCGCAACGGTAACTACGCGGAGCGCGTCGGCGCCGGTGCGCCCGTGTACCTGGCCGCCGTGATGGAGTACCTGGCCGCCGAGGTGCTAGAGTTGGCCGGCAACGCCGCGAGGGACAACAAGAAGACCAGGATCATACCGCGTCACCTCCAACTGGCGATCCGCAACGACGAGGAGTTGAACAAGCTCCTCTCCGGCGTCACCATCGCGCAGGGCGGCGTGTTGCCGAACATCCAAGCCGTCCTCCTGCCCAAGAAGACCGAGAAGAAGGCTTAAGGCGAGCTTCGCTTCGCTTCGACCTACCGATCGCCGTGCGTGTGTGTTACATCCACTATGCACCGGTGATTAACTAACAAAAGGCCCTTTTCAGGGCCACAATATGATTCGTCTTATGATATTATTCATCGATACCGACTGTTTCTTTTTTGATGGTTTTCGTCACGTCATGAAATCCATAACTACCATAATTATTCTATACACATACTCGGTAGGTATTATTATTATTATAATACACGAGACAGACACGTCTAAATCGGACGGCAAGAGAGATACGAGAGGAGCGGAGGTTACTTAATTACAAACACATATCGTATCGCAACTAAGGGAGGAGATATGAATGAATTATAAAAAATAAAAAACAACAAAATGGTTAGGTCCCTAAGACGGTTTGTTTATATAGTATAAGTAATATATAGATAGATGCAAATAAAAATTATTTACTTAGTACATACACTACCTACATTAGATGGTGATAGTTACATATTTACATAATTGGGAAGGGAATGGAATGGTTTATTTTTGACAATCATCATCATCATCATTTTAGTTTAGTAAACAAATAAATATTTACAACGAAACGGGACAGCACAGCTCCCTGCCCCCTCCCCCGGCCCTCCCGCACCGCGGCGATGACGATACGTACGCTGCTTCGCGATTGGCCCGCCGTCGAGACTCCGCTCTCTCGGTGCCCCACTATGTGTGCGCCCGTACGCTCCGCTATATAAAGTTGCTTTAGTAAAAATTTTCAACTCATTCGTGACTCCGCTCCGTAACTCCGTACGCGACAGTCTGTTAAGTTAATTATTGTTATTATTATTATAATCAACAACAATGCCGCCCAAGACTAGCGGAAAGGCCGCCAAGAAGTCCGGCAAGGCCCAGAAGAACATCTCTAAAACCGACAAGAAGAAGAAGAAGCACAAGAGGAAGGAGAGCTACGCCATCTACATCTACAAGGTGCTCAAGCAGGTCCACCCCGACACCGGTATCTCGAGCAAGGCCATGTCGATCATGAACTCGTTCGTGAACGACATATTCGAACGCATCGCCGCCGAGGCGTCCCGTCTCGCCCACTACAACAAGCGTTCGACGATCACATCGAGGGAGGTGCAGACGTCCGTCAGGCTCCTGCTGCCCGGCGAGCTGGCCAAGCACGCCGTCAGCGAGGGCACCAAAGCCGTCACCAAGTACACCAGCTCGAAGTGAACACCGACCGCCTCCGGTCGCTCGCTCGTCTACCGAGACATACACAAACAAAAGGCCCTTTTCAGGGCCACAAATAATATCCCAGTTTGTTTCTTATATTTGACACGATACGACGATATATATTATGTATAATAATTATTAAATCATTCCTACTACGGTAGGTATACATAATAGTCATTCATAAGATGATGACCCTAGCGACAGCCAATACGACAACAACAACGATAATGATAATAATAGAAACATAATAATATTGAATAGTACATACTACCCCTACTTATAATTTCAAGTTAAATTATTAATTAATTAATGGACGCCTACCTATAATTAGTATTTATCTGTCTGTGTAGTACATAAAAGAAAGAAACAAATCAAAAAAGTAACACACATAATTATGAAAAATATATATCAACGATACGGCGCAGGCGCGGGGCGGGCGGGCGGTGCCCGCGTCCGTGCTCCTCCTGACGAACGTTAGACGAGTGTAGTTCTGTATAAATATCGGGCGCCAGTATAGCGGAGCGCATGGATCGCCACGCAGTTGAGTGAGAAGGACCTCCTACCCACATCGCCGCTCGGATCATTTTTGCTGTCCACCCGCATTTGTTTGACAAATTCGGAAGGAAGCGCCCGTGTCTAACAACACGGAGGGGATCACCTACAAGGATCGCGGCCATCTGCGCCCCCAAAAAAGGCCCTTGTCAGGGCCCATTGCAACCAAGCATGCTGTGAGCTCTTCACCGATGAATCGAGCTCCAGCACGGTCGGCGTCGGACCTCTCCGACCGCCGATCCGCGGGCTCATCGAACGAGTCGCCGCTGCCGCCGCCCCAGACCTACCAAGGCGTACGACACTACGTCGACGCCGCCCGCGCCACCGCCAACCGCGTAGCTGACGACGCCGAAGCCTACGCGCGCGCCGCCCACACCGTTGCCGACGCGTGCCAAGACGCCTTCGAGCGCGACACCGCCGCCGCCCGCGCCTGCGCACGCGACGCCGCCGCCGCTCTCGAACGAGCCACCACCGCCGCCACTTCCGCGTCCCCCGCCAGCGATGTCGCCGCCGCGCCGGCCGACCGCTCGCGCCATCCGCGATCGCTGACCGCACCTGCGCCCGCGCCGCGTACCGCGCCGCGCAACACGCAGCCGCCGGCTCCGCTCAAGCCGAGCACCCCGTGGTCCGCCGCCGCCGCGCGCCCCGCCGCGCGCCCCGCACCGCCGGCCCAGCGTACCGTCGCCTACGCTGCTGCCGCTGCCGCCGCGACCGTGCCCCGCACCGCCGCCGCTCCGCGCACCTTCGCCCACCCGGCTCCCCCGACGATGACGACGTCGAAGGGGTTGAGAGGGACCGGCGCCCCCAAGCCGAAGCAAGCACAAGGCTTCCGCACTCCATCTCCCGGCCCCCGCACCTCGGCGCCGGCATCGCCCGCACCGTTCCAGACCTTCACGCCCGCCCAGCAATACGAAGCCGATATGTCCGACGAGAGCGACTACGACCACAGCGAGCACGCCCGCCCTGTGTCAGGCTCAGCTCGCCGTCAGCGCGGATCATCTGACGAACGCCAACAAGAGGCCGCGGACGAGGCCAAACGCCACTGCTCCGCCCAGATCACCCCGCCGTCAAGCTTCTCGACGGTGCTGATCACGCCCTGCCCCGCTACACCCCCGGCCTCCCAGGAGGAGCCCGCAGCGGCAACGGAGGCAAACACGAAGCTGCCTAGATACCCACCGCTGATCGTGGAGCGCCTACCGAACTGGCCAACCCACTTCCGCACTCTGCGGGACGCGCTCGGCCACGCTCCCAACGCACGCCCCTTTGGCCAGGGCGTGCGCTTCACCCCGAAAACGGAGAAGGAGTTCCGCACCGTCCAGCGCTACCTTTACACGCTGGAGAAGGAGGAGAACATCGCCTGGTTCTCCTACTCACTGCCAGCCGAGAAGAGCCTAAAAGTGGCGATAAGAGGCCTCCCGGCGAACACAGAACCCGAGGACATCAGCCTAGAGCTGCAGGACCGGGGGTTCGAGCCGGAATACGTGCGCCAGATCCGGGCGAGGCAAGGAAGACCTGGGTGCATCTTCCTCGCAATCCTTAAGCGCACGCAAGACCTCCTGCCGGGCATATACGAAGTCGACGAGCTTCTCTGTATGCCCGGCATCAAGATTGAGGCCTGGCGGGGCAAGAGAGGCCCCGCCCAATGCCATCGCTGCCAGCAATTCCGGCACTCGAGCCACATGTGCCACCGGAAACTGGCATGCGTGCGCTGCGGCGAAGAGCACTTCGCCAAGGACTGTGCGAGGCCTCGGGCAGAGCCGGCCTCCTGCGCAAACTGCGGAGGCCCGCACACGGCCAATAATACAAAGTGCCCCGTGTTCCGGAGGGAGGCCCGGAACAAGAAGGCCGGCACAGTGGCCATCAGTGGGGGATACAGGAGTGAGGCCACAAGAGGCCCCGCCCCCACTGAACTCACTCGAGAAGCCCCGAGCGCCACCCTTATGGCGACAGCGAACGGCCCCACTGAAAGAGGTGCACAGGCCCCGAAGAAGAGGAGAAGGCGGCGTAGGGCCAAACGCGCCTCTTCCCCTACCAGGGACGCAACAACAACACCCCCGGAAGCCGCCCCTACACAGGGACCCAAGGCCCCGCCCAAAGGGAGCGCCAATGCCGCCCTGCCCGTGCCCAGGCCCAGACCGACGGCCACAAACTCCGCCCGCCCTCCAACGAGCGACGCCACAACGGGTGGCGCCAATCTCGACCTCCTGAGCGCCACCATCGGAGTCCTGCAAGACGTCCTAGGAGCCCTCCGCAGCGGTGAAAACCCCATACCCGTCATACTGACGGGTATGGCACGGATACTAGCAAGCCACGGTTAGTCCATCTATTATCTAATCGCCCACCGGGCGAAGAACGAAGAGGGGCCCCGAGAAGCCGCCGCTTCCTGCTGATCGCTTTGCTGGGCCTCCACTGGTTCGCCAGTGGTCTCCCCCGGCAGGGCTCGATCGCGGAAGCGGCGTGAACACACTCAGATGGCCCCCCCCGCGGGATCTACGGGTCCCGCCGCCCCACCGGACACCAAGTCCACCCCACCGACCCGACCACATTTGTGGCCGGCGCTGGACACCTCGGCCAGGGGGCTACCAGCCCCGATGCCGAGTCCCCACATCCTTGCGGGTGTGTGTGAAGACATCGACTGCGGATAGAAGACATCGACTGCGGAGCGCATTCTACTCCGTAAGGTCGACGTGAGCGGTCACAGGCACGCGCGCGCGTTTTTCTTGAATAATAATAATATCAATTGTTAAAGTAATTACTCTACTCTACGATGGCTCGCACCAAGCAGACCGCTCGTAAATCGACAGGCGGCAAGGCGCCAAGGAAACAGCTGGCGACTAAGGCCGCACGCAAGAGCGCGCCCGCAACCGGCGGTGTCAAGAAGCCCCATCGCTACAGGCCCGGCACGGTGGCTCTGCGTGAGATCCGTCGCTACCAGAAGAGCACCGAGCTGCTGATCCGCAAGCTTCCGTTCCAGCGTCTGGTGCGCGAGATAGCTCAGGACTTCAAGACCGATCTCAGGTTCCAGAGCTCCGCCGTGATGGCGCTGCAGGAGGCCAGCGAGGCGTACCTCGTCGGTCTCTTCGAGGACACCAACCTGTGCGCCATTCACGCCAAGCGCGTCACCATCATGCCGAAGGACATACAGCTCGCCAGGAGGATCCGCGGCGAGCGCGCCTAAGGTGTGCACGAGCCGAGACGGTCGGTCGGTCGACGACCACCACAAACAAAAAGGCCCTTTTCAGGGCCGCATATGAATCGAGTTGTTGTTGCAATTGTTTCTCATTTAGACATGATCTGTGTCATGTTATTATACAAGTACCTAACCCTAAACGCTATATAATAATATATAGGACTTACTTTCGAAGATGCGAATACAATATGTAGTAAACGTAAATATTGTACATATACGCATATGAAATATCTACGTAGTTACATACCTACGTTGTTGTAATGATAGTTTTTTTTTTTTTTTTTTTTTTTTTTTTTTTTATTATTATTATTAAGCATATCGACGATAGTTATGCTTGATATATAGGTTAGGTAGGTACCTATATACTCAATTTATTTTTTATGTACATTATAATAATAATCTATCCCCCATCGTCCGTCTCGCTCACACGAACCTTTCTGTCTGCCCGCCACCGCCCGCCGCCACTTCGACCCCGTAACGCGTACCGAAATGTATAAATTAAACACGCCAGATATTTTTCGACCAAACGAGCGGCATCTCTCGCGCTGTGCGCACGTTCGTGTGAAGTGTAATCAATTGTAAATCAAGAGCAAGCAACATGACCGGCCGCGGCAAGGGAGGCAAAGGCCTGGGAAAGGGAGGAGCCAAGCGTCACAGGAAAGTTCTCCGCGATAACATCCAGGGTATCACGAAGCCCGCCATCCGTCGTCTGGCGCGCAGGGGCGGCGTGAAGCGTATATCCGGTCTCATATACGAGGAGACCCGCGGCGTGCTGAAGGTGTTCCTCGAGAACGTGATCCGCGACGCGGTCACGTACACCGAGCACGCCAAGAGGAAGACCGTCACCGCCATGGACGTCGTGTACGCGCTGAAACGTCAGGGGCGCACGCTCTACGGCTTCGGCGGTTAAGGAATTCGACGACGTGTGTACGCGCACACTACACGCGGTGTACGCGCACAACAACTACAAAACAAAAGGCCCTTTTCAGGGCCGCATATCATTCGATGTATACAAAAGTATAAGTTTCGTTCGACATGATTTTGTCCGGTCATGCCTATATATACATACATACAGCTCGCTCACTTACACCGTTTGAAGTGATAATAATTATTGCTTACTCACAATAGACTATGAAATTAAGGTACTTAGTACCCATTTATTATTTTCAACTTAGACCTACCTACCAGACTATACGTACTTACTTGCGTATGATGTCGATAGGTGCCTTATTAAACGTGAACGAACCACGGTGGTGCTAGTTTGATTTTTATTTATTCGTAGGTAGTAGTAGGTAAATACTATTTATAGTTACTTAATAAAAATAAAACGATTATACATACATGTCCTCGTTCTCGGGCGAGGGCTACGTTTTTGTTATTTTTGTTGTTGTTGGTGGTGGTGTGGTAGGTGTACCTAGGTGCGGTAGTAGCGACGGCGGCGGCGCGGCGGTGTTCGTCGCTGGCGGCTGCGATAATTCCTTCCTTACTTACTTTTAATATTTAATTTGAATGTACTCGTCGTACATACTACATACACGAGTATTATACAAGGTATTTAATTAATTCGGTAAAAAATAACACACAAGTCCACCCCACGGAACGTTCGTTCGGCCGGCGGTCGGTTGAGCGCGGATTCTGTTGCGAAGCGACCTGCTGTTTTACGACGTCTCACTTGTGGCCTCCCAAAACGATCGGAAGCTCGTGCTATACGTACGAAATCCTGTTACGTTCCAAGCTCGATATCCTCGGCGCTATTTTATCGACCGAAATCAATGTGAACGTGGAGTTTTATAGAGAAAAATGAGATTTAAACGGGACCCGAGGTATGCATCGCACGCGGCGACGAAAACAAAACATCACAGAATTTCATACGTACACCCGGGCGAATGTGCTTTTCGACAGTATATAGGTCCGATTCGTGAAGATTCCCGTGGGCGCGTCCGTTTTTGTGTGCAACGTCGATAAGCATGATAAATTTTCATTTAATTAGATAGCTGTTAGTGAAAAGTTTCAAGTGTTCATACGAGAAAACGTCTCTCGACAACGCGGCTCTCGTTACGGTAAAGTCTCGCTCGGTGTCACCGGCTGCGCGCACAGTGGCTCCATCTCGCTCACGTGAATCTACCTAGTCGTAGTGCAACAATCACATCATTTAAATCGTGTACCTACCTCTATACGGTAATTTATTTTAATTAATAATAATCAATCAAGTGTGTTAATAAATAACTACTACTACTACTCACCATGGCCGACACAGCAGTAGCGACCGAAGCGCCCGCGCCTGCGACCCCAGCGAAGAAGCCCAGGCAGGCGGGCGGCGCTGCAGCCGCCGCAGCCGCGGCCGGCGCCAAGAAGCCGAAGGCGAAGCCGACGCACCCGAAGACGTCTGAAATGGTCAACAGCGCTATAACCGAGCTCAAGGAGCGCAGCGGCTCTTCGTTGCAGGCCATCAAGAAATACATAGCGGCGCGCTACAAGGTCGACGCGGAGAAACTGGCTCCTTTCATCAGGAAATATCTGAAGAGCGCCGTCGAGTCCGGCGCCCTGATCAGGACGAAGGGCAAGGGCGCCTCCGGTTCGTTCAAACTCGAATCCAAGTCGAAGTCCAGCGGCGCCGGCGCCGGCGCCGCCGCCAAGAAGCCGAAACCCGCCGCAAAGTCTGAGAGCGCCGCGTCCGCCGCTAAGGGCGGCAAGAAGATCACCGCGGCCGCCGCCGGCGCCAAGACGAAGAAGGCCGCCGCCGCTGCCGCCGCTTCGCCGGCCAAGTCCAAGGCCTCCGCGGCCAAGGACAAGAAGGCCGCCGCCGCCAAGAAGAAGCCGGCCGCCGCCGCCGCCAAGAAGGCGGCCGCGCCGGCGAGGGGCAAGGCGGCCGCCGCGGCCGCAGCCGCCGCCGCCGCGCCCAAGGCCAAGAAGACCGCCAAGCCCCCGACCAAGAAGCCGAAGGCGCCCAAACCCAAGAAGGCGGCCGCCGCGCCCAAGTCGAAGCCCGCCGCGAAGAAAGCTTCCGCCGCCAAGAAGTAAAGCCGTCGTCGTCGTCGTGAGAATACCGCATCGTCGTTTGAAACGCGACGCGGCCCCCTCCTCGCCTCCTCGTCGCCGGAACTACCACCGGCCGGCCGGCCGGCCGGCCGAGGAGCGCGAGGGCGCCGGTCGCCGCGTCGTCGTCGAACACGCACGCTGCGCGCGTGCGACACCAAAAACAGCCCTTTTCAGGGCTAACAAATATTTCACGACGTCATTGCGAATCAGCGCGTCGTTTCTATGTCGTACACGAAATTCATTCAATTTTTTATCACAACCAATAACTAGGTAGGTGCGCATCCATCCGCATGCCGCCGCCCGCCCGCCCATGTACATGAAAACGATTACGAAAAATTTCATGAAAAAAAAAAATAATACACGAAAAATACAGCCCGCCCGACTGCCCGACTGAAATGCTTATTATGTATTCCCAATACGAATTGGCGTATGTACGTACATACATACATACATACATACATACATAATAAAAATGAAAATAAATACTATAAATGCTATAAATAACACAACTGCGGCAGAAAACGAGTCGGTTGGTTTAGGTTAGGGTTATTTTTTTTTTTATGACCACTCAAAAGCGTCGCGCACACAAATAGAACACTGCAACAGATACACATAATCACGTTAAAAATAAATTATGTCAATAAATAACTTTACTCACATAGGTACACAAGGATCTACTCTCGAGTAGATAGGTATGTGGGTCAGGTGGCAGCATCTAACACTAACGGCGGCACACACAGTAATTATTTTAAATTTAAAAAAATTAAAATTTATTTATCACTATAGGTAATAAAAAAATTATATTTATAAATTAAAAATAACACATACACATCATAAATTGGGATAATATACGTACGTGCAAAAAAAAAAAAAAAAAAAACAATAACAAAACGGCGCGCGCAATTAGTGTTTCAGTTTGTTGTTGTCGTCTCGCTCTAACCGTTCGTTCGACTCCCCACCCACTGGTTGGGACACGCGCTTTCGTTATATAAGAAAATGGAGCTCGATGCCGAAAAATTTACTAGCGCTTCGAGTACGGTGCGTCGCGGACGTCCCGTTCTATTTTCAATTTTGTGAATTAACCTCAGTCGGTATCAATCATGTCTGGTCGCGGCAAAGGCGGCAAAGTCAAGGGGAAGGCGAAGTCTCGTTCGAACCGTGCCGGTCTCCAGTTTCCCGTGGGACGTATACACAGATTGCTGCGCAACGGTAACTACGCGGAGCGCGTCGGCGCCGGTGCGCCCGTGTACCTGGCCGCCGTGATGGAGTACCTGGCCGCCGAGGTGCTAGAGTTGGCCGGCAACGCCGCGAGGGACAACAAGAAGACCAGGATCATACCGCGTCACCTCCAACTGGCGATCCGCAACGACGAGGAGTTGAACAAGCTCCTCTCCGGCGTCACCATCGCGCAGGGCGGCGTGTTGCCGAACATCCAAGCCGTCCTCCTGCCCAAGAAGACCGAGAAGAAGGCTTAAGGCGAGCTTCGCTTCGCTTCGACCTACCGATCGCCGTGCGTGTGTGTTACATCCACTATGCACCGGTGATTAACTAACAAAAGGCCCTTTTCAGGGCCACAATATGATTCGTCTTATGATATTATTCATCGATACCGACTGTTTCTTTTTTGATGGTTTTCGTCACGTCATGAAATCCATAACTACCATAATTATTCTATACACATACTCGGTAGGTATTATTATTATTATAATACACGAGACAGACACGTCTAAATCGGACGGCAAGAGAGATACGAGAGGAGCGGAGGTTACTTAATTACAAACACATATCGTATCGCAACTAAGGGAGGAGATATGAATGAATTATAAAAAATAAAAAACAACAAAATGGTTAGGTCCCTAAGACGGTTTGTTTATATAGTAAGTAATATATAGATAGATGCAAATAAAAATTATTTACTTAGTACATACACTACCTACATTAGATGGTGATAGTTACATATTTACATAATTGGGAAGGGAATGGAATGGTTTATTTTTGACAATCATCATCATCATCATTTTAGTTTAGTAGACAAATAAATATTTACAACGAAACGGGACAGCACAGCTCCCTGCCCCCACCCCCGGCCCTCCCGCACCGCGGCGATGACGATACGTACGCTGCTTCGCGATTGGCCCGCCGTCGAGACTCCGCTCTCTCGGTGCCCCACTATGTGTGCGCCCGTACGCTCCGCTATATAAAGTTGCTTTAGTAAAAATTTTCAACTCATTCGTGACTCCGCTCCGTAACTCCGTACGCGACAGTCTGTTAAGTTAATTATTGTTATTATTATAATCAACAACAATGCCGCCCAAGACTAGCGGAAAGGCCGCCAAGAAGTCCGGCAAGGCCCAGAAGAACATCTCTAAAACCGACAAGAAGAAGAAGAAGCACAAGAGGAAGGAGAGCTACGCCATCTACATCTACAAGGTGCTCAAGCAGGTCCACCCCGACACCGGTATCTCGAGCAAGGCCATGTCGATCATGAACTCGTTCGT